>JASDDO010000019.1:30079889-30761548 GCA_030015575.1 Agapanthus africanus
CCTCAAAGATGGCTAACGTATCCTTAAACCTTCAAACAGAGTGGACTATGAATCCCCCCAATTAACCCTGGCTCGAGGGTACATCTCTGAACTCCTCTGACATCCGTCGTTGTAATCCTTCAACGTCGTCAGAGAGGTGATGGGTCCCGACGGCCATACATTCATGGACCACTATGTCCCTAAACTGGAACATTAGAGTCCAAACGCTCTTTTGTCGGATCTAAACGATCCCGTTAAGTTGATCTTAGTCACAAAATTAGACTAACGCATCCTTAACAAACGTTTGAGTTGATCTTAGCCTCAAGTATGGTTGACGTATCCTCAAACCAAACCCCCAAACCCAAATCTAAGATAATACGGATTTGGACTAGTCCACGCCCTACGGGCGACGACATACCTCAGTCTCCGTAAACAATCCACGGGCAACAAAACACAAAACAAACACCCACGACACAAAGTGACCAGCTGGAGAAGGAGAAAGTTGTTACCGCAATGCGGTAGCGTAATTAACTGCAGGGGCTTGCGCCTGCAGGGAAGAGTGTCCCCACAATCAAAAACCCCTCAAACGAGGGGGAATCTGACGAAGTCTGCTACATCGGACGCATCCGTCTAAACCTTCGATACTTCGGAGAGGTGCCATAATTCAACTTGGCATCTTCGGAGAGGTGGACGGATAGCTCCAATTAGCATCTGCCCCGAATCTCAGGCAAGACGCCATGTCGCGCCGTCTTTCGGAGGGGAACAGATTCCGGCACGCCCGGTGGGACCTTTTCCTCTTTCCACTCCACACTTCGTGTGTCGTGACTCGCGAACCAATCGCGGTTCGCCAATGGTTGCCCTTGGGTTTCAAGATACTAAGAATTGGCGTCTTGCTTATTGCAGAAGGCAAAGGATCGATGGCTTCTACTTCCGTGAAATTCTCCAACTGCTCAGGCTGCAATCGCAACCAACGCTCTGCCTCGCCAGGAGGTATAGCCTACGGACCCCAAGCTGCTTCGCTATTCACAATGCCCGTGGAAAAGGTCACTCGCGCCACCACAGGATTGTTCTTTGGGACCATGCTCCCGCCGACAAACTTCACCGCTCCAATGCTGACAACGGAAGCTCTCAAGAAGTCGGTCTTTGATCGTCTAACCCCTGCCGCGGCTCCTCTCAACGAGTCGCCCAGCGTCAACGCCTCGGTCTTCTCTAGATTGGGCCAGAAATCCTTCGAACCCATCATGGGATCTACAATCTCAGAGAAGGCTGCTTCTAAGAAGGTGCCCGCTCCTGCCCCCGAAGTCGTCAAGGCAGCTTCTTCGGCCAAAAGGTCGGTCTTTACAAGATTAACGGCTTCAGCTCCCGCTCCTACTGCCCAAAGGACATCGGTCTTTGACAGGCTAATGCCAACTGCGACCCCCCCCACCCAGACAGGGGGCAAGACGAAACCATTCTTACCGCTGACCCTACACCGTCCGCTCGACACGCTCGACGTCGCCATTGGCGCCGAGTAAGGAAGGCTGGGGGCAATTCCCCCTCCGGGTTGACTCCATCGGCCCCGATGGCAGAGGTTAATGCTGCTGTTCCAACTGGGAACAGCTTTGAAATGCTAAATAAGGTGCGAAGCAATTCTCCTACGGCAGTGCTGAAGAGGTCTCCTCCCTCATTAAAAAAGGTTGTCGAAATAAAACCCGAACAACCCCGATCTCCTCAACGGCTGTCTTCCAAAATCTATAAGGTTTGGCGGCAGGCACGGGACTCGATCATCGATCCAAACTTCTCTCGCCAACACAAGAAGCTGAAAATCCAACCGGAAGCTGGTCACCAGGCTAAACCCCAAAAGGCTGTCTGGACGCCCACCTCAACGGCCCCCTCAACCTCCATGGCTCATAATAGGAGGAGGCCACAGAAAACCCCACAGCATGCAACGACGGCTAAAAGCACTGTGCCCAGACGCCCTAAGTCTGGGAGCAAGGTGGTCCACACTGTTTACATGGCCTCTGGAAAAGAGGAAAGCCGCACGTCTACGGGCCACCGACCGCTAACCCGATCCGTGACGAAGGCTCAAGAGCAGCAACAAAAGCTTCAAGAAATGATGAATGCTATGGCCGCGCTCACCGGGCCAAAAGAAAACCCAGAAACGTCTTCAGACGCACGCCGGGAGGAAGAAACCGATGCTGAATTCCTTCGCCGGACACTGGAGAAAAGGGACAAAGAGGCTGCTGAACAAGCGGCCAACATACAACGGATGGGCCTTCTCTTCCAAGATGTGATAGGAATGATGATCCAGCAGGACTTACCCGCCGAGGATCCCCCGATCGTTCTTGAAGACGACCGAGGAGAAACGTCAAATCCACCACCAGCCCTCTCAACGGCCAAGGAGGAGGCAATCTCTAAGGCTGACTTGGCTGACTACATAGCCCAGCAAATCCGGGTTCATCACGCGACTGAGGCAGCTGGTCAAGTCGTGAAAACGGGGCGGCCGTATCCGAGCTGGTACGACCAAATCAAATACCCGCAAGGCTATACGATACCAAAATTCCACGTGTATAAGGGGACCGGCAATCCCCATCAGCATGTCGCCCAGTTCCGGGCCCTCTGCGGTAACACCGGCGGTGATGATAAACTGTTGCTCCGCCAGTTCGTGGGCAGCTTATCAGAAACAGCGTTCGAATGGTATTCGGAACTCCCGAACGATTCTATCAAAACGTTCGCTGAAATGGAGTTGTTGTTCACTCAGCGATTCGCAAATGCCAGCGAACGTACTCCAATAACTGCACTTATTAATGCCAGGGTAAAACCGGGCGAAACCTGGGTCCAGTACGCTATACGCTGGCGGAACTTGTGGTCGAGATGTGAGCAACGCATTGAGGAAGCACCTGCGGTGGGCATGTTCGTGGGAACTCTAGACCCTCACGCAACTATCTCCCAGTTTATGATGTTCTTTAAGCCAACCACATTCCAGGCTCTGATCGACAAGTTGGCTCAGATGGACCAGATGGGTCATAGACCACCTACACCGAAGTCGGAACCTCGGAATGACAAGGGTAAAGGGAGGGCAACCTTTGTTGCGAATGCCCAGCAGCAACCTAACGCCCCGAAACCGGCAGATCAACTCGAGGAAAGGCGTCGGTATTATAATGAGAAGATGAAGCGTCCCTATTCGTTCCCACGGGACAAGACGAAATGGCTATTCGAGCTGGCAATACGCAACAGACTTATAAACCTGCCAAATCCAAGGCGACCGCCGCAACCCACCGAGGCGAATAACCCCAACTATTGCCCTTACCATCAAACGGTAGGCCATCCGATTGAAGATTGCTTCGTCTTCAAAGGATGGATTGAAGATCAGTACCTCCAGGGGAAGTTCGTACTGTCCGAAAAGTGGAAGGTAAACCCACCACAGCCGCATGCTCCTAGGAAAGCGGATACACCGGGGGCAACATGCTCTTTTATTGAAGAAGCTCCATGGGAGGTCGTGCTATCAACTAAAACCAAAAGAATGCCGAGAGACCTTCATGCGTGCCCTGCGATCGAATGGAAGGAGCCTCTTGAACCTCAGATTATCGAAGGGATGCTAAGGCGCCGCCCGACTACAAAGACTCACGACAAGAGCCCAGATACCCACGCCCAATCGTCAAAATCTTCGAAGAAAAAGAAGAAGAAATCCAAGAAGTCCGTGAAGCCTGGAAAAGAGCACACGAACTTGCAGAAGCAAATCGACGCATTGGAAGAATACAATCAAAAGGCGCGAACCCCTGTCACACTGCAAGAGTTCCTCAACCACATCTTTCAAGAAGAAGATGATGGAGAAACCTCGTCGGATGAATCCGAAGGATATATGGCGAGTTGTAACGTAATCTCCCATACGTTTACCGACGATGGGAAAACTCCTGGCCTTGAAAAGCTGGAGACAGAGCCTGTACCAGAGCGTGCATGGTCAACAGATGAAATGATCGACGCTTTTCTGGACGAGATTCGTCTAAAATGTAAAGCGGACCAGGAGCGCGAGATGGCCACATCTGAAGGAGCCAAATGCGGGCAGCTGAACGAAAGAGTTGAACTACCAGAGCGAAAGGCATCCGAAGTAAACAAGAAGATATTCAAGATGAGAAAAAGGTTTGCCAAAGCCATGTCACTGGGGATGAAGCTACCGCCCTCGGAAGGAAACATACACGATGGGGTGGAGAGGCACCCTGATTATTGCGCATATCACCAGAAAATCTCACACCCCACGGAGGAGTGCGACGCCTTTAAGATATGGTGGCAAGGATATGTCGCTCGTCGGCAACATGTTAAGCGCATGAAACGCAAGATCCGTCGGGAGCGAAGAAGTACTGTCGATGGGCACAACAGAACGACTGGCAACTGTTACATGGTTAACGCCAGGGGGTCACAAGTTCTCACCTTTGGGAGCGACTCTGACGAAGAAATGACTCTGGGCCCTCTCTTTAAAGAATCCGTTTTGGGGAAAGAAGAAGAATCGGAGGCCTGCGAGAACATTCAGCTGCGCAATCGCACACTCCCAGAAAAGAATCTCGGGCCCGGGAATAGAAGGGATAAGGGAAAGGAAAAGGTCACTGAAGATATCACTTTAGATGACCAAGTCATGAGGGAGCTGGCTGTCAAAGACCCTCCCAAGAAGAGTAAAGTGGACTATAACATCCTCGCGCACCTAAGGAAGCTACCTTCTCAGCTTAGCATTCTCGATGCCCTCCTATTATCGAAAGAAGCGCGAGACTCACTAATTAAGGCGTTACAAGAACCCGAGCAATTCCAAGCCTTCCTCGCCACTGAAAAGATGAAGGATGAACTGGAGGAAGTGCATACGGCCGACGTCACTTTCGGTGATGAAGACCTCCTTCTCGGGACGTGCGACCATAACCGTCCCCTATATGTCTCCGGATACTGCCATGATATCAAGATAGGCAAGATCCTGGTAGATAATGGATCCTCCGTCAACCTCCTTAATGTTCGGGTGTTGAAGGAAATCTGCATGAGTGTGCAACACCTCGCTCGTGACAAAATTACTATCTCCGGTTTCGATTCATAATCGTCACGGACTCTCGGATCTGTGATACTAACATTACGCTTTGGACTTCTCGTCACAGACATCAAATTCCATGTCATTGACGCCAAGACCTGCTACAACGCCTTGCTCGGTCGTCCTTGGCTACACGAGTACAACATCATCCCTTCTACACAACATCAGTGTATGAAGTACTTTAAGGACGGTTTCGAGTATACCGTAACAGGCGAGCTGAACCCATTTTCCGTGAACGAAGTCCGCAAATACGAAGATGCGGAGTACTTTTTGCCAGATTTCGAGGATACAGAAAGGAGTCGCAATCCGGGGAACAAAACCGCAGCCACCATCCCCGTTTTCGGGAGCGATACCGAAGACGAGGAAGAGATAGTTTATGCAGGGCCATCTCAACGCAACAACTTGGGGACGCCCGCCCCCGTGTTGGTCTTCGGAAGTGATTCAGAAGATGAAGTTAATGCTGTGTTCTCCAATCGGCTGTCAACACAAGCACCCCTTGGCGATGACCATAGTTTGCAAATCACCATGGTACCGCGAGAACACTACAAGGATCTCGACACGCTTCAAGCTCACAGTGTGCAGGACCTGCAAACATTTTACATCCCTCCCAGGCGAAGGGGTGAGAAAGTGATCCTATTTTACCGATCCTCAGAGTCGAAAATAGAGAAAGAGATCTGGCATGGCGCAGATACTACACTCGACAGGCTCCAACCCATCCGTCTGCCCAGATACTATACGGATGGATTAAAGAAGCTATTGAAGCGCCAAGGAGTACCCTTAAAACAGGCTGTTCGGCAGGCTCGGTTCTACAACAAGATTTGGGATGTCCCCGGGACTCAACGCAAATTGCCCAACGGGAAGATGGAAACATTCGGGCTTGGATACGCAAGAGCTGGAAAACGGGAACGGACTCACAGCAGCTACACTATATATACCTTTGATGAAGAGGAGGACGCCCTGTCAGGAGATGCCAACCACCCATCAAAACTAGACCCCGCGATTGAAGCACCGAGTCCGTCGTTTGAAGAACGAACGAACAAGCCTATCAGGAAAATGGGTCAGAGAGCTCAGGAAGACCACAACCGCGAAATGGCCATCTACGAGAAGGCCAGGACGCAACGTCTATCTCAACGTGCTGCAAAAGACAAAGACGCTTATCCTCGTCAATCCGTTGTACGAAAGGCCCGACGCAGAGATGGAAATAAATCAAGAAGCGGCTCGGGTTTGTCCCTCATGAAGAAGATGAGTCGAGCGTACTCCTTCCCCCGAGACAAAACGGGGAGGTTACTTAACCTCGCCATAAAACATCAAATGATCACGCTTCCAGAGTCTAGACATCCTGAGCAAGCTAGTAAGGCTTCTCATCCGAGTTATTGCTCTTATCACCGAGCCATAGGACATCCTACCAAAGACTGCTTCACCTTCAAGAACTGGGTCGAGGACCAGTACCGACGGGGCAGATTCGCTTTATCCGACGGCTGGAATGTGACGCCACCGCAAAAGCATGAGCCCAAGGCCGCAAGAGCAAAACCGGGTCCACCTCAGTCCAGGGAGCGGGTTCGCACTTGTTATACGATTACGATATTAGGAGAAGAGCCCGAGAACGTAGATGACCTTTACTGGTGCTTTGAGAACAGCGATGATGAGGTGATCTCGGAATTTCCGCCCGCTCTGAAAGAACTGGAAGATGGTATACATACTACTGTAGATAACCTCAAGAAGATTGAGTTGGGGTCGGCAGACGACCCGCGACCGACATTTGTCAGCGAGCTGTTATCCGAAGAAAAGGTGGCTGCGTTAAAGAACGTGCTTCTACGGCATAAAGATTGCTTCGCGTGGAACTACTCCGAGATGCCAGGATTGGACCCGGAGATTGCTGTGCATAGATTAGCAATATCCCCAGATATCAAGCCAGTCAAGCAGGCGCTAAGGAGGATGCGACTCGAGCTTGAAATGAGCATCAACGCCGAAGTCAAGAAGTTGATCGATTCTGGATTTATCCAAGAAGTCCAATATCCCGACTGGATTGCCAATATCGTCCCGGTAATGAAGAAGAATGGGACGGTACGCATATGCGTGGATTTCAGGGATCTCAATAAAGCCTGTCCAAAGGACGATTTCCCGGTGCCGGTAACCGAGCTAATGATAGATAACACGTCCACTCACGAGGTTTTCTCCTTTATGGACGGTTCATCAGGATACAATCAGATAAAAATGCATCCTGAAGACCAAAAGCACACCGCTTTCCGGACCCCTTTGGGTATATTTTGCTACAGGGTTATGCCCTTTGGTCTTAAGAACGCTGGCGCTACCTATCAAAGGGCCATGACAAAGATCTTTGATGACCTCATACACGACGTCGTCGAGTGCTATATCGACGACCTCGTAGTAAAGAGCATGTCATACGAAGATCATTTAAAGCATTTGGAGACTGTATTTCGACGCCTTCGGCAATATAATTTGAAAATGAATCCCCTCAAATGCGCGTTTGGAGTCTCCTCGGGCAAATTTCTGGGATTCATCGTTCGACACTGAGGTATTGAAATAGATCCGTCAAAGATTAAGGCGATCATGGAAATGCCTCCGCCAAGAACCCTCAAGCAGTTGCGGTCTCTCCAAGGGAAGCTCGCATACATCCGGCGGTTTATCGCTAATCTTTCGGGCAAATGCCGTCCTTACGGCCACCTGATGAAAAAAGGGAACTCCATTCGTTTGGGATCACAAATGTCAAGGTGCACTAAACGAGATCAAGCAGTACTTGCAAAACCCTCCAGTGTTGGCTGCTCCAGTGAGGGGAAAGCCCCTCATTCTTTATACAACCGCCCTTGAAGGTTCTTTAGGCGCATTATGGGCACAAGAGAACGATTAGGGGAAAGAAAGAGCACTTTACTACTTAAGTCGAGTGCTGCTGGGGGCAGAAAGCAACTATTCCCCCATTGAAAAGCACTGCCTGGCGTTGATCTTCGCAATAACAAAGCTTAGACATTACGCATTAGCACATGAAGTCCGTCTTATTTCGAAGGTGGACCCTCTCAAATATTTGATGTCGAAAGCCATACTGACGGGACGACTTGCTAAGTGGGCCCTGCTCTTGATGGAGTTCTCGATAACGTATCAACCTCTCAAGGCAGTGAAAGGCCAGGCCATTGCCGACTTCCTCGCCGAGCACCCGATACCGGCCAATTCTCCTCTGAACTGTGATTTGCCGGACGAGCATGCATTTGATGCGATTAGCGGTGGAAGCGCCCGATGGGAACTCTATTTCGATGGAGCATCCTCCATAAAGAAACAGAAACAAGGTGTCCCAATGGTCAAATCAGGGATAGGCCTCATCTTTGCAACTCCACAAGGAGGGATAATGCGCTTCGCCTTCTCCTTAACAGAACCGAGGACAAACAATGAAGCCGAATACGAAGCTCTGATAGCAGGCCTCGAAATCGCCATCGACATGGGAATTGAAGACCTCCTTATATACGGGGATTCTCAGCTGGTCGTTAGTCAAGTAAATGGTGACTACCAAACGTGCAAACCGGAGTTGGTGAAGTACGGCGAAAAGGTTCAACAACTATTGACCCAAATTCCCTCCTATACTTTGGAGAACATACCGCGCGCGGAAAACAGCAAAGCAGACGCGTTGGCTAAACTTGCTAAAGAACTGGCTGACGAGAACCTCGATGACGTCAGAATCGTGGTACAAAGCCGTCGAGTGCTCGCCCCGGCAGAAATATCTCTGGAATCATGCGAAGAAAAGGGAACGACTGAGCAGACGACCCTACAAATAAAAGACCATGAGAAGGCCGAAGACTGGAGGGAAGTCTTCATAGACTACTTTAAGTCCCACCGAATGCCCGAAGAAGCCTCCTCAAGACATCAGCTCATGAAACGAGCTTTATCTTTCGCTTTTGTCAACGATATTCTATACAAGAGATCGTTTGATTCTCTATGGCTGAGATGCTTAGGACCTGACGAAGCAGAAAGAGTCATTCAGGAAGTTCATGACGGACTTTGCGGTTCTCACCAAGCAGGCCCGAAGATGAAGTTAAAAATTAAACGGATGGGTTATTACTGGCCCACGATGATCCAGGACTGCCTCGAGTATGCGAAGCAATGCCACTCATGCCAGATCCATGGAGACTTCATCCACCAACATCCGAATCCATTGCACCCGACGCTGGCTAGTTGGCCATTCGAAATGTGGGGGACTGACATAGTCGGCCCCATTGAGCCAGCATCATCCCGGGGACACCGCTTTATCCTGGCGACAACTGATTACTTCTCCAAATGGGCAGAAGCAGTACCACTGAAGGAAGTGAAGACGGAGAATATCCTCCATTTCTTCAAGACGCACGTCATCTATCGGTTCGGAACTCCACGGCGGATTATCTCCGATAACGGGCCGGCCTACCGAAGCCATAAGATTAGCCGCTTCGCACAGCAGCACAATATAGACTGGAGATATTCTTCAGTTTACAATCCACGAGCTAACGGTCTGGCCGAGGCTTTCAATAAGACCTTGACGAAGATCATAAAAAAGACCGTTTCCAGGAATAAGAGAGACTGGCACGAAAAGCTGCAAGAAGCCCTTTGGGCTTATCGAACTACATTCAAGACGGCCACAAACACAACGCCGTACGCGTTGGTATTTGGGACAGAAGCAGTGCTCCCCCTCGAGATAGAGTTACCCTCTCTACGAGTAGCAGTCCACCACGAGCTGACGAACGAAGAAAATGCTCACCTTCGGCTTGAGGAGCTTGATGCCCTCGATGAAACCCGGCTCATAGCACAACAACATCTAGAAGCCTACAAAGCAAAGATGACGCGCTCATACGAAAGATTGACCAGGCCGAGGACATTCCGCCAAGGCGAACTCGTACTAGTGGTCAAAAGAACTATGATCCCCAATCGTGCCAAGCGAGGAAAATTTGAGCTAAACTATGAAGGCCCGTACATCATAGACAAGGTCTACCAGGGTGGAGCCTACCTACTCATGGACATGCACGGTGAAAGGCCTTTCAGGCCAATAAACGGCCGCTTCTTGAAGAAATACCACGCTTAATAAGCCGCAGCCTGGGTCAATGATAGATGACGACGACTATGTCCGCTCACTATCTTCCTAAGCTCAGACTTTACAAGTAGCAGCTGGCCTTCCTATAACGACGGACCGAAACGTCCTTAAACTAACAGCGGACCGAAACGTCCTTAAACTAACAGCGGACCGAAACGTCCTTAAACTAACAGCGGACCGAAGCGTCCTTAAACTATCGACGGACCGAAACGTCCCTAAACTACTACCGCAACATCCTTAGGTTGACGAGATGGATAAATAAAAAAAAAAAAGAAAAAAGAAAAAAAAAAACGGTATGTCCATAAGTGAAGTGGGCACGGATGAAAACCCGAAAGGGCTCCGTGAGTAAAAACAGCAGGGCTGCCGGCAAGTGTTCGTGAAAACCCGAAAGGGCGCGACCTTGTAAAAAAAAAAAATGAATGAAAAAGAAAAAAAAAAGGGGGTATGTCCATAAGCAAAATGGGCACGGATGAAAACCCGAAAGGGCTCCGTGAGTAAAAACAGCAGGACTACCGGTGAGTGTTTGTGAAAACCCGAAAGGGCGCAACCTCGTTAAAAGACACTTGTAGGGTCCTCTCGACCTTGTAAGGAGAAGCCACCTGCGTGAGATCCTTACGACTCACAAAGGAGCAACACACTTAGGAATCCTCACGATTCCTAAGGAGAAAATACACTTACGAGATCCTCACGACTCGTAAGGAGAATTCTCTTATGGGACCCTTACGGCTCATGAGATTTGAAAGTCTTAAGATACAGAAACCTGAACCTGTTCTTAAGCAAATCCTCCACAACCTTCGATATTGCCCTACAAGAGGCTCAATACTGACCCTTGTATACAATCCACGGGCGCGAATAAACATTTCCCCAGCAAAGTCCAACCCTTGTAGGTCCCCTCGACCCATAAGGAGAAAGCCCTCTTGTAGGATCCTTACGACTTACAGAGGAACATACACTTAGGAATCCTCACGATCCCTAAGGAGAAAATACACCTGCAAAATCCTCACGACTTGTAGGGAGAAATACCTTTGTGAGACCCTTACGGCTCATGAAGTCAAAAGCCTTAGTCGACAGGACCTTAACCCTGTTTGCTAAGCCACCTTTGTTCAACATCGACAGAGGCAAATGATGATTCGCTCCTGGCAATATTCCAGTTGCAGCGATGCTGATGCCTAAACCGGTATCAAATCCCAAGTTCTTTCATGGCAAATGATGAATCGCTCCTGGCAACATCCCAGTTGCAGCGATGCTGATGCCGAAATCGGTGTCCAAAATCCGAGCTTGCGGCGAAAAAGCTAGCAAGCCACACATGCCTACAAAATAGCCGAAATGATGGGGCAACTTGCAATAAAAAAGCAGCAAGTAAAAATGTATGCATGAAAAATAGCCGAAATGATGGGGCAACTCGAAATAAAAAGCAGCGAGTGAAAATAAAAAAAATAGCCGAAATGATTGGGCATCGCGAAAAATAGCCGAAATGATTGGGCAATCGCGACCTTCGCGATATAAAAAGCTGAAATGATAGAGCATCGCGGAAAGAATAAAAAAAAAATGACGAAAGAATGAAATCTTCGCCCTACAGGTAATGTTACATCTATCCCTGTATACAATCCAGGGGCGCAAACAAAGAAGGAGTCGTACTCCTCCCTCAGGTTTCATCATGAGAGGAAGCCAAATCTCGACGGTTCACAAATAACCTGGAGATCATCTCGACGCAGAAGACACAACTTCAAGCTAAGCGGAACCGCGGCAACTCCCAGTTCCATGGCTCGGTGGTACACATATCGCCAACAGTCAAACCTCCATTCCGTGAGATGCGGATACAATCGATAAAATTCCTGGTTACGTGGAACGCGGATAATGTCACTCTTTAACCCCGTGGAAAACGTCCAGAGCGGATCCTGGTCCTCGCAGAGCATGGCAGTGAACCCGTGCAAAGCATCCAGAGCGGAGCCTAGTCCTCGCCTAACGCGGCAGTGAACCCGTGTGAAGCATCTAGTGCAAAATTCCTGGTTACGTGGAACGCGGATAATGTCACTCTTTGACCCCGTGGAAAACGTCCAGAGCGGATCCTGGTCCTCGCAGAGCATGGCAGTGAACCCGTGCAAAGCATCCAGAGCGGAGCCTAGTCCTCGCCTAACGCGGCAGTGAATCCGTGTGAAGCATCTAGTGCAAAATTCCTGGTTACGTGGAACGCGGATAATGTCACTCTTTGACCCCGTGGAAAACGTCCAGAGCGGATCCTGGTCCTCGCAGAGCATGGCAGTGAACCCGTGCAAAGCATCCAGAGCGGAGCCTAGTCCTCGCCTAACGCGGCAGTGAACCCGTGTGAAGCATCTAGTGCAAAATTCCTGGTTACGTAGAACGCGGATAATGTCACTCTTTGACCCCGTGGAAAACGTCCAGAGCGGATCCTGGTCCTCGCAGAGCATGGCAGTGAACCCGTGCAAAGCATCCAGAGCGGAGCCTAGTCCTCGCCTAACGCGGCAGTGAACCCGTGCGAAGCATCTAGTGCAAAATTCCTGGTTACGTGGAACGCGGATAATGTCACTCTTTGACCCCGTGGAAAACGTCCAGAGCGGATCCTGGTCCTCGCAGAGCATGGCAGTGAACCCGTGCAAAGCATCCAGAGCGGAGCCTAGTCCTCGCCTAACGCGGCAGTGAACCCGTGTGAAGCATCTAGTGCAAAACTCCTGGTTACGTGGAACGCGGATAATGTCACTTTTTGACCCCGTGGAAAACGTCCAGAGCGGATCCTGGTCCTCGCAGAGCATGGCAGTGAACCCGTGCAAAGCATCCAGAGCGGAGCCTAGTCCTCGCCTAACGCGGCAGTGAACCCGTGCGAAGCATCTAGTGCAAAATTCCTGGTTACGTGGAACGCGGATAATGTCACTCTTTGACCCCGTGGAAAACGTCCAGAGCGGATCCTGGTCCTCGCAGAGCATGGCAGTGAACCCGTGCAAAGCATCCAGAGCGGAGCCTAGTCCTCGCCTAACGCGGCAGTGAACCCGTGTGAAGCATCTAGGGCAAAATTCCTGGTCACGTGGAACGCGGATAATGTCACTCTTTGACCCCGTGGAAAACGTCCAGAGCGGAGCCTGGTCCTCGCCAAGCACGGCAGTGAACCCGTGTGAAGCATCCAGAGCAAATACCGGACTGTGGAGTCCTTAAAATCCACGGACTATGACGTCCTTAACCTCGACCGTAATGTCTTAAAACTAACGATCAACCACCCCGATTCCCTACAGACTTTGCCTTAGTTTAAGGGTACATCTCTTCACTCCTTTGATGCCCGGCGTTGTAATTCCTCAACGTCTTCAAAGCGGTGACGGGTCCCTGCAACCAAACACCGGACTGTGGAGTCCCTAAATCCACGGACTATGAGGTCCTTAACCTTGACCGTGATATCTTAAAACTAACATCGGACTGTGGAGTCCTTAAATCCACGGACTATGAGGTCCTTAACCTTGACCGTGATGTCTTTAAACTACGATACCTTGAGAAACTCCCGACTCCGTAAAACACGGACAAGGGTGACCGCATCCAACACTTGCAGGCCCTCACGACCTGTAAGGAAGAAAAAACTCTCTTGCGAGATCTTTACGACTCTCAAGGGAAGACCCGCTTAAGGATCCTCACGATCTTTAAGAAGAAATCACACCTATGGGATCCTCTCGACCTGTAGGGAGAAAAACTCTTTATGAGACCCTCGTGGCTCGTAAAAAGCAAAAGTCTTAGGGAGCAGATCTTAACCCTGAGTCCCGAGCCACTGCTGTCCTGCAAGGAGATCAAGATAGAATATCCACAGAATACATTCAATGAAAAGGAGACACACCATTTAGAAGAAAAAAATGTATCTTTTATTCATAAACCAAAATGAGTACAAAGTACAATTTATGAAAGAAACAAAAAGAAAATACTCTCATCCACGAGTATGTCTCAAGCCGGCGGGCGATTCAGCAGCTTGGTCAGCTCATCCTGCTTTTGCTGAGCCACGGCTTCATGACGCAAGATCTCCAGAAGACGAGCCTCCGCTTGAGCTTGCTGAGCCTGATACGAAGCGAGCCGGGCTTCAAGCTCTTTCTCAGTGGCCTTATGAGCCTCAACCCTCTCACGAGTGAACATGGCAACTTTATCGGGAGCCACAACCTTATGTTCGCTACGTGTCGCCCTATCAGGCCATGAAAGCTCACTTTGCGACTACAACCTTAGAAATAGGACATACACGCTCGAGACCATATAAATGGGCTTCCGATCGATAGCAATAATCGATCCAGAACGCGCTCACACAACCCGGCATGAAAAGCAACGAAAAACTTTCCGATGATTGTCCTATCAAGCATGTGCTCGCAATCATATGAACATCCGAAAAAGAAATAAAATTCGAAGCTTTAATGCGCACGCGACATGACAACAATATTGATAATTGAAGAAAGTTTTCATAAAAAGGAACACAAAATTTATTCATGCAAGCAGAAACATACATACGAGTACCAAGCCTACATGGAAGTTCAACATAAAGCATACAAAAAGGAGGGACTAATTTAAAAAGGTTCTACACTAACGGAAAAGGTCACCAAACACAGGATCAACGGCACAGGGGTTGATGAAGCAAAGGACAAAATTCTCCATCTCTCTCTCCGCTTTCTCCAGCACATCGAAGCGACGATTCTCGCGAGAAGTCGCTCCCCATCGGTTGGTGCCATGATCGTCCGCGAACGCAAACATAACAGCTCGCCGGGCCTTTATCTCGCTCAGCAGATGAATTGAGCAGTCCCTCAGAGCCTGAGTAATCAGGCAGGCTTCATGAAAGCCCTCGAGCTTTTCTTCCGCCGCATTAAGCATCGCCAGGGTCATCTCTGCCGGGTGAGGAGAGATGTCGGCAAGCACGGCCGTGAGGATCATCCGGAGCCAGAGAGAACCCATCGGAAGGGGAGACCCCCTACGGATCGAGAGTTCATGCATGGCTGAGTCGCATTCGTTGTCGGTAAGGAGGGGATCCACCAACCGAGCAGCAAAGCGAGGGACCATCTCCTCAATAGGAACTTCCCATGGCTGTCGGCGAGCATGAGGACGATTGCAGGCCATGGCGCTCGTTTGTTTCTCAAGACAAGATACTTCAAGATAAAAAAAAAATTAATAATAATATAAATCTCTTTGTGAAAGGAAAAGAAAGCTATAGCCTCATATATAAAGAAATACATTAAGTGCTGTGCGCGGAAAATCTTGCATGGTAAGGCTATTTCCAAGGCCCAAAAAAGGAAGGGCATCTAAAATCAAGGGAATGAAACTATTTCCAAGGCCCTTTCCCTGCATCCAATATTGTGCGCTGAAAATACGGCATGAGAAAATTTTATGAACCGCCCCATCAAGGGACCCACGTGCAGAACACGTGAGACCTAAACCTGAGGTGCACTTAAAAGGAAATATATGGAGTAGTACCCTGCATATTAAGAGCACAAACAACAATAGTAGCAAAATGATAAAATCCCAGAGAAAAGGCAGGCAAACATGGGAAGACATAATAAAACTTGTCACTCATACTTCAAGAGGTTCATACAAAAATATAGAGGACACATTTACAATGGTAAAACTTCGGATGCGGGGCATGGGTTGAGAAACTCAAAATTAACTTTATCCAAGATTTTCCAAGCATTTCGAACCTCCCGGGTATGCTTCCTCTCACGATCACAAGCATCGGGGTCCTCACGAATGTCCTCCACCCTTCGATAGGCGGCAAGTATGGCCGACTGCTGGAACATCTGATGCAGGAGATCAATGAGATTATCCCGCCTTCTCTTTGAGATCAAGTGCATCAGATACACCGAGTGTACTTTATCCTCGGCAGCGTCCAATGCCCCAAGGGGCACACCAGCACAGAATAGAGGGAGAGCCTCCCTGATCGCCAGCACGATCAGCCTCAGAAGAGAAGAGCGACGGGGAAGTAGCCGATGGTCGTACTCATCAAAGCGGCTCATGATCTCGGTACATTGAGCATCGGTGAACTCCTGGTTCTGACTGCGGCCCAGTGCACGAATATTCCCATAGGAAATGATCTCGTCAAGACCATACAGATGGGCATCCATGATACCTGAAATAAAGGTCATGAGATTCATTAGAAAATTACCATTTCATTAATTGTAGGAAGAACAACCTAGGGCCAAGAGACCTCAGGAAGCCTCCGTGTGAAGAAATCAAGTCCTTCATTGGAATTAAATTCCTTATCGAGAAAAAGGAATTAAATTCCCAAAAGCATTTTGGATGGAATTAAATTCCATGGATTTGAACCGTCATCATCATCTCCCCAAAGATCATCTAAACCCTAAAAGATCTACAGTTGAAAGATTAAACAGTTTCATGTTCTTATGGAAAATATGAAGAAAAAAGGGTAAAAACCCTTGTTTTGGATTTAAAATCCAAAGAAATGTGAAGGTCCATCGTTGTCCAAGAACATTACCTGAGGAAAAAGGATTCCTTTCGAACAGAGTTAAACTCTGAAGATTGTTTCAAGACAGAGAACTAAGCTCTGAAAGCGAGAATTAAATTCTCAAAGAAGAAGTTCTCAGAAGAAGAAGATGAACAAAGTGAAGGCTCCTATGAAGAGACAGAGGTATTTATAGAAGACGATGAAAACGTTTCGTCTCCACAGATCCCTAGAAGAATCCAACGGTCGCAAGAGGTGACAGCGTTGCACTCACGTGCAGACACGTGAGAACAACGCTGTGGGGGCATTTGTTTCCTGATTTAAAATCAGGAAAACTTCTGGGAAAAGCTTCAGAAGAGAGTCACGTGCTTACACGTGACTAGCGGTCACGTGTTGGCACGTGACACCTAAAAACATCATCAAGTCAAGTTCAGTTTCCTGACTACGTTGAAGAAAAGGGGGCTTCAGAAAGAGTCACGTGCTCCCACATGACCAGGGTCACGTGGCGACACGTGACATTTAAATGCAAGCGTCAAAGGCACACCAGTTCCCTGATCAAGTCAAGGAAAAGGCTTCAGAAGAGGTCACGTGCTTCCACGTGACCAGGGTCACGTGTTGCCACGTGACGTTCAAGACAGCAGACTCGTTCTCCAGTTGAACCAAGGAAAGAGAGAGTTCAAACAAGGGTCACGTGCTCACACGTGACCAGGGGTCACGTGGCAGCACGTGACGTTTAAGCAGCAATAAGAAGACAGAGCGCAAAAGAAAGGAAAAGGCTCATTCCAAAGGGGGTCACGTGCCCACACGTGACCATGAGTCACGTGGTCACACGTGACCGGCTTTCAAAGCCCACTGTGTTAACAGAATTAAATTCTGAGAGAAATTCAAATCTTTCCAAAGGAAAGCAACTATCTGGAACCAATCGAATTAAAGATTCAGAGGTGATCTATCTATGGGAAAATCTCGGGTTTGGAAAGATTTCCCCTTTAAATCTAACCAAAATAACAAAGGAGAATCTCTGGATTTAAAATCCAATGGTGAATAAAATTCACCTAATAATCCGAAGGTCCAAAACGAATAATGGATGCAAATCAAATATCTCAACGAAGATTCGTCAAAAACTGATTGATTCGCTTGCTTCTCCTATAAATAGGAGCCAAGAGACATACATATACATACGCAGAGAAAAAAAAAAGAGAAAAGAAAGAGAGCTTCGATACTTGGAGAACTTGGATCTTCTGCAAAAAACCTAGGTAAGAAAGGGAAAAGCTCCTTAAAAGAAGAAGAGAATTTAATTCTCAACAGAGTTTAACTCTGATACATAAAAACAGAAGAACATATTTCTTCTCTCTTTGACAGAGGATCTGCAAAGTGCACATCTCCCCTTAAGGTTGAGAATTTAATTCTCAATGGGTCGAGATCCTGCCATGCAGATCCAAAACATAGAGAGGGAATGCAAGCATGAGAATTTAATTCTCACATAACTATAGGAATTTAATTCCTTTAAAATAAAATTAGGGCTTGACCCTGTATCATGGGAATTTAATTCCTTCAGAATAAAAAGAAACAGGGTTTAACCCTAATTAAAAACTTAGTTCTGTTGAAACAACGGGAATTTAATTCCCTTAATCATCATGGGAATTCAATTCCTTAAAAAAGCTTTGTTAGGGTTTAACCCTATTTGGTTCTCCACATATATGAGGAATTTAATTCCTACAGAAAATTCAGAGTTAAACTCTATTCCAGAAAACAAAGTCTTCGAAAGGAAGTAGGAATTTAATTCCTCTGAAATTTACAGTTCGAGGAATTTAATTCCTGAAAGAAGATTAACAAAGCCTCTAAACAAAATACATAGAGGCAGGGTCACGTGTCATCACGTGACCCCCCATGAGATCTACAGAAAGCCCCTTTGAGGCAGCACCCCACGTGACCCACGTGACCCTCGGCAGAAGCTCTAATACATAGGCATTTGAATGCCCATCACGTGATGGCACGTGATGCTCTGAAAGACACGATAATCTCAGAATAAATGAAGGGAGGGCGCTCTCACGTGCTGCCACGTGACCCATCTTGTCTTAGTGTTTAACACTAAATTAAAACTCTCGAACCCAGTGTTAAAATACTGTTGGGCTTTAGTGTTCAACACTAACTAAAAAGCTTTATTTGCAGTGTTCAACACTGATTACCTTAGTGTTTAAACACTAATCTGAGATCTTCATTTGCAGTGTTCAACACTGATCTGTGTTAGTGTTTAACACTAATTTGAAAAGCCTTGTTGCTGGTGTTTAACACCAATTATCTCTTAGTGTTAAACACTAACTTGTCAACCTCATTCCCAGTGTTCAACACTGATTGCTCTGTAGTGTTTAACACTAGGCTTTGACCCAATTGACTAAATGGATGGAGGCAAAGCCTCTCCTGATTGGACTTAGCCCAAGATGGCCATAAGTCCTCAATTGGTGATTAACTGGTCCAATGGACTCATAACATAATTAATTCGTCTTGACCCCCAAATTGGGCCAAGGACTATTTAATCCATTCCGGTTCTAGGGTACATCTCTTCACTCCTTTGATACTTGGCATTGTAATCCCTCAATGTCTTCAAAGAGGTGACGGGTCCCGACGACCACACATTGATATGGACTGTGGGGTCCTTAAACTCATGTCTAATGCAAATTCCTGGTTACATGGAACGCGGATAATGTCACTCTTTGACCCCGTGGAAAACGTCCAGAGCGGAGCCTGGTCCTCGCCAAGCATGGCAGTGAACCCGTGTGAAGCATCCAGAGCACATACCGGACTGTGGGGTCCTTAAACCCATGGACTACGACGTCCTTAACCTTGACCGAGATGTCTTAAAACTAACAATGGACTGTGGGGTCCTTAAACCCATGGACTACGACGTCCTTAACCTTGACCGAGATGTCTTAAAACTAACAACGGACCGCAATGTCCTTAAACTACCCATGGACCGCAATGTCCTTAAACTACCCGTGGACCGCAACGTCCTTAAACTAGAACAATAGAGCCCCGCATGCTCTTTTGTTGGATCTAAACGGTCCCGTTTAAGTTGATCTTAGCCTCAAAGATGGCTAACGTATCCTTAAACCTTCAAACAGAGTGGACTATGAATCCCCCCAATTAACCCTGGCTCGAGGGTACATCTCTGAACTCCTCTGACATCCGTCGTTGTAATCCTTCAACGTCGTCAGAGAGGTGATGGGTCCCGACGGCCATACATTCATGGACCACTAAGTCCCTAAACTGGAACATTAGAGTCCAAACGCTCTTTTGTCGGATCTAAACGATCCCGTTAAGTTGATCTTAGTCACAAAATTAGACTAACGCATCCTTAACAAACGTTTGAGTTGATCTTAGCCTCAAGTATGGCTGACGTATCCTCAAACCAAACCCCCAAACCCAAATCTAAGATAATACGGATTTGGACTAGTCCACGCCCTACGGGCGACGACATACCTCAGTCTCCGTAAATAATCCACGGGCAACAAAACACAAAACAAACACCCACGACACAAAGTGACCAGCTGGAGAAGGAGAAAGTTGTTACCGCAATGCGGTAGCGTAATTAACTGCAGGGGCTTGCGCCTGCAGGGAAGAGCGTCCCCACAATCAAAAACCCCTCAAACGAGGGGGAATCTGACGAAGTCTGCTACATCGGACGCATCCGTCTAAACCTTCGATACTTCGGAGAGGTGCCATAATTCAACTTGGCATCTTCGGAGAGGTGGACGGATAGCTCCAATTAGCATCTGCCCCGAATCTCAGGCAAGACGCCATGTCGCGCCGTCTTTCGGAGGGGAACACAACCCTTCAACCCTAGATCTAGGTTTCCTTTTATAGCCATCATAACCCTAGATCTAGAATTCAAAATTCAAATTTCCTTCCAAAATGAACCACTTTTCCCTCCAAAATGAACAACTTTTCCCTCCAAAATGAACCACCTCATTTGAATTTTCCCTCCAAAATGAACTACCTCATTTGAATTTTCCCTCCAAAATGAGGTTGTTAGAAACGCTTCAGCTGATTTGCGCTCTGCGCTGCGCGACACGTGTCAGCGCAGTTGCGCTGCGCGACACGTGGCAACGCAGTTGCGCTGCGCCTTGCGCTGCGCGACACGTGGCAGCGCAGTTGCGCTGCGCGACACGTGTCAAGCGCTGATGCATCTGCGCCAAACAGAATTAAAATTCCAGTAAGATCTTTCTGTTCTTGTTAAATCAAGAAGATTGTCTTCTGTAAAACAGAAGCCTTTGGATCAAAGATCCAACGGTGGGGAAAATTCCCCAAATCACTCAGAGAAGAATCTCTTTAAAAAATTTAACAAATTAATGGGCACTATATAAAGGCCCCTAGACCCCAACTCAAAAACATCAAGATCAACAACAAGAACACAGAGAATAGAAAAACTCTAGAAACAGAGAGAACTCTAAAGAACTCTGAGAAGAAATTCAGAAGGAAAAAGAAGGTAAGTCCCTTTAAAAAAAAAAGAAGAATTTCTTCTGAATAGATCATTGATCTAAGAACAAGATCAATGATCTTCAATAAAAAATAAATAATGACAAAAGCATTGCTTTTTTATGAACCATTGGTTCTGGAATCTTAATGATTCTTTTCTTGAATCCAAAATTGGATCAAGAAATTAAAACAGTGCCTTACACTTGCAGATCTGCACTGTTGCGCTCCTGGGTTGGCGCAAGCCACCAGATAGCGCCACGTGTCAACTCCATAACCACTTGCGCTATGCGCTTTTAAGATAGAGCATTGCTCTCTGAATTTGGCGCAACTCACCAGAGCGCGCCACGTGTCAGCAGCGCAACGGCGCAGCGCACTGCGCTTGCGCTCACCAGAGCGTGACACGTGTCACCTCCACATGCGCTTGCGCTCAATAATTGGCGCAAAGCGCCTGACAAGCCATTGTCAGATAATTAATGCACTGCATTATTTACAGAAGGACCAAGCCCAATTAAAAAAGGCCTAACAGGCCAAATTAAATGCAATGCAGGGCAGAGCCCAAATAAAAACAGATGCTGTGCATCATTTATAAAGAGACAGAGCCCATATCAAAAAGGCCTAGCAGGCCAAAATAAAATGCATTGCATTATTAAAACAGGGGCAAAGCCCTAGCACAAGCCTAATAGGCCAAAAATAAAAACGTTGAATATTCTCAATTGGACTTAGCCCAATCATGGCCGTAAGCCCTCAAATTAAATTGACTGAGCATGACTGCTCTCTTAAATCAATTTACATCCGGTTCAAGGGTACATCTCTAAACTTCTCTGACACCTATCGTTGTAATTCTTCAACGACGTCAGAGAGGTGACGAGTCCCGACAACCACACATCCATACGGACTGTGGGGTCCTTAAACTCATGGACTTATGCGTCCTTAAACCAAAATACGGACTGTGGGGTCCTTAAACTCATGGACTAATGCGTCCTTAAACACACCCATGCAGACTGTGGGGTCCTTAAACCCATGGACTTATGCGTCCTTAAACACACCCATACGGACTGTGGGGTCCTTAAACCCATGAACTTATGCGTCCTTAAACTAATATCCGTCCATAAAACTGGAGCTGGATCACCATGTCCCTAAACTGGTAATAGACCACCACGTCCTTAAACTGGCAATGGACCACTATGTCCCTAAACTGGAACGATAGAGCCCAAATGCTCTCTTATCAGATTCAAACGATCCCGTTAAGTTGATCTTAGTCTGGAGATTAGGCTAACGTATCCTTAACAAACGTTTAAGTTGATCTTAACCTCAAATAGGGCTAACGTGTCCTTAAACTAATATCCGTCCCTAAAATAGGAATGATGGACCACTATGTCCCTAAACTGGAACAACAGAGCCCAAATGCTCTTTTGTCGGATCTAAACGATCCCGTTTAAGTCGATCTTGGCCTCAAATATGGCTAACGTATCCTTAAACCATCAAACAGACTTTAGTCCCAAATTGGACTATAGACCCCCCAATCGACTTTGGTTCAAGGGTACATCTCTGAACTCCTCTGACACCTGTCGTTGTAATCCTTCAACGACATCAGAGAGGTGACGGATCCCGACGGCCATACATGAAATGGACCACTATGTCCCTAAACTGGAACGATAGAGCCAAAATGCTCTCTTATCGGATCCAAACGATCCCATTAAGTTGATCTTAGTCTGGAGATTAGGCTAACGTATCCTTAACAAACGTTTGAGTTGATCTTAGCCTCAAATATGGCTAACGTGTTCTCAAACCAAAACTCCAAACCCAAATCTAAGAAAATACGGATTTGGACTAATCCACGTCCTACGGGCGACGACATAAATTAGTCTCCGTATACAATTCACGGGCAACCACAAACAAAACAAACACACGCGACACGAAGTGAAATTCTGGAGAAGGAGAAAGTTGTTACCGCGATGCGTTAACGTAATTAACTGCAGGGGCTTGCGCCTGTAGGAAAGAGCGTCCCCACAATCAAAAACCCCTCAAGTGAGGAGGAATCTGACGAAGTCTGCTATATCGGCCGCATCCGTCTAAACCTCCGATACACGGTGCCATAAATCAACTTGGCATCTTCGGAGAGGTGGACGGATAAAACCAAATAGCATCTGCCCCGAATCTCAGGCTAGACGCCCATGTCCTGGCCACCGTTCGGAGGGGAACAGATTCTGGCACGCCCGGTGGGACCTTTTCCTCTTTCCACTCTACACTTCGTGTGTCGTCTTCGCGAATGAGTCATGGTTTGTTAATGGTTGCCTTTGGGTTTCAAGTTACTAAGATTTGGTCTTTTGCCTGGCGCAGAAATCAAGCATCAATGGCATCCAACTGCTCGAGCTGCTTAAAGTGCCAATGCAACTGATGCTCCGCCTCACCTGGAGGTGTAGCCTATGGGCCTCAAGCGGCCTCCATCCTTGCCATGCCGGTAGAACAGGTGACCCAGGCCACCACCGGCCTGTTTTTCGGGACAATGATCCCGCCTGCAAGCTTCACCATGCCAGTGCCCGCACCGGAAGCGCACAAGAAGTCGGTCTTCGATCGGCTCACTACTACAATGGTCCCTTTCAACGGGTCGTCCAATATCAAACCGGTAGCCTCTGTCTTTACCAGGCTGAACCAGAACTTTGATGGGCCCGCCAAGAGGCCCATGAACCCTGAAATGGCCGTCCCGAGGAAGACAGCCACCTCTACTCCTGAAGTCACCAAGGCGGCTTCCCCTGTTAAAGAGTCGGTCTTTTCAAGGCTGACTATTCCGGCTCCTGCTCCTACCCGAGGGTCTGTCTTTGACAGGCTGAACACCGCCACTCAAAAGACAACATCAGTCTTTAAGAGGCTGGCACCGGCAGCGCCTCATTCGGACAGGGGGCAAGACGAAGCTGTCCCTATCGCCGAGCCAGTCTCGTCACACTCGACGTCGCCACTGGCGCCGAGTAAGGAAGGCCAGGGGCAACTCCCCTTCAGGGCTAACTCCACCGGCTCCAGTGGTGGAAGTTAATGCTGCTGTTCCAACTGGGAACAACTTTGAACCGCTAAAGAGGGTACGCAAGAACTCTCCGATTGCCACGCTAAAAAGATCTCCTCCACCTGCGGAGAGTTTTACAGATACAAAGCCAGAGCAGCCCCCTCAACGGCTGTCCTCCAAAATTTACAGGGTCTGGCGGCGGGTTCAAGACTCAGTAATCGACCAAGATCACTCTCGCCGGCAGAAAAGGGCGAAAGTGCAGGAAGAAAAGAACTGTCCTGTTAAACAGCAAAGGATGACAACCGCCAGGGTGTCCGCTGCAACGGCCCTTTCAACTTCAACGGCCCACAAGAGAAGAAGGCCGGAAAAGGTCCTTACGCCTGCGGCAAATGTCAAAGGCAGTGAAACTAAACGCCCTAAGTCTGGGGGCATTGTAGTCCATACTGTCTACATGGCGTCTGGTAAAGAGGACAGCCGTGCATCCACGGGTCATAGACCGCTTACACGGTCAGTGACTAAAGCTCAGGAGAAGTAGCAGAAGCTCCAAGAAATGATGAATGCGATGGCCGCACTCACTGGGCCAAAAGAAAGCCCTGAAGCATCCTCGGATCAACGCCAGGAGCAAGAAACTGACGCTGAATTCCTTCGCAGGATACTGGAAAAGAAGGATAAAGAGGCTGCGGAACAAGCAGCTAACATAAAGCGAATGGCCCTCCTGTTCCAGGACATGGTGGGTATGATGATCCAATAAGATCCTCCTGCTGAAGATCCCCCGATCGTCCTTGAAGACGATAGGGGAGAAATGTCAAATCCTCCACCGGCTCTGTCGACAGCCAAGGAGGAGACAATCTCCAAAGCTGACTTGGACGAATATATAGCTCAGCAGATACGGGTTCATCAGGCGACTGAGGCAGCCGGTCAGGTCATAAAAACGGGGCGACCATATCCGAGCTGGTATGATCAGATCAAGTACCCGCCGGGCTATACAATACTGAAATTCCATGTTTATAAGGGGACGGGCAATCCCCACCAGCATGTTGCCCGGTTCAGGGCGCTTTGCGGCAACACCGGTGGTGATGATAAATTGTTGCTTCACCAGTTTGTTGGTAGCTTATCGGACACAGCATTCGAGTGGTACTCCGAACTTTCAAACGACTCTATCAAGATATTTGCGGAGATGGAGCTATTGTTTACACAAAAATTCGTGAGTGCCAGCGAACGCACCCCGATAACGGCATTGATTAATGCCAGGGTGAAGCCGGGCGAGGCGTGGGTCCAATACGCTAAACGGTGGAGGAACCTATGGTCAAAATGCGAACAAAGCATTGAAGAAGCGCCAGCGGTAGGGATGTTTGTGGGAACCCTCGATCCGCAGGCGACCATATCCCAATTCATGATGTTCTTCAAGCCGACTACCTTCCAGGCCCTGATCGACAAGCTAGCTCAAATGGATCAGATGGGCCATAGAACGCCTCCTTCAAAGCCGAACTCTCGAAACGAGAAGGGGAATAGAAAAGCGATCGTTGTCGCCAATGCTCAACAACAGCCGAGTAACTTGAAACCAGCTGTCCGTCAAAATAATATGCGTCCGCGCGTACCCCTTGAGGAAAGGCTAGGACGTCCTTACTCATTTCCTCGAGATAAAACGAGGAGATTGTTTGAGCTGGCATTGCGCAACCGACTCATAAATCTACCGGATCCAAGACGTCCGTCGCAGCCAAACGACGTCAATGATCCCAATTATTGTCCCTATCATCGAGTACTGGGTCATCCGATCGAGGATTACTACGTCTTCAAAAATTGGATTGAAGACCAGTACCAACAGGGCAAGTTCGCGTTGTCCGAAAGATAGAAGGTGAATCCGCCGCGGCCTCACACCCCTAAAAGGGTAAATACGCCGGGGGCAACGTGCTCTCTCGTTGAAGAAGCTCCATGGGAGGTTGTACTATCAGCCAAAACAAAAAGGATGCTGAACGATCTTCAAACATGCCCAGCGATCAGGTGGGAGAACCCGTTGGAATCTGAGATCATTGAAGGGATGCTGAGGCCGCGACCAACTCCAAAGATCAGTGATGGCCCAAGCACTCACAACCAGCCGTCAAAATCTTCAAAGAAGAAGAAAAAGAAATCCAAGAAGCCCGTGAAGCCTGGCGACAAGAAGTCCGTCTCAAGCTCAGGCACTATGCGTTGGCGCATGAAGTCCGTCTCATTTCGAAGGTGGACCCCCTTAAATATTTAATGTCGAAGGCCATATTGACAGGTAGACTCGCTAAATGGGCCCTGCTCTTGATGGTGTTCTCGATAACCTATCAGCCTCTTAAGGCAGTGAAAGGCCAAGCCATCGCCGACTTTCTCGCTGAGCATCCGATACCTGCCGATTCTCCTCTGAATTGCGAGCTGCCAGATGAACACGCGTTTGATGCGATCGACGGTAGCGATACCCGATGGGAGCTTTATTTCGATGGAGCGTCTTCCATGAAGAAGCGCAAACAAAGTACGCCCATAATCAAGTCAGGGGTAGGCCTCATCTTCATAACTCCACAAGGAGAGATAATGCGCTTTGCTTTCTCCTTAACAGAGCCGAGGACGAATAATGAAGCCGAATACGAAGCTTTGATAGCAGGCCTTGAGATCGCCATCGATATGGGAATTGAAAACCTCCTCATATACGGAGATTCTCAACTGGTCGTCAGTCAAGTAAATGGCGACTACCAAACGTACAAACCAGAGTAGGTGAAGTACGGCGAAAAGGTGCAACAACTGTTGACCCAAATCCCTTCCTACACTTTGGAAAACATACCGCGTGCGGAAAACAGCAAAGCGGACGCGTTAGCCAAACTCGCTAAAGAACTGGCTGACGAGAACCTCGATGACGTCAGAATCATGGTACAAAGCCGTCGAGTACTTGCCCCAGCAGAAATATCTCCGGAATCATCCGAAGAAAAGGGAGTGACTGAGCAGACGTCCCTGCAAATAAAAGACCGGGAAAAGGCTGAGGATTGGAGAGAAGTCTTTATAGGCTACTTCAAGTCCCGTCGAACGCCTGAAGATGCGTCCTTAAGACATCAGCTTATGAAACGAGCTCTGTCTTTCGCCTTCGTCAATAATACTCTATATAAGAGGTCGTTTGATTCTCTGTGGTTGAGATGCTTGGGACTTGACGAAGCGAAAAGAGTCGTTCAGGAAGTTCATGACGGACTCTGTGGTTCTCACCAAGCAGGCCCAAAGATGAAGTTAAAAATAAAACGGATGGATTACTACTGGCCCACGATGACTCAGGACTGCCTCGAATATGCGAAGCAATGCCACTCATGCCAAATCCATGGGGACATCATCCACCAGCATCCAAATCCACTACATCCAACGGTGGCTAGCTGGCCGTTCGAAATGTGGGGAACTGACATAGTCGGCCCCATCGAACTAGCATCGTCTAGAGGACATCGTTTCATCCTGGCGACGACTGATTACTTCTCCAAATGGGCAGAAGCAGTATCGCTGAGGGAGGTGAAGACGGAGAATATCCTCCATTTCTTTAAGACGCACGTCATATACCGGTTTGGAACTCCGCGACGGATCATCTCCGATAACGGGCCAGCCTACAGAAGCCACAAGATCAGTCGCTTCGCGCAGCAGCATAATATAGACTGGAGATATTCCTCAGTTTATAACCCGCGAGCTAACGGTCTAGCTGAAGCCTTCAATAAGACCTTGACAAAGATCATGAAGAAGACGGTGTCCCGAAATAAGAAGGGCTGGCATGAGAGACTGCAAGAAGCTCTCTGGGCGTATCGAACTACGTTCAAAACGGCCATGAACACAACGCCATACGCGTTAGTCTTCGGTACAGAAGCAGTACTCCCCCTCGAGATAGAGCTACCTTCTCTACGAGTGGCAGTCCACTGCGAGCTGACGGACGAAGAAAATGCTCACCTTCGGCTTGAGGAGCTTGATGCCCTTGATGAAACCCGGCTCATAGCGCAACAAAATCTAGAAGCTTATAAAGCAAAGATGACGCGCTCATATGAAAGATTAACTAGGCCGAGGACATTCCTCCAAGGCGAACTCGTGCTAGTGGTCAAAAGGCTTATGATCCCCAATCGTGCCAAGCGGGGAAAATTCGAGCCGAACTATGAAGGCCCGTACATAATAGACAAGGTCTACCAGGGTGAAGCCTATCTACTCATGGATATGCACGGTGAAAGGCCTTTCAGGCCAATAAACGGCCGCTTCCTAAAAAAATACTACACTTAATGAGCCGCAGCCTAGGTCAATGATAGATGACGACGACTATATCCGCTCGCTATCTTCCTAAGCTCAAACTCTATAAGCAGTAGCCGGCCTTCTCCTGACCGGACCGAAACGTCCTTAAACTAACGACGGACCGAAACGTCCTTAAACTAATGACGGACCACTACGTCCTAAAACTAGCTGATGACCGAAACGTCCTTAAACTACTACCGCAGCATCCTCAGGCTGACGAGATAAGAAAAAGAGAGAGTAAAGAATAAAAAAAATATGATAAAAAAAACGGTATGTCCATAAGCAAAATGGGCACGGATGAAAACCCGAAAGGGCTCCGTGCATAAAAATAGCAGGGCTACCGGCGAGTGTTCGTGAAAATCCGAAAGGGCGCGACCTCATTAGAAAAAAAGAATAAAAGAATTAAAAAAAAGAGAGACGGTATGTCCATAAGCAAAATGGGCACGGATGAGAACCCGAAAGGGCTCCGTGAGTAAAAACAACAGGACTACCGGCGAGTGTTTGTGAAAACCCGAAAGAGCGCAACCTCGTTAAAAGACACTTACAGGGTCCTCTCGACCTTGTAAGGAGAAACCACCCGCGTGAGATCCTTACGACTCACAAGGGAGCAACACACTTAGGGATCCTCACGATTCTTAAGGAGAAATTACACTTGCGAGATCCTCACGACTCGTAAGAAGAACTCTCTTATGGGACCCTCACGGCTCATAAGATTTGAAAGTCTTAAGTTACAGAGACCTGAACCTGTTCTTAAGCAACTCCCACAACCTTCGATATTGTCCTACAAGAGGCTCAGTACTGACCCTTGTATACAATCCACGGGCGCAAATAAACATTTCCCTAACAAAGTCCTACCCGTGACTGGGGATATGTTCGCATGATGAACAACCCTTGTAAGTCCCCACGATTTACAAGGAGAAAACCCTCTTGTAGGATCCTTACGACCTACAGAGGAACATGCACTTAGGAATCCTCACGATTCCTAAGGAGAAAACACACCCACAAGATACTCACGACTCGTAGGGAGAAATACCTTTGTGAGACCCTTACGGCTCATAAAGTCAAAAGCCTTAGTTGATAGGACCTTAACCCTGTTCGCTAAGCCACCTTTGTTCGACATCGACAGAGGTAAATGAGGATTCGCTCCTGGCAACATCCCAATTGTAGCGGTGCTGATGCCGAAATCGGTGTCTAATTCCAGGCTTACAGCGAAAAGCCAGTAGGCCGCACATGCATACGAAATAGCCGAAATGATTGGGCAACTCGCAATAAAAAGCATCGAGTAAAAAATAAAATAAATAGCCGAAATGATTGGGCACCGCGAAAAATAGCCGAAATGATAGGCAATCGCGACTTTCGCGATATAAAGCTGAAATGATAGAGCATCGCGGAAATAAAACAATAATATAAAAGAATGATGAAACTTTTGCCCTACAGGTGAGATCACATTGATCCATGTATACAATCCAAGGGCACAAACAAAGAGGGAACCATACCTTCCCAACAGGCTCCGCCAGAAAGCGAAGCCAAATCTCGACGGTTCACCAACAGCCTAGAGACAACCGTGACATTCATCTCGATACAGCAGACGCAGTGCCAGCAAACGAAGCGAAGATCAAATTCCTAGCTTCACGATTTTGACGGTAATTTATATAAAACCTGAAAGACCACCACAGATCAGTTCAACTTCCAGGGAAACCAGTGTCCTTGGCGAATACCTCAATTCAGGGAAACTAGCGTCCTTGATGAGAGCCTCCTGATTTGCGTCGGCCCGCAGAGAAACCAGTGTCTCTGCAGGAATACTCCGATTCGTTTCAACTTCGAGGAAACCAGCGTCCTCGGCAAAATACTTCGACTCAAGGAAACCAGTGTCCTTGACGAGAACCCTTTGATTCGCGTTGACCCGTAGAGAAACTAGCGTCTTTGTAGGAATCCATCGATTCGTTTCAACCCCAGGGAAACCAGTGTCCTTAGCGAATACCTCAATTCAGGAAAACTAGCGTCCTTGATGAGAGCCTCCTGATTCGCGTCGGCCCGCAAAGAAACCAGTATCTCCGCAGGAATACTCCGATTCGTTTCAACTTCGAGGAAACCAGCGTCCTCGGAAAAATACTTCGACTCAGGGAAACCAATGTCCTTGACGAGAACATCCTGATTCACGTCGACCCGCAGAGAAACTAGCGTCTTTGCAGGAACACCTCGACTCGTTTCGACCCCAGGGAAAGCAGTGTCTTTGGCAAATACCTCAATTCAGGGAAACTAGCGTCCTTGATGAGAGCCTCTTGATTCGCGTCGGCCCACAGAGAAACCAGTGTCTCCACAGGAATACTCCGATTCGTTTCAACTTCGAGGAAACCAGCGTCCTCGGCAAAATACTTCGACTCAAGGAAACCAGTGTCCTTGACGAGAACCCTTTGATTCGCGTCGACCCGCAGAGAAACTAACATCTTTGCAGGAATCCATCAATTTGTTTCAACCCCAGGAAAACCAGTGTCCTTGGAAAATACCTCAATTCAGGGAAACTAGCGTCCTTGATGAGAGCCTCCTGATTCGCGTCGGCCCGCGGAGAAACCAGTGTCTCCGCAGGAATACTCCGATTCGTTTCAACTTCGAGGAAACTAGCGTCCTCGGCAAAATACTTCGACTCAAGGAAACCAGTGTCCTTGACAAGAACCCTTTGATTCACGTCGACCCGCAGAGAAACTAGCGTCTTTGCAGGAATCCATCGATTCGTTTTAACCCCAGGGAAACTAGTGTCCTTGGAGAATACCTCAATTCAGGGAAATTAGCGTCCTTGATGAGAGCCTCCTGATTCGCGTCGGCCCGCAGAGAAACCAGCGTCTCCGCAGGAATACTCCGATTCGTTTTAACTTCGAGGAAACCAGTGTCCTCGACAAAATACTTCAACTCAGGGAAATCAGTGTCTTTGACGAGAGCTGCTCGATTCGTCTCGACTCATGAGGAAATTAGGGTTTTCGCGAGGACTTCCCGATTCGTCTCAACTTGCAAGATAAAGCCTTAGGCGGCAGGGATTAAAAACTTGTTTCCTAAGCACTGGGACCCTGCAAGTCGGCCTAAAATGGTCTCTTGTACACTATTCACGGGTCTCACTCTCCAAAGTCGAATCTCGATAAGGAGGGAAACAACCACTTACGGGTCCTCTCGACTCGTAAGAAGGGAAATTCTCTTATAAGATCCTTACGACTTATAAGAGAAAACGCACTTAGGAATCCTCACGATTCCTAAGAAGAAAATCCACCTACGAGATCCTCTCGATCCGTAGGGAGAAAAGTCTCTATGAGACCCTCACGGCTCATAAAGTTGAAAAGTCTTAGGCAGCAGATTTGAACCTGCGGCCTAAGCCATCACTATCTCTTGAAGGAACCAAGACAGGATGCTCGCTCTATCATCTATCGACCATGTTTACTAAAGCAACATGCTGATAATCAAAGAAAGAAGAAAGCGACAGAAAGAACATCCGATTTGCATTTGATCAAGCGTTCGAAACACCTCTATTCATGCATGTGCAAAAGACTCAGAACGAGAAATAAGACAAGCTGAAATGAGAAATTTTCCATTCATATTGCAAAAGGTTCTTACAATTATAAAGAAATAGACAAAGACATTATCAAGATGGTTACAATGGCAAAACCTCAAATCCAGGACATGGATTGAGGAACTCATAAGTGGCCCTGTCCAGAACTTTCCAAGCCTGGCAAACCATCCTAGTGTGCTTCCTTTCGTGAGCACGGGCGTCGGGATCCCCACTGATGTCCTCCACCCTCCGGTAGGCAGCAAGAATGGCGGACTGTTGAAAAGCCTGGTGCAAGAGATCGACAAGATTGTCTCGCCACCTCTTCGAGATTAAGTTCATCAGATACACCGAGTGCACCTTATCCTCAGCGGCATCCAATGCTCCAAGCGGCACGCCGGTACAGAATAAAGGGAGTGCTTCCCAGATCGCTCCTACGATAAGCTTCAGGAGAGAGGAACGCCGAGGAAGCAGTTGGCCATTATATGCGTCGAAGCGACTCATGATTTCAGCACATTCGGCGTTGGTGAACTCTCGATTCTGAGAATGGCCGAGTCGGCGGATGTCCCCGTAAGAGATAATTTCGTCGAGATCGTACATGTGGGCATCCATTGTTTCTTTAAAAGAGAATCAATAAAATTATCAGAAAGACTGATTAAGCAAAACGATATAATTCATCGAAGAATAAAAGGCCATCTTTAAGCTCAAAGATTCATAAAAAAAACTCCTAAGAATTCTTCTGTATGATTTGGAAGTAGCAAAGCTCCATTGATGAATTAAGAAAATACAAGAAAAATCTTTTAGAGAAAAGAGCTCTATTAATGGAACCCTAATAGGGTTCTCCTTAGTTCTCTTTAGACCCCTTTAGAGCAAAGCTCTGCTAAGTGAAACCCTAAATGGGTTTTCTTTAGATCAGGGATCTATTAAGGGCAAGGCTCTGTCAATGAAATTTAATTTAATTTAATTTAAATTTAAATTTTTACCTAAAAGTTTTAAGAGTTCAACTCTAGGAGTTCTTGAAAATAAAGAGCAGGGCTCTAAGATTCTGAAAGTAAAAATTTTGAAGATGATAATCATCTGCTGAGGGACCAAAGGTCCTATTTATAGGCATTGAGAGCCGTTTCAACTTCTAAGGGATGGCGCGACGGTTGGAATTCTGACACCGCTGCGCTCACGTTTGGAGGCCACATAAGAGCAATGGTGGGGGGGCATTTATTTACCCCAATCAGAGCAAAGCTCTATTCAAATTCCAAGACGGGAAACGAAGCAACACTTCTGTTTCCCCCAATCAGAGCAAGGCTCTATTTTGAAAACTAAAGTGAAAATTAAAATTAAAAATAAATGAAACAACGCTTCAGATCCCCTGCGCTGCGCGCAGAACGCCACGTGTCAAAATCAGGCACGCCAGCGCAGGAAGCGCAGCGCCCAAGGCAGCGCACTCAATCAGAGCAAGGCTCTATAAAAGAAGCAACGCTTCAGCTGATTTGCGCTCTGCGCTGCGCGACACGTGTCAGCGCAGTTGCGCTGCGCTCCGCGCTGCGCGACACGTGTCAGCGCAGTTGCGCTGCACCTTGCGCTGCGCGACACGTGGCAGCGCAGTTGCGCTGCGCTCTGCGCTGATGCATCTGCGCCAAACAGAATTAAAATTCCAGTAAGATCTTTCTGTTCTTATTAAAACAAGAAAATTGTTTTCTGTAAAACAGAAGCCCTTGGATCAAAAATCCAATGGTGGGGAAAATTCCCCAAATCACTCAGAGAAGAATCTCTTTAACAAATTTAACAAATTAATGGGCACTATATAAAGGCCCCAAGACCCCAACTCAAAAGCATCAAGATCAACAACAAGAACACAGAGAATAGAAAAACTCTAGAAACAGAGAGAGAACTCTAAAGAACTCTGAGAAGAAATTCAGAAGGAAAAAGAAGGTAAGACCCTTTAAAAAAAAGAAGAATTTCTTCTGAATAGATCATTGATCTAAGAACAAGATCAATGATCTTCAATAAAAAATAAATAATGACAAAAGCATTGCTTTTTTATGAACCATTGGTTCTGGAATCTTAAAGATTCTTTTCTTGAATTCAAAATTGGATCAAGAAATTAAAACAGTGCCTTGCACTTGCAGATCTGCACTGTTGCGCTCCTGAGTTGGCGCAAGCCACCAGATAGCGCCACGTGTCAGCACCATAACCACCTGCTCTATGCGCTTTTAAGATAGAGTATTGCTCTCTGAATTTGGCGCAACTCACCAGAGCGCGCCACGTGTCAGCAGCGCAACGGCGCAGCGCACTGCACTTGCGCTCACCAGAGCGTGACACGTGTCACCTCCACATGCGCTTGCGCTCAATAATTGGCGCAAAACGCCTGACAAGCCATTGTCAGATAATTAATGCACTGCATTATTTACAGAAGGGTCAAGCCCAATTTAAAAAGGCCTAACAGGCCAAATTAAATGCAATGCAGGGCAGAGCCCAAATAAAAACAGATGTTGTGCATCATTTATAAAGGGACAGAGCCCAAATCAAAAAGGCCTAGCAGGCCAAAATAAAATGCAGTGCATTATTAAAACAGGGGCAAAGCCCTAGCACAAGCCTAATAGGCCAAAGATAAAAACGTTGAATATTCTCAACTGGACTTAGCTCAATCATGGCCGTAAGCCCTCAAATTAAATTGACTAAGCATGACTGCTCTCTTAAATCAATTTACATCCGGTTCAAGGGTACATCTCTGAACTCCTCTGACACCTATCGTTGTAATCCTTCAACGACGTCAGAGAGGTGACGGGTCCCGACAACCACACATCCATACGGACTATGGGGTCCTTAAAATCATGGACTTATGCGTCCTTAAACCAAAATACGGACTGTGGGGTCCTTAAACTCATGGACTAATGCGTCCTTAAACACACCCATGCGGACTGTGGGGTCCTTAAACCCATGGACTTATGCGTCCTTAAACTAATGGACTAATGCGTCCTTAAACACACCCATACGGACTGTGGGGTCCTTAAACCTATGGACTTATGCGTCCTTAAACTAATATCCGTCCATAAAACTGGATCTGGACCACCATGTCTCTAAACTGGCAATGGACCACCACGTCCTTAAACTGGCAATGGACCACTATGTCCCTAAACTGGAACGATAGAGCCCAAATGCTCTCTTATCGGATTCAAACGATCCCGTTAAGTTGATCTTAGTCTAGAGATTAGGCTAACGTATCCTTAACAAAAGTTTAAGTTGATCTTAGCCTCAAATATGGCTAACGTGTTCGTAAACTAATATCCGTCCCCAAAATGGAAATGATGGACCACTATGTCCCTAAACTGGAACAACAGAGCCCAAATGCTCTTTTGTTGGATCTAAACGATCCCGTTTAAGTCGATCTTGGCCTCAAATATGGCTAACGTATCCTTAAACCATCAAACAGACTTTAGTCCCAAATTGGACTATAGACCCCCCAATCGACTTTGGTTCAAGGGTACATCTCTGAACTCCTCTGACACCTGTCGTTGTAATCCTTCAACGACGTCAGAGAAGTGACGGGTCCCGACGGCCATACATGCAATGGACCACTATGTCCCTAAACTGGAACGATAGAGCCCAAATGCTCTCTTATCGGATCCAAACGATCCCGTTAAGTTGATCTTAGTCTGGAGATCAGGCTAACGTATCCTTAACAAACGTTTGAGTTGATCTTAGCCTCAAACATGGCTAACGTGTCCTCAAACCAAAACCCCAAACCCAAATCTAAGAAAATACGGATTTGGACTAATCCACGTCCTACGGGCGACGATATAAATTAGTCTCCGTATACAATCCACGGGCAACCACAAACAAAACAAACACACACGACACGAAGTGAAATTCTGGAGAAGGAGAAACTTGTTACCGCGATGCGGTAGCGTAATTAACTGCAGGGGCTTGCGCCTTCAGGAAAGAGCGTCCCCACAATCAAAAACCCCTCAAGTGAGGGGGAATCTGACAAAATCTGCTACATCGGCCGCATCCGTCTAAACCTCCGATACACGGTGCCATAAACCAACTTGGCATTTTCGGAGAGGTGAACGGATAAAACCAAATAGCATCTGCCCCGAATCTCAGGCTAGACGCCCATGTCCTGGCCGCCGTTCGGAGGGGAACAACATTTGATTTAGAGCGGCAGCTAAAAATTTATCCTTGCAAGAATCACATGCAAATTAAATCATACGATGCACAAGAACAACAGAGAACTAAAATAAAAAGAACCCTTAACAGATAATGAAGTACTTGATTAAAAAGAAAGATACTTGTTCATTATTATTATTATTACATTTAGAAAAGATCACCAAATATGGGATCGGAAAGACAAGGGTTCGCAAAAATAAGAAGAAGATTCTCCAGTCCCCTTTCTGTCTTCTCTACCACGTTGAAGCGTCGGTCCTCCCGAGAAGTAGACACCCAACGATCATCGCCACATTCGTCAGAAAAGGTGGCAATGACAACCCGGCGAGCCCGTATCTGGCTCAGCAAGTGGAAAGAACAGTCCCTCAGGGCTTTGGTGATCAAGTGCGCTTCAAAGAAGCACTCGATCTTATCCTCGGCGGCGTCAAGCATTGCCGAGGACATCTCTACTGGAGGAGGAGGAAGATCGGCGAGCACCGAGGCAAGGATCATCCGGAGCCAAATGGAGTGCGGAGGAAGAGGAGACCCCACACAAGTCAAAAGCTCATACATTGCAGCATCGAACTGCTCGTCTGTAAAAGAAGGGTCCACCAATGTCACGCCCCGCTTCCCAGTGTACGGCGAAGTGGACGCAACGAGGTCCGCTACGTATGTACTCAGAAGTACATACGCTAAGCGTAGCTAAGCAATATAAAATAATCACAAGAGACAAATGATATTGAAATAACAGCAACTTTTATTAATAACATTCTTTTTACAATGCAGGAAAAGAAAATACAACTGGAATGAAAAAAAAACAATGCCTAAACAGTGGCATAACAGGAAATGAAATAAACTGGAAAGAACAAGGTACAATTATCTAGAGCTCTGGGTCTGCCTGGAACTGCTCCAAATCTTCACTGGTGGGCTCGATCTCAGCTTGGTCCAACGCACCTGACGACATTCAAAGAAGAAAGAGATAGAATGTCGTCAGCGAACAGGTCGCTCGGTAAGTCCCAAAAGAATAAGAAGAATGAGAATGATAGAGTAACAGTATTTTCTAAAGTATTATAATGTTGAATATTATGGAACATTGTGTAACGCTGTTGTTTGTAGCTTGGTACAGAAGGATGCCAGTGTATACGAGGGGGATCTCTATATGCTAGAGATCAGGGCAAATGGAAAGTACAAGGAACCGTTATGCCACGGTACAACAGCAACAGGATTCAGGTTAGGTGTCTTAATCTGACCACCTCGTGCCACCTTTAACATCTTCCGTACCAATCTACCCCTTAAACCCCGTAATGTTTTAACAGTCTTATAGTATTGGAATATGTAAGTTGGTTGACTGACCAAAACCATGATATCAGTAGACATGTTGCAACTGTATAATCAGGTAAATGGAATATCAGGATAATGGATGAATATCCATGGTTTGATTCAGTCAAAAAGGAATATATTGTTAACTGGGTTCATGGATTCATGTATTCAAATTGTATTGGAATATAAAAGCATATAGATTGACTTGAATCATATTCGAGTCAAGAATAGTCAGACTCTAACCCGAGTCAGACTAAAAGAAAAGAATTTGAAGTTCAATATTAGCTAGGGGCCTTATTGTAATTTGTGAAACTTGAGGGGGTTTTATGTAAAAATACTTTTGTATAGTTTTCAAAATACACCTCAAGTATTTAATATTCGTCTTTAATTGTTATAATGAATGTGAATTTTATTTGTGTTATTCTAGTGAATATATCCTAATAAAAGTATTATTTGTTTTATCTGAAATTCATGGTATTTTAATGTAACTTTTAATCTTGTAATTTTTAGAAAAATGTGGAAACTTTATATTATGATAAAATAGGTGTTTAAATGATAATTATATATATATTAACACATGAATAATTTTTAAATGAGTATTTTATTTTTAAAAATCTCATTTTCCTTAAATATCGTATTTTAAACCTTTCGAGACCGAATGCTCCTTGCGGAGGTCTGAATCTCGCACTACTAGCCTGCGGGTGCACGATGAACCGTACTTTCCCTAACAGGTTCCCTAAAAGTGGGTTGTAGCGGCGCTTTGCTTAGGTTTATAAATACTTTTCATTTGGGAAAACGGTTTTATTAATATAGTGTATTTATTTGCAAAAAGTATAGTTTTCCGTATTTTTAGTTATTAGGGTTTCCTAAACCAACTAGCCGATTTCTAAGGTCTAAACGATGAGTCATTAGAAGCCTCAAATCGCCTCTTCACCGCCAATTGAGGCCAGGTAAGTACAAGTGAGGAGGGAGGGATCCGCTCACGAATCGTGAGACGGGCCTTTTAAAGTTACCCAAGCTCACTTGCCTAGCCTAGACACCACAAAGTCAGTTTAGATAAACGATCGATGTCCATGACCAATCGTGCTTTCATTTTATTAAAAGATTTTACTTAGAAATGTTTACAATTTAAAGCTTACAATAAAGGTTATAAAGATTAGGGTATTTTAGTGAAAAGTCCTGTAATTTCGTATTCTGTATTTTTTGATATTTATCAATTAGGGTTATATTGAGTGTGTGTAGGGGTAGGTCATTACCCCGTGACTTATATTAAGTTTTGGTGAAGTTTTAAAGGTAAAACATGCTATGTTAAACTTAAAGGTATTATAGCGCAAGAATACGGTATTCGAAAACGTTATCATTTTATGTGTGAAATTTCATTCAAATTGAGTTCTACAAGTTTTGTGATCAAGATAAACATATTTAGGAGTGAGGTAATTGATTAAACTAAGAAAAATGAACTTCATGGTATTTTTATGAAAAGAATACGGTTTTGCAAAGAAGCTATCATTTCATGTGAAAAAGTTTGATTAAATTGGTTTATGGGTGATTAATAGTCAACATAAATATGGGTAGATAATATGTATTAGGTGACAAGTGGAAATTTATAGAAAAACCGAATCGGAAATCGGTTTGTCCGATTTCCGTCGGGTTCCAAAAAGTCGTATTTTTATACTTATAGAAAAGAGAGATAGAGGGGTTGGGACTTACGGTTTGGACAAGCTAATGAAGCTAATGGATGTGGTGGTTGCCGATTCGTCGAAAGCGTCGCGAAGGTTCTGATCCGGTCGCCGGAATCCGTCGTCGATTTCGGCAGCGCTTCGCTTCTTGCTCTTCGTACCGAGTTCTCGAGAATTTGAGAGAGTAGACTTAGAGTGGTGAGGTGAAATGGTAGAGGATAGGGGTCTTTATATAGGGCTAGGCTAGGGTTAGGGTTTGGATTAAAAATATTAAAAGAAAATATAAAAAAACATTAAAAATTCATTAAAAATCATTAAACCTAGGAGTAAAAGGGATTTATTGGACAAATCAAAACCGATCCAGGTATAATAAGTATGCAAGAGGGTTGACCAAGTCAAGAGACAACTTTTCTCAGTTGGTGACTCGGCCGTCCGACCAAGTCCGGCCGGATCGGCCGGACCGAGTCGGCCGATTCGCCGGCCGGCGGCGCCGAGTCGGGCCGAGTCAAGGGTCCCATGGCCGGGGGTTTTCCTGAGGAACAACTTGGTATTTTTACTTTTTGTTGTCCAGTACATATTTTGGGAGTTATGGCCTTTTTACCGTTGACTTCCAAAAAAAAAAAAAAAACAAAATAAATACAAAAATAATGTGGGGCATGGGATTTGAACTCCGGTGGCTTGGTTTAGCAGTGCAAGGTATTACCAATGAGCTACAAGCTCCTTCTTGTAATTATTGTGGTTTTTAATTACTTAAACTGATAGCAGCAAGAATAAATACTCCTAGTATTCATTAAATTTAAAGTAATTTCTTGTACACTAAAAATGGAGTTATTTCATTCTTGTAGCTTGTAATTAAAAACAAAAATAATTACCTAAATCTTGTGCTCAGGCTTAAATACCCCTTTGTGGATTTTTAAAAAATATTTTGAAAAAAAAAAAAAAATTGTATTGGAAAAAGTGTATAAAAATTAGGGTTGTTACATTCTACCCTCCTTATAAAAATTTCGTCCTCGAAATTTACAACTTTTATTTAAGGACTAGATTACAAAAAGGTGCGGATATCTTGCACGCATCTCATCTTCCCTTTCCCACGTGGATTCTCCTGGAGTGTCTTTCCTCCACATTACCCGGACCAAATTAACTTCTTTGTTCCGAAGTGTCTTCACTTTTCTGTCCAGGATCTCCACAGGTTGTTGCTCACAAGACAAATCGGGCTGTATCGTGAGTTCGGAATGATCAAGTACATGGCTGGGGTCACTCACATACCTTCTGAGTTGAGATATGTGGAACACGTTATGCACTCCTTCCAGTGAGGGTGGAAGCGCTAAACGATATGCCACTTCACCGACTCGTTCGAGTATATCGAACGGTCCAATGTATCTTGGACTCAACTTCCCCCGTCTTCCAAATCTGATCACTCCGCGGTTCGGAGAGATTTTCAGGAATACATGATCTCCTGGCTGGAACTCCAAGTGTCGTCTCTTCGCATCTGCCCAGTGTTTCTGTCTATCTTGGGCTATGCGCATTCTTTCCCTGATAGTACGAACCACATCAACGGTTGCTACTATCATCTCTGGTCCAAGGAGTTCTCTATCTCCGATGTCGTCCCAACTTAATGGCGATCGACACTTCCTTCCATATAAAGCTGCAAAAGGTGCCATTCCTATACTTGCTTGGTAGCTGTTGTTGTACGCAAACTCCACAAGATGCAGGTGATCTTCCCAAGATCCCTTGAAGTCGAGCATACATGCTCTGAGCATATCCTCCAAGATCTGAATAGTTCGTTCCGACTGACCATCTGTTTGTGGATGATAAGCCGTGCTGAAGTTCAGACTTGTTCCCAAGCTAGCTTGCTGACTTTGCCAAAATTGCGATCGGAACCTGGTGTCACGATCGGAGACAATGCAGACCGGTACTCCATGAAGTCTCATAATTTCCTGTATGAGTTCATGGGTATCAGAGATAGTATGTTATGAAGAGTTTAAATCTTAATTTAGATTATTACCTCCATGTACTTCTTCGCTAATGTCTCAGTTGATTGGCCAACTCGAAATGGGATGAAGTGAGCCGACTTTGTGAGTCGATCCACAATGACCCAAATCGCATCGTTACCCTTTGTGCTGCGGGGAAGAGCAGTTACAAAGTCCATCGTGATGTGCTGCCACTTCCATTCTGGGATTGGTAACGGTTGAAGTAGTCCAGCTGTTCTGTGATGTTCAGCCTTTACTTGCTGACACACCAAGCATTTTGCGACACTCCTGGCTACTTCACGCTTCATTCCATGCCACCAATAATTCTGACGTAGATCTTTGTACATTTTGGTACCTCCAGGATGTACTGAATAGGGAGAGCTGTGAGCTTCTTTCATTAACTCTTCCCGAACAGGACCCTTTGGTACACACAATCTACTGCCGTATCTCAAAGATCCATCTTCATGGATGATGAAATCTGTTCTGAGTCCATTCTCCACTTGTTCTCTGATCTTTTGCAACTTAGCATCGCTGGCTTGAGCTGCTTTGATCTGATTGACAATAGTTGATTGGATTTGTAGATTCATCAAATTTGAAACATCACCTGGCATGACTAGTTCAATCTCCATCTGATGTAGGTCCTGCTGAAGCTTCCACTGGGCGGTGAGATTCATTGATAATGGTTGGCGACTAAGAGCATCAGGTACTACGTTCACTTTTCCTGGATGATATTGCAAATTGATGTCGAAGTCCGCCATAAGTTCTAACCATCTTCTCTGCCGCATATTCAACTCCTTCTGAGTAAACATGTACTTCAGACTTTTATGATCTGTGTAGATGTTCACTCGTTCACCAAGTAAGTAGTGGCGCCAAATCTTGAGAGCAAAAATAACGGCTGCCAACTCTAGATCATGCGTCGGATAATTGCGCTCATGAGTCTTCAGTTGTCTTGAAGCATAAGCCACAACCTTACCGTGCTGATGTAGAACACATCCTAGTCCCTTACCGGATGCATCACAATGTACTTCGAATCCTCCGGTTTGATCCGGTATGACGAGAATAGGTGCAGATGTCAGTCTTGACTTGAGTTCTACGAAAGCTTGCTCGCATGCTTCTGACCACACAAATTCTTCATCTTTTCTTGTGAGCTTGGTCAGGGGTGTTGCTATCTTCGAAAAGCCTTCAATGAATCTTCTGTAATATCCAGCTAAGCCCAAGAAACTCCGAATATCCTTCACTGATTTTGGTGTAGGCCATTCGCTGACTGCTGAAACCTTTGCTGGATCTACAGAAATCCCTTCTCCTGATACGATGTGTCCAAGAAAACCAACTTGTTTTAGCCAAAACTCGCACTTGCTGTACTTGGCATAAAGCTTATGTTGTCGAAGTGTTTCCAGGACAATTCGTAAGTGCTCCGCATGCTCCTTCCGATTCTTAGAATATACCAGGATGTCGTCGATGAAGATGACAACGAACCTGTCTAAATACTCCCGGAAAACTTGGTTCATAAGGTTCATGAAGATTGCTGGTGCATTGGTCACTCCAAATGGCATTACTAGAAATTCGTAATGTCCATAGCGAGTTCTGAAAGCTGTTTTGTGAATATCAGCCTCCTTGACCTTCACTTGATGATAACCTGAACGAAGATCTAGTTTAGAGAAGACACAAGATCCACTTAGCTGATCGAACAAATCGTCGATGCGCGGGAGAGGATACTTGTTCTTTATAGTAACTTCGTTCAAGGCCCTATAGTCGATGCACATTCTGTATGAACCTTCCTTCTTCTTCACCAACAGTACAGGTGCTCCCCAACTTGAAGTGCTGGGACGAATCCATCCTTTCGCCAGTAATTCATCCAACTGTGTTCGAACTTCCTTCAATCCTTCCGGACTTAGTCTATACGGTGCTTTGATCACTGGTTGTGCTCCTGGTACTAAGTCAATACTGAATTCAAGAGCTCGATCGGGAGGCAAACCTGATATATCGTCAGGGAATATGTCGTCGAACTCTCGAACTACCTCCGGTCTTGATTCTTCCTCTGCATGAGCTGCTGCAACTACTGCTTCCTTTGGCTTAGCTTTGTAAGTACTTGGCTCCAATGTACGATCTCCACTCTTGAAATAGAAGACCGGATGATCTGGAATCTCAAATACTACCCTCCTTTGACGACAGTCGATGGTAGCATAAAAGGTTCCAAGCCAGTCCATTCCTAGAACCACATCGAAGTTTGGTATGTCCAGTACTTTGAAGTCGGCGTAAAACTCTCGACTGCAGACGATGACTGGACACATGCTGTATCCCATAGTTGCCTTTAGAACACCATTTCCAGAACTGACGTTCCAGCTGGATACAAGCGGTGAGACTGGAATCGCATGGGTTCGGACAAACCGTTGCGACATAAAGCAGTGGGATGCCCCAGTATCAAACAGTGCAAGTGCAGGTAGTGAAGCTACTAGGATTGTACCTAAGGTATATGGGATAGGTTCAGGTATAGGGAAGTGTGTAGGTAACCAAACTAAAAGTTGAGTTTGAGAAAGACAGTTTACCAGTAATGACTTGGCCAGTGGCCTCAGCTTCTTCCACAGACATCATGAAAGCCTGGCGCTTCGGCACAATCCTCCTGGCCTGAGGAGCATTTCTCCTGGCCTGAGGAGCATTCCTCTGAACGTTCCTTTGAGCTTGATGGAACTGTCGAGGAGGTAGTGCAGCTTGTGGTCCCCTAGGTGGTGCAGGCAGTGCAAGTCTGGTAGCAGGTGCCTGAAGAGCTGGTCGCTGCTGATAAGTATTTGCTGGCCTGGGTGCAGCAACTGAGTTCTTCCTTTGGGGACAAGATCCAATATCATGAGTGGCTGAACCGCAGACTAAGCAGAGGCGGTTGGCTCGACGGCAGTCCTTCATCATATGTCCAGTTCTCTTGCAGTAAGTGCAAAAGGCTGGGCTAGGACGATGAGTTGGTACTCCAGGTCGCCTCGGCACGAAGGGTGGTCTGGACGTGGCTCCACCTGCCATCTGGTTGGCAGGGCGCTTGACTCCTACAGACTGAGGTCTGCCCCTCTCTTTTATGACTGCCTCATAACTGCGGGCAGCTTCTAGGGCTTCCTCATGAGTCAAAAACTTTCCTGTGGCTAGAGCAGCCTTGATCTCTGTGTCCAAACCTTGCTGAAAACGACGGGCTCTGATCTCGTCCGTCGGTATCAGGTGTGCCGCGAATCTGCTTAAAGATTGTGTTAGCTGTGTAGTATGTGATATTTAAAAATTGAACTATTGTGACATATCTTACCGGCTCAACATAGTGAACTCAGCATCGTATTCATCTACCGATTTCTCCCACATTGATCCTTGCTGTAGATGAATAAACTGCTGCTCCATAGCGAACCTGGCAGTCACAGGGAAATATTTCGCGGCAAACTTCTCGCGAAATGTCTTCCATTCAATCGGCTGTGCCAGACGGGTTTCTTCCGCCTTCCACCAATTGCGAGCATTATCCGTGAGCTGTAGCTTCGCTACACGGACCCAAGCGTTATCTGGCACTTGGGCTGCTGCCAGATCGTCTTCGATGCTTTGTGCCCATTCTTCTGCTTCGAGAGGGCTTCCTTTACCAGAGAACTGCTTTGGGTGCAAAGCCCGGAATTGTTTTACTCCCGGTGCATCGTTATCAGGACGGCTCAGAAGTTGTTGCTGTCCCTCGAGAAGACTACGGATCGCATCAAATAACATCGTCTGCTCAGTGGGTGGTGCGGGAACAGCTGGTGTGAGAGGTAGTGCAGGTGGGGTGTTGTTGATGTTGGTGCTGGTGTTGTTCGGGGAATCCATAATCCTGAAGAAAAATTTGGATTAGGACAGAATCAAATACATGAAATGATAAGATTCAAGGAATAGAGATTTGCAAGTTTCAAAGAACATGAATTGTAAAGAATGTTTTAGTTGCTGGTTCTTGTGTTATATTGCTTAGGTTGTTCACGCAGACCAGAACTGCATGACAGGGATTCATACAGCTCTGACCTGCATTGGGCCACCAACAAAACCTGTCACGCCCCGCTTCCCAGTGTACGGCGAAGTGGACGCAACGAGGTCCGCTACGTATGTACTCAGAAGTACATACGCTAAGCGTAGCTAAGCAATATAAAATAATCACAAGAGACAAATGATATTGAAATAACAGCAACTTTTATTAATAACATTCTTTTTACAATGCAGGAAAAGAAAATACAACTGGAATGAAAAAAAAACAATGCCTAAACAGTGGCATAACCGGAAATGAAATAAACTGGAAAGAACAAGGTACAATTATCTAGAGCTCTGGGTCTGCCTGGAACTGCTCCAAATCTTCACTGGTGGGCTCGATCTCAGCTTGGTCCAACGCACCTGACGACATTCAAAGAAGAAAGAGATAGAATGTCGTCAGCGAACAGGTCGCTCGGTAAGTCCCAAAAGAATAAGAAGAATGAGAATGATAGAGTAACAGTATTTTCTAAAGTATTATAATGTTGAATATTATGGAACATTGTGTAACGCTGTTGTTTGTAGCTTGGTACAGAAGGATGCCAGTGTATACGAGGGGGATCTCTATATGCTAGAGATCAGGGCAAATGGAAAGTACAAGGAACCGTTATGCCACGGTACAACAGCAACAGGATTCAGGTTAGGTGTCTTAATCTGACTACCTCGTGCCACCTTTAACATCTTCCGTACCAATCTACCCCTTAAACCCCGTAATGTTTTAACAGTCTTGTAGTATTGGAATATGTAAGTTGGTTGACTGACCAAAACCATGATATCAGTAGACATGTTGCAACTGTATAATCAGGTAAATGGAATATCAGGATAATGGATGAATATCCATGGTTTGATTCAGTCAAAAAGGAATATATTGTTAACTGGGTTCATGGATTCATGTATTCAAATTGTATTGGAATATAAAAGCATATAGATTGACTTGAATCATATTCGAGTCAAGAATAGTCAGACTCTAACCCGAGTCAGACTAAAAGAAAAGAATTTGAAGTTCAATATTAGCTAGGGGCCTTATTGTAATTTGTGAAACTTGAGGGGGTTTTATGTAAAAATACTTTTGTATAGTTTTCAAAATACACCTCAAGTATTTAATATTCGTCTTTAATTGTTATAATGAATGTGAATTTTATTTGTGTTATTCTAGTGAATATATCCTAATAAAAGTATTATTTGTTTTATCTGAAATTCATGGTATTTTAATGTAACTTTTAATCTTGTAATTTTTAGAAAAATGTGGAAACTTTATATTATGATAAAATAGGTGTTTAAATGATAATTATATATATATTAACACATGAATAATTTTTAAATGAGTATTTTATTTTTAAAAATCTCATTTTCCTTAAATATCGTATTTTAAACCTTTCGAGACCGAATGCTCCTTGCGGAGGTCTGAATCTCGCACTACTAGCCTGCGGGTGCACGATGAACCGTACTTTCCCTAACAGGTTCCCTAAAAGTGGGTTGTAGCGGCGCTTTGCTTAGGTTTATAAATACTTTTCATTTGGGAAAACGGTTTTATTAATATAGTGTATTTATTTGCAAAAAGTATAGTTTTCCGTATTTTTAGTTATTAGGGTTTCCTAAACCAACTAGCCGATTTCTAAGGTCTAAACGATGAGTCATTAGAAGCCTCAAATCGCCTCTTCACCGCCAATTGAGGCCAGGTAAGTACAAGTGAGGAGGGAGGGATCCGCTCACGAATCGTGAGACGGGCCTTTTAAAGTTACCCAAGCTCACTTGCCTAGCCTAGACACCACAAAGTCAGTTTAGATAAACGATCGATGTCCATGACCAATCGTGCTTTCATTTTATTAAAAGATTTTACTTAGAAATGTTTACAATTTAAAGCTTACAATAAAGGTTATAAAGATTAGGGTATTTTAGTGAAAAGTCCTGTAATTTCGTATTCTGTATTTTTTGATATTTATCAATTAGGGTTATATTGAGTGTGTGTAGGGGTAGGTCATTACCCCGTGACTTATATTAAGTTTTGGTGAAGTTTTAAAGGTAAAACATGCTATGTTAAACTTAAAGGTATTATAGCGCAAGAATACGGTATTCGAAAACGTTATCATTTTATGTGTGAAATTTCATTCAAATTGAGTTCTACAAGTTTTGTGATCAAGATAAACATATTTAGGAGTGAGGTAATTGATTAAACTAAGAAAAATGAACTTCATGGTATTTTTATGAAAAGAATACGGTTTTGCAAAGAAGCTATCATTTCATGTGAAAAAGTTTGATTAAATTGGTTTATGGGTGATTAATAGTCAACATAAATATGGGTAGATAATATGTATTAGGTGACAAGTGGAAATTTATAGAAAAACCGAATCGGAAATCGGTTTGTCCGATTTCCGTCGGGTTCCAAAAAGTCGTATTTTTATACTTATAGAAAAGAGAGATAGAGGGGTTGGGACTTACGGTTTGGACAAGCTAATGAAGCTAATGGATGTGGTGGTTGCCGATTCGTCGAAAGCGTCGCGAAGGTTCTGATCCGGTCGCCGGAATCCGTCGTCGATTTCGGCAGCGCTTCGCTTCTTGCTCTTCGTACCGAGTTCTCGAGAATTTGAGAGAGTAGACTTAGAGTGGTGAGGTGAAATGGTAGAGGATAGGGGTCTTTATATAGGGCTAGGCTAGGGTTAGGGTTTGGATTTAAAATATTAAAAGAAAATATAAAAAAACATTAAAAATTCATTAAAAATCATTAAACCTAGGAGTAAAAGGGATTTATTGGACAAATCAAAACCGATCCAGGTATAATAAGTATGCAAGAGGGTTGACCAAGTCAAGAGACAACTTTTCTCAGTTGGTGACTCGGCCGTCCGACCAAGTCCGGCCGGATCGGCCGGACCGAGTCGGCCGATTCGCCGGCCGGCGGCGCCGAGTCGGGCCGAGTCAAGGGTCCCATGGCCGGGGGTTTTCCTGAGGAACAACTTGGTATTTTTACTTTTTGTTGTCCAGTACATATTTTGGGAGTTATGGCCTTTTTACCGTTGACTTCCAAAAAAAAAAAAAAACAAAATAAATACAAAAATAATATGGGGCATGGGATTTGAACTCCGGTGGCTTGGTTTAGCAGTGCAAGGTATTACCAATGAGCTACAAGCTCCTTCTTGTAATTATTGTGGTTTTTAATTACTTAAACTGATAGCAGCAAGAATAAATACTCCTAGTATTCATTAAATTTAAAGTAATTTCTTGTACACTAAAAATGGAGTTATTTCATTCTTGTAGCTTGTAATTAAAAACAAAAATAATTACCTAAATCTTGTGCTCAGGCTTAAATACCCCTTTGTGGATTTTTAAAAAATATTTTGAAAAAAAAAAAAAAATTGTATTGGAAAAAGTGTATAAAAATTAGGGTTGTTACAACCAAGCGCGCAGCGAAACGGGGAACGATGTCCCGGATCGGCACTTCCCACGGTTGTCGGCGGGCATGAGGGCGGTTGCAAGCCATGATCGAAGAAGTTCTCTGAAGATGAGAAAAGAAAAGGCTCGGCCTTGGGTTATATATAGACCCAAGCACAGAAAATTCTGTGCACAATGGAATTATTTCCAAGATCCGGGAAATCAAGATTTCGGGGAAATATAAGTTTGACTTGAAAAGAGGAGATGAAAAGATATCTCAGGTGAAGTAACGCTTCCGATTCCCCCAATCAGAGCAAAGCTCTACCTTGAAAATCTAAATTTTAATAAATGAAGCAACACTTCAGATCCCCTGCACTGTGCGCAGGATGCCACGTGTCCGCGCAGTTGCGCAAGCACAGCTGCGCAAGCGCTGCGCTGCACGACGTGTGTCTACGCAGTTACGCAAGCGCAGCTGCGCAAGCACAGCTGCGCAAACGCTGTGCTGCGCGACACGTGTCTGCGCAGTTGCACAAGCACAGCTGCGCAAGCGCTGCGCTGCACGACACGTGTCTGCGTATTTGCGCAAGCGCTGCGCTGTGCGACACGTATCACGCACTGAGACGTTTGCGCAAAACAGAATTGAGATTTTAAAGAAATCTTTCATGTTCTTGTTAAAACAAGAAGATTTTCTTCTGTAAAACAGAGGCCTTTGGATCAAAGATCCAACGGTGGGGAAAATTCCCCAAATCACTCAGAGAAAGATCTCTTCAACAAATTTAATTAATTTATGGGCACTATAAAAAGGACCCCAAACCTCAACTCAAAGGGATCAATATTTTTGGAAAAATTAAACAGAGAGAACTCTGAAGAATTAGAGAGAATTCCTCAAGAACAAGAGAAAAAGGTAAAAACCTTTAGAAAAAGTGAAAATTCTCTTAAAAAAAAATAGATCATTGATCTAAGAACAAGATCAATGATCTTCAAGGAAAAAGAAAAATAAACAATAACAGTGCCTTGCACTTTTTATGAACCATTGGTTCTTTAAAAAACAAGAAAAAAACTTATTTTCTTTGATCTAAAATTAATCCAAAGAATAAGAACAGTGCCCAGCACTTGCCAAAACTGCACTATTGCGCAAGTCGCCAGGAAGCGCCACGTGTCAACAGTGCAATATCGCAGCGCATTAACGTAGCGCACTGCGCTGTTGCGCTTGCGCTCACCAGAACGTGACACGTGTCACCTCCACGAGCGCTTGCGCTCATTAATTGGCGCAAAACGCATGACAAGCCACATGGGGCACTGTCAGAGTATTAAATGCAATGCATTATTAAAGGGCAGAGCCCAATCAAAGGTCTAATGGACCAAATAAAAGTACTGCACATTATTTTAAAAAGGCAGAGCCCAATTAAAAAGTCTAAACAGACCAAAAATAATGCTATGCATTATTTAAAGGGCAGAGCCCAATTGAGAGGTCCAATGGACCAAAACAAATGCTCTGCATTATAATAAAAAGGGCAGAGCCCAGTCAAAATAGGCATGAATGGCCTGAAGTAATGCTATGCATTGTTTTAAAAAAAGGAGAGCCCAAACAAAGGCCTAACAGGCCAAATGCAAACAAAATGTGAACATTTTTAACTGGACTTAGCCCAATTTCGGCCGTAAGTCCTCAAATTAAATTGACTGAGAAAGATTGCTCTCTTAAATCAATTTACCTCCGGTTCGAGGGTACATCTCCGAACTCCTCTGACACTTCTCGTTGTAATCCTTCAACGACGTCAGAGAGGCGACGGGTCCCAACGACCATACATCAATATGGACTGCGGGGTCCTTAAACTCGTGGACCGAAACGTTCTTAAACTAATATCGGACCGAAACGTCCTTAAACTAATATTCATCCTAAAATGGGAACGATAGACCGAAACGTCCTTAAACTAATATTGGACCGAAACATCCTTAAACTAATATCGGACCGAGACGTCCTTAAACTAATGATGGACCACCACGTCCCTAAACTGGCGATGGACCACCACGTCCCTAAACTGGAACATGGACCACCACGTCCCTAAACTGGAGCGATAGAGCCTCCAAATGCTCTTTTGCCGGATTTAAACGATCCCGTTTAAGTTGATCTTAGCCCTAAATACGGCTAACGTATCCTTAAACATTTAAATGGACTATAAAACTCCAAATCAACTTTGGCTCAAGGGTACATCTCCGAACTCCTCTGACACATGTCGTTGTAATCCTTCAACGTCGTCAGAGAGGTGACGGGTCCCGACGGCCATATATTAAATGGACCACTACGTCCTTAAACTGGAAATGGATCTAGACGATCCCGTTAAGTTGATCTTAGTCTCAAATCAGACTAACGTATCCTTAACGAACGTTTAAGTTGATCTTAGTCTCAAATGCGGCTAACGTATCCATAAACTAAAAACACCAAACCCAAATCTAAGTAAATACGGATTTGGACTAATCTACGTCCTACGGGCGACGGCATTACTCAGTCTCCGTATACAATCCACGGGCAACCACAAACAAAACAAACACCCATGACACGAAGTGAAATTCTGGAGAAGGAGAAAGTTGTTACCGCGATGCGGTAGCGTAATTAACTGCAGGGGCTTGCGCCTGCAGGGAAGAGCGTCCCCACAATCAAAAATCCCTCAAGCGAGGGGGAATCTGACGAAGTCTGCTACATTGGCCGCATTCGTCTAAACCTCCGATACACGGTGCCATAAATCAACTTGGCATCTTCGGAGAGGTAGACGGATAAAACCATATAGCATCTGCCCCGAATCTTAGGCAAGACGTCCTCACGTCGTCGCCGCCATTCGGAGGGGAACATCGAGTTTCTTTTGCATAGCTGAAATGTCAGCTCTAACTCCTATGGAAACTTCCGATTGGTTATTGCCACCCGTAGACGATTAACTCCCACCCTCCCACTGTAAAGATTTTTCAGTGAAATCTTCTAGGAATTTCCAGGATTTCCCATCATCTTTGGTCAAGAAGTTGCCTTGACACATGGATTCATGGGTCTGTTTTGTGTTAGGATTAATGCCCTCATATATGATTCGGCACAGATCCCATCTGGGGATTCCGTGATGTGGACATTAAACTAACATATCCTTAAAGCATTCAAGATATTTTGAGAATGTTTCATTTGGAAGCTGGGTGAATTGATTTATTTCGCTACGGACTCGAGCTGTTTTATGATAGGGGTAAAATTTTTTTAGGAATGCTTTTACGAATTCTCCTCAGTTCGAAATGGAATGTGCGGTTGTGTTATACAGCCACTTCTCGGATATATCGCACAAGGTAAATGGGAGAAGACGAAGACGCATAGTATCCACTGAAAGCAGTGAAGTACCCATCATTGCGCATACATTTTCAAATTTGGTGATAAAGACATATGTGTCTTCAGACTCGAGACCGTGATATTTGAGTAGAAGGTTGATGTATTGGGGTTTAATCTGAAAATTGTCCCCGTTGGCTGGTGGAATGGAGAGACATGTCGAAAGAGGACCTCGCATAGGATAGCATCTCTCCTGGAGAGAGATGCGGGGTGGATTCTGCGTAACTGCGGACGGCGGTAGAGTAATGGTAAAGAAGTTCGATGGAGAAGCATCCATCGAAATAGGTGTGGTGGTAGGTAAAGAAGAAGTAAACGTAGAAATACCGACTTTGGGGTCGATGGGGGGAACTGTTCATATCATAATATCGCATTTCATATTCCCCAATTCTTATTCGTTTTATAACTAAACAGGTGCTTTTGACGCATGTCTGCTGCATATTACAGGATACAAGTTCTTGGAGCGAATACAGTGAAAAAGACGAAAGTTGATACAAAAGAGTGACTTTTGACAAGCAAGTAGAAGGGTCCTACTCAAGCCTAGACGAAGAACAATTCACAAGGCAATGCATGGTCCGAAATATCAAAGGAAACAGTTAAAAGACCACTACAAATTTCACTGAACAAGCTAGAGAAGATCTAGAATCCAAATAGAGAAAAGTACTGAAGAAATAGAGAGGACAAGACATCATAATAAAGCCCAAGAAATTTGGTGAGCCGAACTCACCAAAGGGCCGCGGAACCGCGGCCCAAGGCCTACTATTGCCACGGTTCCGCGGCCATTAAGTGCACGTGTCGGCGCAGAATTTTTGTGCCGGTGCATCGGTGCGTGGGTTGGGATTTTTCGTGGGCATATCTGTAATTGCACATGCGCGAGACTCTGTAACCCTAATTTTCCCTGTTTACTTATAAATTGTAATCACAAGATTGTAAACCCTATGTCTCTTTTCAATGAAATAAAATTCAGAATTAATTCAGTGGGAAGAGCATCGTTTCTGTAAGTTTTTATTTTTAAATTATGCCTTAGTTATAATTTAATTATTGCCCTAGCTCTCTAGTTTAATTCTTTCCTTAGATTAATCATACCATTACCCTAGTTTAATCTAGTGTAGTCTTCCTTTAATCTGCAGTAGATAATTAATTCTTTAGATCAAAAACAAAACACATTAATCATAATAAAAATGCTATTTTTAGAAGATCCCCTAATGAGCGAGTAATTTCCTCGCTTGTTAGGGTTAGGAATAAAGGAGGGATTGAGAGATGAATATCTCTCATCTCTTTCAATGCCAATAATTTTTCATAAGTAGAACTTCATGCACGCATGCATGATCCGCTCCCTACGGCACCCTACCCACGAGGTAACGGTGAAACCGTAGTATAAAGGACCGGACATGCATGACGTCCATGAAGATTATACAATTAGTAGGAAAGGACGGACAACAATCTAGAGGAAGAAACTTCGTTTCTTTCCAATCATCCTAATCCCCTTTACTAATAATTGTTATGACTTCTAAAAAGTTTTAATTGAGTGCATTGAAAGAGGTGTTAATATCAATCTTATCAAACCCTACTTTAGACCTAACCCTAGCAAGTTCCTTAATATCATACGACTTAGCTTTTAGACTCAATCAGAAAAAATCAAACCGCCATCGGAATCAACTCGTTAAAACACGTAAGAAAATTACACATCCCTGTGGATCGACCCGTATTCACCGGCTAGCTGCAAAGCGACGCCGTTTCTGATTACGGTAAAATATTTTTGGGTGATCATAAAAACACACATATAATCAAATGGCGCCGTTGCCGGGGATGGCGTAAAATTTCTTTTGTGTAATTTCAGGTTGATATAAATTTTAAAAAATCATAAAAATCTGAAAATATAAAAAAGTATAAAAAAAATTTATCAATTTTTATCTGTTTGAAGGGTTTATTGTTTGAATCTTGCAGGAACAGCGAAGAATCGCAGATCTGGAAATTTACAGAGGGCAAAACAGAAAAAATTATATCAGAACGGAGGGGAAAATTCACAACAGAGCCACACAAATTTTTTGAGCCACTGATCTCCTCATCCCACCGCGAAAACGCGGCTATTGTATGCCCAAAACCGCGGTTCCGCCGCTCTTTGGCCACGTCAGCACCTGAAAATTAGTTGGTTTGTTTTCTTCCTCTCTCCTCTGTCAACCTCCATATATCTTTTGTAAAAATTTTCTGCAGAATTTCTTTGCGCTAAAAATCTTCTCTCCCCTTCTAAATAACAGATTTTCTGCAGGTTTCTTTGCGCCGCGCTAAAAAAATTGATTGCAAGTGAATTTAATGTTTTGCATAATTTAATCGGACTTTAAGGGGCTAATTGACCAAACTCAGATTGGGTGGGGATTTCATCACCCTTCCCAGGACCCCAGAAAACACTTAAAGTATTTGCATTGACCACAATTAATTAAAAAATACTATACTCAGCCCTAAGGACATCGAGCTCAATAGGAAAAGGACTAGTATAGGTATCGACCATTTATCCTAACCTGACTTTGCGGTGTCTAGGCAAGTGTGTCTAGGCTAGTGGTTATTAATTAGGCCCACTACGGTGGTTCCTTCCCACTTACCTGGCACTTACCTGGCCGCAATTGGCGGTGAAGAGGCGGTTTGAGGTCCTATTTCTAGCCCTAGTTAGGAGCTGTCTAGCAGACCTAGGTGATCCTAGATCTAGGCCTGATTGTGCATGTGTGGTTGATAGCAATTGTGTCACGAGTCTCTTTTCAAAAATCTCTTTGCAAACATTCTCACATAAAAAAAGAAAGAAAAATCTTTTCAAAACTTGCAACTTGTCGCTAAAGAAAACTTGCAACTCACTTACACCACTTCCCTTCATTGACGTTATCTTATCTCCACATTCTGTTTTTCAAATTTTTTTCTGACTACACTACCCCTTTAGTGTATGTCACTTTGGACTAGGGATACTAACGCCCAATTAGTCCGTGTTTCGTTGGTACCGACCGACGAACCCTTCGACACCGAAGTCGACATTCCGTCCACTTTCTTACCTACACCTTCAAATTCTTCTTCCGAAGGCATGTCGGGATTCAACCCCAACAATACCTTACCGACGGGAATGATTCCACCTCCGTTAGGTGCGAATAACCCGAATCAACCGCCTGTTGAAGCGCCCGCACGAGTTGCGCTCCAGGATCTCTTTTACCCCGTCCGCACTTCTTTACCTACCTGTCTTTCACCCCCACCGGCAAATGGGGACAATTTTGAAATAAAACCTCATTTCATCAATATGCTGCCAAAATTTCATGGTTTGGAATCTGAAGATGCTTATATCTTTATCAATAAATTCCAAAATGTGTACGCTATGATGAAAACGACCCAATTAAGTGATGACGCTATAAGGCTATGGGTCATTCCTTTTACCTTATGTGACCTTTCCGAGAAGTGGTTATACAGCACCACATCACATTCCATTAGAAATTGGGACGAGTTTGTGAAAGATTTTCTGAAAAAGTTCTATCCTCATCACAAAACTGCTAGAATCCGTAACGAGATTATACAATTTTCACAGCTTCCTTCCGAACCATTTTGGAAGTGCTTCGAGAGATTTAAAGACCTACTCGTTCAATGCCCTCATCATGGAATTGAAAGTTGGCAACTTTGCCAAACATTATACGAGGGATTGAACTTGGCAACGAAGCAGTTGCTAGAAACCATATGTCAAGGTCATTTTCTCTCCAAGTCTAGTGACGAAGCGTGGCAGTTTCTTGAGGATCTTAGTGAACAAACAATTCAGTGGGAGAGCTCCAAGACCACATCATCTTCTTCTAGTAGTCAATCGAGGGCAGGCATACATCAAGTAGAGATGTCAATTGCTATGAAGGCCGAGATGGCCGCTCTTGCTAAAAAGCTAGAAGCGATTGAGACCAAAATCTCGTCGTCTTCTCCTGCCCCTGTTATGACTCCACGAACTGTGTGTGCTTGTTGTTCGGCTCCATCATACTTAACCGAAGAGTGTCTTTACAATGCATCTACTCAAGGACAGGATCAAGTCAATGCTGCCTTTCAGCAACGACAGAGAAACGATCCATACTCTTCGACATACAACCCGGGGTGGAGGAGTCACCCAAATTTCGCTTGGAACCAAAATCAACAATTCCAAGAAAATAACAATTATCAAGGGCCTTCTCCACAACAACAACAAGCACCCCCACAAACTCAATTTCAACAACCTTTCCAACAGCAACCTTACCCTAATCAAGTGAACAATTTTGTGCCTAATAATTCTTACGCGCCAAACAATTTTGTTCAACCTAACAATGACAAGGTTAGCTCGCTCGAAAGAAGTCTAGATGCATTCCTAAAGCAATCTACATAGTCTATAGCAAAACTAGAGACTTCTATTCAATCTTTGGTGCAAAACAGTGCCTCACATGATCAAAGCATCAAATCTATTAAGGCACAAATTGCACAACTCAATGCAGTATTGAGCGAGCGAGAGAAAGGAAAGCTCCCATCTCAACCACTGCCCAATCCCGGTCACGCACATGCTGCACATCAATAGCAAACTCATAACGTAAACGCTGTGACCACGTTGAGATCGAGGAAAATGTTACAAAACAATGTGGGCATTCACAATAACACCCCTGCCGGTGGTTCTTCTTCACCTTCTTCTTATTCGTTAGAGCCTGTTCTCCATCATTCACAAGGCTCTACTCCTTCTAGCTTGAATGGACCCACTTCTCACAACACGAACACATCTACACGGGGTTCCGTTCCAACTCAACAATCTGATCCTCAAAAATTTGACTCAACAACATTTCAAAATGCTCTTTTTCCAAACCGGTTGAGATCCAATAAACCAACTCCACAAATGGAGAAGATTGTCGAGTTGTTCAAACAGGTGAGCATAAATATCTCTCTTTTGGATGCAATCCAACAAGTTCCTTCATATGCAAAAATCTTAAAGGACTTATGCACCAAAAAGAAGAAGTCACAAGTACCAAAGAAAGTTTTCGTCGCTAGTGCTGTTAGTGATGCTCTTGTCAATTCTTTACCCCCAAAGCAAAAGGACCCCGGTTGTCCTACTATTTCGATAACAATTGGGGACAAGAACATCAATAGAGCACTATTAGATCTTGGTGCTAGTGTCAATTTGCTACTTTATTCCGTGTACGAACAATTAGGATTGGAGAGTTGAAACCCACTCGTTGTACTCTCCAAATGGCTGATCGATCAATCACCCATCCAAGGGGTGAGCTAGAGGATGTGTTGATCAAAGTTGGGGAGTTCATATTCCCCGTTAATTTTATTGTTATGGATACACAACCTGTTGCTAACTCACGGAACCAAATTCCGGTGATTCTCGGTCGACCATTTTTTGCCACTTCCAATGCCGTAATAAACTGTCGCAATGGCTCCATGACTCTATCCTTCGGGAAGACGTCTAGTGAGTTCAATATTTACAAGTCAGGAAGTCTGCCCCCCGTGCCTAATACTTGTACACGAGAAGTTTGCTCTATTCACGAAATCACGCAGGAGGACTGCGAGTTTGAAAGTTTCTTGTTTGATGAGAACAGTTTTGACGCCACTAGTGCGTCCCTCCTTAAGCCTACCACAGTCGACACAACCGATATTGATTATGAAAGTTTCACTTTTTCAGATGATGACAGCTCACAGCCCGAATATGAGTCTTTTGAATTTTTGGATGAGTTGGTTGAACCATCCGAATCGGTTGTTTGCAGTGATTTCGAACCTGTGTTGGAGTCCTTTGAGTTTGAGGTAGATTCCCCAATGATTCTTTCGCCTTCGAAACTCGAACTCATGTCCTTGCCGTCTCACCTTAAATATGCTTACATAGGTGAGAATGAGACCTTTCCTATTATAATATCAGCCTCTCTAGCCTTCGAGCAAGAGAACGCTATTTTAAAGGTTTTACAAGATAGGCGGCAAGTTTTCGGTTGGACTATGGCGGACTTCGAGGAGATTAGTTCCCTCATAATTGAATATCATATGCAATTGATGGATGATGCCAAGTCAACAAAGGACCCACAGAAACATTTTGGGGGTATTGTGGTGAGTCAACCTCCTCCTTTAGAAGTTGAACCACCCCCATTTCTTTTAATAAGCTATGAGAATGCCAATATTCCACTGACTGCTAATCATTCTCATTCTCGTTTTGATTCATCACCACATCATATCTATTCACTTCCACACTTTCACTACCATCACTCCTATCTTCCCCAATTCTTTTTGGATCGGTACAACATGTTCTTCAACCAACCGACACTCTTTACAGATAAATTTTTCGACTGGTTGGTGTTGATGTTTGGCTGTAATGTCTAACATTGTTTAAATGAAGTTTGGGGGGGCCTCTATGTATATATTTTTGTTTTAACAATAAAAAAAATTAATTAAAAAAATAAATAAACAGGGGAATGCCGACATTTTCACCCTATTGGTGCAGCATGACAGTGAGGACACTGTCAAGTTTAAGTTTGGGGGTACGCTCGGTACGTCTTCTTCCATCGCATTCATTTGTACATATTTTTGCATTTGCATATTTATTTTGAAAACCCATAAAAATTGAAAATTTTCAAAAAATTTATAAAAATTATTGTATTCAATTTTGGCCATATATAACTTGAGTTTGACAAATAGGTTAACTAGCTGCGAACAACTAGATCTTAGACTTGGTAAATTAAAAACCCTAAAAATAACCTTCTTTAAAGATTAACGGTAGAAAATATATGTCTTTGTAGTTTATTTAGAAATAGGCAAATTTTGAGTTCACTTTTTGGGCTAAGTTGAAATAAAGGAAAAATATTGATATTCTTATTAGAGTATAAGTTTGAAAAAAAATTCCTAGCTTAAGTATGGATTCTGAAAATGTATACCCTACAAAATGCACAATCACACACCTTGAAACTTGGATTAGTAGAAGAGACCTTGAAATGCTCTTGTCTAAAGTCCTTAGTACAATGAAAATAAAAGGAAAAAAAAAAGTGAATAAAGAAAAAAATGGACACTGGTTTTTGTGATTACTTAAGGCTGTAAAAATAAAAAAATTATTTAGCGATGGTGCTTCATCACCTAGTGCCTTAGACCAACTGGTTTGGGAGTCACTGCTAAAGCCTTGGGTGTTGCAAAACTAGGAAGTACGCTTAAAGTGCTAATACATCTTGTAATCGGTTGTTGGTACCTCAAGAAGCATTAACGGTCGCATGAAAGATGTGTAAGCGAAATTCAATTAAAAATTCACCAATTAATAAGTGCTTTGGATAACGGACAAGGATATGATTGCTTAATTTGAATTTCCAAGTGTAGGGGTGATCTATACACACATGTGGGGATATGTGATTAGAGTTTAGATAAGAGAAAGGAATGAAGAATAAAACTTGTATCTTTAGTAGAGTTGATAGAAAAATTCCTAAGTAGATATGGAACCCTAAAAGGAAAACTTAAGAAATGCCGAAAGCTGAATGATTCTATAAAACATATATAATCTTAAGTTAAATAATGAGGAAGTGTGAAGAATATGGGTGGATAATTTATGAGTCGATGATGATAGAATTCTGTGTTAGAAAACCTAATTGGAGAATTATTGTCGAAAAAACCAAATTGATAGGATTTTGTGGGTGTAATCCGCTGAAAACCCTCAGGAGACAACACTCCTCCTACTAGGGACACCTAGAGGTTTAACGGCTTGTTGCACGTGCTCAGTGCAATCGCGTTTCCCTGCGAAAGTGCGGCTAGGTTAGGTTTTTATCGAGAATAAAATAATAAGTTTGCTCGAGGACGAGCAACAGATAAGTTTGGGGGTATTTGTTCATATCATAATATCGCATTTCATATTCCCCAATTCTTATTCGTTTTATAACTAAACAGGTGCTTTTGACGCATGTCTGCTGCATATTACAGGATACAGGTTCTTGGAGCGAATACAGTGAAAAAGACGAAAGTTGATACAAAAGAGTGACTTTTGACAAGCAAGTAGAAGGGTCCTACTCAAGCCTAGACGAAGAACAATTCACAAGGCAATGCATGGTCCGAAATGTCAAAGGAAACAGTTAAAAGACCACTACAAATTTCACTGAACAAGCTAGAGAAGATCTAGAATCCAAATAAAGAAAAAAGTACTGAAGAAATAGAGAGGACAAGACATCATAATAAAACCCAAGAAATTTGGTGAGCTGAACTCACCAAAGGGCCGCGGAACCGCGGCCCAAGGCCTACTATTGCCGCGGTTCCACGGCCATTAAGTGCACGTGTCGGCGCAGAATTTTTGTGCCGGTGCGTTGGTGCGTGGGTTGGGATTTTTCGTGGGCATATCTGTAATTGCACATGCGCGAGACTCTGTAACCCTAATTTTCCCTGTTTACTTATAAATTGTAATCACAAGATTGTAAACCCTATGCCTCTTTTCAATGAAATAAAATTCAGAATTAATTCAGTGGGAAGAGCATCGTTTCTGTAAGTTTTTATTTTTAAATTCTTCCTTAGTTATAATTTAATTATTGCCCTACCTCTCTAGTTTAATTCTTGCGTTAGATTAATCATACCATTGCCCTAGTTTAATCTAGTGTAGTCTTCCTTTAATCTGCAGTAGATAATTAATTCTTTAGATCAAAAACAAAACACATTAATCATAATAAAAATGCTATTTTTAGAAGATCCCCTAATGAGCGAGTAATTTCCTCGCTTGTTAGGGTTAGGAATAAAGGAGGGATTGAGAGATGAATATCTCTCATCTCTTTCAATGCCAATAATTTTTCATAAGTAGAACTTCATGCACGCATGCATGATCCGCTCCCTACGGCACCCTACCCACGAGGTAACGGTGAAACCGTAGTATAAAGGACCGGACATGCATGACGTCCATGAAGGTTATAGCAATTAGTAGGAAAGGACGGACAACGATCTAGAGGAAGAAACTTCGTTTCTTCCCAATCATCCTAATCCCCTTTACTAATAATTGTTATGACTTCTAAAAAGTTTTAATTGAGTGCATTGAAAGAGGTGTTAATATCAATCTTATCAAACCCTACTTTAGACCTAACCCTAGCAAGTTCCTTAATATCATACGACTTAGTTTTTAGACTCAATCAGAAAAAATCAAACCGCCATCGGAATCAACTCGTTAAAACACGTAAGAAAATTACACATCCCTGTGGATCGACCCGTATTCACCGGCTAGCTGCAAAGCGACGCCGTTTCTGATTACGGTAAAATATTTTTGGGTGATCGTACAAACACACACATATAATCAGGAACGCGGACTAAACGGGTACTAGAATCCCGTGTCCAGCCTATCTTGCACTAAAAGGGTTTAGTACAAGTGGCAGCGTTAAGATAGTTAGGGGAAAGATAAAGTTGGTGTTTGTTTTGAAAAAGAATACGGATTTTTGAAAAAATGATACAAATCACAACAAAAGCACACACAAAACCCTAAGTTTAGTGGTCACCTAGGTCAAGGCTCTAGACCGCTCCTAACTGCCAAAAGACAAGTCGCAGGATCAATCCTCCACTGCCTCTTTGTCTCTCCTGTGGCCAGGTAAGTGCCAGGTAAGTGGGAGGTTCTCCACTACGTAAGTAATGGGCCTAATTAAGTAACCACTTGCCTTAGACACACTTGCCTTAGACACCACAAAAGAAACGCGGATAAGTAATAGATTACCCACGGCCTTCTCCTGTCCTAAGTGAGCGCGACGGTCCTTAGAGTCAAGTCTAAATTTCTTTTAATTAATGAGGGTAATGCGGATGCAGTTTTGTGATTTCCGGGGCTTAGGAAGGGTAATGAACTCCCCACCTAATCTGAATTTGGTCTTTACCCCTTAATTTCTGTATTAAAAATGCAAACAACCAAGATCAAACACGCACAATTTTAGCTTTTTGCGGCGCTGCGAATTTTGCAAAGAAACCTGCAGAAAATTGTTAATGGAGCAAATGAGAGAAGGAGATAAGAAAGTACAGGAGATACCAGAGATTTTTAGTGCACTGAAGCCCTAGGCTCACCGCGGATCCGCCACAATGAGCTCCTTAAACCGCGGAAACGCGGTCAGTTTACTTGATCACTGCACAAAAATTTAGGCAACTGCTTCTGTTGCCTAACTGAGCTCTCTGGAGTTCTCTGAAAAATTTTCCTATTGCTCCACAGATTCCAGATTTTCTCGCAACAAATCACAACGAATCGTTTAGTATTTGCGCGAATTTAGATCTAAAATTTTTGATGGAATAAATTTTTCAACTCAAATTTCAAAAACAAACACATTAGCACACGATCCCCGGCAACGGCGCCATTTGATTGAATGAGTTCTCGGTGTGTATGTAGAAATGTATAGAAATCACAACCAAAAATATTTTGACCGCAATCAATAACGGTGTCGATTGTAGCGCGTTAGCGAGTGCGGATCGTCCACAGGGAAAGTGTGATCCGTTCGTAATTGAATTAGATGAATTGAAAATTAAAGAAAAGAGAAATGACAATTCAATTCTAGATTTATAAAATTGTAGTTCAAGAATTATCTAGATCTAAATCTAAAATCAAGAAAACATTTAAAATCAAGAATTAAGAATTGATGATATCCAATCCAATAATCAAGAATCAAAGTGAGGCTCGTAGGAATCGATCGAATCTATAGACATGATGAAATCTATTGATTACGTATTCTTATCCATCGATGAAATTGATACTAGATCGATGATGATCAACGAGAATTAGGGATTTCTTGCGGAAACTGGGGTTTCATCATCTATCCCTTGTCCTTTCGTTGATTTCATTCACATTCTAGCCTCTAGTAAATTCAAGAATCGATCGTGGATCCCTAATTAAGAGCGAACACAATCAAGAAAGTATCGCTCGAAACTAGGTCGTCGATTCTTCAATTTACAAGAGTTTACAAAACTCATAGGACTTAAGAATCGTTTCAAGATTTGTAACATCATCATCTATTGATCGTCTCGATTCCTCCACGAGCGAAGTTTTACTCAAACATCATAATAAGAAACACAATCAAGAATTGAGATCGAATCATGATGCAAGAATATAAAGAAAGCAAGATAAAAGAATTTCACCTTTTATTTATCAACAATTTCGTTACAATTCTCTCAAGAACTACAATGAGAAAAGAACTCGATCGTCGATTTGGCTTCGCTCGTCTTCGTGAGTCGCGGATCGTCTTGGATCACTTGCTCGGATGAAGATCGGTTTCGCTCCTAAAAGGTTGAAGGCTTCTTGCTTGAATTGTACTCGGAGATCTTGAAATTGGCTTGGATTTGAATGGATTAGGGTTAGGGTTTTGAATGCACAAGTTGTGTCACTAAACTTGTGTTGAATTTTGGGGAGGAATGAACAACAACCCTTCAACCCTAGATCTAGGTTTCCTTTTATAGCCATCATAACCCTAGATCTAGAATTCAAAATTCAAATTTCCCTCTAAAATGAACCACTTTTCCCTCCAAAATGAACAACTTTCCCTCCAAAATGAACCACCTCATTTGAATTTTCCCTCCAAAATGAACTACCTCATTTGAATTTTCCCTCCAAAATGAGGTTGTTAGAAAGAATCTTCTAGAAGAAGTTTATTGGAGGGAATATTCTAGAATGAGGTTGTTATAAGGAGGCTTCTAGAAGAAGGTTGTTATAAGGAGACTTCTAGAAGAAGTTTGTTGGAGGGAATATTCTAGAATGGGGAATATTCTTGGGTAAGGTTGTTAGGCCGAGCCTTCTGGATGAAGCCATGTGGTCATTCTGGAGTCTTCTGGAAGCTGAGCCGTTAAAGGGAGACACGTGGAGGAAATTTGGGAAGCTGACGTCACTATACAGCCGCGGATCCGCGGTGGTAATGGCCTTTTGGCCGCAGATCCGCGGCGCAATGAAGGCTTCTGTGCATGGAACTTCTTGGATTTTATTGGGCTGACTTTGTGGCACTGTTATGATGTGTGGAATCTTATTTTACTTTCTTGATTTCTGCCAGATCACAAGTCTTGGACTTGGCGTATTTTTCTCAGCACTTTTAACTGTTTCGGCTCTTTTCGTGGAATTCCCTGCACAGATTCTCGAGACAAGTGTTGCGCTATACAGAGATGATGCGATGACATGATAAACACTCAATTTTCCTCAGAAATGTCGGTTTTAATATATAACACAAGTTATTTGGTATTTTACAGCTGTTTTGCTAATATGTGCAATATTAATACCGAACACCTCTAGATGAGTGCAAATGGTAGGGAAATTGACGTGTTAAAAATACATTATTTTTGACTGATCAGAGACCAAAATCTCATCGCCTTCTCCTGCCCCTGCTTTACCCCCACGAACTATTTGTGCTTGTTGTTCGGATCCATCACACCTTACCGAAGAGTGTCCTTACAATCCACCTGTTCAAGGACAAGATCAAATCAATACTGCCTTTCAGCAACGACAAAGAAATGATCCTTACTCTTCGACTTGCAATCCGGGTTGGAGGAGCCACCAAAATTTTGCTTGGAATCAAAATCAACAACTCTAAGGAAACAACAACTTTCAAAAGCCTCCTCCTCCACAACAACAAGCACCCCAACAAACTCAATACCAGCAACCTTTCCAACCACAACCTTATCCAAATCAAACGAAGAATTTTGTGCCTAACAAATTTTACCATCAAAACAATTTTGTTCAACCAAATGATGATAAGGTTATCTCGCTAGAAAAAAGTCTAGATGCGTTTCTCAAACAATCTACACAATCCGCAGAATGGTTGGAAAATTCCATCCAGTCTTTGGTGCACAACAATGCTTCACACGATCAAAACATCAAATCTATTGAGGCACAAATTGCACAACTAACTGCTGCGTTGAGCGAGAGAGAAAAGGGAAAGCTTCCATCTCAACCATTGCCAAATCCCGATCACATACACAACGCACATGTCGCATATGAATATCAAAATCATAATGTAAATGCGGTGACCACGTTGAGATCCGGAAAAGTGTTGCAAAATAACGTGGGTACTAGTGATGACACCCCCGCCGGTGGTTCTTCATCTTCTTCTTCTTCTCCATCCTCTTCTTCTTCATCTTCATCTTCTTCGCTAGAGCCTATTCTTCATTCTTCAAAAGGCTCTTCTTCTTCTAATCCGAACGGACCCACTTCTCACTTCACGAACACACCCACACTGGGATCCGTTCCAACTCCACATTCTACTCCACAGATATTGGACTCAACAGATTTTCAAAATGCTCCATTTCCAAACAGGTTGAGTCCCAATAAACCAACTCCACAAATGGAGAAGATTGTGGAGTTATTTAAACATGTTAGCATAAATATACCTCTCTTGGATGCAATCCAACAAGTCCCTTCGTACGCGAAAATCTTAAAGGGCTTATGCTCCTCAAAGAGAAAGTCTCAAATATCCAAGAAAGTGCTAGTGGTTAGTGCAATGAGCAATGCTATTAACCAACCTCAACCCTTACCCCAAAAACGAAAGGACCCTGGCTGTCCTACAATTTCAATAACAATTGGGGATAAGAACATCAATCGAGCACTTTTAGATCTTGGGTCTAGTGTTAACCTGCTTCCCTACTCCGTGTACGAGCAATTAGGGGTTAGAGAGTTGAAACCCACTCGTTGTACTCTCCAAATGGCTGATCGATCAATCACCCATCCTAGGGGTGAGTTAGAGGATGTGTTGATCAAAGTAGGGGATTTCATATTCCTCGTTGATTTTATTGTTATGGACACACAACCTGTTGCTAACTCACAGAACCAAATTCCGGTGATCCTCGGTCGACCATTTTTGGCCACTTCCAATGCCGTAATAAATTGTCGCAATGGCTCCATGACTCTATCCTTCGGGAAGATGTCTAGTGAGTTCAATATTTACAAGATAGGAAATCTGCCCCCCGTGCCTAAAACTAGTACACGAGAAGTTTGCTCTATTCACGAAATCACGCAGGAGGACTGCGAGCTTGAAAGATTTCTGTTTGATGACAACAGTTTTGACGCCACTAGTGCGTCCCTCCTTGAATCTACCACAGTTGACACAACCGATATTGATTATGAATGTTTCACTTTTTCGGATGATTTTGACGACTCACCGCCCGAATATGAGTCTTTTGAATTTTTGGATGAGTTAGTTGAACCATCCGAATCGGTTGTTTGCAGTGATTTCGAACCAGTGTTGGAGTCCTTTGAGTTCGAGGTAGATTCCCCAATTTTACCTTTGATTGTTTCACCTCCGAAACTCGAACTAAAGCCCTTGCCGTCTCACCTTAAATATGCTTATCTGGGTGAGAATGAGACATTTCCCATTATCATATCGGCCTCTCTAGCCCTCGAGCAAGAGGAAGCCCTTTTAATGGTCTTACAAGATAAGCGGCAAGCTTTCGGCTGGACTATAGAGGACATCGAGGAGATTAGTTCCCTCATAATTGAATATCATATGCATATGATGGATGATGCCAAGTCGATAAAGGATCCACAGAAACATCTTGGGGATAGTGTGGATAGTCAACCTCCACCTTTAGAAGTTGAACCACCCCCTTTTCTTTTAATAAGCTACGAGAATGCCAATATTCCACTGATTTCTGATCATTCACATTCTCGTTTTGATTCATCATCACTTCCTATCTATTCACTTCCACACTTTCCATACCACCACTTCTATCTTCCCCAATTCTTTTTGGATCGGTACAACATGTTCTTCCACCAACCGATATTCTACACAGATAAATTTTTCAACTGGTTGGTGTTGACGTTTGGTCTTTGCAAAGTTTGGCAATGACGTTTAACATTGTTTCAATGAAGTTTGGGGGGGCCTTTTTGTATATATTTTTGTTTTTTCTTTTAACAATAAAAAAAATTATAAATAAATAAACAGGGGAGTGCCGACATTCTCAACCCTCTTGGTGTAGCATGCCAGTGAGGACACTGTCAAGGTTAAGTTTGGGGGTATGCTCGGTAAGCCTTCTTCCTTCGCATTCATATGTACATTTTGCATTTGCATTACTTATTTTAAAACCCATAAAAAATTGAAAATTTTCAAAAATTATAAAAATTAAAGTATTCAATTTTGGCCTTAATTGACTTGAGTTTGACAAAAAGGTTAACTAGTTAGGAACAACTAGATCTTAGACTTAGTGAGTTAAAAACCCTAAGAATAACTTTTCTTAAAGTTTAACGGTAGAAAGTATATGTCTTTGTAGTTTATTTAGAAATAGGCAAATTTTGAGTTCACTTCTTGGGCTAAGTTAAAACAAGAGAAGAGTATTGATATTTTTATTAAAATATAAATTTGAAAAATAATTCCTAAGCTTAAGTCTAAATTCTGAAAATATATACCCTACAAAATTGCACAAACACGCACCTTGAAACTTGGAATAGTAGAAGAGACCTTGAAATGCTCTTGTCTAAAGTCCTTAGTATGAATAAAATAAAAAAAATACAAGTGTGAATAAAGAGATAATAAAAAAAATGAACACTGGTTTTTGTAATTACTTAAGGCTGCAAAAATAGAAAAATATTTAGCGAGGGTGCTTCATCACCTAATGCCTTAGACCAACCGGTTTGGGAGTCACTGCTAAAGCCTTAGGTGTTAGAAGAATAGGAATTACGCTTTAATGTGCAAACACATCTTGTAATCGGTTGTTGGTACCTCAAGAAGTATTAACGGTCGCATGAAAGATGTGTGAGCAAAACTCATCTAAAAATTCACCTATTAAAGAAGTGCTTTGGACGACGGACAAGAGTATGATAGCTTGATTTGAATTTCCAAGTGTAAGGGTGACATATACACACGTAGGGGTATGTGATTGGGGTTTAGATAAGAGATAGGAATGAAGAATAGGACTTGTATCTTTAGTAGAGATGATAAAAATTCCTAAGTTGAGATAGAACCCTAGAAGAAAAACTTAAGAGATGCCAAAAGCTAAATAGGTCTACAGAACATATATAATCTTAAGTTGAATAATAAGGAAGCGTGAAGAATATGGGTGGATAATTTCTAAGTCGAAGATAATAGACTTCCTTGTTAGAAAACCTAATTGGAGAATAAAAGTCAATGGGCCTAATTGATAGGATTTTGTGGGTAGTATCCGCTAAAAACTCTCAGGAGACAACACTCCTCCTATTAGGGACACCTAGAGATTTAACGGCTTGTTGCACGTGCTCAGTGCAATCGCGTTTCCCTGCGAAAGTGAGGTTAGGATTTTGTTGAGAATAAAACTAGGTTTGCTCGAGGACGAGCAAAAGATAAGTTTGGGGGTATTTGTTCATATCATAATATTGCATTATTATATTTCTCATTCTTATTCATTTTACAAATAAACATGTGCTTTTGACATACTTGCAGGTTACAGGTTCTCGGAACAAAAACAGTGAAAAAGACAAAAGACGATACAAAAGTGAGACTACGACCAACAAGTGGAAGAATCTTGATTAAGCCTACATTTTGGAGAATAAACGAAGATCGGTTCACAAAGTACAAAGGCAGCGCAAGGTTCAAGAATTCGTCATGAAGCAACGGTAAAAGTCCACTACAATTATTCACTGTGGAGATCTGGAAGAGAACTAGAAGCCAACCTGGGAAACAAAGTGAAGAAATAAGGAGTAAACTGCAACCAGACCAAACCCTGGAAAGTCCAACTCATGAAGCCTCTATACGGCAGTGGATCCGCGGCCAAACATGGGGTTTGGCCGCGGAACCGCGGCTGTGCTATACCCGTGTCGGTGCAGAAAGTTAGAGGCGCTGGCGGTGCGTTGACTAGGTCTTTTTCTTAGGGGCTATTTTTATAAAAGCAGATGTGACGCGATTGTAACCTAGGGTTTCTATGAATCTATAAATAGGAACCCTAAATCTTGTATTAGGTCATGCCTCTTTTCATTTCATAAATTCAGATCTGTAATTCATGTGTTGATGTTTGGAGAAAGCCATCAATAAAATTAGTAAGTTTTCTATTTCATTGTCTTAGTTTACTTTTAATTATTTGCCCTAGTTAGATAGTTAGAATGTCATTCAATTCCCTAATGAGCGAGTAGTCTTCTCGCTTGTTAGGGTTAGCTTTAGGGAAAGGCTTAAGAGATGAACTCTCTCACCCCTTTCTTGCCCCATCACACATAATAATTAGGACTCCATGCATACATACACACACCGTTCCCTGCGGCACCTTACCCCTCGAGGTAACGGTGATACCGTAATATAAAGGACCGGTTGTGTATGTTTTCCATGGAGGTTAGGGTACTAATTGAGAAAGGAAGGACGAAAACCTAGAGGAAGAAATATCGTTTCTTCTCGATGGTACTAATCCCTTTATTAATTATTACCATAACACCTAATAGATCTAAAATAGGGCATTGAAAGCGGTGAGGAAACATTCAATTTCCCAACTTACCCTAAACCTAACTCTAGCAAGATTCTAGTCTTAGTATAAATCAATTTAGGTTTTAGAGATAATCCATTCACAACGTTTGGAATTAACTCGTTTGAGCAAATTAGAAAAGACACAACATCCCTGTGGACCGACCAGTACTCACCGGCTAGCTACCAAGCGACGCCGTTCTTGATTGCGGTATTATTATTTTTGATCTTAAATTCCATATGAATCAAATGGCGCCGTTGCCGGGGATGGCGTAGTATTTTCTTTTTGCAACGACGGGTTAATATAAATTAAAAAATCATAAAAACACCGGTCTTGATTGCGGTTAACAAATATTCTTTGACGAACACACGAATAAAATAGCGCCGTTGCCGGGGATGGCGTAGTATTTTCTTTTTGCAATTTCGGGTTAATATAAATTAAAAAATCATAAAAACAGAAAAAAGAAAAAATATAAAAATTTTATCATTTATTGTTTGAAGGGTATTTTTGTTTGAATTTTGCAGGATCTACAATCGAGTTCGGATCTGGATAAATATTGGTTTGGATCTGGAAAAATTCCATAAGAATATTGGTCGGTCGGAGGGACCGAGGAAGATGGCCTCGGCGGGAGAGCTCGGAGACGAGCGAAAGGGCCGAAGCATCTCGGTCCTGCGATAGCTCGGGGCGAGCTGAGAGGCCGAGGAGGCCAATTTGCAGGGAGCTCTGAGAAGAGCCAGCTTGTGATTGCAGGTCGGATACAGGAGTAGCCTGGTCGGCCCCTGTGGGCCCTTTCTTCTGAATTCTAGGACACGTCATCTGCCACGTATCCTGATCGGGGAGATCGCCAATATAGAGCATCATCAGGTTCAGATGTGTAGGGGAAAAGTATAAGGTTTCCTGATATTTTGTCTCTACGGATACCTGTGTAGAGGCATGTTTATGCCCCTACGGTCCAATCCATAGGGACAAGTATAACCCCTCTTACTGAGATCATAGGGGCAAAATATCAGGTATCCTGATATTTTGTCCCTACGGATAAATGTGTAGGGACAACGTAAGACCCTACGGATTAATCCGTAGGTGCAACGTTTGGCCCTAAGGTTTAATCCGAAAGGACATATTATCAGGTATTTTTTTTAAAAAGGGCTGCCTGTTTTTTCCTCGCCCTGTGCACAATAATATATACATCATATATAAAAGTAATCAACACGCAGAATATATACCGCAGTATTCATAATCAACATCTCACGCATAATATATAAAAGAAATTAACAAGCAGAATACGATATCAATCTAAATCAATATGAACACGCAAACACCACCAATATCAATATCGTCCAAAATATATACAATATGTATTATATAAGTAAATACATGTTTAAAATATAAGAATCAAAAAGCTACCCTAGCTCGGTCTAGGTCCACCTCTGATAAACGCCGTAATCTGGCGCGCCTGCTCCTCGGATATACCCTGAGTCAATATCTCGAGCAATGCGAAGTGTGCGGGAGTCTGAGCGGGCTGTGGAGCTGTAGGAGTGGTCTGCGCAACCGCCGCCGAGGTAGTGGCTTGCGGAGCCGCAGCTGTGGAAGTCTAAGCGGGCTGTGGAGCTATAGGAGTTGTCTGCGCAACCGCAGCCGAGCTAGTGGCTTGCGGAGCCGCAGCCGAAGGAGATGCATGTGGAGGCTCAGCCGATGTACCCTGTCGCGTCTGTTCAATTTTGTGTGTAATAAACGAATAAGAACTGTGTATTAGTCGAATTCGTATCATTATCAGGTTATTGCGAAAGCCCAATCTATGAATACTTAGGGACTTAGGCCTCGTTTGGATATCTAGTTTGGAAAATCGTAGTTTATTTTAATTAGACAGTTCTATGTATATATGATTAATCAAAGCTAAGTCTACAACCAAATAAGCTCAGGCTACGTACTAATATTGGATATGTTGCTATCTATAATATGACATAATATTTTACTATCAAGTAATATACATACCAATATCTCCTTCAAGGTGTCCAGTTCTTGCTCAAAACGTCGCTCACGGGAGATAGAGGAAGTAACCGTCGAAGTGGAGTCCAAACTCATATGGGCCCTGCTAAGACCCGGTCCCCGGCCTCTCTCCCAATCTCCGTGGTGCCCTTCGTGTGCGGCGTTTAGGACTGGGGTCAGCAGCATCGGATCGTTCTGTCCAGTAAAATCGATCCCCGATACCTCCGCCTGCTCAACCACCCGCTCCTACACCCACATTAACCAGTAAAATATAAGTATATCATTTAAATTTGAACCTTTCAAAACAAAAATTTCAAATAGGGGTTAAATAAATATTAACACTTACGCAATACTCCTGGGTAGCGGTGTCGGGGTATCGAAGCTCGCCCGTGGCGGGATCTGTCGAAGTGCCGTGGACGGCAATATACGCGGACACCACGCTCGGTGTACCACCCTGCGCCAGGGTCTGAGCTCTCTGCAATTCACCAAAAATTTACATATATTAGAAAATAACTCTTAATATTACATTATATCACAAAGGCCAGTCTATTGTAATTTATCAATAACTCCATAGCACGAGTAATATTCCTCGAGCTACCTGTATAAGTGGGGCGACCCCTCTTCGCCGACTTCCTATTCTCTTTATTTTGATCGGCCTGTTTCTGCACAACACATTCAGATTTAGTTTTCTAATTAAGCAACACAAAAAAATAAATTATATACTAAACAATGAATTACATTTAAAATACATACCTGTTTGCGCCGAGAGTCGAAATATTGGCACAATAGAGCCCATGTATCTACGTCGACTCTCGCAAAGGCCGGAGTATGTAGGAGGGACGCTCTCTCTGCCTCGGGGGTCACCATCCACAGGGAATAGCAGTCGATCTTCAGCTCATTCCTATTGTATCGGACCTTCGATTGCATGTTCTTCATCAGGCCATGGTACAGAGCGTGAAGATCGAGCACCCTCCCAGGGTGATCAGGGTCGGGTAAAGGCTGAAAATCGTAATCCAACTGAAAATACAAAAAAAACAATGTTATTAAATTGCAAGTGTTAATAATAAATATATTGGATAAATCAAATGAAAATATATATTAATACCCGAGCCTGATCCTAGAAGAGGGCGAATGAGCGCCGGTGCTGGTCGCCCCACTCAACGTGAAGTGGATAGTTCTTCACGAGGCGGCTCTCATCCCCCATATATCGGCCGAACCTCTCGGCATAATCACCGGTATAGCGATAATCAGGGGTAAAAAAAAGGGGAATGCTGCCTCCCCCTAGCTCTGTTGGGCTTCAGCTTGTGGGACTGATTCGGGCCTCGAGTCCCCCTCTCGGGATGGGGAGGCCCTGCGTCTACAAGAAATATCAAGAAAATCAATATTAATACAAAGTGGTATTAAGAAATCAAGGTTTAACGAAAATTGAAGTGTGATATATACCTCCGGCGACTAAATCATGAGCCTGGGCCCGTGCAGCAGCACGAGCGGGACGATAGTTCCTCCGGTGAGGAACAACCGGTGACCCGGACGTGGACGCATCTCCAACTAGAAAATAAATATCGATAAAATTACATGAAGTTTATATTTATTCTTAAAGGATATGTAAAATGAATAAATATTTTATATTTATTCATACAAACCTGCAGACTGAGTGGAGGGTATGAAAGTGATGAGAGTGACCCCTGCACTAGACGAGGGCGCACCACGTATAATTAGACAATCAAGTATCAGCTATATAAGTAATTGCAAAAAGAATGTGTATATCAATAATATAACATTCTAAATCAACATGTATACACTATAGGATATATAAACATACCCGCAGGTGCGGTGGTAGGCTCTGCCAGAGATGTGAAGGCACCACCTACAGCCCGAGATGTAAGTACGTAAGAGCAAAAAGAATATATGTATATTTATGATATAGCATTCTAAATCAATATACATGCACTATATGATATATAAACATACCTGGAGGTGTGGGAGTGGCCTCTGTCCCTGATGTGGACGCATTAGCATCAGCTAGACAATCAAACATCGACAATGTAAGTAATTTTGACATGAACATGCATGTATATCTATAATATTATATTCAAAATGAATATGCGTGCAATATACCTGGAGGTGTGGAAAAATCCACACGAAAGGAGGCATCCGAAGGGGTCTCCGATCGGGGTGCAGGACCGGCCCTCTGAAGCTCCCTACGCAGCTCTGCGGATGGCAGAACCGCTCTGCCTCTGCCGGTGCCGCGGCTGGAGCTCCTGCCGCCCCTCGCTGCTCCCGTCATCGTCATCAAATCTAGATAAAACGGTTCGTGGACGCATTAGACAATCATTACAAGCATTGACTATATATATATATAGATCGTAAAATGTGAAGTAATAATATAACATTACTGATAACCTTTTTCGTTTCGTGGGCACATTAGACATATCTACTTGGATTTCATCATCGATATCATTTCTAACCCACGTAACTTCATGATCAGCCGAAGACAACCCATCTTTCGAAACAGATGGTTGGAGCACTCTGAGTCTTCTCTCTTCTTCATCCTCGAATTCTGGGACATCGTAGACATCCCTAAGTTTCCAACGGCATACGACACTCCATCCTGGATGCTTCAAACACTGTGAGTAGTATACTTGGAACGCTTGGTTCGGAAAGATAAACGGATCTTCCTGACCGTAAAATCGAAGTGTGTTCACACTGGTCAATCCATATTTATCTTTCCAAGTCCCAAGATTGCTTCTTCACTTATCCGTATCGGTTCACGTATCGTACCAAGTACACTGAAATATATAAAAGGGTTCTGATCGTTCGGGATATTGGATGCCGAGTATACAATTAAAGTATCCATAATAAATCACACCATCCGATCCTACCGTCGCAATCCCACTATTCTGAGTGGTTCTAGATGTTTCTATGTCCTTAACTTCGAATTTGTATCCAAGGACACCGAATCCTTTATAATATGCAACCTATATACTAGAAAATTGAGCTAAACATCTTGAATTACTCTCTAATAATGCAGACAAGTTCGGATCATGGATCTAACAAAACAAATTTTACGATAAATACATAACGATATAAGTTTAGATTAAAACTGATAACAATAACATGTTATTCGAATAACTTACATGATCTGCAACCCAATCGCAAAAATTATCCTGATGATATTTTTACAATCGTTCATCGTTCCAATCAGGATGCCCCTGACGTACCTCGTTAAAATGAATTATGTTCTCGACAATAAATTATAACATTAATATTATATCATTTCATACACACACAAACACAAATATAATAATTAATCCAAAAAAACTTACTCTCTAATTTTTTCAAGACATGCGCTATTGAGCAAGATAAACCGGTATATCTTGTTGATAAACATAGTGTCTACCCTCTTATAATCGGCTTTACCATATGGCCCGTCTTGAATTCTTCGAGACCGGTTAAGTCTCGTCTCGATGTTCTCGTCCAGATAGCGGGAACAAAATGTGGTTGCTTCATCTAGAAGATAACCTTGTATGATAGAACCCTCTGGTAGATTTCTATTGCGTATATAATTTTTAAGAGTGTAGAGGTACCTAAAGAAAATGTGTTGAATAAATAAATACGGGCATACAGGACAACAATAATTTTAAAAATTGCGCGAAACGAAAAATTCCGCGTACCTCTCGACGGGATACATCCATCGATATTGTACCGGTCCGGCTAATTTAGCCTCAGTTGCAAGATGAACCGTCAGGTGTATTATGATATCGAAGAATGACGGTGGGAAAATACGCTCAAATTTGTAAAGTATCAACGCAATAGAATTTTCTAGTTTCTCCAACGTTACAACATCCAGTGTTTTAGCGCATAACTCTCTGAAAAACAACATAGGTCGTTGATTACTAGACCAACCGATTCGGGGAGGGAAGTCCTGAGGGCTAATGGGAGAAGGTCTCCATGATAACATAGTGATCATGACTTTTCAGCCTATCGATCTTGCCTTTCACAATTTTTATCTTCTTGCTGAATGATCCTGAGAAACCTGTGGGAACTTTCAAATCATGCAACACCTACAGGAATCTTTTCTTCTCCGGTTGTGACATATGATAAGCGGCATTGGGAAGTACAAACTTACCTGGTTTACCCGCTACCGGTTTAGAATGCAATTCACTTCTAATTTCCCAATCCTGTAGATCCATCCGAGCATTGAGTTTGTCTTTCGATTTCCCGTCTTTACAAAGAAGCAAGTTGAGTATGTGCTCGGATACTCCCTTCTCTATATGCATGACGTCCAGGCAATGACGCACAAAATTTGTTGACCAGTACGGAAGCTCGAAGAAAATGCTTAACTTGTTCCAGAATGGTGGTTTGACCTGTTTTGTCGGATCCATCCCGAAGGTCACATTATTGTAACCATCCCACTGAGCAGTCACGTCCTCTCGGGACAATGGGGCTGGAGGTCCAAGAAGCTCCTGATGACCATCAAAGTGAACAGCGTCTAACCTGTAGGAGTGGTCTAGAGGCAGGAAACGTCGATGGCCGCAATAACAAACCTTCCTGCTAAAATTCAAGAATTTCGATGTTGTATGTTGATGGCAATGAGGACATACTTTGTGACCATGTACGGACCAATCTGATAGCATTTCATACGCAGGAAAGCCATTAATTGTCAACATTAAAGCCACACGCAGTATGAAGGTTGTACTTGTGTTTGCATCATAAGTCTCTACACCATCAATGAACAAAGATTTTAACTCCTCGATCAGAGGTCGGAGATAGACGTCGATATTGTTTCCCGGTGAGTTTGGTCCGTCGATAAGAAGAGGCATCATAAAATATGATTGGTCTATAACCAACCAAGACGACAGATTATAATTATCATTACAACGGGCCATGTGCTGTGGCTTCCAACCATATAATTGAATGGGCAGAAACCATCACTAGCCAGTCCGAGCCTGACATTGCGAGGATCGCTACTGAATATTGCATGCCTCCTATCGAAATCCTTCCATGCCGGTGAATCTCTTGGATGACTCATTTTTCCATCTTCACTTGGAGGAGCACGGTGATGCCAAATCATTGCCTCGGCTGTTTTCTTGCACCTGAATAGCCTCTGCAGCCTCTGTGTTATGGGAAAGTATCGTGCTATCTTGACAGGTATATCGGGCTTCTTATCAGAATCTTTCGGCTTATACCTGGTCTCTCCGCATGTTGGACACTCTTTCAAATCTGAATTCTCTTCCGGTACAACACGCAATTTTTAGGACATGCTTGAATCTTCTCACACTTCAGACCCAAATCAGACATCATCTTCTGAGCTCCGTACCAGCTGTCGGGCATGTTATTTCCCGAGGGCATAGAATCCTTTAAGAACGAAAGAAATATTATGAATGACTTGTTGCTCCATCCATTTAGGCACTTAATCTGGAAAAGTTGGACGAACCATGAGAGGGTGGAATACTTTGCATTCTTATAAATTGGTTTTCTAGCATCATTCATGAAATTTTCATATTTATCCGCACGCGGTTCTTGACCAGAAGGAATGTCATCTTCGGTACAAATAGATTCACCTAGGGCAGCCTCTACCATATCCTCCATTTCTTCTGATGGAAAGAAATTACCGTCTTCTTCTTCTGCCGCATTACCTTCTTCTCCTGCCGCATTATCGTCTTCTCCTTCTTCTTCTGCCGCATTACTGTGTTCTTCTCCTTCCCCGTGATATAGCCAAGTTGTATAAAATCTAGTAAAACCATTTTTTACTATATGAAGCTCTGCCAATTCTACCTTCTGCTAGTATTTATTCCCACATCTATCGCACGGGCAGAGAATCTTCTCTATCACGATCTTATTATGTGCGCGTGCAAATTCAATAAAAGCAACAACTCCTGTGACAAACTTAGGTTGCATACGTTGTTGTCAATCCACATACATCCGGTCCTTAACTCTGACGTACTCATGGGTCATGTTAAACTGTATAACATATAAATTGTAGGTTATAATGACTATATTGAGAAATCTAAGAACGGGATGGTTACTGACAAAGGAGAAAATCCGTTTATATGCTCTGTGTGTGCGTTTGTCGTTTGAAAGAATAAATTATCGATAATCAAAGTTAGATTTGAGGATACTCATGTATGAGTTGTATTTTATATATGTGTGTTTCAATTTATGATTTCATTTAAGTGTAGGGTTGTTAGTGTGTATGTGCTGTGTGTGCGTTTGTTGTGTATTCGTGTTGTATGTGTGTTTCGGCTGTCGGGGGTAAGGCTTCTATCCCATTAAGAATGTATAGAGCGGACACCCATTCGCTTGTGCTTTCAACCGTTTCGAGTAAATTTCGACAGCACCTTCCCGCTGTTCTCCGAGTACACTGTAATAGAATAGATAATCATTTCAAAACTGTAAAACAACGTTGAAATGAACATCTAATCTACTATCTTTGTACACGGAGAACCAGCGGAAAAGTACCGACGAAATATCTCGAAACAGATGAAAACACAAGTGAATGAAAGTGTTTGCTTTATACATTCCTAACTTGTCCACACGGGACAAATTTATCGGTTATCATACGATTGAATCTTCTCGTCACATAGACTACACGACGATTATTAGTACCGAGCTATACCGTCCGATATTTAACAACCTTCATATAGTTCTATATCACGACGAATATCGAACGTATGTTAACCGATAGACGGGGACTAAGTGGCGCTTAGTGTTTCATATATGAGCATCGATGAGAATATGAATGTTTCATATTATCATCGAGTATCATATATTGGTTTTAACTTGAACATCTTGAATCACTCTCTAATGATGCGTTTGTTGTGTATTCGTGTTGTATGTGTGTGTTTCGGCTGTCGGGGGTAATACTTCTATCCCATTAAGAATGTATAGAGCGGACACCCATTCGCTTGTGCTTTCAACCGTTTCGAGTAAATTTCGGCAGCACCTCCGCGCTATTCTCCGAGTACACTGTAATAGAATTGGCAATCATTTCAAAGCTGTGAAATAACGTTGAAATGAATATCTAATCTATCTTTGTACACGGAGAACCAGCGGAAAAGTATCGACGAAATATCTCGAAACGGATGAAAACACAAGTGAATGCAGGTGTTTGCTTTATACATTCCTAACTTCTCCATACGGGACAAATCTATCGGTTATCATACATTGAATTTTCTCGTCACATAGACTACACGATGGTTGTTAGTACCGAACTATACCGTCCGATATTTAACAATTTTCGTATAGTTCTATGTCACGACGAACATCGACGTATGTTAACCGATAGACGGGGACTAAATGGCGCTTTGAGTTTCATATATGAGTATCAATGAGAATATGAATGTTTCATATTATCATCGAGTATCATATATTGGTTTTAACTTGAACATTTAACATGAATAGGTTTTACGTTTACGTTTCGTTATTAAGGGTTCGAAATTTCAAGTTTAGGGTAAATTTTTCTTGCGTTTACTGTAAAGTTGTACGTTTACGTTATCATCGAGTATCCTACTAAATAAACTAGTGCACCATAAATCTAAATAACTCAAATTAACCTAATTAACCACAATTAATCATAATCGTTATCCTAACACAAATTATCCCTAATTAACCCAAACTTAACCCAATTTACCCAAATTAACCTAATTAACCCTAATCAACCCAAACATAACCAAATTTATCCAAATTAACCAAATTAACCCTAATCAACATACTAACCCTTTCAAATTATCACTAATTAACCCAAATTAACCCTAGCCACTAACCCTAAAACCAGACCCTAACCCTAACCCTAACCCTAATTACCATAACCCGAACCCCAACCCCAACCGAACCCCAACCCCAACCGAACCCCAACCCTAACCTTAACCCTAACCTAAACTGATCCGATGCCTAACCCTAACCCTCACCCCTACCTGAACCCCGAACCCTGAACCCTAGCCCTAACATCATCAAAAGAGGGAAATAAAAGCATTAAATTAGAAGTAAAAATTAGAGATTTACTAACCTTTAGGACGATGGAGGAGACGACGGAGAAGGCCGGTAGTCGACGACGCAATCGGCGACGAGTCAAGCGCGGTGGCGATGAGGAAGTCGACGAGGAAGTTATGACTTACGATCGAGGGCGGTGGCAGGCGGATGAGGACGCAATCAGCGATGAGGCTCGGGATCGAGGCGCGGGAACGATCGATCGCGAGGCGCGGGAGAATGAGAGAGAGAATTTTTGGGAACGGTGAGGGCTTTTCATTGCCTTTTTTTTATTATTAAGCCATATACATGCCCTTACAGACTTCCCCGTAAGTCCTTTGTTTGCGGCTCCGTAGGGCCAAATATCAAATTACGATTAAATATTTTTAAATTAAAACGTAGAGAAACGTAGGGACAAGCAAGGGGACCAACGGATTAATCCGTAGGGGCAACCCCATATTGTGGTAGTGTAGATTTGTAATTATCTTTCGATGCATATTTACAGTGTAGGTTCATTTTTTAAGATTCTCAAGAATCTCGAAACCTGGTGGTTATTTTCCTTTATGCATAACTAAGATGATCGATGATAAATTTAACTTTATTTGGAAGCATGTAACACTGACCACACAACATTTCGGATGCAAGGTAACTATAATTTTGATTGACAGTTTCATATTTGTTTTTTAATTGACAGATTGATATTTTAATAGACTTCGTCAACTCTCAAAGGATTTCTCTATCTTTTCTACAAATTGTTTGTTTAGCGTAGGATACTGTTAAATTTGGTTCGTATTCAAGAGTCGATGATGAAGAGCGAAACGGTTCGTTGCAGAGTTGATAAAGTTCGAGTCCTTTTAGAATTTGGTTTTGGGAAGGTTCATTTTGAATATTAATTAGGAGAATTTGTTGGAGATTTATTTGAAAACTTGTTGAAAGATTTATAAGAGATCTTTCAGGAATTTAATTAGGAAAGTTTGTTGGAGAGTTATTTGAAAATTTGGTAGGGGATTTATGAAGAAATTTGTTAGAGATTGTTTTGGAGATTTGATGAGATCTTAATTAGAGTAGGAGTTCTATTGTTTCGTGTTATAAATAGAGAAGGGTCTCATCAGAGAAAAGTGGCCAAACATGAGAAAGAGAAAGAGGAGACGAAGGTAAAAGCGAAGGGTGAGGGATTCATTAGAAGAATGGTCTTTGTGTTTGTATGAAGAGGCAAAGACGAAAAGTAGTCATCCATATATGAATGTGAAGAGATTTTGCAAGAGTGGTCTTTATGTTTGTATGAGCGTTGAGATATGAGCGAGATGAGAGAAAATATAAAATGTACCAGTATTCTTGATCATTAATAAAGAGATTCTCATATTTGTCCCGTGAATATAGATCGTTGGTCGAACAACGTTAAATATTAGTGCTGTGTGTTCTTATTTTTGCTCGTCTTTCTTGCATGTCTAGAGAAAACTCTAATAAACTGGTACCAGAGCGTAGCGAACCGAAAGGTCATCGATTCTACGGTCTAAGTTTATGGTGAGTGACAACACTTGTGTCCTCTCCTCATCTTTTTAGATTGTAATTTCGAAGGTGGTGGTAGAGATCAGAAGATGGCATGGAGGAAGTTACGGTCAAGGTGGAGCTTTATTGAAGAGAATAGATTAAAGATGCCTCGTTGAATACAAACCAAGGTGGAGATTTGTTAGAGTTAGTTCGTATTCAAGAGTCGATGATGAAGAGCGAAGCGGATCGTTGCAGAATTAATGGAGTCCGAGTCCTTCAAGAATTTGGTTTTGGAAATATTTGTTTTGAAGATTAATTAGAAGAATTTGTTGAAGATTTATTTGAAGAGTTGTTGGAAGATTTATAAGAGCTTTTTTCAGGAGCTTAATTAGGAAAATTTATTGGAGAGTTATTTGAAGATTTGTTAGGAAATTTATGAAGAGATTGGTTTGAGATTGTTTTGGAGATTTGATGAGATCCTAATTGGAGTGGGAGTTCTATTATTTCGTGCTATAAATAGAGAAGGGTCTCATCAGAAAAATATGGCCAAACATGAGAAAAAGGAGATGAAGGCAAAAGCGAAGGTTGAAAGATTCACCAGAAAAGTAGTCTTTGTGTTTGTATGAAGAGACGAAGGCGAATGCGAAGACTGGTCATCTATAAATGAAGATGGAGAGATTTACCAAGAGCGGTATTTGTGTTTGTATGAGCGCTTAGATATGAGCGAGATGAGAGAGAATATAAAATGTGCCGGTATTCTTATTCATTAATAAAGAGATTCTCATGTTTACCCCATAGGTTTAGATAGTTGGTCGAACCAAGTTAAATATTGATATTGTGCGTACTTATTTTTGCTGCTCTTCCTTGCATGTCTAGAGAAAATCCTAACAAACTACCTAAGTGTTTTGCTTTTTCATTTATGTGTCAACTATGAACTTCTCTGATATCATGATTCATGAGTGTTTATATGAAATATATTACCGTGTTTCAATATGCTTATTTATGTACATATTATTATTTTTTCCTAACATTTCAGTTGGTGGTCCAGTTGCAGGGGTTGAAGGCCATGGATGGAGAGGATCCGCTGAGGATCTTGCATCCGAATCCGAGGTTGAAGGTGGAGTCAGAAGCCGGTGGTTGAGCTTAACACTTGTTATCGGATGAATTGGGGAACCGATGAGATGCACTGGATTGGAATCTGAAGGAGATGAAGGAGATGCACTGGTTTAATTAAGAAGGGTTAAAAAGGTACAGAATATGGGTTTGATATCCAAACGAATTATTTAATTGGGGATGGTTGAGATATACATTTTCTCTGCAGTAAGTTTGTGGTTGTTTTCTGGGTAATAATTCGTTCCAAGATTAGTTGTAACCTGGGCCTTTTATCTTCGGGCTACGCTAAAATTCACATTTTCAAATTCTTATTTAATTCAGAGAGCCGATGGATACAACAAATGTGAAAAATGGGAACACGATGATACTAATGAGTTGAAAAAATCCAACACAACTTCATGGTTGAATCGATTCATAGGTCGTGCAAAGAAGTCGGCCCTTTCCTTTTGAAGAAGGCAAAGTCTTTGTCATGACACTGCGAGATGGCATGGAAGCATGGAAGGATATCACATTCACGCTGGACGCCGTCATGTAATTTCATTTCCATATAGAATGGTACGTATTCTCTTAAATAAGAAAAGCTCCGTCTCTCAAATCGAAAGTCGAGAATAAATAGGCTATGGACAGATTAGAGCAGGAGGAAAAGGCTGTGGTACTAAATTTCTTAGTGCTGTTGCAGGATTAAAAACTCAGAAATCATGGATGATGCAAGAGGAAACATAGGAGGATTAGGTCTCACCAAAACAAAAATTTCAGAAGTCACTAAATGCCAATTTAGCACTTAAAAGTCGAGATATATAGCCATTTGGAAGGATGTTTGGAGTTATTAGGGTAGCTACTGACATTTATTTGATATGTTCTTTGTTTTTTATGTAAGTTTGAGTAAAACTATGTATATCATAAACTCATACTTCATCTAAGTTTAAGGAAATCTTTTGTTGATTTATTTCTTGTATTATCCAAGATTAGGAAAGTTTTTGTCGACCTACTTTTTTGTATTGTTTTAGTAATGAACAAGATCCAATTGTTTTGTAATAATCGAATATGAAAATTGAGGTACTAAAGTTGATTATACCGAGATTTTTGTAAAGATACATACGTGCAAAGCTGTGTGTTGCTGGTTTTTAATGAATATGAACAAAATCAAGTTGTGTTTTATATGAGCTAAATATTATGTATTATTGGTGCAATCTGAGATAATTGTTATATTTTCATGGTTTTGCTAATTCGGGGTATTTTATGCGTTTATTTTATCTGCAACTATATAATATACATAAAAACCTAACCATATCTGATAGGAGTTGATGGAGGTCTGGATCTCCTTCAGATGTTACCTTTGGTCGATCTGTAGCGAAGGTTGATGGATGGCTGAGATTGGATTGGGAGGTTGCCTCCTGAAACGTGTGGATCACAGTGGGCTTGATTTGGGTTGAAGCTGAGCTACTTGCAAGGAAGTGCCGGGATGGTTGTACCACCGAGGACCCTCCGACGATCAAGTTAGACGGGTTAATTGGGCAGAGTACCGGCTTATTGGGTCAAAATTGCCTTATCTGAGTCGTCTGAGAGAGGGGTTTATATAGTGGCTACCATGGGCAGGCGAGCGCGAGATTCACGCCGGCCGCTACGCCCCTGGCGTTACGCCCGCGTGAAAAGCGGGATTCCCCATTAATGACGAGATATGCTCGTTAATGGGGGAACGCGGTAGCGTGGAACGCGGGATCGTGGGCGGCGGATATCTCGCGTCTGGCGAGATTCGCAGAACCGTGGCGGAGACGCCTATGATCAGTGCTGTGGGTCGGCCGATGAGACTAAGAAAGCTAAGCTCGGCGGGAGGCTCGGGAACGAGCGGGAGGCCGAGCGAGCTTGGTTCGGTGATAGCTCAGAGGCGAGCTAAGGGGCTGAGGGAACTCAGCGCTCGGAGGCGAACCGATGGTTGTTTGTAGGGCGAGCGTAGGAGTGGTCTGGAAGGCCATAGAAGGTCGGGAACATTCTCGGGTCGGAAGCCCGGGGTATGCTTCCAATGTACCATTCTTGATCCTTTTTCGTAGGCTTCGGGACACGTCACTTGCCACGTGTCATAATCCGGGGAAATACCACTTCTCAGCATCATCATTATCCCCCCACTCTCGTTCCGACCTATTTATGGGTCGGGTCGAGAGTGGACTATACGAAGAATCTTCTGCTCGGTTTGGCACCGAGAATCATGATGTCGATTGCCCAGGAACGAATGGAGACGTCGTTTCGTCTGTTAGGGTCGGCTATCGACCGAACTCGAGCTCTCCTATTTTTTTTACTTGAGCCATGTTAGGAGCTTGCCTTCTTCGGGTGCATGCGTCAGGCAGAGGCTTGCCAGCTGGTTCAATGTGAGGCTCAGGGATCCACCGTCGAGACCGAGCATGAAGATGTCTAGCGGCTTCGTGACGAGGGCTTTGATCCATCTCTTTGTAGGGCAGGAAGCTGCCTGGAGTGGATGGACTGAGCAGAAGAATGCCCGGTCGCCTCGTGATGAGGGCTTTTGATCCGTATTGTTGTGGGGGCAGGAAGCTGCCCTCCAGGATGAACCGAGCATGTGGATGCCCGGTCGCCTCTTGAGGAGGGCTTTCGATCATTGGCGTCGAGGGGCGGGTAGTTGCCAGCCAGGATGGACCGGGCATGAGGGTGCCCGGTCGCCTCTTTGAGGAGGGCTTTCGATCCTTGGCGTACGTGGGGTAAGAGATTACCAGCCAAGGACGGACCGAGCAGGGAAGCTGCTCGGTGGCCTCTTGGCGAGAGCTTTGATCCTTGGTGTCGGTGGGTAGTGAACTACCAGCCATGGATGGACCGAGCAAGGTAGCTGCTCGGTGGCCTCTTGATGAGGGCTTCGATCCTTAGCGTGGGAGGGCAAGGAGTTGCCTGCTAAGGATGGACCGAGCAGGGTTGCTGCTCGTTTGCCTCTTGATGAGGGCTTTGATCCTTGGCGTCGTTGGGTAAGAGATTACCAGCCAAGGATGGACCGAGTAGGAAAGCTGCTCGGTGGCCTCTTGATGAGGGCTTCGATCCTTAGTGCGGGAGGGCAAGGAGTTGCCTGCTATGGATTGACCGAGAAGGGTTGTTGCTCGGTTGTCTCTTGATGAGGGCTTTGATCCTTAGCGCGGGAGGGCAAGGAGTTGCCTGCTAAGGATGGACCGAGCAGGGTAGCTGCTTGGTTGCCTCTTGGTGAGGGCTTCGATCCTTAGCGCGGGAGGGCAAGGAGTGGCCTGCTAAGGATGGACCGAGCAGGGTTGCTGCTCGGTTGCCTCTTGGTGAGGGCTACGATCCTTAGCCACGGGAGGGCAAGGAGTGGCCTGCTAAGGATGGACCGAGCAGGGTTGCTTCTCCGTTGCCTCTTGATAAGGGCTTCGATCTTTAGCGCGGGAGGCTGCTAAGGATTGACTGGGCAGGGTTGTTGCTCGGTTGCCTCTTGGTGAGGGCTTCGATCCTTAGAGCGGGAGGACAAGGAGTGGCCTCCTAAGGATGGACCGAGCAGGGTTGCAGCTCGGTTGCCTCATGATGAGGGCTACAATCCTTAGCGCGGGAGGGCAAGGAGTTGCCTGCTAAGGATGGACCGAGCAGGGTTGCTGCTCGGTTGCCTCTTGATGAGGGCTTCGATACTTAGAGCGGGAAGGAAAGGAGTGACCTGCTAAAGATGGACCGAGCAGGGCTGCTGCTCGGTTTCCTCTTGATGAGGGCTTCGATCCTTAGCGCAGGAGGGAAAAGAGTTGCCTGCTAAGGATGGACCGAGCATGGTTGCTGCTCGATTGCCTCTTGGTGAGGGCTTCGATTCTTAGCGCGGGAAGGAAAGGAGTGGCCTGCTAAGGATGGACCAAGCAGGGTTGTTGTTCGGTTGCCTCTTGATGAGGGCTTCGATCCTTAGCGCGAGAGGGCAAGGATTTGCCTGCTAAGGATGGACCGAGCAGGGTTGCTGCTCGGTTGCCTCTTGATGAGGACTTTGATTCTTGGCGTCGTTGGGTAAGAGATTACCAGCTAAGGATGGACCGAGCAGGGAAGCTACTCGGTGGCCTCTTGATGAGGACTTAGATCCTTGGCGTCGTGGGGTAATGAACTACCATCCATTAATGGACCGAGCAGGGTAGCTCCTCTGTGGCCTCTTGGCGAGGGCTTTGATCCTTGGCATCGTTGGATAAGAGATTACCAGCCAAGGATGGACTGAGCAGAGAAGCTGCTCTGTGGCCTCTTGATGAGGGCTTTGATCCTTGGCGTCGTTGGGTAAGAGATTACCAGCCAAGGATGAACCGAGCAGGGAAGCTGCTCGGTGGCCTCTTGATGAGTGCTTTGATCCTTGGCGTCATAGGGTAAGAGATTACTATCCAAGGATGGACCGAGCAGGGAAGCTGCTCGGTGGCCTCTTGATGAGTGCTTTGATTCTTGGCGTCGTTGGGTAAGAGAATACCAGCCAAGGATGGACCGAGCAGGGAAGCTGCTCGGTGGCCTCTTGATGAGGGCTTCGATCATTGGCGTCGTTGGGTAAGAGATTACCAGCCAAGGATGGACCGAGTAGGGAAGCTGCTCGGTGGCCTCTTAATGAGGGCTTCGATCCTTAGCGTGGGAGGGCAAGGAGTTGCCTGCTAAGGATTGACCGGGCAGGGTTGCTGCTCGGTTGTCTCTTGGTGAGGGCTTCGATCCTTAGCGCGGGAGGGCAAGGAGTGGCCTGCTATGGATGGACCGAGAAGGGTTGCTGCTCGGTTGCCTCTTGATGAGGGCCTCGATCCTTAGCGTGGGAGGGCAAGGAGTGGCCTGCTAAGGATGGACCGAGCAGGGTTGCTACTCGGTTGCCTCTTGATAAGGGCTTCAATCCTTAGCGCGGGAGAGAAAGGAGTGGCCTGCTAAGGATGGACCGGGCAGGGTTGTTGCTCGGTTGCCTCTTGATGAGGACTTCGATCCTTAGAGCGGGAGGGCAAGGAGTGGCCTGCTAAGGATGGACTGATTGATCATCTTTATTGTGTTTTGAAAATTTTTCACAACCAAATAAATTTATACCGCAATCAATTAACGGTGTCAATTGTAGTTTCGTTAGCGAGAGCGGATCGTCCACAGAGATTCATGTTTTGATCGATCTTGTTTTAGATGAATTGAAATGAAAATAGTAAAGAAAATGATTCAAGATTTGTGAAATTATTTTTCAAGAAACATCTAGAAAACATTTAAGAATCAAGAATTTATGAATTTATCCAATATCAATTTGATTTATCAAGATTATGAAGAATAGCTTGTAGGATTCGATTGAGTTAATAACTAATGATGAATCTAATAATTCCTAATCTTATCTATTGATAATTTGTAGCTAGATCGATGATGATGAATGAAGATTAGGGATCCATTGAAGAAACTAGGGTTTCTCCTTCACCATCTCTTGTCTTTTCAATCATAATCATTCGGATCTAACCTCTAGCAAAGAAAAGCATCAATCGTTTGATCCCTAATTTGCATCGAAATAATCAAGAAGTGATCTCGCTCCAAATTAGGTCATCAACAATTCTTTTTGCTAAGGTTCACAAATCTCATAAGACTTAAGATTAATATAAACATTTGATAATCATTAGATCTATCAATACTCTCGAATCCTCCACAAGCGGAGATTTCACTCACGCATCATAATGAAACAATCAAGAACGAAGAATTTCATAATGCGAGAATGTATAGAAAGCGAGAATTACAATTATCACCTTTATTTAGATCTCCTTCAAATTACACCTCTCACTCAAGTTTACAAGACTAGCTCTAGCTCACTCCTTTGAAAGGGAATTTGTCGTCGATCTTTGCGTGGCTTGATCGTCGTGAGTCGCGGATCGTCGTGGATCTCTTGCTCGGATGATGATCGGCGTTGCAATAGAGGATCTTCGATTGTCGCTTGATTTTTCTCAATGGATCTTGATTTGGCTTTGGATTTTGATTTGGGTTAGGGTTTGGATCGGATTACAAGTTGTGTCACTCAACTTGTGTGTGAAATTATTGAACAACCTTTTGAATGAAGCCCTAGGTCTCCTTTTATAGTCTCCCCCTAATCTTTCCCTAGAAGCTAGGTTGTTATGAAGCTTGCATAGGAAGTTAGGTAGGTATCAAACTTGCATAGGAAGCTTGGCTGTTGTAGGGAAGCTTCTGGAGAAGGCTAGGGAGTTCAAAGCGTCTTGAGGAAGCTTGGAAGTTATAAGGGTGCCTCTGGAAAAAGTACCGACCGCCGACGAGCCAACTCGGCCGCGGATCCGCGGCGGATCGCGCTGAATCGGCCGCGGTTCCGCGGCCGTTTGGACAGATCTCTGCATGATTTATTCTGTGATGTTTTATGTTTGCATTTGGGTCTTCTTCTGATATCTGGAATCTTAATATACTTTCCTGGTTTCTGCCAGATTTGCAGTCTCTGACTTGCTGCGTTTTATCGGCAATTCTACGATTCCATTTCTTTGACCTAAAAAATTTTCTGCACAAAATCTCACTGAAAAGTGTCGAGATATATAATATCATGCATGAAATAATAAACACACAATTTCCAATAAAGAACGTTGAATATATATATATATATATATATATAACACGGGATAATTAGTATTTTCCGGAAAAACTGGTAATATGTGTTATATTTATATCAATTATCCTTAGATGAGTAGAATAATGAGGAAATTGATGTGTTATAGATTGCATTATTTTCAACTGAAAAAATTCCCCCAAACTTAATTTTGATCGTCTCGAGCAAACATCTTTTATTTAAGAGAAGGAGAAAATATAAGAAAGAGAAAAACTAACTAGCACACTTTCGTAGGCAAACATGATTGCACTGAGCATGTGCAACAAGCCTTTAAACCTCTAGGTGTCCCTAGTAGGAGGAGTGTTGTCTCCTGAGGGTTTTTAGCGGATTGCACCCACAAAATCCTATTATAAAAGGAAGACTGTGAAAGTTACATCTAAAGATAAGAATTATAAAAGAAAGACTTTGAAAATCAGAGTTTCCAACTAATACTAGCTTTTCGGTTGTCGTGACCCCTATCTTAATAGTCATGAAAAGATGTTAGAAATCACATCATCTCTCAATAAAACATCGTTTTTATTCTCCATTCCTACCTTTCTTCCAAACATTGATCGTATACCCCTACGTGTATATAAAAGACATCCCTACACTCGGAGAATTCAATTCAAGCTATCATACTCTTATCCATCTACCTTAGTACTTTTTAATCGATGAATATTTAGATAGAATTGCTCACATATTTTTCATGCGACCGTTAATACTTCTTGAGGTACTAACCGACCGATTACTCATGTGCTTGCTTATTAGGTGTAAATAGTATTTTTCTCGTCTTGCAACACCTAAGGTTTAGCAATGACTTCCAAACCAGTTGGTCTAAGGCACTAGGTGATGAAGCACCCTTGCTATATTTTTTTATATGCTGCCATGGTGATTACAAAACCAGTGTTCATTTTTTTTTCACCATTTTATATTTTATGCTTCATTTATTATTTTCTTCATACTTTAGATTTTAGACAAGAGAATTTCAAGGTATCCTCTACTATCCCGAGTTTTCAAGACGTGTGTAAGTGCGTATAGTAAGGTATCAACATTCAAATGTTTGGCTTTCAGAATAGGAACTATTTTTCAGACTTATTTTTATCCGTAGATTAGTGACTTTTTTCATCTTACTAACCCTTGGGACAACGACTCATAACTACTTATTACTAGTTTCGTTTAAGAAAACATCTAACTTTCTTGGTTTTCTTTATTTTTTCCAATCTTTTAGATGTAATTTTTTCACTTTCTAATCTTTTATTATAAAAGATTAAATATTAAATATTTTAATTATTATTTTTTTTATATGTTTTGTGCTTATGCAAAGTATGATACAAAGTGATACGTAAATAAGCACAAAGCTCTCCCAAACTTGTTTACAACAGTGTCCTCACTGTTTCCATCTGTTAAATCTCAGAAATCTGTAAGCTTGGGAGGAAAAATTTATTAACGGAGACATGAAATATGATCGTGAAAATCTCCCCGAGACTTATTCTATTATTTATGTAAAAAAAATTATATTTATTTTTTATTTTATTTTATTATTTTTCTATTTTTTTTTATATGTATGTACAAGTTGACTCACCTCCACTCTAAAAGATGAGACAATATTACCAAGACATGGAGGTGAGGTGGAGGAAAATTAGTCATTATAAAGTGGCTCCTGTAAAAACAGGAGCTCCTCCGATGGGTCATTGGAAAAATACGATTTTAATCTATGTCCATTCACTTTGAAAATTGTACCGTTTTCAATATTTTCAACCTCAACTGCCCCGTGCGGGTATACATACCGCACAACAAAAGACCCTTTCCACCGAGATTTTAGCTTACACGCATGAATATGGAGTCGTAAATCATAAAGAAGGACTTGTTGACCAGGTGTAAAAGTTTTTCTAAAAATGTTTTTATCGTGAAATACCTTAGTCCGATTCTCTACAATTACAGTATTATCATAAGCTTTATCGCGAAGTTCGCTTAGCTCATTTAATTGCAGCTTCCGAAAGTTGCAGGGTTGATTTAAGTCAAAGTTCAGTTCTTTAATGGCCCACAATACTTTGTGTTCATTCTCGACTGAAAGGTGACAAACCTTACCAAACACTAGACGGTAAGGAGACATACCTAGATCGGTTTTATATGCGGTACGAAATGCCCAAAGAGCATCCGTCAATTTGGTTGACCAATCTTTTCGATTTTTAGAAACTGTTTTCTCAAAAATTTGTTTGATTTGTCTGTTTGAAAGCTCAGCTTGCCCGCTCGTTTGGGGATGATAGGGTGTGGAAAGTTTGTGATTGATTGCATATTTCCGCATCAAAGTCTCGAAAGACCGATTACAGAAGTGCGTCCCGTTATCGCTAATGATAGCGCGGGGGTGTCCAAATCGCGAAAAGACATGTTCTTTAAGGAACTTAATGACAACTTTGTTGTCATTAGTGCGACAAGGACTAGCTTCTACCCATTTCGAGACGTAATCAACCGCAAGCAATATGTACAAATTCCCAAAGGAGTTGGGAAAAGGACCCATAAAATCAATTCCCCAAACGTCGAAAATTTCAACCACCAAGATCGGTTGATGTGGCATCTCATTCCTCCGAGAAATCCTACCCGTGTGTTGACACCGTGGATAGGTTTTGCAATGATCAAATGCATCTTTGAACAAAGTCGGCCAGTAAAAACTGCATTGCAAAACCTTCTCCGCCGTCTTTCGAGGACCGAAATGACTTCCGCATGCCTAATTATGACAAAAAGATAGAACGCTCTTGAATTCATCATTGGGGACACATCTGCGAATGATTTGGTCAGGACAATACTTAAACAAATAGAGTTCATCCCAGTAAAAGTGTTTTATTTGGGATAGAAATCGATGCTTTTCCTGTTTAGACCATTCGCTGGGAATAAGTCCTGTTGCAAGATAATTCACAATATCCCCGAACCAAAGTTCGGTGAATAAATTCAAGAGTTGTTCGTCCGAAAAAGAGTCATTAATTGGCAGGGTCACAGGTGAAGAAGAGATGCATGAAAGATGGTCGGCTACTACGTTTTCACATCCTTTCTTATCTCGAATGACAAGATCAAATTCTTGTAATAGAAGGATCCAACGTATTAACCTACCTTTAGCATCCTTTTTCGCCAAAAGATGTTTTAAGGAGGAGTGGTCAGTGTACACAACAATTGGTGAGCCAATCAAGTAAGGCATGAATTTTTCTAATGCAAATACAACTGCCAAAAGTTCCTTTTCGGTAGTTGTATAGTTAATTTGAGTATCATTCAGGGTCTTGCTTGTATAATAAATCACATGTGGCATCTTTTCAATATGATGTCCTAAGACTGCACCTACGAAAAAATCCGATGCATTACACATAAGCTCAAACGGGTGGTTCCAATCTGGAGATGATAGAACGGGGGCTGTAGTGAGTGAATTTTTAAGTGAGTCAAATGCAGCCTCACAGTCCGAGTCAAAGTGAAAGGTTTTGTCCTTGGCCAAGAGAAGAGTTAAGGGTCTAGCAATTTTGCTAAAATCCTTAATGAATCTCCTGTAAAAGCCTGCATGGCCAAGAAAAGATTGTATATCTTTGACGCATTCGGGATGAGGAAGGTTATGAATGACATCTATTTTAGCTTTGTCAACCTCAATGCCTTTCCGTGAAATAACATGTCCAAGCACAATTCTCTCTTGGACCATGAAATGGCATTTTTTTCAATTCAAGCTTAAGTTCTTCTCCTTACAGCGAGTAAGAACTGCGTCAAGATGAGATAGGCAGTCAGCAAAAGAATCTCCGAATATCGAGAAATCTTCCATGAAAATCTCCAGAAAATTCTAGACCATGTCCGAGAATATCCCCATCATACACCGCTGAAATGTAGCGGGAGCATTGCATAACCCAAAGGGCATGCATCTATAAGCAAAAGTACCAAAAGGACAAGTAAAAGTGGTTTTGTCTTAATCCTTTTCGGCAATAGGGACCTGGTTATAGCCAGAGTATCCGTCCATGAAGCAATAAAATTCACGTCCAGCTAAGTGTTCTAGCATCTGGTCAATGAAAGGTAGAAAGAAGTGGTCTTTCCTCGTTACGGCATTGAGTTTTCTATAATCGATACATACACGCCACCCAGTTTGAGCGCGTGTCTGGATTAACTCATTAGCCTCATTTGTTATGACCGTGATGCCAGATTTCTTAGGGACTACATGAATTGGACTTACCCATTGGCTATCAGAGATTGGGTAAGTGATACCACCGTCAAGGCATTTGACGATTTCTTTCTTTACCGCCTTCTTCATTACGGGATTCAACCGTCTTTGTGGTTCTCGGGTTGGCTTAGCTTCATCCATCAGATGTATATGATGTTCTACAATCAAGGGACTAATCCCGTTGATGTCAGCCATTGTCCAACCAAAAGCCTGCCTATTAGATCTCAATACCGTCAAAAGAGCTTTCTCTTGCTCTGAGGCCAGAGAAGCTGATATGATCACCGGTAAAGACTCATTCTCACCTAAATATGCATACTTAAGATGAGAAGGTAATAATTTGAGATCTAATGCTGGTGGAGAAAAAATAGAAGGTGGGGTAAGTGAATGACATTCAGATTCACGAAGAAACTCGTAGCCTGCAAAGGATACAGACTCGGAAAGTGAGGAGTCAAAAGTTTCAGACTCAAGAGTGGAAAAAGTGTCCTCGCTAAGATGTGCTAGATCAAACATTGATGTGCTAATGTCATCGAGATTATCAAAGAAAAATTCATCAACCTCGCAGCTTTCGTGAGCTATCTCGTGGACAGAACGGACATCAAGAATATGAGCAGAGGGTTCAGACGGCTGACTCCAATCTTATAAATGTTAAGCTCAATTGTCATTTTTCCAAAAGATAGGTTCATAGAACCGTTTCGACAATTAATGACAGCATTGGAAGTGGAAAGGAATGGTTGACCAAAAATCACTGGAATTTGGTTCCATGGGTTCGCTGCAAGTTGTGTATCGAGAATAATAAAGTCCACAGGGAATATAAATTCCCCGACTTTTATCAACACATCCTCGAGTTCACCCCTAGGTTTGGTGATTGATCGGTCTGCCATTTGGAGAGTGCAATGAGCTGGTTTCAACTCTCCAATCCCTAACTGCTCGTAGACAGAATATGGAAGAAGGTTAACACTTGTGCCAAGGTCAAGTAGAGCACGGTTTATGTTTTTACCCCCAATAGAAATCGAGATTGTAGGACATCCAGGGTCCTTACGTTTCTTTGGTAACTATGGGGTAAAAGCAGTGCTAACATTATTTGTCATGAATACCTTTTTTGGCACTTGAGTCTTCCTCTTTTTAGTGCACAAGTCCTTAAGAATTTTCGCATAAGCTGGGACTTATTGGATAGCATCTAGAAGAGGGATGTTGATATTTACCTGTTTAAACATTTCCATAATCTTCTCCATATGTAAACTCGTTTTGTTTCCCCTTAACCGATTCGGATAAGGAGCTTTAGCAATAATAGCTGGGTCCAACATTGGAGAAGGTGATGTGTGTAGAACTGATCCCAGAATAAGAGTGGGGATCGTCTTTGGTGGACTAGAAGAAATATGCTGAGGGTTCGAGCCTTGAGGAAAATGAAGAATAGGCTCGCAAGAAGGTGGTGGGGTAGACAAAGTAGGATCAGAAGTAGAAGTGGATGTGGAAGTAGAAGGAGAAGTGAAAGCCGGGGTATTATTGATAGATCTTTCATTATCATCAATCTCTTCACCGACTTGATTATTCAGCACTCTTCCAGATCTCAACGTTGTAATGGCATTCACATTGTGTGAGTAGCCAGGATTAGGTAGGGGTTGAGCTGGAAGTTTCCCTTTCTCTCTAGCACTCATTTCGGCATTCAATCGTGCAATTTGTGCTTCCATCGATTTAATACTCTCTCTTTAGGAGGCGGAGTTTTTCTTTATATCATCGATAGAAGACTTAAATTCAGCCAACATTTGAATGGATTGTTTCATAAACATTTCCAAGGTTCGTTCGAGTGAAGAGGAATTATCAGTACCAGTCAATTGCAAAGAATTATATGGTGCAGAAGTGTTGACCGGATTTTGAAAATTATGTGATTGATAGGGGTGCTGACTCAGTTGTAGTGGTTGCTGTTGTTGTGGAGGAACCCTTTGAAAATTGATTTGGTTTGGAACCGTGTTTTGAGTTTGTTGTTGGTTCCAAGCAAAGTTAGGGTGATTCCTCCAACCCTGATTATAAGTGGAAGAATAAGGATCATTTCTAGGTCTTTGCTGAAAAGCAGTATTAGTATGCTCTTGATCTTGAAACGGAGAATTCAATGGACATTGTTCCGTCAGATGTGATGGATCATAACAGCATCCATAAACAGTTTTGGGGAGTGTCATCTGATTTAAGGAGGCTAATAAAAAATTTTGTTCCATAGCTTCAAGTTTCTTTTGCATTGTTGCCATTTCAGCTCTAACTCCTATGGAAACATCCAGTTGATGGATACCACCCCTAGACGATGGTTGACTTACACTCTTCCACTGTAAAGTTTTTTCAGCGAAATCTTCTAAAAATCTCCAAGCTTCACCATCGTCTTTAGACATGAAGGTGCCTTGACACATGGATTCAATTGTAGGATTAATACCCTCATATATGATTCTACACAGATCTCATCGGTGGATTCCGTGATGAGGACATTGAACTAACAGATCCTTGAAGCGTTCAAAACACTTCGAAAATGGTTCATTGGGAAGCTGGGTAAATTGATTTATTTCGCTACGGACTCGAGCAGTCTTATGATTGGGGTAGAATTTCTTAAGAAAAGCTACGACGAATTCATCCCAGTTTGGAATAGAATGTGCGGCTGTGTTATAAAGCCACTTCTCGGCTAAATCGCACAAAGTGAACGGGAGAAGACGTAATCTCATAGCATCCACAGAAAGCTGTGAAGTACCCATCATAGCACATACGTTTTCAAATTTGGTAATAAAAATGTATGCGTCTTCAAACTCGAGACCGTGAAATTTGGGTAAAAGATTGATGTATTGAGGTTTGATTTCGAAATTGTCCCCATTGGCTGTTGGTATGGAAAGACAGGTAGAAAGAGGACCTCGAATAGAGTAGAATCTTTCTTGGAGAGAGATGCGGGGCGGATTCTGCGCACCTGCGGACGGTGGCAGAGTGGTGTTAAAGAAGTTTGATGGAGAACCGTCCATCGAAGTGGATGTGGTAGTGGGTGAAGAAAAAGTAGATGTAGAAATACCGACTTTGGAGTCGATAGGAGGAACACGGACAAGACGGGCACTAAAATCCCGTGTCCAGCCGAGCATGCACTAAATGGTTTAGTACAAGTGGCAGCGTTGTGATAATTAGAGAAAATGTGGATTTGGTGTTTGGTTTGAAAAAGACGGATTATGAAAAATCACACAAAAAATGCACAAGCAACCCTAAATCTAATGGTCACCTAGGTCAAGTCTCTAGACCGCTCCTAGACTTCCAGAAGACAAGTCGCAAGATAGATTCTCAACTGCCTCTTTATCCCTTCTGTGGCCAGGTAAGTGGGAGGTTCTCCACTACGTAAGTAGTGAGCCTAATTAAGTAACCACTTGCCTTAGACATTACAAAAGAAATGCGGATAAGCAGTAGATTACCCACGACCTCTTTCTGTCTTAAATAAGCGCGACGGTCCTTAGAGTCTTGTCTAGATATTTTTTAGTTAATGAGGGTGATGCGGATGCAAGTTTTGTGATTTTTGGGGCTTAAGAAGTGTAATGAAATCCCTACCTAATCTAAATTTGGTCTTTACCCCTTAATTTCCGTATTAAAATATGCAAACAACCAAGATCAAACACGCAACAATTTTTTTAGCGGCGCTGCGAATTTTTGCAAAGAATCCTGCAGAAATTTGTTAATGGACAAGAGCAGGGAGGAGATAAGAAAGATGGAGATATACCTGAGAAAAATCGAACTTTGAATCGACTAAACAGCCGCGGTTTCGCCGCACTATGCTGCAATGTGCCGCGGTTCCACAGTCATTTTGAATGATCGTTAAACCAAAATTTCTACAGATGCTCCTTTTAGTTCTATGGCCCTCTTGAAGGCTCCAGAATATTTTTCCTCTTGCTCCACTGATTTCAGATTCCCTTGCAAAATTAACAACTAATCGTTAAGCACTTGATGCGATTTTGATTGAAATTTTTGATGGAATAATAAAATTTCAACTCAAATAGAAAGAACGAACAAAATAGCACGCAATCCCCGGCAACGGCGCCATTTAATTGATCATCTTTATTGTGTTTTGAAAATGTTTCACAACCAAAGAAATTTATACCGCAATCAATTAACGGTGTCAATTGTAGTTTCGTTAGCGAGAGCGGATCGTCCACAGAGATTCGTGTTTTGATCGATCTTATTTTAGATGAGTTGAAATGAAAATAGTAAAGAAAATGATTCAAGATTTGTGAAATTGTTTTTCAAGAAACATCTAGAAAACATTTAAGAATCAAGAATTTATGAATTTATCCAATATCAATTTGATTTTTCAAGATTATGAAGAATAGCTTATAGGATTTGATTGAGTTAATAGCTAATGATGAATCTAATAATTCCTAATCTTATCTATTGATAATTTGTAGCGAGATCAATGATAATGAATGAAGATTAGGAATCTATTGAAGAAACTAAGGTTTCTCCTTCACTATCTCTTGTCTTTTCAATCATAATCATTCGGATCTAGCCTCTAGCAAAGAAAATCATCAATCGTTTGATCCCTAATTTGCAACGAAATAATCAAGAAGTGATCTCACTCCAAATTATGTTATCAACGATTCTTTTTGCTAAGGTTCACAAATCATATAAGACTTAATATTAGTATAAAGATTTGATCATCATTAGATCTATCAATTCTCTCGAATCCTCCACAAGCGGAGATTTCACTCACGCATCATAATGAAACAATCAAGAACGAAGAATTTCATAATGCGAGAATGTATAGAAAGCGAGAATTACAATTATCACCTTTATTTAGATCTCCTTCAAATTACACCTCTCACTCAAGTTTACAAGACTAGCTCTAGCTCACTCCTTTGAAAGGGAATTTGTCGTCGATCTTTGCGTGGCTTGATCGTCGTGAGTCGCGGATCGTCGTGGATCTCTTGCTCGGATGATGATCGGCGTTGCAATAGAGGATCTTCGATTGTCGCTTGATTTTTCTCAATAGATCTTGATTTGGCTTTGGATTTGGGTTAGGGTTTGGATCGGATCACAAGTTGTGTCACTCAACTTGTGTGTGAAATTATTGAACAACCTTTTGAATGAAGCCCTAGGTCTCCTTTTATAGTCTCCCCCCAATCTTTCCCTAGAAGCTAGGTTGTTATGAAGCTTGCATAGGAAGCTAGGTAGGTATCAAGCTTGCATAGGAAGCTTGGCTGCTGTAGGGAAGCTTCTGGAGAAGGCTAGGGAGTTCGAAGCGTCTTGAGGAAGCTTGGAAGTTATAAAGGGGCCTCTGGAAAAAGTACCGACCGCCGACGAGCCAACTCGGCCGCGGATCCGCGGCGGATCGCGTTGAATCGGCCGCGGTTCCGCGGCCGTTTGGACAGATCTCTGCATGATTTATTCTGTGTTGTTTTATGTTTGCATTTGGGTCTTCTTCTGATATCAGGAATCTTAATATACTTTCCTAGTTTCTGCCAGATTTGCAGTCTCTGACTTGCTGCGTTTTATCGGCAATTCTGCAATTCCAGTTCTTTGACCTGAACAATTTTTTGCACAAAATCTCACTGAAAAGTGTCGAGATATATAGTATCATGCATGAAGTAATAAACACACAATTTCCTATAAAGAACGTTGAATATATATATAACACGGGTAATTAGTATTTTCCAGACAAACTGGTAATATGTGTTATATTTATATCAACTATCCTTAGATGAGTAGAATAATGAGGAAATTGATGTGTTACAGATTGCATTATTTTCGAATGAATATGGACCGAGCAGGGTTGCTGCTCGGTTGCCTCTTGATGAGGGCTTCGATCCTTAGCGCGGGAGGGCAAGGAGTGGCCTTCTAAGGATGGACCGAGCAGGGTTGCTGCTCGGTTGCCTCTTGGTGAGGGCTTCGATCCGCAGCGTTGAGAGGTAGGAAGCTACCATCCGCGAATGAGTAGAAGACATTCGTCGATCATGCACGGAATTTCAGCATGGAAGCAAAAGGACGCAATTCAAATCGTAGAGAAGAAAGAATCTTTATTATTAAACAAAATACAATTTATGTAATTTAGTTTAGATTCTTCTGTATTGAGGGACCGAGATCGGCAGGTGTCCTTATTGCTCGGACTTGGGTCAGTCGGTGATGACCATGATTTGTCCGATCGTTAGCTCTGCGTCATTAATTTGATCGACTTGCATCCGATCAGTTTTACGTTTGTCCCGTAGGTACTTTTCCAGGTGACCAGAACGGATTAACTCCTCGATGTAGTCACGGAGCTGCTTGTAGTTCTCGGTGGGGTGGCCCTGTGGCCTGTGGAAAGCGCAGTAGGGGCTTCGGGTGCGCTTGGCCGCCTTATGATCGACCGGGGGGAGTTTGAAGAACCTCTTGCCCTTAGCCTCCTCCAATAGTACTGTCTGGGAGAACTTGAGCGGGGTGTACTCCTGAAATTTCGTGGAGTAGGGCTTTGGCCGCTCAATCTTCTTTTTCTCCTCCCTGGACCTTTTCTTCTGACCGGCTTGCTCTGTCCGGGGCAGGTTAGCATTCACCTCGGACTGAATCTGGATCTCACGTTCGGTCCATATCTTTACCTCGGCCATGGTCTTAGGTTGCGCTAATGCAAAGGAGCGTAGCCACTCCTTGTGCCTAAGACCCGACCTAAGGGTTGTAATGACCGTCTCGTCCCAGTGTTCTGGGACCTCAAGGAGGGCGTTGCAGAAGCGGATGACGTATCCTTTGAAGTATTCTTTGTCCCCGCTCTTTATGGTGAAGAGATGATCAACGGTCCGCTTGTGCCGTTTGTTCCCGACGAAATGACCGAGGAACTGAGTGGCCAGCTCGTCAAAGGTAGAGATTGAGCATGGCGCGAGTCCTCGGAACTAGTCTCGTCCAGAGCGGATGAGAGTGGCGGAAAAAGAGCGGCATTGCGTGGCGTCGGAATTGTCCTGGAAACTCATCCCGGCTGTGAACACGTCCAAATAGTCTTTCGGGTCGGACTTCCCGTCGAAGAGGGAGACCTTCGGGGGCTTGTTCCGGGAGGAGACGTGGACGGCGAGAAGCTCTTTGGTGAAGGGCTTCGTGAGCGAGTCGGCGGCATATTTAGCCCCGTCGCTTGAAGGACGATCTTCCCGATGCATGCCTTCGATCTTCTTTTTGAGGACGTCTAGTCGGTCGTGGTATCCCGACGATTCGGCATACTCTGATTTATGGCCTTTGCTACTGGCGACCTGCCCCTGACCACGGCTTTGGTTCCGTTCGATGAGGTTCCTTAGGTCCCCTAGCGAGGTCGTCTTCGAGCTACCGTGGTGAGTCCCATCCGCGCGACCCCGTCGAGGGAGGGGGTGACGGTCATGCCTGGGTCCAGGCGAGCTGACCGACACCTCCTCGGGAGGGACAGGGGCGCGATGGGTCTCGGGGCGAGGTGCTCTGGCTAGAGACCTCAATGTTGAGTTGTGTGGGGTCCAGCGGGTCATTGTTCTCCGCCGAAAGACGCGACCGGGGACGTTGGGACGTCTGGCCTGTATTTTGGGGGCAGATGCTATTTGGTTTTATCCATCCACCTTTCCGAAGATACCAAGTTGATTTATGGCACCATGTATCAGAGGTTTGGACGGATGCGGCCGTTGTAGCAGACTTCGTCAGATTCCCCCTCGTTTGCGATGGGTTTTTTGATTGTGGGGATGCTCTTCCCTGCAAGCGTAAGCCCATGCAGTTAATTACGTTACCGCATAGCGATAACCACTTTCTCCTTCTCCAGATGTTCACTTCGTGTCGTATGTGTTTGTTTTATTTTTTGGTTGCCCGGAGATTGTATATGGAGACTAATTTGTGTTGTCGCCCATAGGGTGTGGATTGGTCCAAATCCGTATTTTCTTAGATTTGGATTTGGTTTGTTGGAGATAGTGCCCTCAAAGTCAATTATTGGATCGCAGGTACGTGATTGCAATGATTGAAGCAGGACCTATACCGATATGACAGTCTTGCTCAAGATGATAATATGCTATCTGGTTTGTCTTTATCATCATATATATACTTTAGTTCACTATTGCATGATGATAGAGCCCATAGGATTCTTGCTTGACTACCAGCAGTATGATGGCGATCATATACGTGGGAACTGGGGTCTGTAAGCACATCCTTAAAGTGTCCCAAGTCGTGGGAGTTTCGAGACAGGGCATCGATACTCCAGAGTAGACTAGTCTATACAGTCGAGACCCCGACGAGGGGCGGTGGCCGGTCTCACAAGCCACTGGTGTCAGTTGGATCACCTAAGATGTATACAGGTGCTCATTGGGTTATGAGTACACCGGACAGGACTCGCCGGGAATCTTCTAGTTGGTATTATACCTAGCGTCAGATAGCAATTCCCTGGTGACATGTGTACAGGTTAGTTCATCGACCTAAGGTCGTCATTTGTCTCGTGTGAGTTCCCACTGTGCTTTGATTTCTACCCTACCACGGCTCAAAGGAGTCGTGCAAACAGGTCTTTTTTGGGTACAGTCCCGAGCCACATGGAGGCAAGTAAGCGGATCGGCAGGGGATTCGTCTCTCCCGGTATTGGGGGTGAGATCGCGCTGTGTCTGGGATAACCATTACACAAAGCCCTCGGCCGAGGCAGGAGATTTACTGGTAGGTACTCCAGTAGTAACTCAGGGTGTTCTGGGCCACTCTCTGACACGACTTATACCGCTAATGGGGGTCTGACGTTACCAGCCCCCTAGGCAGATATGCGATACTCATAGACGAACGGACCGGACTGTATGTATATTGTCACTATCAGGCTCAGTAGGGTTTATTGATGAGTCCGCTCGTCAGCTTCCCTTCCAATCAATACATAGGCAACCGTTACGTACAGCTTGTACCTCTGACGTGCTAGTGGTTATACCCAGTGCCAGTGTGTTGATGAGTCATTAGAGTCCCCCACAGACACTTTCCCAAGTTCGGGCGAAACGTTGTAGAGGCCGTATGGTTTTATGGCAAGGTTCGGAAAATGCACGTGCGTTTTCGCACGTGTCATTTTTCGGGCAGATAATACTGGTCGGCTTTGGTTTAAGCCGGATCTGAGTATTATACTGTGTAGATATAATATCTTTGTCTCAGTTGCATATTGTATTCGGTCGTAATACAAATGCGGGTATGTTTATACCATTACGGGGTTATCCTGAGATTCGTTTCAGGATCACTTTTGGAAGTTGCCAGTTTTCAGTTTTCTATCAGCCGTATTTAACATTCGGTAAAATACGGATTTATCTTTTCTTGATGAGGTGAATCAGTGTTCTAGAAGGTTCTAGAGAGGGTGACAAGGCTTGTGAGTCATTAGGTCCTTAATGGTGCATTTAATGACAAGGTGACTAGGTTAAGTGATTCATTGTTTTCATTAATGCATTCATACAAGGTGTCTTGTGACTCATTCTTTTGGTTTAGTGCTAATGGTCACTCTCTTGTCTCCTATACTCACCCTCCTCCTTCTTTTAAAGTGGCCGGCCATTCTATGATTAGGATCATGGTTGTTAGAAAAAAGAATAAGGTTTTTGGTGCATGGAAATTAAAATAGACAATTCTCATTTCACCCGATTCCAAAAGGCAACTTCATTAACCGTTCGTCCATACCTTTGGACGTAACGAGACAAAGTGTTCTACTCATTCTCTATATCATCTTGGTCATCTCTTCTAGCAAACTTGACGATCGAGTTGCCTCGGTTCATAGGCGGGAGCCCGTTTAAAGATCCGTCGACGTGGTGCCACCTGGACGACGAGACTGGAGATTCAGGAGATCGGAGCAGCCGCAACAAAGCGTGGGATGATGGTTGAAGACCGAAGGACTCGGATCATTCGGTATAACGTTTCTACCCATTTGTAATTTGTTAGTTTAGCTTTAATGGCAGATCCGGATTACGGTACGTGATAGCGCCAGTTTCTAAAAAGTTTTTGTTCCGCATTTGGCGTCTGTTAGACGGCCGGGGCGCTACCGTAGACTTACATTGGTATCAGAGACTCACCATTAAGCTATACTAATTTGTGCTAACGCGTTTAAAATATCGATCGAACGGATTCTCGAAAACCGCAAATTCCAGGGTTAAAGTTTCTGTCGATTTTAAACAGTGTCTAAAAATTATTTTGACCATTACAGAAAAACAAGCAGGCTTTTTGAAGAATAACAGAGAAATACGGCCCACTGAATCGTCCGTACGACCGCGAAACCGCGGTCAAAGCCTTGCTTTGGCCGCGGAACCGCGGCCGTCTTGGCGTTTCAGTTTGTCAATTTTCTACTGTTGGTTCTCTGTTGGAAATTGTGGTTTTTGGTATAGTTCTTTTGGGCCCAGATTTTGTTACTGTACAGCAGATGTACGTGGGACCCACTTCGGGAAATTTAGTCAATCGAAATTTTAAACTTGTTAGTATGCAGTATTTACATTATATCTCCGACCGGGATTGTCATTTGATCGGTAAACCACGTCTAATTGCTATAGTTTTTTTAGACGGGTTTGCGAACGTGACATTCGCGTTGATGTTCTGTGTTGTGCTGTGTTGTTGCGGATATGTCGTGGTGGATAGCAGTGTGCAATGGTAGTGCAGTTTAGATTTATTTGTACATTTGATATTGCGGGGCGAGCGTCCAACATGTGGACTGCCGTTACTGCCTGTTTGTATAATATTCTTTTGGGGCACGACCGGGTCGAGGTCGATGTACCGGTTGTACATATTTTTATTTCTGTACTAGGTTTATCCCGCGAAGGAGTGCACGGATAGCTGGGTTCTGGAGGGCAATGGGTCCGTATCTCATGGCTTTGAGAGGCAGAGGGACCTCACTCTAGAATTGGCAGACTATTCGCCGCACTCGTACGGGGTACAGTTTGACCCAAGGAGAGGTGCTCAATTTACCGGATTCCGTGAAGTGCCGGGTGTTCCATTCACTATGCTGTGGGGACTACCTCGCTTCAGGTTTTGGCGGGTAACTTGCCGCACCCGTAGGGGTCTAGGTTTCATTGCACAGGCTATCCACATGACCAGGGGAACGTCGGGTTTCAGTAGCGGCTCTGTGAAACCCGGGGATCCCAGATTATCTGTATTGTTCTGTGATGCTTATTACTTTTCTGTAATGTTGCATATTATCACGCCGGGAGCGATTATTATATATTGGTATATAAACTATTAGATGTTGTATATGTTTTACACCCGCGCTAGTCCAGCCCCCGCTCTGTCGTTAGTTAAGTAACCTAACGGGTGATGATGGGACCCAGTGGCGAATGCGGATGGTATATACGTACATTTTATTTTCGTTCTTTTCTGGTATGATTGATTGATGGGACTGCATTGATTCTTATCAATGCAAGAATAAAACAAGCCTATATTTGATGTTGTTGGAACAAATTTTAAAAGGTATTATTACAAAGATGTTTCCTTTTGTTTTGCATAGCGATATTCAGTTAGAATATCCCGCACCTCATTCGACGAGGCAAGGGCTGATATCCCTTCACCGGGAGAGACCCCTTGGGCAGAAGTTTGCGTCGGGGTAATAACTTGACTATAGTCGATTACAAGTTGTTTTGCATCGCGGTATTCAGTTGGAATATCCTGCACCTCATTCCACGAGGAAAGAGCCGAGATCCCTTCACCGGGAGTGAACTCTTTAGCAAAAGGTTTTCGCCACTATATTTTTATAAAAAGCTATCAGGTTCCTTCAGCGAGATCAAGTTCATTACGTTAAAGGTTTTTCGCCAAAAACCAGCCGTAGCCCTCCGTCGTATCTTATGGATGGTCAGTAGTATTCAAGCTATGTTTGTTGGCCTTCGTCAAGGCATAGTGTTTGGTAGCTGCTGGGTATTCATTTGTTGTATAGATAGATGTGTTGGTTTGGGATAGTCATATAGCCTTGTTGGCCTTCGTCAAGGGCTTGTACGGGTGGGTTCAAATTGACCTGGACAATGACGGGTAGAACTTGACATGTGACTTATGATTTGTTGGCCTTCGTCAAGGCCATAAGAGCATGAGGCAAAAATTACATCGGGAGTTTTAAACATACAGAAAACTTTCCAGGCATGCGCATACCTTCTGGAGTGTGATAACTTGAGTGGCTTCCATCAAATTATCATGCGATGATAATTGGATCCCGATTCTCACTGATGAGTTGGTTTACTCTTCGGGTGATCCCGACTGATTCTTCTTTCAGGTTTGGAGGAGAATTTGAGATTACAGTGGGAGGTTTCCTGATTAGATAAAGTGATAACCATTCTGATCTAGGTTAGAGTGCACGCAGAGTGTTTCTTTTCTCTCTCTCTTTGGCAGCGATCTTCGACCGACCCTAGACTATGACTCAGTGACCAAGTTGACCGAACCTTCTTAAAATACTGGATTTTGGATTGTCTTAGTTACATAAGTCATTGCCGCTCCTTCTTTTACCCTTTGCATTTCTCAGAACACCCCATATTACTACGGATATCCACTTCCATTGGATAGATCCATCGTATGGTTATATACGAACTCGAAGGTACTACTTCGAGGATGGATCCAGGTTCAGGAGAAATAGAATTGATTATTCAGTTGTCTTTTATTATCACCTTCTCTCAGGTTGCGAGGGCTCCTTGGTTTAGGAGGGTACACCTATTACGCTTATTGGATAGTCTTATTCCAAACCATAGGCTGGTGCCGAAAGGTAGGGAATGAAGAAAACCAATTAGCCTAAGTAGGGTGTACAGAAGGTAATAGCTAAAGACAAAATAAAGGGATTAGAAAGAAGGCAAAGTAAATTGCGACTGTTATCATTCACGACCAAACCGCGTACTTCATCGCCACTCCTATTTCACCTTTGATTTTTTCCCAGTTCGGGAGAAATAGAATAAGGTATTATTCAGTTGTCTTTTATCATCACCTTCTCTCAAGTTACGAATACTCCTAGGATTATGAGAGTACACCCATTATGCTTACTGGATAGTCTTCTTCCAAACCATAGGCTGGTGCCGAACGGTAGGGAAGGAAGAAACCCACTTAGCCTAAAGGGGTGTACAGAAGGAAATGAATAAAGACAAATAAAGGGATTTGGAGAGTTGGCAAAGAGATATACGGTTATAGTCATGAATTGGATTATGGAAGAGGCATTACTAGGAATACCAGGATACCCCTACGAAACATTTTCATGTTTCAGTGCATTTTTAAAGGAAAACTGATTTCCCAATCAGATACTTACTCCAGCATATGTATTTACCAGGTTTCATTCTCATATCTGTATGGTTTTTACAGATGATGAGTGGGAGTAAGTTATTGGGAATTAGGTGATCATCCTCATTATCTCGGAATTCGTTGTAATTGGTGATATTTAAGGAAATCACCTGGGTACAGTTTTCAACCTACGATACACAGGTTTTGAGTTATTCAACTCAGCGGACTTATACAGAGTATTGTATGTTGTCCAGTGTCCGTCAGGACAAAGGGGCAGGTCCTCGTACTATTTTCTGTTTACTTGTAACTTCTCTAGGTTTTAGACAAGTGTTTCGTAGAAATACAATGTCTAAGTTTTGAGAAGTTGTGAGTATAAGAATAAAGTAGAGAACCAAGTATCACAAGTATCAGGATTCTTCAAAGAGATCGAAAATGTAGATTCTTGTGATAGTATTCAGATGATAGTAATGGTTTTGAGAAACTTGTTTCTCTTTCAGGTTACTCATAATTGGATGGATTCCTAAGTTGAGTAATGCTGATTAGTCTCTTTCCATTAAGTTGATATGCACTGGAGACAGCTGCATGTTTTTGAATCTGGTTCCAATTAAATTAGTGCCTTTATTTCTATATTGTATATAAAATAGTCCATATCTTAACGATGTTAAGGTTAGGGGAGTTGTCCAGCTTATGCTTAAAACCAGACACTGGATAATTCAAGGCACGTTTCTGTAATGGCAGTTTGTGGGTTGACCCGGGCTATGTCGAGGGTTGACAATTCTACCATCTGGAAGATCAATAATGATATTGTTCTTGACTCGCCACAGTTTTGATAAAATGGATTTTTTCAGAAAACAGTAGTGGGAGTATGGTAGAACTAGAAGTGATTCCAGAACCGCAAACGATTACGGAAAATTTAATAGGACCTATATATTCAATCAGGTTTGACATTCCAATAGCCACTCCGCAGATATGGTGGGTAACCTCAGACACCCGAGAGGTACTTAGGTAGCCTCAAGGACGGTGACAGGGAGGTTCTTGTTTACCCAGACTTGACACTACTGTTGTTCCATACTATGAGACCCGGCAAGAGGATAAGTATAACGTCGTTCTAAACTAGCTTTAGAAGTGTACGTAGATATTATTCTGCCAGAGGGTTGTCATAGTTAGTGGGAGGAGCGGAAGCATAGTGGGCAAGTAGCTTATGTCACTTTATAGACTTGAGCAGTTATAGCGGAGACAGATCATCTAATTTTGATGTGACAATCATAGTTTTGACTTCATCAGAATAGAGGATGGATCTGTTGAGAAGGTAGTAGGGTGTGATGTCCTGATATTTGGATGACATACACAGAATAGGAAGTAAAATTCCTATACTACGATCAGTGGTACTGTGGTCGTCACACAGTTGTTTCTCCATACAGGATATGGATATAATATCAGACATTCTGGTTACTAGATCTATAGTTTTAGATCTAGATTTGGGTAGTTTTCCAATATGGGTACTTTGACAATATTCTAATAGTGTTTTAGAATAGATGACTCCTGATATGGTGGTGTACCTGCAGGTGATGGAGTCACCCTCTCTAAAGGTGTCTTAGAGACTAAAGGAGAGAGGGATGTGCATGATTGGCAGATCACTTGCTTAGGCAATTGAGTCAATCATGAGATGTCAAGTACCACACCAGATGTAGTTTTTGCACTTGATGCGATAAGTTTATATTAATCCAATCCTGAAGAAACGTAAGGAAGCAGTTTAAGAACATGAGTGTATGTTCTACGGATTTGATGACGGCAGCCTCCTTCGGGAGACGGTTATCATTCCAGGCTTCCAAGGTGACATAGATGACAGAGTGATTGTCAGAGTTATAGTTTTTCCCTCTGACGAGAGACAGTATTATGGACAGGTGGTCTAAGAGGATACTGTGGGAGGCATGGTGCTGGAAACTGATTAGGTTCAGTTATCGATACAGTCTAAGAAGTTTGAATTTGGAGTTCATTTATGAACTAGGTCCCATCAGATATTCAGACATATTCTAAGACAGGTATTACTCGATTCGGGAGATGGCTTTCTCCGCGAATTTGAGATTTAGAGAGATATAGAAAGAAACTTCAGGGCGGATCCACTCAAACTAGCTTTGTGAAACTGATTAGTAGAGGAGTTAGATGTTCGGTATCACAAGGGCTGTGAGTATGCGATATCGCAATAATTAGCCTTAAGTGCAAGTGGGAGATTGTTGGAGATGCTGCCCTCAAAGTCAATTATTGGATCGCAGGTACGTGATTGCAATGATTGAGGCAGGACCTATACTGATATGACAGTCTTGCTCAAGATGATAGTATGCTATCTGGTTTGTCTTTATCATCGTATATATGCTTTAGTTCACTATTGCATGATGATAGAGCCCATAGGATTCTTGCTTGACTACCAGCAGTATGATGGCGATCATATACATGGGAGCTGGGGTCTATAAGCACATCCTTAAAGTGTCCCTAGTCGTGGGAGTTTCGAGACAGGGCATCGATGCTCCAGAGTAGATTAGTGTATACAGTCGAGACCCCGACGAGGGGCAGTGGACGGTCTCACAAGCCACTGGTGTCAGTTGGATCGCCTAAGATGTATACAGGTGCTCATTGGGTTATGAGTACACCGGACAGGACTCACCGGGAATCTGCTAGTTCGTATTATACCTAGCGTTAGATAGCAATTCCCTGGTGACATGTGTACAGGTTAGTTCATCGACCTGAGGTCATCATTTTTCTCGTGTGAGTTCCCACTGTGCTTTGATTTCTACCCTACCACGGCTCAAAGGAGTCGTGCAAACAGGTCTTTTTTGGGTACAGTCCCGAGCCACATGGAGGCAAGTGAGCGGATCGGCAGGGGATTCGTCTCTCCCGGTATTGGGGGTGAGATCGCGCTGTGTCTGGGAGAGCCATTACACAAAGCCCTCGGCCGAGGCAGGAGCTTTACTGGTAGGTACTCCAGTAGTATCTCAGGGTGTTCTGGGCCACTCTCTGACACGACTTATACCGCTAATGGGGGTCTGACGTTACCAGCCCCTAGGCAGATATGCGATACTCATAGATGAACGGACCGGACTGTATGTATATTGTCACTGTCAGGCTCAGTAGGGTTTATTGATGAGTTCGCACGTCAGCTTCCCTACCAATCAATACATAGGCAACCGTTACGTACAGCTTGTACCTCTGATGTGCTAGTGGTTATACCCAGTGTCAGTGTGTTGATGAGTCATTAGAGTCCCCCACAGACACTTTCCCAAGTTCGGGCGAAACGTTGTATAGGCCGTATGGTTTTATGGCAAGGTTCGGAAAATGCACGTGTGTTTTCGCACGTGTCATTTTTCGGGCAGATAATACTGGTCGGCTTTGGTTTAAGCCGGATCCGAGTATTATACTGTGTAGATATAATATCTTTGTCTCAGTTGCATATTGTATTCGGTCGTAATACAAATGCGGGTATGTTTATACCATTACGGGGTTATCCTGAGATTCGTTTCAGGATCACTTTTGGAAGTTGCCAGTTTCTAGTTTTCTATCAGCCGTATTTAACATTCGGTTAAATGCGGATTTATCTTTTCTTGATGAGGTGAGTCAGTGTTCTAGAATGTTCTAGAGAGGGTGACAAGGCTTGTGAGTCATTAGGTCATTAATGGTGCATTTAATGACAAGGTGACTAGGTTAAGTGATTCATTGTTTTCATTAATGCATTCATACAAGGTGTCTTGTGACTCATTCTTTTGGTTTAGTGCTAATGGTCACTCTCTTGTCTCCTACACTCACCCTCCTCCTTCTTTTAAAGTGGTCGGCCATTCTATGATTAGGATCATGGTTGTTAGAAAAAAGAATAAGGTTTTTGGTGCATGGAAATTAGAATAGACAATTCTCATTTCACCCGATTCCAAAAGGCAACTTCATTAACCGTTCGTCCATACCTTTGGACGTAACGAGACAAAGTGTTCTACTCATTCTCTACATCATCTTGGTCATCTCTTCTAGCAAACTTGACGATCGAGTTGTCTCGGTTCAGAGGCGGGAGCCCGTTTAAAGATCCGTCGACGTGGTGCCACCTGGACGACGAGACTGGAGATTCAGGAGATCGGAGCAGCCGCAACAAAGCGTGGGATGATGGTTGAAGACTGAAGGACTCGGATCATTCGGTATAACGTTTCTACCCATTTGTAATTTGTTAGTTTAGCTTTAATGGCAGATCCGGATTACGGTACGCGATAGCGCCAGTTTCTAAAAAGTTTTTGTTCCGCATTTGGCGTCTGTTAGACGGCCGGGGCGCTACCGTGGACTTACATGGTTGATTTAAGGATCGTTAATCTCGTTTGAGATTAAGATCAACTTAAATGTTTGTTAAGGATACGTTAGTCTAATTTTTGACTAAGATCTACTTAACAAGGTTTTAGGATCATTTAGATCCAACGAAAGAGCATTTGGGCCCTATCATCTTAGTTTAAGGACGTTGCGGTCCGTTATTAGTTTATGGACGTTTCGGTCCGTTGTTAGTTTAAGGACTTTGCGGTCCATAGGGTTTAAGGACAACATAGTCCATAGAGTTTAGCTTAGGGACGCTGCGGTCCATTGTTTAAGGACATCGTAGTCCGTGTTTAAGGACATCATAGTCCATGGTTTAAGGACATCATAGTCCATAATGTTTTTAGTTTAAGGACATCATAGTTCATGGTGTTTTTAGTTTAAGGACATCATAGTCCATGTTTAAGGACATCATAGTCCATGGTATTTTTAGTTTAAGGACATCATAGTCCATGTTTAAGGACATCATAGTCCATGGTGTTTTTAGTTTAAAGACATCATAGTCCATGTTTAAGGACATCATAGTCCATGGTGTTTTGGCTCATCAGTTTGAGGGTGCGAAAAGAGTTATTGGTTATTGGGACCCTCCACCTCCCTGAAGACGTTGAAGAATTACAACGACATGTATCAGAGGTGTGGAGAGATGTACCCTTGAACCAATTTCCAGATCGACGGAAGGTGTGGGATGAACATCATTTTAGATGCCATCTGCAGGAGATCACTACTCATCTTTGGAACTAAGACCAACTTGGGGAGACCTGAGTATATGAAGGCTTTGATTGATTGATGTTCAAAAGGTTTTTTGGCCTTGAGAGACTTGGCCGATTTAGGCTAAGGTGAGCCTCTTACTGTGTTAAACACTGCTAAATGCTTACGTGCTCCCATGTGAGGCCTTTAAGCAGTGTTAAACACTGAAACTTGGAGCACTCACGTATGGCACGTGATGCACCTAAATATTGGGCATTGCTTCCTTGGGCTTATTCCCTTGTTCTGTACATGTAAGTGTTAAACACTTAAGTCTTGCAACCATCACGTGTAGACACGTGAGGCACCACTAAGTTAGGCACTGCCTCCTTTGAATTTATCTTCCTATTGTTCTCTAAGTGCTACGCACTATCGGAGGTCACGTGGGATCGCGTGACTCAATTTCAGTTGTTCCTTCTTGTTTCACAGCGGTGCTCATGTGGGAACACGTGATCTGTCGGTGTAGCATTAAACGCTAATATGCATGGGGCTCTTGATCTTAGTCTTGAGAATTCTAAGTCCTTTGTTTTATAAGAATTAAATTCTTATATAGGATTAAACCCTAGTTTCATCGAAGGTATTAAATTCCTTTGTCTTTGGAAGAATTAAATTCTTCAAACCTAGTTCTTTTCCTCTAAGTTTTGGGACTGCATAACAAAATCTCCCCGATGAGAATTAAATTCTCAACTTGTGGGGAGATCTGCTTCTGCAGACCTCAACCAGAGGAAGAACTAAGTTCATTTTTGGAAGAGTTAAACTCTTGTAAAAGGAGATAAAATGATCTTTGAGTCTTTTCCTTACCTAGGGTTTCTTTTTCTCTAAAGAGAACTCCTCTTCTTTTTGTTTTTCTCCAATCTTATCAGGGGGTGATCTCTTCTCTTCTTTTCTCCCTATTTTTTTTCTCTTTTTCTCTCTTCAGTCTCGAGTCCTTTATATAGCAGAGGCAAGTTTGTTGATTTTTGATAAGGAAATCTCTCATTGAGAGATTTTTTATTAGTTCGGGAATTTTATCCACCGTTGGATCTTTGATCCAGAGACCTCTGTTTTACAGAAGACATTTTTTTTGTTTTTAACAAGATTGGGAAAATATTTTCCCATACAGAGCTTATTCTGTATCTTGGTGATTTTTAATCACCATTGGATCTTTGATCCAACGGTGCTCTGATTTACGGAGCAAAATCTTTCTTATTTAGAAAGATTGGGAAAATATTTTCCCATACAGAGCTTATTCTGTATCTTGGTGAATTTTAATCACCATTGAATCTTTTGATCCAACGGTGCTCTGATTTACAGAGCACAATCTTTCTCGTTTAGAAAGATTGGGAAAATATTTTCCCATACAGAGCTTATTCTGTAGCTTGGTGATTTTTAATCACCGTTGGATTTTTGATCCAACGGTTCTCCGATTTACAGAGCACAATCTTTCTTGTTTAAAAAGATTGGGAAAATATTTTTCAAATAGGATTTGGATCCTTATATTTAGAATTTAATTCTATCGGCTCAGAAACCATTGGGAACCCTCACGTGTAGCACGTGACCCATAACTTTAGGCTGGTTTGCTTATATGCAACAGTCCCAGAGAAGAGCATCACGTGTTGGCACGTGATGCGCCTTCTGGCCTGTTATTTGTTTTATGAAGTCACCTTTACAGCCGTTAGATTGCCTAGGAGAACGGGGAGGTGAACCGCCCTTGTCACGTCTTATAAATGAAAGGGTTTGGCCTTTAGGAATCCACTGTTCTTTCATCTTCTTCCTTCATTGTTTTTTTCTCCGAGAATTTAATTCTCCCTTTCAGAGCTTAGTTCTCTGTTCATTGCAATTCCAGAGTTAAACTCTGTTAGAAAATGGAACATTTTCTAGGTAAAGATCTCGAACATTAGAGAAACCCTTTTCTTTAAAGAAAACTTCTGGATTTTAAATCCATCATGAGAACTTTGCTCTCCTCTAAAACCCATCTCTTAGAGATCCAAAGACGTGATCTTTGAGTAATAAATCTCAATGCTTTGGGCATTCCCCCTCCGACCTTCAAAGATTCATGGCATTTGATTTCCTATTTATGGGGGTTTCTGGAATTTAATTCCATTGCATAAAAGGAATTTAATTCTCCATCAAAGAGTTCTGCTCTGAAGATCAAAAGGGCCCCTCAGGAATTTTATTTCCTGGTGTTCTCGAGAACATTTTCGCAGGGTTTTCCCTTACTTGCGTAAATTCAAGTTTGTTGAGTATTTTAACAGAATTTGCTCTCTCTATGAGGATGTCAAGGGTTATTTAAACCCCCGTGTTCGTTAAATGAGAATCTTTTTAGATTCTCATAATAAGCCCTATCATATCATTGGTGAGCCGCCATGTTGATTTTGTAGGGCCCATTAGTTTTGCAATCAGTGGTCCCATGGAACAAACTTTCTGTTGTTCCCCCCCTCTCTCTGTATGTATGTATGTATGTATATATATATATATATATATATATATATATATATATAGGTTTCATTAACGGCCTTTCTTTCCCCCTTTTTCAGGAACAATGGCTTCTCTTCCTTACTTTCCTTTTACTCGCTTTGACGCCGCTTTGACGCAATCGTCGTCGGATGAGGAGGCCATGGCGATGATCCGGGCCCACGACAGGGATTGCAGTAGCTTGCTCTTATGGAGAGTTCGGTATGGGCATATTATCCGGGGCCACCGCAGCTTTACTTGTGAGATGCCAACAGAGCCTTTGCGCCCAATATCGCTGATGGAGCGTCCGCTGACTGCTTATGCGGTGGAAGTGGCCAATTGGACTCCTATAGGCCGGCTTGAACCATCAACAACCGGGATACGCAACCAGCCCGTGCCGGCTATAGATATCTTGGGACGCCGCATCTGTCAAGGCAAGGCCCAATCCTGGGGACAAATCTATAAGGTAGGGCTTACCCCTTGTCATCCAATCGGCTATCATCCTTGGGCTCGATATGTCATCTCTGCCCACCGTGCATGGTTGCAGAAGGTTGGGTTGTAATAAGCGGTATACTCGTCTCTTTTTCATTACCCGGCTCCGCACGTCTGGTGGGTTAAAGCTTTTCTGAATCAATGGAATCTTCCCACCAACACTTTCCTACTAGGGGATCGTGAGGTCTCGATTTCTCTGGAAAAGTTCCGCGAGATCTCTGGATTGCCGATCAGGGGAGAGCATTATGAAGAGTTGCTGCCTCCCGATGAGTATGTATACACGACCGTTCCTGCTATGCTTAACGGCTTGACGACCGAAAACGCCGTCCGTCATAAGTATCTGTTCAGTCGAAAATATTGTGCATTTGATATGACGTTTTCCTTACTATTTTTATATAATAAAATATATTTATTATAAATATGACACATATGAGGGTTTATCTGTAAAAATACTATTTTCATGTGTTTATATATTATAATTAACATTATGAAGGAAAATGTAAGCATACAATATCTATGTAATATTTAGTCCATTTAAATATGCTTACCATATCAAATATCTTTAACTAATTCTCTTAAAACTATAATATCATGTCAAATGGTTAAGATAATATCTCAATAAAAACAAATTCTACTAATATTATTTATTGAGTTATTGTGCAGAAATTATATCAGGACTGAAATCAAGGAAATCCAAGTTGGCGAGATCAAATCTGCCGAAATATTCAAGTAAATCGAAGAAATCAATTCTGGCAGAGAGTTAGAGAAGATTTTCAAATTCCAAATATCAAAATAGTCTACATGTGTCACCATAAGAAACCACAAGATTTTTTAAGCTAAGAACCCACCGCGGATCCGCGGCCCAACCCACCAAATGGCCGCGATTCCGCCGCACGTCTGAAGATCTATGGCATGGGATTTTCAGGTTGGGATCCTAACAACTAGTTACCATATTAGGAAACTAGGGTTCTGGCTCTGTGACTATAAATAAGGACCGAGAGTCTCTTGGAAAAATCATCAAACCGACGCGATCACGAAGTCCACGACGGCTCAAGAATCCTGGTTGATCATCGACAGTTCATCTACCTCCTTAAGAACAGATCGAGAAGCAAACTAGTGTTTTGTATTCATTTTCTAAAGGAACAAAGTGTACTTGATCTTGTTGATTTATAAAGGTAGTTTTATTCTATTGCATTTTATTTTCTTCATGATTTCTATCTTTTCTTTTCCCAACATGCACGAGTAATTCTCCACTTATTAGGGTTCGTAGGATTAGGGTAGATTAATGGATGATGAAGATCCTTAAACTCTTTTTACGTCCTATAAAGTTTATAAATTTTACCAAAAGAATCATTAGCATCCTAATCGGGCGCGCTACCAATTCATTGGGAGCCACGAGCACGATTAGAGATTAGATTAACGATTGTTTTGGTAAAGGCCGGACATGAACGGAGATCCATGTCAAGGTAGGGGTTAAGAGTGGGAACCCTATTCCCTCCAGAAACCCTAATCTACATGCATCACTGTCGATCTAGTTTTAAATCTATTAAAGGATACGAGGAGTAATCTTTAATTAATCATCCATGACTACTAAATCTTAACGAACCCTACAAGCCCCCTTCTAATATAAAACCTACATCCATAGTTAATCTAAATCTATATCCAGCATCCGTGTTTGATGTAGATCTAGAATCTACAACCATTCTTCACCATTTTTTTTCTTCCTCCTTCCCTAATCAACACGTCTAAAGTAAGATTAAAAGATTCCACGTTTCCCTGAGGACGACCCGTACTCATCTCGGTCTAGCTACACGTGACACCGTTATTGATTGCGGTTATTTCTATAAACACACTTTTTCACATCAATCAAATGGCGCCGTTGCCAGGGATACGTGCGTAATTTATTTTTCGTATTATTCGTGTTGAATTCTTATTCGATCCATATCATAAATAAACAAAACTACAAATTGTATATTTAACGATTATTGTATGAATTTTGCAAGGGGGTCTGGAGTCACAGACTTGAGGAAACAGAGAGTCAGAGACATTCATCAAGATCCAGAGAAGTAAAGGAGGCCACGTAGCAAAAATCACCACCACATCTCCCAAGTCGGCAGCAGAACCGCGGGAAGAAGGGCCAATTGGCGGCGAAACCGCGGTGCAATTAGGGATTTAGGGTTGAAAACTTCTCTGGTATCTTTTCTATATCTTTCTCTCTCCTCTGAAATTCAATAAAATATCTTTTCTGCAGGATTCTTTGCAAAATATCGCCGCTCAAAAATCTTTTTGCAAAGTTTTGTAATTGGTTTGTTTATTCATATTTTAATACGGACTTTAAGGGCAAGACCAAAATTCAGATTAGGCGGGGATTTTATCACCCTTCCTAGGCCCCGCAAATCACAAAACGAGCATCCGCATCAACCCTACATTAATTTAAAAAAATATCTAGACAAGACTCTAAAGACTGTCGTGCTCAATAAGGACAGAGGAAGGTCGTGGGTAATCTATCGCTTATCCGCATTACTTTTGTGGTGCCTAGGAAAGTGTGTCTAAGGCAAGTGGTTATTTAATTAGGCCCGCTATTTTCGATAATTCGTATAGCGGATACCTCCCACTTACCTGGCACTTACCTGGCCACAAGAGTAGTAAAGAGGTGGTAGAGAATTGATCATGCGGCTTTTCCTTTGGAAGTCTAGGAGCGGTCTAGAGACTTGACCTAGGCAACCTTAGTTCTAGGGTTGATTGTGCATTTTTGTGTGATTTGTCTCACGTCCGACACTTTTTAAAACAAACCAATTTTAAATCACACACACGCTACCACTTTCGCTAAACCCGCTTAGTGCATGCTTGACTGGAACGGGATTCTAGTGCCCGTCTTGTCTGCGTTCCTGCTATCGACTTCGAAATCGGTACTTCTTCATTTTCTTTTTTTCCTCCACCCACCGCATCAACCGAGATAGACGGTTCTCCATCAGATTATAACACCACCCTGCTACCGCCCGTAGGTGTGCAGAATCCACCGTGCATTTCTCTCCAAGAGAGATGACATCCTATACGTGATTCTCTTCCTACCTGTTTATCTATTCCACCAGCCAATGGGGATAATTTTGAAATTAAACCCCACTTCATCAGCCTGTTGCCCAAATTTCACGGGCTCGAGTCTGAAGACGCATACGTTTTTATCACCAAATTCGAAAACGTATTCGCAATGATGGGTACTTCACAACTGTCCGTGAATGTTATGCGATTACGTCTTCTCCCGTTCACTTTGTGCGACTTAGCAGAAAAATGGCTTTATAAAACTGCCGCACACTCCATTACCAATTGGGACAAATTTGTAATAGCATTCCTTAAGAAATTTTATCCAAATCATAAGACCGCCCGTGTTAGGAGCGAGATCAACCAGTTTACCCAGTTTCCCAATGAACCATTTTGGAAGTGCTTTGAACGGTTTAAGGATCTGCTTGTCCAATGTCCTCATCATGGAATACATAGATGGGATCTGTGCCGAATTATATATGAAGGCATTAATCCAGCGACAAAGCAGATGCTTGAAACCATGTGTCAATGCAATTTCATGTCCAAAGACGATGGTGAACCCGGGAAATATCAGGAAGATTTCGCTGAAAACACTTTGCAGTGGGAAAGCGTTAGACCACCTTCATCTAGGAGAGGTATTCATCAGCTCGATATTTCCATCGCAGTAAAAGCCGAAATGGCAGCGATGCAAAAGAAACTCGACGCTATTGAAAACAAATTCTCATCAGTCTTCCTAAACCAGGTAACGTTCCCTAAGAACGGTGTGGTTGTTGTTCCGATCCATCACATTTGACGGAAGAATATCCTATGAATGCACCGTTTCAAGGTCATGAGCAAACTAATGCTGTTTTTCAGCAGCGACCTAGAAACGGTCTTTATTCTTCCACATACAATCAGGGGTGGAGGAATCATCCTAACTTTGCTTGGAACCAAAACCAAAATCAAAACCAGTTCCAAAGCAATTATCAAAGACCTCCTCCACAGCAACAGCAACCACCACCATAGAGTCAGCACCCCTTTCAATCATAACATTTTCAAAACCCGGCCAATAATTCTTTCCAAACGGCCGGGACTGAAAACTCATCTGCACTTGAACGAAGCGTGGATATGTTTATTAAACATTCCATGCAGTCGACGGATGAAATCAAGTCTTCTACCCGAACTTTAACACAGACCACCAACTCCCACGGTGAAAGTATTAAATCGATAGAAGCACAACTTGCACAAATAAATACCGCGATGAGTGCGAGAGAAAAAGGGAAACTTTCATCTCAACCCTTACCAAATCCTGGCCACTCACAAAGTCATAATATGAGTGTCATTACCACGTTGAGATCAGGAAGAGTGTTGAACAATCAAATGGGTGAACAGATTGATGATGAGGAATCAATTGAAACCCCGGCTTCCACTTCTTGCCCTATTTCGTCTAGTCTTCTACCTTCTTCCGAGCCTATTCTCCGTTTTCCCCAAGGCTCGAACCCTCCGCCCACTTCCATAAATCTATCTAAAACGATCCCCACTCCAATTCTGGGATCGATTCCATCCCCACAAACTTCTCCACAAATGTTGGACCCAAAACTTATTGATAAAGCTCCATTTCCAAACAGGTTGAGGGCCAACAAACCTAACGCACAAATGGAGAAGGTTGTGGAAATGTTTAAGCAAGTTAACATAAATATCCCTTTCCTAGATACTATTCAACAAGTTCCGTCTTATGCGAAAATCCTTAAGGACTTGTGCACTAGGAAGAGAAAAACTCAAGTGCCGAAAAATGTATTCATGACAAGTAACGTGAGCACAGCTTTTACCCAACAATTGCCTAAGAAACGTAAGGACCCCAGTTGTCCTACAATATCTATAACTATTGGGGGAAAAAGCATCAATCGTGCTCTACTTGACCTCGGCGCTAGTGTTAATTTGCTTCCATATTCCGTCTATGAGCAGCTAGGTATAGAAGAGTTGAAACCTGCCCACTGCACTCTCCAGATGGCAGATCGATCTATCGCCCAACCTAGGGGTGAGCTTGAGGATGTGTTAATCAAAGTAGGAGAATTCATATTCCCTGTGGACTTTATTGTTTTGGGTACACAGCCTGTGGCAAACCCACGCAACCAAATCCCGGTGATACTCGGTCGACCTTTCCTAGCAACTTCCAACGCTGTCATTAATTGTCGTAACGGTTCTATGAACTTATGTTTCGGGAAGATGACAATTGAGATTAATATTTACAAGCTAGGAAGTCAACCATCTGAATCTTTTGCTCATTTAATCGATGTCTGTTCAATCAACGAGATAGCTTCCGACAGCTGCTAAGCGGAAGTACTTGGCTATGATGATATCGACAACACTAGTGCGACATTGTTTGATCTGGAAAATTATTATAGTGAGGGTATCTTTGATGAGTCCATCCCCGAGTTTGAATCCGTTGACTCATCACAAAAGCTAGTAGCACTTTCCGAGTCGATATCCTACGCAAGTTATGAACTTCTTAGGGAGTCCGAGTATCATTCCCTTCCCCCAGCTTCTATTGTCTCTTCGCCAATACTAGATCTCAAACCGCTACCTTCTCATCTTAAATATGCATATTTATGTGAGAATGAGTCTTTGTCCGTAATCATATCCGCTTCTCTAGTTTTAGAGCAAGAGAACGCACTTTTGACGGTATTGAGATCAAATCGGCAAGCATTTGGTTGGACAATGGCTGACATCAAAGGGATTAGTCTCTTAATTGTTGAACATTATATAGATCTGATGGATGAAGCCAAATCAACCCAAGACCCACAAATACGGTTAAACCCCGTCATGAAGGAGGCGGTAAAGAAAGAAATCGTCAAGTGCTTAGATAATGGTATAATTTACCCAATATCTGATAGCCAATGGGTAAGTCCTATTCATGTAGTCCCTAAAAAGTCTGGCATCACGGTCATCACTAATGAGGCTAATGAGTTGATCCAAACACGCATCCAAACTGGATGGCGCGTATGTATTGATTACAGAAAACTCAATGCCGCAACGAGGAAAGATCACTTCTCTCTACCTTTTATTGACCAGATGTTAGAACGATTAGCTGGACATGAATACTATTATTTCTTGGACGGATACTCTGGCTATAACTAGGTCCCCATCGCCGAAAAGGATCAAGATAAAACAACATTTACTTGTCCTTTCGGTACCTTTGCTTATAGACGCATGCCCTTTGGGTTATGCAACACTCCCGCTACATTTCAGCGGTGTACGATGGGGATATTCTCAGACATGGTTGAGAATTTTCTGGAGATATTTATGGACGATTTCTCCATATTTGGGGACTCCTTTGAGGATTGCCTTCGTCATCTTGACGCGGTTCTTACCCGCTGTAAGGATAAGAACTTAACTTTGAATTGGGAAAAATACCATTTTATGGTCCAAGAAGATATTGTCCTCGGACATATCATTTCACGAAAAGGCATTGAGGTTGACAGAGCTAAAATTGATGTCATCCATAACATTTCTTGTCCCAAATGCCTCAAAGATATAAGATCCTTCCTTGGTCATGCAGGATTTTATAGGAGATTCATTAAGGACTTTAGCAAAATTGCTAGACCCTTAACTCTTCTCTTGGCCAAGGATACTACATTGCACTTAGATTCGGATTGTGAGGCTGCTTTTGAATCGCTTAAAAAATCTTTCACTACAACCCCCATTCTATCATCTCCGGATTGGAATCATCCGTTCGAGCATATGTGTGATGCATCAGATTTTGCTATTGGTGCAGTCTTAGGACAGCACATTGATAAAATGCCACATGTAATTTACTATGCAAGTAGGACCTTCAACGATGCACAAATTAACTACACAACTACCGAGAAAGAACTCTTGGCAGTTGTATTTGCATTAGAAAAATTCAGGCCCTACTTGATTGGCTCGTCAATAGTGGTTTACACTGATCACTCCGCCCTACGACACTTTTTATCGAAGAAGGATGCTAAAGCCAGGCTAATACGTTTGATCCTATTGTTACAAGAATTTGATCTTGTCATACGAGACAAGAGTGGATGTGAAAACGTTGTAGCCGACCATCTTTCACGCATCTCTTCTTCACCAACGTTGACCGTGCCAATAAATGACTATTTTCCTGACGAACAGCTCTTGAACGTATCCTGCGAACCTTGGTTCGTGGATATTGTGAATTATCTAGCAACGGGACTTATTCCTAGCAATTAGTCGAAACAAGACAAACTTCTGTTCCCCTCCGAACGGCGGCCGGGACGTCGGGACGTCTGAGGCGTTAGGTTCGGGGCAGATGCTAGTTGGTGCTATCCGTCCACCTCTCCGAAGATGCCAAGTTGATTTATGGCACCATATATCGAAGGTTTAAACGGATGCGACCGATGTAGCAGATTTCGTCAGATTCCCCCTCGTTTGAGGGGTTTTTGATTGTGGGGACGCTCTTCCCTGCAGGCGCAAGCCCCTGCAGTTAATTACGCTACCGCATTGCGGTAACAACTTTCTCCTTCTCCAGATGGTCACTTCGTGTCGTGGGTGTTTGTTTTATTGCCCGTGGATTGTTTACGGAGACTGAGTTATGTCGTCTCCCGTAGGGCGTGGACTAGCCCAAATCCGCATTATCTTAAATTTGGTTTTGGGGGGGGTTTTGGTTTGAGGATACGTCAGCCCTACTCGAGGCTAAGATCAACTCAAACGTTTGTTAAGGATACGTTAGTCTAACTTTGTGACTAAGATCAACTTAACGGGATCGTTTAGATCCGACAAAAGAGTGTTTGGACTCTAATGTTCCAGTTTAGGGACATAGTGGTCCATCGTCTGTATGGCTGTCGGGACCCATCACCTCTCTGACGACGTTGAAGGATTACAACGACAGATGTCAGAGGAGTTCAGAGATGTACCCTTGAGCCGGAGTTAATTTGGGGGATTCGTAGTCCAGTATGTTTGAGGGTTTAAGGACGCGTTAGCCATCTCCAAGGCTAAGATCAACTTAAACGGGACCGTTTAGGTCCAACAAAAGAGCATAGGAAAGGGCTCTATTGTTCTAGTTTAGGGACGTTGCGGTCCATGGGTAGTTTAAGGACATTGCGGTCCGTGGGTAGTTTAAGGACATTGCGGTCCGTGGGTAGTTTAAGGACATTGCGGCCCGTTGTTAGTTTTAAGACATCTCGGTCAAGGTTAAGGACGTCGTAGTCCATGGGTTTTAAGGACCCCACAGTCCGGTATGTGCTCTGGATGCTTTACACGGGTTCACTGCCGTGCTTAGCGAGGACCAGGCTCCGCTCTGGACGTTTTCCGTGGGGTCAAAGAGTGACGTTATCCACGTTCCGCGTGACCAGGAATTTGTATGAGTTTAAGGACCCCACAGTCCATATCATGGGTGGTCGTCGGGACCCGTCACCTCTTTGAAGACATTGAGGGATTACAATGCCAAGTATCAAAGGAGTGAAGAGATGTACCCTAGAACCGGAGTGGCTTGAGCAGTCCGTGGCCCAATTTGAGGTCATGACTGATTAATTATGTTATGAGCCCATTGGCCCAATTAGTCACGAATTGAGGACTTATGGCCAGCTTGGGCTAAGTCCCATCATGTCTGGAATATTGATTCCTTGTGAGTCCATCGAGGGAGAAGCTTTGCCTCCATCCCTTTAGCCAATTGGGCTATAGACTAGTGTTAAACACTTCAAAGCAATCAGTGTCGAACACTGGGAATGAGTTTGACAAGTTAGTGTTTAACACTAGAGGAATAATTGGTGTTGAACACCAGCAACAAGGCCTTGAAATGATCATAAGCACTAAAACAGCTCAGTGTTGAACACTGGCAATGGGGATCTTAAATTAGTGCCGAATATTAAAACAATTAATATTGAACACTACGAACAAAATTCTTTAATTAGTGTTGAACACTAAGGCCCGATAGCATTTCAATACTGGATTCGAGGGTTTTAATTTAGTGTTAAACACTACAGCAAGAACGGTCACGTGGCCCCACGTGAGAGTGCCTTCCCTTCAATGATTCTGCCGAAATTACTGTGTCTTTGATAGCGTCACGTGTTAGCACGTGACGGGCATTCAAATGCCTATGTGTTAAGGCTTCTGCTGAAAGTCACGTGGGTCACGTGGGGTGTTGCCTCCAAGGGGCTTTCTGTAGGGCTTTTGGGGGGGGTCACGTGGTGACACGTGACCCTGCCTTAATGTTATTTTTAGAGGATTTGTTACTCCTTTTTCAGGAATTAAATTCCAGAAACTTTTAATTTCAGAGGAATTAAATTCCTATCTCCTTTCGAGGGCCTATATTCTGGAATAGAGTTTAAATCTGAGTTTTCTGTGGGAATTAAATTCCTTGTTTATGCGAAGAACCGAATAGGGTTAAACCCTAACAAAAGCTTTTAAGGAATTAAACTCCCCTTTTCTGAGGATTATGATTAAAGGAATTAAATTCCCACTGTTTCGACAGAACTATGTTCTTGATTAGGGTTCAACTCTGTTTCTTTTTGTTTTGAAGGAATTAAATTCCCATAATACAGGGTCGAACCCTAACTTTATTTTGGAGGAATTAAATTCCTATAGTTCTATGAGAGTTAAATTCTCATACTTGCATTCCTTCTCTATGTTTTGGATCTGCATGGCAGGATCTCGACCCATTGAGAATTAAATTCTCAACCTTAAGGGGAGATGTGCACTTTGCAGATCCTCTATCAAAGAGGGAGGAGATATGCTCTCTCGTTTTATGCCTCAGAGTTAAACTCTGTTGAGAATTAAATTCTTTTTCTTTCCAAAAGGCTTTCCCTTTCTTACCTAGGGTTTTTGCAGAAGATCTGAGTCTTTTTCAAGTATCAAAGCTCTTCTCCTTTTTCTCTTTTTTTTCTGCGTATGTATATATCCTGTGTCTCTTGGCTCCTATTTATAGGAGAAGCAGCCTAATCAATCAGTTTTTTGACGAATCTTCATTGAGATTTGATTTGCGTCCATCATTCATTTTGGGCCTTTGGATTATCAGGTGAATTTTATTCACCATTGGATCTTGAATCCAGAGATTATCCTTTGTTATTTTGGTTAGATTTAAGGGGGAAATCTTTCCAAACCCGAGATTTTCCATAGATAGATGATATTTAATCATCTCTGAATCTTTAATTTGATTGGTCCCAAATAATTACTTTCCTTTGGAAAGATTCGAATTTCCTTCAGAATTTAATTCTGTCGTCAAAAATGGGCTTTGAAAGCCGGTCACGTGTGACCACGTGACCCATGGTCACGTGTAGACACGTGACCCTCTTTGGAATGAAGAATCCTCTTCCTTTCTGCGCTATCTTCCGGTTGCTGTTGTAGCCATCACGTGCTACCACGTGACGCCTGGTCACGTGTGAGCACGTGACCCCTGTCTGGCGCTTCTTTCTTTGGTTCAATTGGAGAGCGAGTTTGCTGCTTTGAACGTCACGTGTCGACACGTGACCCTGGTCACGTGGGAGCACGTGACCTCTTCTGAAGCTTTTTTCCTTGACTTGATCAGCTAATCAAAGTGCGCTTTTTCTGTATTTTATAGGTCACGTGTCAACACGTGACTGCTGTCACGTGTAAGCACGTGGCCTCTTTTGAAGCTTTTCCCAGAAGCTTTCCTGATTTTAAATCAGGAAACAAATGCCCCCACAGCGTTGTTCTCACGTGTCAGCACGTGAGTGCAACGCTGTCATCTCTCGCGACCGTTGGATTCCTTTAGGGATCTGGGGAGATGAAACGTTTCCATTGTTTTCTATAAATACTGCTGTCTCTTCATAGGAGCCTTCACTTTGCTCATTCATCTTCTTCCTCTGAGAATTTTTTCTGAGAATTTAATTCTCTTCTTCCAGAGCTTAGTTCTCTGCCTTGATCATTTCCCAGAGTTTAACTCTGTTGACGGATCCTTTCCCTCAGGTAAGAATGTTAAACGGCCAAAGCGCCTTTGTCTTTAAAAGAACTCTTTGGATTTCAAATCTATATTAAGGGTTTCGCCAAGAACCCATTTTTCTTCACGTTTCTCCATAAGAACAGGGAGCCTTCGAACTGTAGATCTCTTAGGTTTTAGGTGACCTTTGGGGAGATGATGACAACGTTTCAACTCCATGGACTTTAATTCCATCAAAATTATTTCTGGGAATTTAATTCCCCTTTTTTTTCTAATAAGGAATTTAATTCCTATGAAGAACTCAATCTCTTCACACAGAGGCTCCTTGGGGTCTCTTGGCCCGAGGCTGTTCTTCTGTAATTAATGCGATGGGGATTTTGTAATGATGCTAGTGACTTTTATTTCAGGTATCATGGACGCCCATCTGTATCGTCTTGACGAGATCATTTCCTATGGGAACATTCGTGCGCTGGGCCGCAGTCAGGACCAGGAGTTCACTGATGCCCAGTGCGCCGAGATCATGAGCCGCTTTGATGAGTACAACCATCGACTACTTCCCCGTCGCTCTTCTCTTCTGAGGCTGATCGTGCTGGCGATCCGGGAGGCCCTTCCTCTCTTTTGCGCCGGCATACCACTCGGGGACTTAGACGCTGCCGAGGATAAGGTGCATTCGGTGTACCTTATGGGCTTGATCTCAAAGAGGAGGCGGGATGATTTCATTGATCTTCTTCATCAGCTTTTTCAACAATCAGCCATACTGGGCGCCTATCGGAGGGTAGAGGACATCCGTGGGGACCCCGATGCTTGTGACCGTGAGCGAAAGCATACTCGGGAAGTTCGCAACGTTTGGAAGGTTTTGGATAAAGTTAATTTTGAGTTTCTCAACCCATGCCCCGCATCTGAAGTGTTTCCATTGTAAATGTGTCCTCGATATTTTGTATGAACCTCTTGAAGTATGAGTGGCGAGTTTTATTGTGTTCTCTCATGTTTGCACGCCTTTTTTCTGGAATTTTATCATTTCACTATTGTTGTTGCTGATGCCTTTAATATGCATGGTGCTATTCTATTTTCTAGTGCACGTCAAATTTGGGTCTCACACGTTCCGCACGTGGAACCATTTGATGGGGACTGTTCACAAAATTTTGCATGCCGCATTTCTAGCGCGCAGTATCGGAAGCATAAAAAAAAAACCTTGGAAATAGTTATTTCTCCTTGATTTTCGATGCCTTTCCTTTTTGAGCCTTGGAAACATCTTTCGCATGCAAGATTTTCCGCGCATGGCACTTAATGCACCTCTTTATATTCTTGAGGCCATAGCCTATTTTCTCCTTACAGAGAAATTCATTCCCATATCGACGTGATTTAATTTAAGGAGTATCCGAGCGTTATGGCCTGCAACCGTCCACACGCTCGTCGGCAGCCATGGGAAGTGCCCATCGAGGAGATAATCCCCCGCTTTGCCGCTCGGCTGGTGGATCCACTTCTTACTGATGACGAATGCGACTTAGCCATGCATGAACTCTCGATCCGTAGGGGGTCTCCCCTCCCGATGGGTTCTCTCTGGCTCCGGATGATCCTCTCGGCCGTGCTTGCCGATGTTCCTCCTCACCCGGCAGAGATGACCCTGGCGATGCTTGATGCGGCGGAGAAAAAACTCGAGGGCTTTCATGAAGCCTGCCTGATTACTCAGGCTTTGAGGGACTGCTCAATCCATCTACTGAGCGAGATAAAGGCCCAGCGAGCCATTATGTTTGCATTCGCGGACGAACACGGCACCAACCGATGGGGAGCGACTCCTCGCGAGAATCGTCGCTTCGATGTGCTGGAGAAAGCGGAGAGAGAGATGGAGAATCTTGTCCTTTGCTTCATCAACCCCTGTGCCGTTGATCCTGTGTTTGGTGATCTTTTTCGTTAGTGTAGAACCCCCCTTTTTTTTGTACATACTCATGAATAAGAGTATCTGCCTTTTTTTGTTTTGAATTGTATTTTGCATCCATTTTGGTTTATGAATGAAAGATACAATTTTCCTCTCAGTGATGTGTCCCCTTTTCATTGAATGCATTCTGTGGATATTCTATCTTGATCTCCTTGCAGGACAGCCATGGCTCAGGACTCAGGGTTAAGATCTGCTTCCTAAGGCTTTTGCTTCTTATGAGCCACGAGGGTCTCATAAGGAGTCTTTCTCCCTATAGGTCGAGAGGATCCCATAGGTGTGAGTTCTTTTTAAAGATCGTGAGGATCCTTAAGCGGGTTTTCCCTTGAGAGTCGCAAGGATCTCACAAGAGAGTTTTTCTTCCTTACAGGTGGCGAGGGCCTGCAAGTGCCGGGTGTGATCACCTTTTTTCCGTGTTTCACGGGGTTAGGGATCTCTCAAGGTATCGTAGTTTAAAGACGTCGCGGTCAAGGTTAAGGACCTCATAGTCCATGGATTTAAGGACTCCACAGTCCGATGTTAGTTTTAAGACATCACGGTCAAGGTTAAGGACCTCATAGTCCGTGGATTTAGGGACTCCACAGTCCGGGATTTGGTTGCAGGGACCCGCCACCTCTTTGAAGACGTTGAGGAATTACAACGCCAGGTATCAAAGGAGTGAAGAGATGTACCCTTAAACCAAGGAGAAATCCGTAGGGAATCGGGGGGGTTGATCGTTAGTTTTAAGACATCACGGTCGAGGTTAAGGACATCATAGTCCGTGGATTTTAAGGACTCCACAGTCCGGTGTTTGCTCTGGATGCTTCACACGGGTTCACTGCCGTGCTTGGCGAGGACCAGGCTCCGCTCTGGACGTTTTTCACGGGGTCAAAGAGTGACGTTATCCGCGTTCCACGTAACCAGGAAGTTTGCACTAGATGCTTCACACGGGTTCATTGCCGCGTTAGGCGAGGACTAGGCTCCGCTCTGGATGCTTCGCACGGGTTCACTGCCATGCTCTGCAAGGACCAGGATCCGCTCTGGACGTTTTCCACGGGGTCAAAGAGTGACGTTATCCGCGTTCCACGTGACCAGGAAGTTTGCACTAGATGCTTCACACGGGTTCACTGCCGCGTTAGGCGAGGACTAGGCTCCGCTCTGGATGCTTCGCACGGGTTCACTGCCATGCTCTGCAAGGACCAGGATCCGCTCTGGACGTTTTCCACGGGGTCAAAGAGTGACGTTATCCGCGTTCCACGTGACCAGGAAGTTTGCACTAGATGCTTCACACGGGTTCACTGCCGCGTTAGGCGAGGACTAGGCTCCGCTCTGGATGCTTCGCACGGGTTCACTGCCATGCTCTGCGAGGACCAGGATCCGCTCTGGACGTTTTCCACGGGGTCAAAGAGTGACGTTATCCGCGTTCCACGTGACCAGGAAGTTTGCACTAGATGCTTCACACGGGTTCACTGCCGCGTTAGGCGAGGACTAGGCTCCGCTCTGGATGCTTCGCACGGGTTCACTGCCATGCTCTGCGAGGACCAGGATCCGCTCTGGACGTTTTCCACGGGGTCAAAGAGTGACGTTATCCGCGTTCCACGTGACCAGGAAGTTTGCACTAGATGCTTCACACGGGTTCACTGCCGCGTTAGGCGAGGACTAGGCTCCGCTCTGGATGCTTCGCACGGGTTCACTGCCATGCTCTGCGAGGACCAGGATCCACTCTGGACGTTTCCCACGGGGTCAAAGAGTGACGTTATCCGCGTTCCACGTGACCAGGAAGTTTGCACTAGATGCTTCACACGGGTTCACTGCCGCGTTAGGCGAGGACTAGGCTCCGCTCTGGATGCTTCGCACGGGTTCACTGCCATGCTCTGCGAGGACCAGGATCCGCTCTGGACGTTTTCCACGGGGTCAAAGAGTGACGTTATCCGCTTTCCACGTAACCAGGAAGTTTGCACTAGATGCTTCACACGGGTTCACTGCCGCGTTAGGCGAGGACTAGGCTCCGCTCTGGATGCTTCGCACGGGTTCGCTGCCATGCTCTGCAAGGACCAGGATCCGCTCTGGACGTTTTCCACGGGGTCAAAGAGTGACATTATCCGCGTTCCACGTAACCAGGAAGTTTGCACTAGATGCTTCACACGGGTTCATTGCCGCGTTAGGCGAGGACTAGGCTCCGCTCTGGATGCTTCGCACGGGTTCACTGCCATGCTCTGCAAGGACCAGGATCCGCTCTGGACGTTTTCCACGGGGTCAAAGAGTGACATTATCCGCGTTCCACGTGACCAGGAAGTTTGCACTAGATGCTTCACACGGGTTCACTGCCGCGTTAGGCGAGGACTAGGCTCCGCTCTGGATGCTTCGCACGGGTTCACTGCCATGCTCTGCGAGGACCAGGATCCGCTCTGGACGTTTTCCACGGGGTCAAAGAGTGACGTTATCCGCTTTCCACGTAACCAGGAAGTTTGCACTAGATGCTTCACACGGGTTCACTGCCGCGTTAGGCGAGGACTAGGCTCCGCTCTGGATGCTTCGCACGGGTTCACTGCCATGCTCTGCGAGGACCAGGATCCGCTCTGGACGTTTTCCACGGGGTCAAAGAGTGACGTTATCCGCGTTCCACGTGACCAGGAAGTTTGTACTGATTGTATCCGCATTTCGCGGGATGGAGGCTTGACTGTTGGTGATATGTATACCACCGAGCCATGGAACTGGGAGCTGCCGCTGCTCTGCTTTGTTTGAAGTCATGTCCGTTGTTACGAGACGAGTGTTTGGATGATCTCTAGGTCGCTTGTGGCCCGTCGAGACCTGGCTTCTTTTTCTGATGAAACCTGGGGGAGAAGTATGATCCCTTTTTGTTTACGCCTTTGGATTGTGTACAGGGTGTGATGGAATATCACCTGTAGGGCATAAATTTTATTTTTATTTTATTTCTTTTTCCGCGATGCTCTATCATTTCAGCTTTTATATCGCGAAAATCGCGATTGCCCAATCATTTCGACTATTTTTCGCGGTACCCAATCATTTCGGCTATTTATTTATTTTCTGCTCGCTACTTTTTATTGCGAGTTGCCCCATCATTTCGGCTGTTTTTCATGCCTTCATTTTTACTTGCTGCTTTTTATTGCAAGTTGCCCCATCATTTCGGCTATTTTGCAGGCATGTGTGGCTTGCTAGCTTTTTCGCTACAAGCTCGGATTTTGGACGCCGATTTCGGCATCAGCATCGCTGCAACTGGGACGTTGCCAGGAGCGAATCATCATTTGCCACGAAAGAATTTGTGATTTGATACCGGTTTAGGCGTCAGCATCGCTGCAACTGGAATATTGCCAGGAGCGAATTATCATTTGCCTCTGTCGATGTTGAACAAAGGTGGCTTAGCAAACAGGGTTAAGGTCCTGCCGACTAAGGCTTTTGACTTCATGAGCCGTAAGGGTCTCACAAAGGTATTTCTCCCTACAAGTCGTGAGGATCTTGCAGGTGTATTTTCTCCTTAGGGATCGTGAGGATTCCTAAGTGTATGTTCCTCTGTAAGTCGTAAGGATCCTACAAGAGGGTTTTCTCCTTATGGGTCGAGGGGACCTACAAGGGTTGGACTTTGCTGGGGAAATGTTTATTCGCGCCCGTGGATTGTATACAAGGGTCAGTATTGAGCCTCTTGTAGGGCAGTATCGGAGGTTGTGGGGGATTTGCTTAAGAACAGGTTCAGGTTTCTGTAACTTAAGACTTTCAAATCTCATGAGCCGTGAGGGTCCCATAAGAGAATTCTCCTTACGAGTCGTGAGGATCTCGTAAGTGTATTTTCTCCTTAGGAATCGTGAGGATCCCTAAGTGTGCTGCTCCTTTGTGAGTCGTAAGGATCTCACGCAGGTGGTTTCTCCTTACAGGGTCGAGAGGACTCTATAAGTGTCCTTTAACGAGGTTGCGCCCTTTCGGGTTTTCACAAACACTCGCCGGTAGTCCTGCTGTTTTTACTCACGGAGCCCTTTCGGGTTTTCATCCGTGCCCATTTTGCTTATGGACATACCGTTTTTTTTTATTTATATCATTTTTACTCTTCTCTTTTTTTTACAAGGTCGCGCCCTTTCGGGTTTTCACGAACACTTGCCGGCAGCCCTGCTGTTTTTACTCACGGAGCCCTTTTCGGGTTTTCATCCGTGCCCATTTTGCTTATGGACATATCGTTTTGTTTTTTTTTATCATTTTTTTTTTCTTTTTTCTTTATTTATCCATCTCGTCAACCTAAGGACGTTGCGGTGGTAGTTTAGGGACGTTTCGGTCCGTCGATAGTTTAAGGACGTTTCGGTCCGCTGTTAGTTTAAGGACGTTTCGGTCCGACGATAGTTTAAGGACGTTTCGGTCCGTCGTTATAGGAAGGCCGGCTGCTGCTTGTAAAGTCTGAGCCTAGGAAGATAGCGAGCGGACATAGTCATCGTCATCCATCATTGACCTAGGCTGCAGCTTATTAAGCATGGTATTTCTTCAAGAAGCGGCCGTTTACTGGCCTGAAAGGCCTTTCACCGTGCATGTCCATGAGTAGGTAGGCTCCACCCTGGTAGACCTTGTCTATGATGTACGGGCCTTCATAGTTTGGCTCAAATTTTCCCCGCTTGGCGCGATTGGGGATCATAGGTCTTTTGACCACTAGTACGAGTTCGCCTGGGCGGAATGTCCTCGGCCTGGTCAATCTTTCGTACGAGCGCGTCATCTTTGCTTTGTAGGCTTCTAGATGTTGTTGCGCTATGAGCCGGGTTTCATCGAGGGCGTCAAGCTCCTCAAGCCGAAGGTGAGCATTTTCTTCGTTCGTCAGCTCGTGGTGGACTGCTACTCGTAGAGAGGGTAACTCTATCTCAAGGGGGAGAACTGCTTCCGTCCCAAATACCAACGCGTACGGCGTTGTGTTCGTGGCCGTCTTGAATGTAGTTCGATAAGCCCAAAGGGCTTCTTGCAGCCTTTCGTGCCAGTCCCTCTTATTTCTGGAGACGGTCTTTTTTATGATCTTCGTCAAGGTCTTATTGAAAGCCTCGGCTAGACCGTTAGCTCGTGGGTTGTAAACTGAAGAATATCTCCAGTCTATATTGTGCTGCTGTACGAAGCGGCTAATCTTATGGCTTCGGTAGGCCGGCCCATTATCGGAGATAATCCGTCGTGGAGTTCCGAACCGATAGATGACTTGCGTCTTGAAGAAATGGAGGATATTCTCCGTCTTCACTTCCTTCAGTGGTACTGCTTCTGCCCATTTGGAGAAGTAATCAGTTGTCGCCAGGATAAAGCGGTGTCCCCGGGATGATGCTGGCTCAATGGGGCCGACTATGTCAGTCCCCCACATTTCGAATGGCCAACTAGCCAGCGTCGGGTGCAGTGGATTCGGATGTTGGTGGATGAAGTCTCCATAGATCTGGCATGAGTGGCATTGCTTCGCATACTCGAGGCAGTCCTGGATCATCGTGGGCCAGTAGTAACCCATCCGTTTAATTTTTAACTTCATCTTTGGGCCTGCTTGGTGAGAACCGCAAAGTCCGTCATGAACTTCCCGAATGACTCTTTCTGCTTCGTCAGGTCCCAGGCATCTCAGCCATAGAGAATCAAACGATCTCTTGTATAGAATGTCATTGACAAAAGCGAAAGATAAAGCTCGTTTCATGAGCTGATGCCTTGAGGACGCTTCTTCGGGCATTCGGCGGGACTTAAAGTAGTCTATGAAGACTTCCCTCCAGTCCTCAGCCTTCTCACGGTCTTCTATTTGTAGGGTCGCTTGCTCAGTCGCTCCCTTTTCTTTATACAATTTCGGAGATATTTCTGCCGGGGCGAGCACTCGACGGCTTTGTACCACGATTCTGACGTCATCGAGGTTCTCGTCGGCCAGTTCTTTAGCGAGTTTGGCCAACGCGTCTGCTTTGCTGTTCTCCGCGCGCGGTATGTTCTCTAGAATATAGAAGGGGATCTGGGCCAACAGTTGTTGCACCTTTTCGCCGTACTTCACCAATTCTGGTTTGCACGTTTGGTAGTCACCATTTACTTGGCTAACGACCAGCTGAGAATCCCCGTATATGAGGAGGTCTTCAATTCCCATGTTGATGGCGATTTCGAGGCCTGCTATCAGGGCTTCGTATTCGGCTTCATTGTTTGTCCTTGACTCTGTTAAGGAAAAGGCGAAGCGCATTATCCCTCCCTGTGGAGTTGCAAAGATAAGGCCTATCCCCGATTTGATGATCGGGCTATCCTGTTTCTGTTTCTTTATGGAGGACGCTCCATCGAAATAGAGTTCCCATCGTGTGCTTCCACCGCCAATTGCGTCAAATGCATGCTCGTCCGGCAAATCACAGTTCAGAGGAGAGTCGGCCGGTATCGGGTGTTCAGCGAGGAAGTCAGCAATGGCCTGGCCTTTCACTGCCTTGAGGGGTTGATATGTTATCGAGAACTCCATCAAGAGCAAGGCCCATTTAGCGAGTCTTCCCGTCAATATAGCCTTTGACATCAGGTATTTAAGGGGGTCCACCTTCGAAATGAGACGGACTTCATGCGCCAACGCATAGTGCCTGAGCTTCGTTATTGCAAAGATTAATGCCAAGCAATGTTTTTCGATGGGCGAGTAATTGCTTTCTGCCCCCAGCAGCACTCGACTTAAGTAGTAAAGCGCTCTTTCTTTCCCCTGATCATCCTCCTGTGCCCATAATGCGCCCAAAGAACCTTCAAGGGCGGCCGTGTAAAGAATGAGAGGCTTTCCTTTCACCGGGGCAGCCAACACCGGCGGATTTTGCAAGTATTGTTTGATTTCGTCTAGTGCACCTTGACATTTGCGATTCCAAACGAACGGGGTTCCCTTTTTCATCAGGTGGCTGTAAGGACGGCATTTGCCCGAAAGATTAGCGATAAACCGCCGGATGTATGCGAGCTTCCCTTGGAGAGACCGCAACTGCTTGAGGGTTCTTGGCGAAGGCATTTCCATAATCGCTTTAATCTTTGACGGATCTATTTCAATACCTCGGTGTCGAACGATGAATCCCAGGAATTTACCCGAGGAGACTCCAAACGCGCACTTGAGGGGATTCATTTTCAAATTGTATTGCCGAAGGCGTTGAAATACGGTTTCGAGATGCTTTAAATGCTCTTCGTATGACATGCTCTTCACTACGAGGTCATCGATATAGCATTCGACGATGTCGTGTATGAGATCGTCGAAGATTTTTGTCATGGCCCTTTGATAGGTGGCGCCAGCGTTCTTTAGGCCAAAGGGCATAACCTTGTAGCAGAATATGCCCAAAGGAGTCCGGAAAGCGGTGTGCTTCTGGTCTTCGGGATGCATCTTTATCTGATTGTATCCTGACGAACCATCCATAAAGGAGAAGACCTCGTGAGTGGATGTGTTATCTATCATTAGCTCGGTTACCGGCACCGGGAAATCGTCCTTTGGGCATGCTTTATTGAGATCCCTGAAATCCACGCATATGCGCACCGTTCCATTCTTCTTCATTACCGGGACGATGTTGGCAATCCAGTCGGGATATTGGACTTCCTGGATAAATCCGGAATCGATCAACTTCTTGACTTCGGCGTTGATGCTCATCTCCAGCTCAAGTCGCATCCTCCTTGGCGCCTGCTTGACTGGCTTGATATCTGGGGATATTGCTAATCTATGCACCGCAATCTCCAGATCCAATCCTGGCATCTCGAAGTAGTTCCACGCGAAGCAGTCTTTATGCCGTAGGAGCACGTTCTTTAACGCGGCCACCTTTTCCTCGGATAACAGCTCGCTGACAAATGTCGGTCGCGGGTCGTCTGCCGATCCCAGCTCGATCTTCTCGAGGTTATCTGCGGTAGTATGTATACCGTCTTCAAGTTCTTTCGGAGCGGGCGGAAATTCCGAGATCAACTCATCATCGCTGTTCTCGAAACACCGGGGAAGGTCATCTTCGTTCTCGGGTTCTTCTTTTAATATCGTAATCATATAACAGGTGCGAACCCGCTCCCAAGACTGAGGTGGATCCGGTTCTGCTCTTGTGGCTTTGGGCTCGTGCTTTTGCGGCGGCGTTACTCTCCAACCGTCGGATAAAGCGAATCTACCCCGTCGGTACTGGTCCTCGACCCAGTTCTTGAAGGTGAAGCAGTCTTCGGTAGGATGTCCTATGGCTCGGTGATAAGAGCAATAACTCGGATGAGAGACCTTGCTAGCTTGCTCAGGATGTCTAGACTCTGGAAGCGTGATCATTTGATGTTTTATAGCGAGGTTGAGCAACCTCTCCGTCTTGTCTCGGGGGAAGGAGTACGCTCGACTCATCTTCTTCATGAGGGACAAACCCGAGCCGCTTCTTGATTTATTTCCGTCTCTGCGTCGGGCCTTTCGTACAACGGATTGACGAGGATAAGCGTCTTTGTCTTTTGCAGCACGTTGAGATAGACGTTGCGTCCTGGCCTTCTCGTAGATGGCCATTTCGCGGTTGTGGTCTTCCCGAGCTTTCTGACCCACTTTCCTGATAGGCTTGCCCATTCGTTCCTCAAGCGACGGACTCGGCGCTTTAATCGCGGGGTCTAGTTTTGATGGACGGTTGGCATCTCCTGACAGGGCGTCCTCCTCTTCATCAAAGGTATATATAGCGTAGCTGCTGTGAGCCCGTTCCCGTTTTCCGGCTCTTGCGTATCCAAGCCCGAGTGTTTCCATCTTCCCGTTGGGCAATTTGCATTGAGTCCCGGGGACATCCCAAATCCTGTTATAGAACCGAGCCTGCCGCACCGTCTGTCTTAAGGGTACTCCTTGGCGCTTCAATAACTTCTTCAATCCATTTGTATAGTATCTAGGCAGACGGATGGGTTGGAGCCTGTCAAGTGTAACATCCGCGCCGTGCCAGATCTCTTTCTCCACCTTCGACTCTGAGGATTGGTAGAATAGGATCACCTTCTCACCCCTTCGCCTGGGAGGGACGTAAAATGTTTGCAGGTCCTGCACGCTGTGAGCTTGAAGCGCGTCGAGATCCTTATAGTGTTCTTACGGTACCATGGTGATTTGCAGACTATGGTCCTCGCAAAGGGGTGCCTGTATTGACAGCCGACTGGAGAATACGGCGTTAACCTCGTCCTCCGAATCACTCCCGAAGACCGGTATGGGGGTGGGCGCCCCCAGGTTGTTGCGTTGGGATGGCCCTGTATACACTATTTCCTCCTCCTCTTCGGTATCGCTCCCAAAAACGGGAATGGTGGCGGCGGCTTTGTCCTCTGGGTCGCGACACCTTTCTGTATCTTCGAAATCTGGCAAAAAGTATTTCGCGTCTTCGTATTTGCGAACTTCGTTTACAGAAAACGGGTTCAACTCGCCTGTTACGGTGTACTCGAAACCATCCTTGAAGTACTTCATACACTGATGTTGCGTAGAAGGGATGATGTTGTACTCGTGTAGCCAAGGACGACCGAGCAAGGCGTTGTAGCAGGTCTTGGCGTCAATGACATGGAATTTGATGTCTGTGACGAGAAGTCCGAAGCGTAACGTCAGTATTACAGATCCGAGAGTCCGTGACGATTAAGAGTCGAAACCGGAGATAGTAATTTTGTCACGAGCGAGGTGTTGCACACTCATGCAGATTTCCTTCAACACCCGAACATTAAGGAGGTTAACGGAGGATCCATTATCCACCAGGATCTTGCCTATCTTGATGTCATGGCAGTATCCAGAGACATATAGGGGGCGGTTGTGGTCGCACGTCCCGAGAAGGAGGTCTTCATCACCGAAAGTGACATCGGCCGTATGCACTTCCTCCAGTTCATCCTTCATCCTTTCAGTGGCGAGGAAGGCTTGGAATTGCTCGGGTTCTTGTAACGCCTTAATTAGTGAGTCTCGCGCTTCTTTCGATAATAGGAGGGCATCAAGAATGCTAAGCTGAGAAGGTAGCTTCCTTAGGTGCGCGAGGATGTTATAGTCTACCTTACCCTTTTTGGGAGGGTCTTTGGTAGTTAGCTCTTTTGTGACCTGGTCATCTAAAGTGATATCTTCAATGACCTTTTCCTTTCCCTTATCTTTTCGGCCGACGGGCCCGAGATTCTTTTCTGGGAGTGTGCGATTGCGCAGCTGAATGTTCTCGCAGATCTCTGATTCCTCCTCTTTCCCCGAGAAAGATTCTTTAAAGAGAGGGCCCAGAGCCATTTCTTCATCAGAGTCGCTCCCAAAGGTGAGAACTTGTGACTCCCTGGCGTTAACCATGCAACAGTTGCCAGTCGTTATGTTGTGCCCATCGACAGTGCTTCTTCGCTCCCGACGGATCTTGCGTTTCATGCGCTTAAAATGTTGCCGATGAGCAACATATCCTTGCCACCATATCTTAAAGGCGTCGCACTCCTCCGTGGGATGTGAGATTTTTCGATGATATGTGCAATAGTCAGGGTGCGTCTCTACCCCATCGTGTGTGTTTCCTTTCGAGGGTGGTAGCTTCATCCCCATTGACATGGCTTTGGCAAACCTTTTTCTCGTCTTGAATATCTTCTTGTCTGCTTCGGATGCCTTATGCTCTGTCAGGGGTAGTTCAACTCTTTCGTTCAGTTGCCCGCATTTGGCTCCTTCCGACGTGGTCATCTCACGCTCCTGGTCCGCTTTACATTTTAGACGAATCTCGTCTAGAAAAGCGTCGATCATTTCATCTGTTGGCCATGCGCGTTCTGGTACAGGCTCTGCCCCCAGTTTCCTAATGCCAGGAGTTTTCCCATCATCGGCAAACGAGTGGGAGATTACATTACAACTCGCCACATATCCTTCGGATTCATCCGACGAGCTTTCTCCATCATCTTCCTCTTGAAAGATGTGGTTGAGGAACTCTTGCAGCATGACAGGAGTCCGCGCCTTCTGATTGTACTCTTCCAACGTGTCGATTTGCTTTTGTAAGTTCGTGTGTTCTTTTCTAGGTTTCACGGACTTCTTGGATTTCTTCTTCTTTTTCTTCGAAGATTTCGACGATTGGGCGTGAGTATCTGGGCTCTTACCGTGAGCCTTTGTAGTCGGGCGGCGCCTTAGCATCCCTTCGATAATTTGAGGTTCAAGAGGGTCCTTCCATTCGACCGCAGGGCACGCATGAAGGTCTCTCAGCATTCTTTTGGTTTTAGTTGATAGCACGACCTCCCATGGAGCTTCTTCAATAAAAGAACATGTTGCCCCCGGTGTATCCGCTTTCCTAGGAGCATGCGGCTGTGGTGGGTTCACCTTCCACTTTTCGGACAGTACAAACTTTCCCTGGAGGTATTGGTCTTCAATCCATCCTTTGAAGACGAAGCAATCTTCAATCGGATGGCTTACCGTTTGATGGTAAGGGCAGTAGTTGGAGTCATTCACCTCGGTGGGTTGCGGCGGTCGCCTTGGATTTGGTAGGTTTATAAGCCTGTTGCGTATCGCCAGCTCGAATAACCGCTTCGTCTTGTCTCGTGGGAACGAGTAGGGACGCTTCATTTTCTCATTATAATACCGACGCCTTTCCTCCAGTTGATCTGCCGGTTTCGGGGCGTTAGGTTGCTGTTGGGCATTCGCAACAAAGGTTGCCCTCCCTTTACCCTTGTCATTCCGAGGTTCCGACTTCGGTGTAGGTGGTCTATGACCCATCTGGTCCATCTGAGCCAACTTGTCGATTAAAGCCTGGAATGTGGTTGGCTTAAAGAACATCATAAACTGGGAGATAGTTGCGTGGGGGTCTAGGGTTCCCACGAACATGCCCACCGCGGGTGCTTCCTCGATACGTTGCTCACATCTCGACCACAAGTTCCGCCAGCGTATAGCGTACTGGACCCAGGTTTCGCCCGGTTTTACCCTGGCGTTAATAAGTGCGGTTATTGGAGTGCGTTCGCTGGCACTTGCAAATCGCTGAGTGAACAACAACTCCATTTCAGCGAACGTTTTGATGGAATCGTTCGGGAGTTCTGAATACCATTCGAACGCTGTTTCTGATAAGCTGCCCACGAACTGGCGAAGCAACAATTTATCGTCACCGCCGGTGTTACCGCAGAGGGCCCGGAACTGGGCAACATGTTGATGGGGATTGCCTGTCCCCTTATACACATGGAATTTCGGTATCGTATAGCCTTGCGGGTATTTGATTTGATCGTACCAGCTCGGATACGGCCGCCCCGTTTTCACGACTTGACCAGCTGCCTCAGTCGCATGATGAACTCGGATTTGCTGGGCTATGTAGTCAGCTAAGTCAGCCTTAGAGATTGCATCCTCCCTGGCCGTTGAGAGGGCTGGTGGTGGATTTGACGTTTCTCCTCGGTCGTCTTCAAGAACGATCGGGGGATCCTCGGCGGGTAAGTCCTGCTGGATCATCATTCCTATCACATCTTGGAAGAGAAGGCCCATCCGTTGTATGTTGGCCGCTTGTTCAGCAGCCTCTTTGTCCCTTTTCTCCAGTGTTCGGCGAAGGAATTCAGCGTCTGTTTCTTCCTCCCGGCGTGCGTCTGAGGACGTTTCTGGGTTTTCTTTTGGTCCGGTGAGCGCGGCCATAGCATTCATCATTTCTTGAAGCTTTTGTTGCTGCTCCTGGGCTTTCGTCACGGATCGGGTTAGGGGTCGGTGGCCCGTGGAAGTGCGGCTTTCCTCTTTCCCAAAGGCCATGTAAACAGTGTGCACCACCATGCCCCCAGACTCAGGGCGTCTGGGTTTAGTGCTTTCAGTCGTCGCTACATGCTGTGAGGTCCTCTCTGGCCTCCTCCTTTTGTGAGTCAGTCGATCACCAGCTTTTTGGGGTTTAGCCTGGTGACCGGCTTCAGGTTGGATTTTCAGCTTCTTGTGCCGGCGGGAGAAGTTTGGATCGATGATCGAGTCTCGGGCCTGCCGCCAAGCCTTATAGATTTTGGAAGACAGCCGTTGAGGAGATCGGGGCTGTTCGGGTTTTGTTTCCTCAACCTTTTTCAATGAGGGAGGAGACCTCTTCAGTACTGCCGTGGGGGAATTCCTTCGCACCTTATTTAGCATTTCAAAGCTGTTCCCAGTTGGAACAGCAGCATTGACCTCTGCCACCGGGGCCGCTGGAGTCAGCCCGGAGGGAGAGTTGCCCCCAGCCTTCCTTACTCGGCGCCAATGGCGACGTCGAGCGGGCGGCGTTGGGTCAGCAGTAAGAATGGTTCCTTCTTGCCCCCTGTGTGGATGGGGGGTTGTTGTTGGCGTTAGCCTATCGAAGACCGATGTCCTCTGGGAAGCGGGAGCAAAGGCCAGAGCCGTCAATCTTGTAAAGACTGACTTTTTGGCTGGAGAGGTCGCCTTGGCGATTTCAGGAACGGGAACGGCCGCTTTCTTAAAAGCAGCCTTCTCTGAGATTGTAGGCCCCGTGATGAGCTCGCAGGATTCCTGGCCCAATCTAGAGAAGACCGAGGCATCGACGTTGGGCGACTCGTTGAGAGGAGCCGCGGCAGGGGTAAGACGATCAAAGACCGACTTCCCGAGAGTTTTCTTCGTCAGCACTGGAGCGGTAAAGTTTGTCGGCGGGATCATAGTCCCAAAGAACAATCCTGTGGTGGCGCGAGTGACCTGTTCCACTGGCATTGTGAATAGCGAAGCAGCTTGGGGTCCATAGGCTATACCTCCTGGCAAGGCAGAGCGTCGGCTGCAATTGCCGTCTGAGCAGTTGGAGGATTTCGCAGGGGTGGAAGCCATCGATCCTTTGCTTTCTGCAATAAGCGAGATGCTAATTCTCAGTACCTTGAAACCCGAGGGCAACTATTAGCGAACCGCGATTGGTTCGCGAATCACGACACACGAAGTGTGGAGTGGAAAGAGGAAAAGGTCCCACCGGGCGTGCCAGAATCCGTTCCCCTCCGAACGGCGGCCGGGACGTCGGGACGTCTGAGGCGTTAGGTTCGGGGCAGATGCTAGTTGGTGCTATCCGTCCACCTCTCCGAAGATGCCAAGTTGATTTATGGCACCATATATCGAAGGTTTAAACGGATGCGACCGATGTAGCAGACTTCGTCAGATTCCCCCTCGTTTGAGGGGTTTTTGATTGTGGGGACGCTCTTCCCTGCAGGCGCAAGCCCCTGCAGTTAATTACGCTACCGCATTGCGGTAACAACTTTCTCCTTCTCCAGATGGTCACTTCGTGTCGTGGGTGTTTGTTTTATTGCCCGTGGATTGTTTACGGAGACTGAGTTATGTCGTCGCCCGTAGGGCGTGGACTAGCCCAAATCCGCATTATCTTAAATTTGGTTTTGGGGGGGGTTTTGGTTTGAGGATACGTCAGCCCTACTCGAGGCTAAGATCAACTCAAACGTTTGTTAAGGATACGTTAGTCTAACTTTGTGACTAAGATCAACTTAACGGGATCGTTTAGATCCGACAAAAGAGTGTTTGGACTCTAATGTTCCAGTTTAGGGACATAGTGGTCCATCGTCTGTATGGCTGTCGGGACCCATCACCTCTCTGACGACGTTGAAGGATTACAACGACAGATGTCAGAGGAGTTCAGAGATGTACCCTTGAGCCGGAGTTAATTTGGGGGATTCGTAGTCCAGTATGTTTGAGGGTTTAAGGACGCGTTGGCCATCTCCAAGGCTAAGATCAACTTAAACGGGACCGTTTAGGTCCAACAAAAGAGCATAGGAAAGGGCTCTATTGTTCTAGTTTAGGGACGTTGCGGTCCATGGGTAGTTTAAGGACATTGCGGTCCGTGGGTAGTTTAAGGACATTGCGGTCCGTTGTTAGTTTTAAGACATCTCGGTCAAGGTTAAGGACGTCGTAGTCCATGGGTTTTAAGGACCCCACAGTCCGGTATGTGCTCTGGATGCTTTACACGGGTTCACTGCCGTGCTTAGCGAGGACCAGGCTCCGCTCTGGACGTTTTCCGTGGGGTCAAAGAGTGACGTTATCCACGTTCCGCGTGACCAGGAATTTGTATGAGTTTAAGGACCCCACAGTCCATATCATGGGTGGTCGTCGGGACCCGTCACCTCTTTGAAGACATTGAGGGATTACAATGCCAAGTATCAAAGGAGTGAAGAGATGTACCCTAGAACCAGAGTGGCTTGAGCAGTCCGTGGCCCAATTTGAGGTCATGACTGATTAATTATGTTATGAGCCCATTGGCCCAATTAGTCACGAATTGAGGACTTATGGCCAGCTTGGGCTAAGTCCCATCATGTCTGGAATATTGATTCCTAGTGAGTCCATCGAGGGAGAAGCTTTGCCTCCATCCCTTTAGCCAATTGGGCTATAGACTAGTGTTAAACACTTCAAAGCAATCAGTGTCGAACACTGGGAATGAGTTTGACAAGTTAGTGTTTAACACTAGAGGAATAATTGGTGTTGAACACCAGCAACAAGGCCTTGAAATGATCATAAGCACTAAAACAGCTCAGTGTTGAACACTGGCAATGGGGATCTTAAATTAGTGCCGAATATTAAAACAATTAATATTGAACACTACGAACAAAATTCTTTAATTAGTGTTGAACACTAAGGCCCGATAGCATTTCAATACTGGATTCGAGGGTTTTAATTTAGTGTTAAACACTACAGCAAGAACGGTCACGTGGCCCCACGTGAGAGTGCCTTCCCTTCAATGATTCTGCCGAAATTACTGTGTCTTTGATAGCGTCACGTGTTAGCACGTGACGGGCATTCAAATGCCTATGTGTTAAGGCTTCTGCTGAAAGTCACGTGGGTCACGTGGGGTGTTGCCTCCAAGGGGCTTTCTGTAGGGCTTTTGGGGGGGGTCACGTGGTGACACGTGACCCTGCCTTAATGTTATTTTTAGAGGATTTGTTACTCCTTTTTCAGGAATTAAATTCCAGAAACTTTTAATTTCAGAGGAATTAAATTCCTATCTCCTTTCGAGGGCCTATATTCTGGAATAGAGTTTAAATCTGAGTTTTCTGTGGGAATTAAATTCCTTGTTTATGCGAAGAACCGAATAGGGTTAAACCCTAACAAAAGCTTTTAAGGAATTAAACTCCCCTTTTCTGAGGATTATGATTAAAGGAATTAAATTCCCACTGTTTCGACAGAACTATGTTCTTGATTAGGGTTCAACCCTGTTTCTTTTTGTTTTGAAGGAATTAAATTCCCATAATACAGGGTCGAACCCTAACTTTATTTTGGAGGAATTAAATTCCTATAGTTCTATGAGAGTTAAATTCTCATACTTGCATTCCTTCTCTATGTTTTGGATCTGCATGGCAGGATCTCGACCCATTGAGAATTAAATTCTCAACCTTAAGGGGAGATGTGCACTTTGCAGATCCTCTATCAAAGAGGGAGGAGATATGCTCTCTCGTTTTATGCCTCAGAGTTAAACTCTGTTGAGAATTAAATTCTTTTTCTTTCCAAAAGGCTTTCCCTTTCTTACCTAGGGTTTTTGCAGAAGATCTGAGTCTTTTTCAAGTATCAAAGCTCTTCTCCTTTTTCTCTTTTTTTTTCTGCGTATGTATATATCCTGTGTCTCTTGGCTCCTATTTATAGGAGAAGCAGCCTAATCAATCAGTTTTTTGACGAATCTTCATTGAGATTTGATTTGCGTCCATCATTCATTTTGGGCCTTTGGATTATCAGGTGAATTTTATTCACCATTGGATCTTGAATCCAGAGATTCTCCTTTGTTATTTTGGTTAGATTTAAGGGGGAAATCTTTCCAAACCCGAGATTTTCCATAGATAGATGATATTTAATCATCTCTGAATCTTTAATTTGATTGGTCCCAAATAATTACTTTCCTTTGGAAAGATTCGAATTTCCTTCAGAATTTAATTCTGTCGTCAAAAATGGGCTTTGAAAGCCGGTCACGTGTGACCACGTGACCCATGGTCACGTGTAGACACGTGACCCTCTTTGGAATGAAGAATCCTCTTCCTTTCTGCGCTATCTTCCGGTTGCTGTTGTAGCCATCACGTGCTACCACGTGACGCCTGGTCACGTGTGAGCACGTGACCCCTGTCTGGCGCTTCTTTCTTTGGTTCAATTGGAGAGCGAGTTTGCTGCTTTGAACGTCACGTGTCGACACGTGACCCTGGTCACGTGGGAGCACGTGACCTCTTCTGAAGCTTTTTTCCTTGACTTGATCAGGGAATCAAAGTGCGCTTTTTCTGTATTTTATAGGTCACGTGTCAACACGTGACTGCTGTCACGTGTAAGCACGTGGCCTCTTTTGAAGCTTTTCCCAGAAGCTTTCCTGATTTTAAATCAGGAAACAACTTCGATTTCTATCCCAAGTAAAACACTTTTACTGGGATGAATCTTATTTGTTTAAGTATTGTTCCGATCAAATCATTCACTGGTGTATCCCTAACGATGAATTCAAGAGTGTGTTGTCATTTTGTCATGATCAGGCATGCGGCGGTCACTTTGGTCCTCGAAAAACGGCGGAGAAAGTTTTACAATGTGGCTTTTATTGACCAACACTATTTAAAGATGCTTATGACCATTGCAAAACTTGCCCGCGGTATCAACACATGGGTCGGATTTCACGAAGAAATGAGATGCCACTCCAACCTATCTTGGTTGTGGAGATATTTGACGTTTGGGGTATTGATTTTATGGGCCCTTTTCCTAATTCTTTTGGGAATTTGTATATCTTGTTAGCGGTTGATTACGTCTCAAAATGGGTGGAAGCAATACCGTGTCGCACTAATGACAACAATGTTGTTATTAAGTCTCTTCAAGAAAATATCTTCTCGCGATTCGGACACTCTCGCGCTATAATTGGCGACAACGGGACGCATTTCTGTAATCGGTCTTTCGAGGCTTTGATGCGGAAATATGCAATCAACCACAAACTTTCTACTCCCTACATCCCCAAACAAGCGGGCAAGCTGAGATTTCAAATAGGCAAATCAAACAAATTTTGGAGAAGACGGTTTCTAAAAACCGAAAAGATTGGTCAACCAAATTGACGGATACTTTTTTGGCATTTCGCACCGCTTATAAGACCGATCTTGGTATGTCTCCATACCACCTTGTGTTTGGGAAGGCATGCCACCTTCCTGTCGAGATCGAACATAAAGCAATGTGGGCTATTAAAGAGATTAACTTCGATCTTGATCAAGCTAGCAGCTATCGGAAGCTTCAATTGAATGAGATAAACGAACTCCGCGATGAAGCTTACGATAATGCGGTGAAAGTAAGGAACCGGACTAAAGTGTTCCACGATAAAAACCTTTTTAGAAAAACTTTCACACTGGGACAACAAATCCTTCTTTACGATTCCCGTCTCCATCTTCATCCGGGTAAGCTTAAATCTCGTGGAAAGGACCTTTTGTTGTGCGGTATGTATACTCGCACGGGGCAGCAGAAGTTGAAAATATAAAAAACGGTTCAATTTTTAAAGTAAATGAGCATCGATTAAAATCGTATTTTTCTGCTAACCCAGCGGAGGAGCTCCTGTTTTTAAACGAGCCACTTTATCATAACTAAATTTCCTCCGCCTCACCTCCATGTTTCGGTAACATTGTCTCATTTTAAAGGACTTCACTGGATATCTATGTGTGCCAAAGTACAAGTTTGGGGGTAGTTTTCATTTGACTATTATTTTACCCCTCTTAATTTCTCTCCCTAAGTCTACAGGTCGATGCATTAAAAAAAAGACATCAGTGAGGACATTGCTGAAAACAGGTTTGAGGGGAAGGTTTGTATTTACTAAACTATCTTTTGGCACTTGGCACTATACAAATTTTTTTTTATATAATAAAAGAGTAGAAAGTGAAAAATTACATATGAAAGATAGGAAAAGTTTAAGAAAAACAAGAAAGTTAGATGTTTTCTTAAATGAAACTAGAAATACGTAGTTATGAGCCGTTGTCCCGAGGGTTAGTAAGATGAAATAAATTACTAATCAGAGGATAAAATTAAGTCTGAAAAATAGTCCTTATTCTTGACGCTAAACATTTGAACGTTGATACCCTACTATACGCACTTACACACATCTTGAAACTTGGGATAGTAGAGGATACCTTGAAATGCTCTTGTCTAAAAGCCTTAGTATGAAAAAAAAGTAAAAAAGTATAAATGGTGAAGAAAAAAATGAACACTGGTTTTGTAATTATCAAGGCAGTATAAAAAAATATAGCGAGAGTGCTTTATCACCTAGTGCCTTAGACCAACTGATTTGGGAGCCACTGCTAAGCCTTGGGTGTTGCGAAACGAGAAATTACGCCTAAATGCGCAAGCACATTTTGTAATCGGTTGGTTAGTACCTCAAGAAGTATTAATGGTCGCATGAATAATGTGTGAGCAATTTTATCGAAAATATTCACCAACTATAAAGTACTTTGGAAGATGGACAAGAGTATGATAGCTTGAATTGAATTCTCTAAGTGTAGGGATGTCTTTTACACACACGTAGGGGTATATAATCAATGTTTGGAAGAAAGATAGGGAGGAAGACTAAAGGCGATGTTTTATTGAGGGATGATGTGATTTCTAACATTTTTTCATGACCATTAAGTTAGGGCTCATAGCAACTGAAAAGCTGGTATAGTTAGAAACTCTTATTTTTTCAAGTTCTTTCTTTTATAATTCTTATGTTTATATGTAACTTTCACTATCTTCCTTTTATAGGATTTTGTAGGTGTAATCCGCTGAAAACCCTCAGGAGACAACCCTTCTCCTACTATGGACACCTAGATGGTTAACGGCTTGTTGCACGTGCTCAGTGCAATCGTGTTGCCTACGAATGTGTGCTACTTAGGATTTTTCTTTTTCTCCTTCTCTTGAATAACTAGTTTTCTCGGGACGATTAAAGTTAAGTTTGGGGGTATTTGTTCAGTCGAAAATATTGTGCATTTGATATGACATTTTCCTTACTATTTTTATATAATAAAATGTATTTATTATAAATATGACACATATGAGCGTTTATCTGTAAAAATACTATTTTCATGTGTTTATATATTATAATTAACATTATGAAGGAAAATGTAAGCATACAATATCTATATAATATTTAGTCCATTTAAATATGCTTACCATATCAAATATTTTTAACCAATTCTCTTAAAACTATAATATCATGTCAAATGGTTAAGATAGTATTTCAATAAAAACAAATTCTACTAATATTATTTATTGAGTTATTGTGCAGAAATTATATCAGGACTGAAATCAAGGAAATCCGAGTTGGCGAGATCAAATCTGCCGAAATATTCATGTAAATCGAAGAAATCAATTCTGGCAGAGACTTAGAGAAGATTTTCAGATTCCAGATATCAAAATAGTCTACATGTGTCACCATAAGAAACCACAAGATTTTTTAAGCAAATAACCCACCGCGGATCCGCGGCCCAACCCACCAAATGGCTACGATTCCGCCGCACGTCTGAAGTTCTAGGGCATGGGATTTTCAGGTTGGGATCCTAACAACTAGTTACCATATTAGGAAACTAGGGTTCTGGCTCTGTGACTATAAATAAGGACCGAGAGCCTCTTGGAAAAATCATCAAACCGACGCGATCACGAAGTCCACGACGGCTCAAGAATCCTGGTTGATCATCGACAGTTTATCTACCTCCTTAAGAAGAGATCGAGAAGCAAACTGGGGTTTTCTAATCATTTTCTAAAGGAACAAAGTGTACTTGATCTTGTTGATTAATAAAGGTAGTTTTATTCTATTGCATTTTATTTTCTTCATGATTTCTATCTTTTCTTTTCCCAACATGCGCGAGTAATTCTCCACTTGTTAGGGTTCGTAGGATTAAGGTAGATTAATGGATAATGAAGATCCTTAAACTCTTTTTACGTCCTATAAAGTTTATAAACTTTACCAAAAGAATCATTAACATCCTAATCGGCGCACTACCAATTCATTGGGAGCCACGAGCGTGATTAGAGATTAGATTAACGATTGTTTTGGTAAAAGCTAGACATGAACGGAGATCCATATCAAGGTAGGGGTTAAGAGTAGGAACCCTATTCCCTTCAGAAACCCTAATCTACATGCATCACTGTCGATCTAGTTTTAAATCTATTAAAGGATAAGAGGAGTAATCTTTAATTAATCATCCATGACTACTAAATCTTAACGAACCCTACAAGCCCCCTTCTAATATAAAACCTACATTCGTAGTTAATCTAGATCTATATCCAGCATCCGTGTTTGACGTGGATCTAGAATCTACAACCATTCTTCACCATTCTTTATTCTTCCTCCTTTCCTAATCAACACGTCTAAAGTAATATTAAAAGATTCCACGTTTCCCTGAGGACGACCCGTACTCATCTCGGTCTAGCTACACGCGACACCGTTATTGATTGCGGTTATTTCTACAAACACACTTTTTCACATCAATCAGTATCCTAGTTTAATCAAGACTCTGGGTATTTTCGAGAAGATGTTCGTGGAGTCAGAGGGACAGAGCATCACCTTTAAGAGCTTCATCGCATGTTTTCTCTATGAAGATGTCTTATCAAAGGTGGCTCCAAAATTTGTGAATATTAACGACCCTTTCGGGTTTGGGATGAATAAGCTGCCGGCCAAAGAAGAGGACTTGCCGCAGTTTTACATTCCGGTTTCGTCGGTCATGCCCTTCGATTCAATTACAGCCCCTGGCATGGACGAAGAGACCTTCTTCGTCAGCTTCATCAGTCTTTGGCTCAGTTGGTTCGCCATGCCGACGCATCGACGCTTCATGAGAGCCACTGTCTTCTACCCTGCTCATCGTGTAGCCGAAAGGGTACGGTTTGCTGTTGGCATCGCGGGATTGTCGCATCTTTATCATGGATTGAGCGTTGCGGCTAACATTTCAACCCTTGGTACGGATGTCGTGAATTCCTCTCTCCACTGCTTCACGTCGTGGATCGAAATGCATGTATTGGGAGCGTTCGCAGCGCATCGGAGGCCGGATTTTTATGACTCCTATTCCTTCCCACGGATCATGAGGCTGGTGGATGCTTCTGCTCCCGACCCTACCCAGCAAGGGGCCCTCCGCGTGCTGCTTAATCCATACTCCAACGAGGGCAGGATGGTTTTCATTGACCGAGTTCTTTCTGCTCCCGCAGGGCATATTCAGCAGTTGTTCGACTTGTCGAAAGGTGGAGCGTCGTCTTTAAAACCTAAGGAGATCATGCACCTATACTTGATTAGGCCGGGTTACCTGGTGTTCCGGCAGAACAACACGGCTATTTTTAGGCTGTACAATCCGCATCGCTTTGCCCAGCAGTTGGGCTATAACCATGGTGTCCTTTTCGAGGCGTTCTTGGTTGAACATACTCCATCTCTGGAAGTCACGCGTGACATCATCCATCACTTTATGCGGCTGAACACCGGCTCCCGTTTCATGATCCCCGGGGCCGACTATATTCCAAGGTGTGTGGGGTCCTTCGCCGGTTGGTACCGTCATCGAGTCGGTCTCGTCATCGTCGAGGAGAGCCGGGTACTCTTTGAATGTCGATCGTCGGCTCCGGCCCAAGCTACTGGTATTCCGTTGTGGCCGTGGACATTGGTTCGCCCTCCGTTGAGGGATGGCGGCGTGGTCCTTATCCCGAAAGCCGCAAAAATGGAACCAACTCCTCGCACTGCTGGGATGCCAGTGCGCACTAGAGCTCAGGCGAAGGCCTCTGATGAAGCGTCAGTGACAGTACCATCAGTGGCGGTGTCATCCGCGGTGGTATCGCCAAAAGGGGATACTAGAAGCAAGGTTAGACAACGTCGCACCAAAGCGCCAAGGGGAAGGAAGCGATCATCTTCCAGTGTTAGCTCTAGCTCGAAAAGGAGGAAGAAAATAGCTGCCGGCTTTCTTGTCCTCCTGCTGGAATCTGAGCCTATTGTTTAAGACGAGCCTATCTCCATGCAAGAGCCAGATGACGGTCTTATTTATCCTGGCTCGTCAGCCGAGGAAGCCGCGCAATTAGTTGAAGCTTTGAGGCGCTCGCAGGATGAGACCGAAAATGTGCACATCCCGAAGAAGCCCTACCTTCGGTTATCTTCTAAGAAGATCCCCCTTCTCTACGGAGAGTACATGTGGGTCCTCTGCGAAGGGAAGATGAAAGAGCCTTCAAGAAGCCCATCTCGGCTGCTTCTGAAGACAAGCTAGCACTGAAAACCGGTGGGCATGAATCTGCATTTGAATCCCGGCGAGCACATTTCCTTAGGAAGGAACGACGGCTTAAAAAAGCCATACTAGAAGCATCTTGGTACATCGGTATTTGTGCTTTCCGTATTTTTCTTTTGGCAAATAATTTGTATCGCTTTTTATATCTCCATATCTTTGCGAAAACTTTGCAGGGACTTCAGCAACGAAAGAGGATCTGAGCCCAGGTAGTGCCATGACCTCCGCTTCTATAGATGTATCCCGTGACACATCGGCATGTGCAGAAGGGGTTACTACAGCTATCGTTCCTGTTGTGGAGCCCCCGGTGGCGGCTCTTGTTCCTTCGGTATCCATTCCTCGAGCGGAGGTGACCCCATTGGCCACGGACCCTATGGATGTCTCTAGTGATGCGCCGAAAGGTGTAGAAGAGATTGTTGAAGCAGTTAGTTCTATTTCGGAGCTCCCGGTGATGACCCTGTCTCTTTGGCGTCAATACTTTCCACGGAGGCGACATTGCCGGTCATAGACCCAATGGATTCTTCTGGTGGCGTCTTGGAGATTGTAGGAAGGACCGCGAAGGCCACTGTTCCCTCTTTGGAATCTAAAGTGGTGGTTGTTGCTCCGCAGCTGGAAGCTGCTACACCAGCCAATGTCCCCGGTGATGTGCATGAGGGTACGGAGGAGGCTGCCGAAGCTACAATACCTCCAGTTCAAGGCAAGCGGAGCATAGAAGGTAATCTTTTACATTTTTATTTCAATGATCCCCTCATTATCTGAGATCTTCTTTCTTTCAGAATTGCAGGAATTAGCGGCTTCCATAGTGGACCTATCTCCCAGGAAGTCCTTTCAGCGCTTACTTGATATGGCTGCCCTACAGGCGATATCCCCGCAAAGCATCGTCCTTTCTTCCGGGCAAGGTCGGTGTTCTTTGACCCCTTTTCTTTATTATCACTTTTTATAACGATGCTAATATGCCCTCTGCAGTTTTGGAAGCTGATGATGAAGTGGAGATCCTTGATGGGCCTGGGGATCTTTCAAACCCCCCTTGCATAATTGTGGGTAAGTAAAACTTTACCCTTGGCACTGTTTTATTCCATGTTTGCCAGTCTTGCTGACTATTCATAAATTTTGACAGTTTTGCCAACTCTAGCTCCAGTAGAGTCCTGAATCTCTATGGCACCGGGCCCATATGCCCGACGTGTGTCTGAAAAAATGGCGAGACAGAGCATTCACTCCTTGTCGACCCTTATTGAAGATCTTCGCGCTGGTAGTTCTGTTACGGCCGAAGAATTTGTTGCCGAAGCCAATACTTCTTTGCCATTCCTTGCCACCTATCATGAAGAAACATTGGTGCATGTTTGGGTTGAGTATTGTCGCCGAGTGGAGGCTTGCTTACATAGTCTTGAATGCATACACCTTCCTTCCGAGCTTCTAACTGCAAATGCGAGCCTGCGGGGATGGATTGAGCGGTGCGCCTCTAATCTACAGTCTTGCGAGAAGAGGCTTAACCGGAAATTTTCGGAGAGGGAGCTAGCCTCGAATGCTTTGGGGGAACTCCAGGATCAACTCACTACTAAGACCACTCGTGCATATGAAATTTGGCAGGTGCTTCAAGAAGCTATCACAGAGGTGGTAGCTCTTGATAAAATCGTTATCTTTACCCGCGAAATGGTTGAAGCTCATAAAGTTGCTGAAAAAGAGCTTGAGAGTCGGTTTGCCTCGTATCAGGCTCAGCAGTCTCAGGCGGAGACTCGTCTTATGGTAATAGCAAAGCTTGAAGCTGAGGCCCAGCGGAAGAATGATGAATTGACGAACTTACTGCACCATCCGCCGGCTTGAAGAATTTTTTTTTATATTCTCCTTTTTGTATTTACTCCTGAATGAGAGTATCTTCTATTCATTTTGATTCTTTTATGAAATGTACCTTGTATTCATTTGGAGTTATGAATAAAAGACATATTTTATTTCATATTGGTGTGTTCCTTTAGCAAATGCGTCTTGTAGATAGTCTATCTTGATCTCTTTACAGGGTTAGGAAACAAGTTCGAATCTGTCGCCCAAGACTTTTCAACCTTATGAGCCGTGAGGGTCACATAAAGACTTTTCTCCCTATGAGTCGAGAGGATCCCGTAGGTGTATTTTCTCCTTAGGAATCATGAGAATTCCTAAGTGTGTGTTTTCTCTTGAGAGTCGTAAGGATCTCACAAGAGCATTTTCTCCTTGCAGGTCGAGAGGACTTACAAGTGTTGTTCACCACATAAGGAAATTTCGTGCCATTGGTGGAACTTGGTGGGGGAAACGTTTATTTGTGCCCGTGGATTGTATACAAGGGTCAATATTGAACTGCTTATAGGGCAAACTGGGAGATGTGATGGCTTAAGAACAGGCTCAGATCCCTGTAACTTATGGCTTTCGAATCCTATGAGCCGTGGGGGTCTCATAAGGGGGAAGATGTTGGAGATAGTGCCCTCAGAGTCAATTATTGGATCACAGGCACGTGATTGCAATGATTGAGGGAGGACCTATCCCGGTAGGACAATCTTACTCAAGATGATAGTATGCTATCTGGTTTATCTTTATCATCGTGTACTGCTTTAGGTGACCTGACAGGTCGCTATTACACGTTGATAGAGCCCCTAGGATTCTTGCTTGACTGCCAGCAGTATGAGGGCGATCATATACGTGAGAGCTGGTGGTCTATAAGCACATCCTTAAAAGGTCCCTAGTCGTGGGAGTTTCGAGATAGGGCATCGATACTCCACAGTAGACTAGTGTATACAGTCGAGACCCCGACGAGGGGCGGTGGCCGGTCTCACAAGCCATTGGTGTCAGTTGGTTCACCTAAGATGTATACAGGTGCTCATTGGGTTATGAGTACACCGGACAGGACTCGCCGGGAACATGCTAGTTGGTCTTATACCTGACGTCAGATAGCAGTTCCCTGGTGACATGTGTACAGGTTAGTTCATCGACCTGGGGATCGTCATTTGTCTCGTGTGAGTTCCCACTGTACTTTGATTACTACCCTACCACGCTCAAAGGAGACGTGCAAACAGGTTTTAGTTGGGTACAGTCCCGAGCCACATGGAGGCAGTGAGCGGATTTTCAGGGGTTCGTCTCTCCCGGTATTGGGGGTGAGGTCGCGCTGTGTCTAGGAGAGCCATTACACGAAGCCCTCGGCCGAGGCAGGAGATTTACTGGTAGGTATTCCAGTAGTATCTCAGGGTGTTCTGGGCTACACTCCGACACGACTTGTACCGCTTTTGGGGGTCTGACTTTTACCAACCCCCTAGGCCCGCCATGCGATGCTCATAGACAAACGGACCGGACTGTACGGATATTGTCACTGACAGGCTCAGTAGGGTGTCAGGATGAGTTCGCTCATCGACGTCCCTTTTGTTCAATAGCTGGTGGCCCGTCACGTATTGGCTCATACCTCTGACGTGCTAGTGGTTAAATCCACAACCAAGGTGTTGACGAGTCTTTAGAGTCCCCCACATTCAGTTGCTCAAGTTTTCGGGCGAAACGCTGTAGAGGCCGTATGGAGATATGGCAGGGTTCGATCAGATACGTGCGGTATTGCACAGATCAGGATCGGACGGATAATACTAGCCGGCTTTGGTTTAAGCCGGATGCTAGTATAGTACAGTGTAGATTTTGTCTCATTGCATTTGTATTCGGTTGAAATACAGATGCGGGTGTGTATGCACAGTATCGGGGTTTTCCTGTAATTTATTGCGGGACCAGTCTTTTTTTTGGAGTTGCCAGTTTGCTTTCCGTTTCGGCCATATTTCTTTGTATCTTTCATTGGCCGAAGATTGGTGGAGGAGGGCTTATTTGCATTTGTGCAAATAAGCAATTTGGAAGGGGGTCTTTGCATATTATTGTATCATGATACATGCACCATCATTGCTTGACTTTCTTTAGTCATCATAGCTTGACTTTTGTGAGTGATGATGGAGGGACATGATGGTTAGTTGAGTGTTGGAGTTTCTTTGTGATCATTTCTTCATATGATAACATTTTCTCTCTCTTGTTTTTTTGGCTCACTCTTTTGCAATTTGGCCACATATACTCACTCCCTCATTCATTCTCTCCTCTCCCATTCCAAGCAATGGCCGGCCAAGCATATGGTGGGCTGTCCAAAAATTTGTAGCGGGGATTTTTGCTCTCTTGATGCTAGAAAAATCCCCAAGTTCCTCCACAAAAGTTCACAGTTAATTTCCTCCACCAAAGGCGACTTCAAGTAACCCCAAATGAGACATGTTTCTACACTATATTCTATAGCAAACCTTGGGCACGTCGGCTCGCCAACTTCGTGCCCGAGTTGTCTCGGTATAGAGGTGGGAGCCCGTAAAAGAAGCCGGCGACGTGGTGCCCTTCCGGCGACGAGGTGGAGACCGGAGATTCCGCGGGGAGATCGGGACGACGACGAGAAGACCGGAGGACACGGATCACTCGGTATATCTCTCTTCCCATCTTGTAGTTAGCTAGGACTAGTTTAATGGCACGATCCGGGTTTATAGTGCGCGGTGGTGCCGGTTTGAAATTTAAAGTTAACCATCGCTTCCGCATTTGGCCTCTGGATGGAGGCCGGGGCGCCGCCGTGCACTTACAGAAGATTCTCCTTACAAGTCATGAGGATCTCATAAGTGTAATTTCTCCTTAGAGATCGTGAGGAATCCTAAGTGTTTTGCTCCCTTATGAGTCGTAAGGATCTCACGCAGGTATTTTCTCCTTACAAGGTCGAGAGGACTGTGCAAGTGCACGGGAATTTTTTTACGAGTCTGCGCCCTTTCAGGTTTTCACAAACAGATCGGTAGTCCTGCTGTTTTTACTAACGGAGCCCTTTCGGGTTTTCATCCGTGCTCATTTCGCTTATGGGCGTACCCTTTTTTTGCTGTTGCTGCGTTAGCCTAAGGATGCTGTAGTTCGTAGTAGTTTGGGGACGTTTCGGTCCGTTGTGTTAGTGATATATATGCCCTAGAGGCCATTACTGTACATACGATGTATATTGTAGTGGATGCTTGGACTTATATAGGGATGACTTTCTTGCACGACATGATAGTATGCTATCTAGTTGCTCTTTATCTTAACATGTGCTCTGATTGCCTCTTACATGTTGATAAAGCCCTTAGGATGAGTAATTGACTACCAGGACTATGATGCAGATCATACTAGTGGGGACAGTGTAGTCGCTAAGTACATCCTTTAAATGTTCCTAGTCGTAGGTGTATCGAGACAGGGTATCGATATACCAGAGTAGACTAGCGTATAGTTTCTCGACCCATACAGATGGATGATGGATGATCCCATATCCATTGGTGTTTGAAATCAGAGACAGTATACGGGTGCTCAGTGGAGACTGGGTACACTGGACGGACTCGCTGAGAACTCCCAGATGATATTATACCTATCGTCAGATGGCAGTTTTCTGGTGACACTGGTACAGGTTAGTCTGTAGACCCGAGATCGTCATAGTCTTGTGCGATTCCCACTGTGCTTTGATTTCCATCATACCACGTCCAAGAGGGCGTGCAAAACGGTAGCTTTTGGGTACAGTCCCGAGTCACATAGAGGCAATGAGCGATATGAGGGTTTTCGTCTCTCCCGGTATAGGGAGTTGATGTTGTGCAGTGCTCGATTGGCTATAACAAGAAGTCCTTGGCCAAGGCAGCTTCAGAGATATACTGGTAAGTGTTATCAGTAGTTTCTCGACCCGTTATGAGCCTCATATCGATATGACTTATCGAGTTACTGGGGTCTGACGTTTACCACCCCTAGACGAGATATCCGACATATAAGACGAAGATACCGGACTGTACGGTAGTGTTACTGATTGGATTCACAGGAGTGTGAGCAGGCTTGCTTGTTGATCTTCTGATCGCTCAATACTTGGGTGGCCGTTAAGTTTAGCAGACCGCTTGAGGCTTGTGGGTGTTTGATATGATCATCACCTACTGCCGGCGTATTGACGAGTCTTTAGAGTCCTACACAGGGGTTTCCTGGCTCAAGAGAAACGGAGTAGGAGAACATATGTGATATGTGCGGGACCGAGAATAATACGATATGTGATACCGTATTCTATTCTCGCGATTCGTGACATTGATCGGTTGTATGCGATATAACCGGATTATCGGATCAAGTGTTGATTCGATAAGTTGTTACACATGATATTAGTCGGTTAATAGCCTGATTATTAAATCAAGAGTTGATTTAATAATTTAATGCATAATTATAAATTTGATATATTACATTACATTAACTAGTATTAGCTCACTTAAGATTTATTTTCTCACTAGATTGTGCACATTGTTTATATATGATATATGCAAGTGTATATGTTTGTGTCATGCTTGATGATACATACAAGTTGGGTGTATGAGACTTAAACCATGATTAGGTTAAATTAGGGTTTACTTATTTCCTAAAGAATAACAAAAGAGAGGAGACTTTGGTCAAAATTATCAAGCTTAATGAAGCTTGTAGAACTTTGACAAAGTCCACTCTTTTGTCATTCCTTAGGATATTTTCCTTAACCCAAACCTTAACCTTAGCCTTGGGTTAATTCTCTACATGAGTTAAGCATGAGGGCTTAACTCAACCATAGGTGATATAATTCATTTGGATGAATTATTCACAAGACTTCTTCTTCTTCTTTCTTCTTCACAAAAGCTTTCTAGCTTCAATGGAGTTTTGAGAAAAAGTGTGAGAAAATGAATTCTAAAGTGAGCCCACTTCCTACTTCATCATCCTCTACTACTTGCCATATAGTATAGGGTATTCTCTTCACAAACTTCTTGACCTAGTGAAGGAATAGCTTGAGTTAGTGTCTCCCCGACGTAGATCATCTTCGGCCTCGAAGTCTTCAAAGCAAGCACGTTCATTTCTTCGTGGAGCCTCTATAGAGTCCTGACTTCGCGATCGCAGCGGAGGGGACTACTACACGGAGCTATTTGAAGTGAAGGACCGGTCTACAAAGGTTGTATTCCTTGCTCACTAAATATTGCAAAGTGTTTGCAAGGGTTTTCCGTATTATTTCTAGTTAACGATTCTAGTTAGGGTTATCTAAATCGGCAAAATTTTAATTTGTCATGGACGATACCTCCCGAAACCTTGCTGCCGTCGTAAGTAACCTTTCAGTGGTATCAGAGCCATGCTAGAAATTTATACGGATTTTGTTAAGATTGCCAAACCGAAATACTCCGAAATCCGCATCGTCAAAACCTGCTTGCTGTCGATTTTTAAAAGTTGTCAAAAAAATTTTCAAACAAGTACAGAGTGATGTATGGGATATATCATGAACAAACACAAAATTTCAAGGCATTTGGTGAAAATTGGGCCGAGCCCCGCCCCGCCCCCCCCATATCGGCCAAAACCGAGCCCCCTCCCCTGAAATTTTGCCAATGTTCCACTAACTTGGTTTTGATATTTCAGGTGTTGTTTATTTTGGCTAATTTTGCATGTGATGTAATCTTACACTATAAGCAAGTCGAAGTGTTTCGTATTCGTAGTTTTAACAATGTTTCGGGTGTTTCACATATTGTCTAGACAATGTTAAAAAGTTCGATCGAATGTCAAAAACCCATTTTTCCAAGTTTAACGTATTCGGAAAAATATGCAAGTGATCCTTTGGACCCTCTAGAAGAACGTAACCTTAACTCGATTATGTGGCCGTCAAAACCATCACTTGAACCCTAGGGTTTGTGATAGTTTAGTGTTTCACATGTGAGGCGTTGGTTTGACCCTTCTACGGCTGATTCATAGGTACTGTAGAATATTCTGGGTATTACTAAAACTGTGCTCAAGTGTTGAGCTGTCGGGAAATTGTGGGATTTTGATCAATCGATCGAAGAGTTTATCGTCGTCCGGATATTATGTGATGGGATACAATATTTGGAATCCGCAAGTTGTTATGAGATAACTAATTTGAATGTTATAAATCTAGCAGTTTAGTCTCATTTGATCGGTTGCCACGGGATTTTTATGTGATCAAAAGTCCGTCGCAATCACGTAGCGTACGCGGATACTCGCCAGGTAAACTTAATAGATAACCACGCCTCATAGCCCCGACCAAGTCACTGTAGGAGAACCCCGTCGCCAAAAGCATCCATTCGGGTGCTCGCGGCAGCGGTGTTCCGTCTTAGTGCACTTCGTCGACGGCATCGGGGGGTGCGGCGGTCTACTAAAGTTTCCGACGAGCATTCGATCAGGATGTTGGGAATCTTGTTGAATTGCCCGACTAGATATTGAAAAGTGTTTCCGAGATCGAGACTAAAATGTGGGGTTTATAATTGTTAGGCATGCGATGTCTAAGGAATTCATTTGGTTAGGCATGTGATGTCTAAGGTGGTTGCGGATTCCAACTGTTGTAGTTTTTCACTTTCTTTTCTGGGACCGTAAGTGTAATATGTGGTGTATCGCCAGTTTTGTTGCTATACGTCAAAGACAATTGGGATACGCATATTTACTTACGTTGATGACATGTGATGTTATGTGTTGTTTTGATATGTTATATTGGATCATCGTGTTTTTGAAGAGCCGGAGGTTTTATGTGAGATGAGAGTTTTTCATTTTCATTCATGTAAAATTCATTGTATGTAATATTCTTTTATTGGGGCACTTCCGGGTTGAGGATGATATCACCATTGTATATTATTTACTTTTCCGCATTAGGATAGACCCAAGGCAGGGAGCACAAGTAACCGGGTTCTGGAGTCAAGTGGGAGACCATCTCGAGGAGTCGAGACCCGGGTCTCCTAACTCTAGAATTGGTAGGGTTTCTTGCCGCTCTCGTAGGGGTCTAGGGGTGTGCGATTGGCTATTCATCACGACCGTGGAATCCGTGTTTTATACAAGCATAAAATAAAACACGGAAATCCTAGCATATCCAATATTTCATATGTTGTTCTTCTGCTGAGTTATCTGTGATGTGATCATTTGATATGTTGAGATGGATACAGGATATAGTATATGTGATATATTATATAGACATTGCTTATGTTTTACACCCGCGCTAGCACTTCCCCACTCTGCCGTTAGTTATCTAACCTAACGGTGCACGAGGGGACATCAAGACGAATGCGGATGGCATAAGCGTACGTTGTATTTATCTATGATGTTTAAGTAACTTAAAATGATGGGACTTCATTAATGAGATTAATGAAATAAAAGAAACCTAAAGATGTTGTGGAATCGAATTTTCAAAAACAGGTAGCTCTAGTTGTTGCTTTGCATAGCGGTGTTCCTTGTAGAACATCCAGCACCTTATTCGATAAGGAAAGAGCCGAGATCTCTTCACCGGGAGTGACCTCTTTAGAAATAACTGGCAGATGCTACAACCCTCGGTTTGTCTTTTGATTGCTTCTATAGTTTTTGCTTTGCATAGTGGTATTGTGAAATATCCTGCACCTTATTCGATAAGGAAAGAGCTGACGATCCCTTCACCGGGAGTGACCTTTTTAGCAAAACTAGCAAAGGCCTCAAAAACACTCCATTTTAAATCATTTGATTCTACAACGAGATCAAGTTCATTACGCTCATGGTTTTCTTAAAAACCTGCGTAGCCCTCCGTCATTTCAGATAAGTACTTCATAGTATTCGTGCTGAGTTTGTTGGCTTTCGTCAAGGCGTAGTGTGCGGTAGCTATTTATGCTTATCTGCATAAGCATATGATGCGATTGAGTTAGGGTAGTCGTGCGACTTTGTTGGCTTTCGTCAAGGGTCGTGCGGGTGGGTTTAATTCAATTGGGAAATGACGGGTTGAACTTGACTAGTAGCCTATGGTTTGTTGGCTTTCGTCAAGGTCATAATATGCTAGGGGTAAAATATTATCGGGAATTTCAAGTGTTGAAATTTGCAATGAGATAGCATACCTCCTATGAGATAGTTGGATCCTGATACCCACTGCGAGTAAGAGTTACTCCTGGAAGAGTTTTACACATTACAATTAGCCGATCAAGTAGGTGTCTAGAAAGGTGTCAACGGGGTTACGCCTCTGGGAAAACGAGGTTTATTCTAATTAGGTCCGTGCGAAAGCACGGGGAACCTCCCTCAAAGTACCGGCATTGGCCTGGCCGAAAGATTGGTGAACTTTTAGGGTGTATTTAATCCCGGCTGGTCTTTCCTTTTAGGGTTTGAAGGAAAATTTGACTAAAACAGTGGGAGACATCCTGATTAGATATATTAATAACCAATGTAATCTTGCAAGAGCATACGCTGAGTGTTTTCTTCTCTCTCTCTCCAGGTAGCAACCATATCACACCTTAATCAAGATAATAATACGGATGAATTGACCGAACCCGCTTGTTATACTGCGCTAGGGAACGTTGGTCCCGCTCTAACTTATAAATGTTATAAGACAGAGCAGGAAATAGGGGATTACCAGGATTCCCGTACCGCCCAAACGAAGAAAGTGCATAATGATGCATCTTCTTCGGGTGTGTTCATTACAGAGAACTGTTTCTCAGTATCCTTTATGTCCTGGGTATGAGATACCGGATCAGGATCCCGCAAATGTAATCTGTTACATAGGCTACAGATAGGTAGAGAACTGGGAATAGGTGATAAGTTTCAAGAGTTGGAAATGGTGCAAGTGTTGCAGCCAAGTTTGTTGGCAGTTATCACCCTGTATTACCAAATACATTGATTCTGAACGAATGTTATTAGATATTGAACCTGATATACAACATCATATCAGTCACTTTATTAGTAAAGAAGGATATAATTTTGTATTGTTGGATAATGTTTTGAACATTACCTATATCAAGAGTTGATCGGTTCAGGCACGTTATCTAAAAGCATATATGTTCTAAATCAAACTACAGTTCTTAACGTACGGAACACACACAAGGGGAAGAGTTCAGAAATGAACGAATCCTTCTTGAGGCATTGTAGACTAGGTCATATCAATGCGACCCGACCAGCTAAGTTACATAGAGATGCATATTTTAAATCTGTTTGAATTTACATCTTGTGAAACTTGTCAGTCATGTCACAAAGATAAGATGACCATAGCTCCGTTTATTGGAAACAGAGAAAGAGTTGCTGAACTCTTGGAATTGATATATGCTGATGTATGAAAGTCCCCTGTCTACATATGCCAGGACCGGTTCTTTGTACTTCACTACATTCACTGATGATCTCTCAATATTCATACATATGTTCTTGTTGAAACACAAGTCCGAAGCTTTTGAGATATTCAAAGAATATAAGATAGAAGTAGAGAACCAAAACAGATATAAGTATTATGTCCTTTGATGAGATCAGGGAGGAGAATACTTGAGCACGGAATTCCTGGACTATTCTAAAGGAGAATGAGATTCTCTCTCAGCATTACTCCTCCGTATACACAACAGTGCGTTGGTGTATCGGGGTGGAGCAATCACACCCTATGTGATATGGTGTGCTCTATGATGAGTACTACTGAGTTTCCTGTTTCCTTTTAGGGGTTATGCACTTGTGAAGTTGCATACCTATTGAATAGGGTTTCTATCAAATCAGCTGCCTACCACTCCATATGTGATATGGAATGGGAAGAGCCTATGTCTTTAGTCTGTTAAGAATTGGGTTGTCCGGCCTATGTCTAAAAGCAAAATCCGAATAAGCTCAAGGCAAGGTCAGTTCTGTGGAAGTTTGTTGGATATCCCAAGTATTCGCAAGAGAATATCTTCTACCACTCTGAGGAGCAAAAGTTGTTTTGTTTCTCAGCATGCCACCTTTGGGAAAGGGAATTTCTTGTGAAGAAATTATTGGTAATGAGGTAGAACTGGAAGGAGTTCCAGCTATACAAACTGCAGCTGATGATTTGGTAAACCCAGAGGATTCAATAGTTTCCAACGAAGCTCAGCCTCTCCGCCAATCTGGCAGGGTTTTTCATCCGCCTGAGAGATACTTCGGTTTCTCTATGAGAGTGGGAGCAAGGATTGCATCATGAGATGATGACCCAACTGGTTTCGAGCAGGCCATCAAGAGTAGGGACTCTGTGAGAATGGCTGGATGCTATGCGATCTGAGATGGAATCCATATACACCAACAAAGTATGGACTTTGATTGCTCTATCTGAAGGGTTAAAATTCCCATCAGGAGCAAGTATATCTTGAGAAGATTACTTAGTGTACATGGAAAAGTTGAGACTTTCAAAGCTATGCTTAAGTCCATCCAGATCCTACTTGCCATTGCTACATACCATGACTACGATATCTGGTGGTTGGGTGTCATGACTGCTATTCTAAATGATGATTTAGAAGAGAGCGTCTATAAGTACACAGCCAGAGGGCTTCGTAGACAGTGGGAGCAGCGGAAACGTGTGCAAGTTGCTTTATGGGATAAAGCAGGCATCGCGGAGTTGGAACATTTGTTTTGATGTGGTAGTCAAAGAGTTTGACTTCATCAAAATGGTAGATGAACCTTGTATATACAAAAAAGTAGTAGGGAGTATGGTGGTGAACCTCGTATTGTACGTGGATGACATACTCTTGATAGGAAAGGAGTTTCCTATGCTATGCTCGGTCAATCTCCTCTTATCACATAGATTCTCCATATAGGATCAAAGTGATACCTTCTAAATCCTGGGTTTTGGATCTATGAGATAAATCTAATTGGATATTAGGAATCTCACTAGGTGTAGTGAGTTGGTATCAATCGATCCTGGGTAGAATCACTGGATAGGATCCAGGGTGGTAAGGTCGACTGAATGTCAGTCACAGGCATTGTCTTTACCCTCAGTAGAGGGACGGTATGTTGGAAGAGTTCCAAGCTAGATACCGTGGTATACTAGACAAAAAAGGCCAATACATTGCTACCTAAGATGCTACCAAAGAGTCGGTCTGGATATATATATATAAGTTCATGAGATGAACTTCGTTCCTACCATTGTGTGACAATGGAGTTGTGGTTTTGGCCTAGGAACCCCAGTCCCATCAGAGATCCAGACATATTCTTAGGCAGTATCACCTGAGTATCACCTGATCATGGAGATGGTTGATCTCCAGGGAGATAGAGGTTAGGAGAGTAGACATAGAGAACAACAGCGCGGATCCACTCACAAAGGCCTATTTCCCAGTAGAGACTTTTATGGGATGGTTGAGTATAAGATACTTCAACCACTGCTGATTGTTGGATATGAGATACTACAACAGATGGCCCTAGTGCAAGTGGGAGATTGTTAGTGATATGTATGCCCTAGAATCCATTACTGTACATACAATGTATATTGTAGTGGATGCTTGGACATATATAGGGAGGACTTTCTTGCTCGACATGATAGTATGCTATCCGGTTGCTCTTTATCTTAACATGTACTCTGATTGTCTCTATGTTACATGTTGATAAAGCCCTTAGGATGAGTACTTGACTATCAGGACTATGATGCAGATCATACTAGTGGGGACAGTGTAGTCGCTAAGTACAACCTTCAAATGTTCCTAGTCGTAGGTGTATCGAGACAGGGCATCGATATACCAGAGTAGACTAGCGTATAGTTTCTCGACCCATACAGATGGGCAATGGATGATCCCATATCCATTGGTGTTTGAAATCAGACAGTATACGGGTACTCAGTGGAGACTGGGTACACTGGACGGACTCGCTGAGAACTCCCAGATGGTATTATACCTATCGTCAGATGGCAGTTCTCTGGTGACACTGGTACAGGTTAGTCTGTAGACCCGAGATCGTCATAGAGTCTTGTGTGATTCCCATTGTGCTTTGACTTCCATCATACCACGTCCAAGAGGGCGTGCAAAACGGTGGCTTTTGGGTACAGTCCCGAGTCACATGGAGGCAATGAGCGATAGGAGGGGTTCCGTCTCTCCCGGTATAGGGAGTTGATGTTGTGCAGTGCTCGATTGGCTATAACAAGAAGTCCTTAACCAAGGCAGCTTCAGAGATATACTGGTAAGTATTATCAGTAGTTTCTCGACCCGTTATGAGCCTCATATCGATATGACTTATCGAGTTACTGGGGTCTGACGTTTACCACCCCTAGACGAGATATGCGACATATAAGACGAAGAGACCGGACTGTACGGTAGTGTTACTGATTGGATTCACAGGAGTGTGAGCAGGCTTGCTTGTTGATCTTCTGATCGCTCAATACCCAGGTGGCCGTTAAGTTTAGCAGACCGCTTGCGGCTTGTGAGTGTTTGATATGATCATCACCTACTGCCGGCGTATTGACGAGTCTTTAAAGTCCTACACAGGGGTTTCCTGGCTCAAGAGAAACGGAGTAGGAGCACATATGTGATATGTGCGGGACCGAGAATAATACGATATGTGATACCGTATTCTATTCTCGCGATTCGTGACATTGATCGGTTGTATGCGATATAACCGGGTTATCAGATCAAGTGTTGATTCGATAAGTTGTTACACATGATATTAGTCGGTTAATAGCCGGATTATTAAATCAAGAGTTGATTTAATAATTTAATGCATAATTATATATTTGATATATTACATTACATTAACTAGTATTAGCTCACTTAAGATTTATTTTCTCACTAGATTGTGCACATTGTTTATATGTGATATATGCAAGTGTACATATTTGTGTCATGCTTGATGATACATACAAGTTGGGTGTATGAGACTTAAACCATGATTAGGTTAAATTAGGGTTTACTTATTTCCTAAAGAATAACAAAATAGAGGAGACTTTGGTCAAAATTATCAAGCTTAATGAAGCTTGTAGAACTTTGACAAAGTCCACTCTTTTGTCATTCCTTAGGATATTTTCCTTAACCTAAACCTTAACCTTAGACTTGGGTTAATTCTCTACATGAGTTAAGCATGAGGGCTTAACTCAACCATGGGTGATATAATTCATTTGGATGAATTACTCACAAGACTTCTTCTTCTTCTTCTTTCTTCTTCACAAAAGCTTTCTGGCTTCAATGTGTAGGGTTCCTAGGCACACTCATGAGGTTCCATAAGGTATCAACCATGCCAAAATCAAATTTTTAAGTGCCGAGAAACCCTAATGAAGATCGTTAACTAGAGGTAAAGGTGAAATACATGCAAGATAACAACTTAACTACAAGTGAAAGGGATTACAACCTTTGTAGATCCGGTCCTCCACTTCTTTAGCTCCATGATGACGTCCCTCCGCTGCGATCATCGGGATCCTGGCCTCTAGCGTTGGTTTCATCGGAGAAATGAGCGGGCTAGGTCGTTGACTTCGGTGCCGAAGATGATCTACGTCGAGGCGACTCAAACTCAAGCTCCATCTTCACTTGGTCATGAACCTTGTGAAGAAAACACCCTATACAACATGGCAAGTGGTAGAGGATGAAGAAATAGGAAGTGGGTTCACTTTGGATTTGGATTTCTCACTTGATTTCAACACTTGGAATTTTCAAGAAGGGTTTTTCTTCTTCATGAAGAAGATGAAGAAGAAGCAAAAGAAAAAGAATTATTGAAAATAATAAATCAAGTGAAGACTTATCATAATGCAACCATAGGTGAAGTTAACTCATGTAGAGAGCAAACCATAGTTTAGATAAATGGTTAGGTCAAAGGATAAAAACAAAATGGTTAAGACTTTGTCAAAGTTGCTTGAAGTATCATGAAACTTCTAGCAAAGAAAGAAAAGCCACCATTTAGTTTTTAACCAAAATAAATAAATAAATAAGTTAAAACCCTAACCATTAACCTAAACATGGTTTAAAGCATACACACACCCAAGTTTGCATGTATCATCAAACATGATACAAACTAGTGCACAAACATATATCATATATACAATGTGCACAATCTAGTGAGAAAAAATAATCTTAAGTGAACCAATACTAGTTAATGTAAAGTAATATATCAAATATATAATTATACATTAAATCATTAAATCAACACTTGATTTAATGATCCGGTCATACTGCATATAACCGACTAATATCAAGTGTATCAATATATCGAATCAACATTTGATTCGGTAACCCGGCTATATCTTATATAACCGTCCGATGATACAAATCGCGAGAATAGAACACAGTATCACATACTGGTATTATTCTCGGTCCCGCACATATCTCATATGCGCTCTTATTTCTTTTCGCTTGAGCCAGGAAACCCCTGTGTAGGACTCTAAAGACTCGTCAATACGCCGGCAGCAGGTGATGATCATATCAAACACCCACAAGCCGCAAGCGGTCTGCTAAACGTAACGGTCACCCGGGTATTGAGCGATCAGAAGATCAACGAGCAAGCCCGCTCACACTCCTGTGAATCTAACAAGTGACACTTATCGTACAGTCCGGTCTGTTCGTCTGATATGTCGCATATCTCGCCTAGGGGTGGTAAACGTCAGACCCCAGTAGCTCGATAAGTCATGCCGATGTAAGGTCCACAACAAGCGTGTGTTAGTTATATGTATGCCCTAGAGGCCATTACTATACATAGGATGTATATTGTAGTGGATGCTTGGACATATATAGGGAGGACTTTCTTGCTCGACATGATAGTATGCTATCTGGTTGATCTTTACCTTAACGTGTACACTAATTGTCTCTCTGTTACATGTTGGTAAAGCCCTTAAGATGTGTACTTGACTACCTGGACTATGATGCGGATCATACTAGTGGGGACATGGTAGTCCATAAGTACATCCTTCAAGGTCCCTAGTCGTGGGTGTATCGAGACGGGGCATCGATATACCAGAGTAGACTACCGTATACCTTCTCGACCCATACAGATGGGCGATGGATGATCCCACATCCATTGGTGTCTGACATCAGAGATGATATACGGGTGCTCAGTGGAGACTGGGTACACTGGACGGACTCGCCGAGAACTCCCAGATGGTATTATACCTTACGTCAGATGGCAGTTCTCTGGTGACACTGGTACAGAGTAGTCTGTTGACCCGAGATCGTCATAGAGTCTTGTGTAATTCCCACTGTGCTTTGATTTCCACCTTACCACGTCCAAGAGGGTGTGCAAAACGGTGGTTTTTGGGTACAGTCCCGAATCACATGGAGGCAATGAGCGATAGGAGGGGATTCGTCTCTCCCGGTATAGGGAGTTGATGTTGCGCTGTGTTCGATTGGCTATAACCGGAAATTCCTGACCAGGGTTGCTGAGATTTACTGGTAAGTGTTACCAGTAGTTTCTCGAACTGTTATACACCTCATATCGACGCGACTTATCGAGCTGCCGGGGTCTGACATTTACCACCCCTAGGCGAGATATGCGACATATCAGACGAACAGACCGGACTGTACGGTAAGTGTTACTGGTTGGATTCACAGGAGTGTGAGCGGGCTTGCTCATCGATCTTCTGATCGCTCAATACCCGGGTGGCCGTTACATTTAGCAGACCGCTTGCGTCTTGTGGGTGTTTGATATGATCATCACCTACTGCCAGCGTATTGACGAGTCTTTAGGGTCCTACACAGAGGTTTCCTGGCTCAAGCGAAACGAGATAGGAGCGCATATGAGATATGTGCGGGACCGAGAATAATGCGTGTATGTGATACCGTATTCTATTCTCGCGATGAATGTATCGATTGGTTGTATGCGATATAACCTAGCTATCAAATCGAGGATTGATTCGATAAGTCGATACATCGGATATTAGTCGGTCATATGCGATATGACCGGATCGTTAAATCATGTGTTGATTTAATGATTTACTGTATAATTATATATTTGATATATTACTTTGCATTAACTAGTATTTATTCACTTAAGATGGATTTTCTCACTTGATGTGCACATTGTGTATATGATATAGTTTTGTGCACTAGTTTGTATCATATTTGATGATACATGCAAAGTTGGGTGTGTGTGTGTGCTTTAAACTATGATTAGGTTAATGGTTAGGGTTTGTTTTATTTATTTATTTATTCATTTTGGAAAGGATAAAATGGTGGTTTTCTTTTCTTTCTTTGCTTGAAGCTTCTTGAAGCTTCAAAGCATCTTTGAAAGTCTACCATTTAGTCTTTATCCCTTAACCTAACCATTCAACTAAACTATAGTTTATTCTCTACACTAAACCATGGTTGCTAAAATGATAAGAATCACTTTATTTTCTTTTTTCATATTTCTTATGATATTCTTTTTCTTCTTCTTCTTCTTCTTCAAGAAGAAGAAACCATTCTAGCTTCAATGGTGCCTTGAGAAAAAGAGTGAGAAATCCAATTCTAAAGTGAACCCACTTCCTATTTCTTCATCCTCTATCACTTGCTATATAGTATAGGGTGTTTTCTTCACAAGTTTCATGACTTGGTGAAGTTGGAGCTTGATCTTGAGTTGCCTCGACGTAGATCATCTTCGGCATCGAAGTCAACGACATAGCCCGATCATTTCTCCGACGAAACCATCGCCAGAGTCCGGGATCCGATGATCGCGGCGGAGGGACATCATCACGGAGCTATGGAGGTGGAGGACCGGATCTACAAAGGTTGTATTTTCCGTTCACTTTAGAGTAAAGTTGTTTATTCGCATTTGTTTTCGCCTAAACTCTAGTTAACGATCGCATTAGGGTTTCTCGGCACCGGAAAAATTAGAATTTGGCATGGTTGATGCCCTGTGGAACCTCATTAGTGTGCCTAGGAACCCTACAGTGGTATCAGAGCCTAGCTAGAGCTTTTGGTGAAGTGTAGACGATGATAGAAATCCGATCGAACCCCGAAACCCTAACTCAAACCCTTCTCTGTACAATTTTTGAAATCGTGGATTTTTGTGAATTAAAAATATGCAGAAAATTAAGAAGGGTTTTCTATGAATTACTGTGCAACACGAGGTCCTAAGTCCATCAAATCGCCGCGGAACCGCGGCAAGAGCTGGCTTGTGCGGCGGTTCCGCGGCCGTACGGTCAGTTCTTTCACCAAGTTTTGCACAGTAATGTCACTATTTTATTCCTGAGTTTTCTGGGTATTTTTATTTTATACTCAACAGTTGAGTTTTCTGGGGTGTATTGGGGACTCGATGATTCGATCGGATCATTTAACTTTGTTTATGTGTTTTTCCGGGTATTTTGGAAAATATTAAAAAGTTCGACCGGATAGAAATACCCACTTTTTCCCCTGCCGGGAAATTTCCAAGTGTTGGATTTTTCCGTAGTTTGAAAACGTTCTAAGTAGTGCAAGTAACGCGATGGACCCTCTAGAAGACAACAAAGCTTAACTCGATTATGTGACCGTCTTGAACTGCCCTTTGAACCTTAGGGTTTGGGGCAGTACGGCGTGCCACATGTGAGGCGTTGGCTTGACCCTTCTACGGCTGGACCGTTGGTACTGAGGCATGAAGTGAATATTTTTAAACTTATTTCATGTGTTGATCTGTTCCGGAAAAACTTGGGTGTTTAATTGTTCGATCGAAAAGTTTAACACTTTCTATTTATCTGGAATGTGATACAATATTTGGAATTCACAAGGAGTTATGAGATAACTGATTTGAATGTTATAAACATAGCACTTTAGTCTCACTTGATCGGTTGCCACGGAATTTTGATGTGATCAAAAGTCCGTCGCAATCACGTAGCGTACGCGGATACTCGCCGGATAAACTTAATAGACAGCTACATCCATTAGCCCCGACCAAGTGACTGTAGGAGAACCCCGTCGCCGAAAGCATCCGTTCGGGTGCTCGCGGTAGCGGTGTTCCGCCTTGGTGCACTTCGTCGACGGTATCGGGGGTGCGGCCGTCTACTAAAGTTTGCGACAAGCATTCGATCAGGATGTCGGGAATCTTGTTGAATTGCCCGACTTGATATTGAAAAGTGTTTTCGATTTTGAGACTAAAATGCGGGGTTTATAATTGTTAGGCATGTGATGTCTAAGGAATTCATTTGGTTAGGCATACGATGTCTAAAGAGGTTGCGGATTCCAACTGTTGTAGTTTTACACTTTCTTTTCTGTGACCGTAAGTGTAATATGTGATATCGCCGGTTTCGTTGCTATATGCCAACGACAATTGGGATACGCATGTTTACTTACGTTGATGACATGTGATGTTATGTGTTGCTGGATATGTTATATTGGATCGTCGTGTTTGAATAGCCGGGGGTTTTATGTAAGATGAGTGTTTTTCATTTTCATTCATGTAAAAACTTGTATGTAATATTCTTTTATTGGGGCACTTCCAGGTTGCGGAAGATGTCACCTTTTGTATATTATTTACTTTTCCGCACTAGGATAGACCCAAGGAGGAAGGCACAAGTAACCGGGTTCTGGAGTCCAGTGGGAGACCAACTCGAGGAGTCGAGTCCGGGTCTCCTAACTCTAGAATTGGTAGGGTTGCTTGCCGCTCTCGTAGGGGTCTAGGGGTGTGGGTTTGGCTATTTATCGCGGCCGTGGAATCCGTGTTTTATACCGGCTCGTATTGAAAACACGGACGTCCTAATATATCCAATATTTCATATGTTTCTTTTGCTGCGATATCTGTGATGTGATCATTTGATATGTTGTGATAGATACTGTATATAGTATATATGATATATTATATAGACGTTACTTATGTTTTACACCCGCGCTAGCCCTGCCCCGCTCTGCCGTTAGTTACCTAACCTAACGGTGCACGAGAGGACATCGAGGCGAATGCGGATGGCATAAGTGTACGTCGTATTTATCTGTGATGTTTAGGTGCTTAAATGATGGGACTTCATTAATATGATTAATGAAAGTAAAAGAAACCTAAAGATGTTGTAGAATCGAATTTCAAAAATAAAACAAGTAGCTACAGTTCTTGCTTTGCACAGCGGTATATATGATATATCCTGCACCTTATTCGATGAGGAAAGGGCCGACGATCCCTTCACCGGGAGTGACCCCTTTAGCAATAACTGGCAGATGCTACACCCCTTGGTTTGTTTTTTGATAGCTTCTATAATTTCTGCTTTGCACAGTGATATATATGATATATCCCGCACCTCATTCGACGAGGAAAGGGCCGACGATCCCTTCACCGGGAGTGACCCCTTTAGCAAAACTAGAAAAGCCTCAAAAACACTCCATTTTAAAATCATTTGATTCTACAACGATATCAAGTTCATTACGCAATAGGTTTTCAGAAAAACCTGTCGTAGCCCTCCGTCATTTCAGATAAGTTGTATATAGTATTCGTGCTATATTTGTTGGCTTTCGTCAAGGTGTAGTGTGCGGTAGCTATCTGCTGCTTATCTGCTGCATACGATGTGATTGGATTAGGGTAGTCGTGCGGCTTTGTTGGCTTTCGTCAAGGGTCGTGCGGGTGGGTTTAATTCAATCAAGAAAATGTACGGGTTGAACTTGACTAGCGGGCTATGGTTTGTTGGCTTTCGTCAAGGTCATAGCACGTTAGGGGCAAAATTATCGGGAATTTCAAGTGTTGAAATTTGCAATGAGATTGCATATCTTCTATGAGATAGTTGGATCCCGATACCCGCTGCGAGTAAGAGTTACTCCTGGGAGAGTTTTACACATTACAATTAGCCGATCAAGTAGGTGTCTAGAAAGGTGTTAACGAGGTTACGCCTCTGGGAAAACGAGGTTTACATTAATTAGGTTCGTGCGAAAGCATGGGGGACCTCCCTCAAAGTACCGACACTGGCCTGGCTGAAAGATTGGCGAACTTGTAGTGTGTAATTAATCCCGGCCAGTCTTTCCTTTTAGGGTTTGAAGGAAGATTTGATAAAAACAGTGGGAGCCATCCTGATTAGATAAAATAATAACCAATCTGATCTTGCAAGAGCATACGCTGAGTGTTTTCTTCTCTCTCTCTCCTAGTAGCGACCATATCACGCCTTAATCAAGATAATAATACGGATATATTGACCGAACCCATTTGTTATACTGAGCTGGGGAATGTTGGTCCCGCTCCAACTTATAATTGTTATAAGACAGAGCAGGAAATAGGGGATTACCAGAATTCCCGTGCCGCCCAAACGAAGAAAGTGCATGCTGATGCATCTTCTTCGGGTGTGTTCGTTACTTAGAACTGTTTCTCAGTATCCTTTACGTCCTGAGTATGTGATACCGGATCAGGATCCCGCATATGTAATCTGTTACATGGGCTACAGAAAGGTAGAGAACTGAGAACGGGTGATAAGTTTCATGAGACAGAAAACGGTGCAAGTGTTGCAGCCAAGTCTGTTGGTCACTATCACCCTGTATTCCAAATACATTGATTTTGAACGAATGTTATTAAATACCGAACCTGATATACAAAATCATATCGGTCTCTTTATTAGTAAAGAAATGATAAAATTTTGTATTGTTGGATAATGTTTTGAACATTTCCTATATCAAAAGTTGATCGGTTCAGGCACGTTATCTAAAAGCATTGATGTTCTAAATCAAACTACAGTTCTTAGTATACAGAACACACACAAGAGGAAGAGTTCAGAAATGAACGAATCCTTCTTGAGGTATTGTAGACTAGGTCATATCAATGCGACCCGACTGGCTGAAGTTACATTTAGATGCATATTTAAATTAGTTTGAATTTACATCTTGTGAAACTTGCCGGTCATGTCACAAAGATACGATGACCATAGCTCTGTTTACTGGAAACGGAGAAAGAGTTAGTAAACTCTTGGGATGATACATGTTGATGTATGTAAGGTCCCCTGTCTACACATGCCAGGACTGGTTCTTTATACTTCATTACATTCTCTGATAATCTCTCAAGATTCAGACATATGTTCCTATTGAAACACAAGTCTGAACCTTTTGAGATATTCACAGAATATAAGTTAGAAGTAGAGAACCAAAACGGGTATAAGTATTATGTCCTTTGATGTGATCAAGGAGGAGAATACTTGAGCACGGAATTCTTGGACTTTTCTAAAGGAGAATGAGATTCTCTCTCAGCATTACTCCTTCGCTATAAACCTTAGCACGATGGTATATTGGGACGGAGCAATTGCACCCTATTCGATATGGTACGCTCTATGATGAGTACTACTGAGTTACCTGTTTCCTTTTGGGGGTTATGCACTTGAGAAGCTGCATACCTATTGAATTAGGTTCGAATCAGATCACAGCCTACCACACTATATGAGATATGATATGGGAAGAACCCATGTCTTAAGCTAGTTAAGATTTGGGGTTGACCGGCCTATGTCTAAAAGCAAAATCCGGACAAGCTCGAGGCGAGGTCTGTAATGTAGAACTGGAAAGGTTCCAGCTATACAAACTACAGCAGATGATTTGATAGAACCAAAGGATTCAATAGTTACCAACGAACCTCAGCCTCTCCGCCGATCTGGTAGGGTTCCTCATCCTCCTGAGAGATACTTCGGTTTCTCGATGACAGTGGGAGCGAGGAATGCATCATGAGATGATGACCCAACTAGTTTCGAGCAGGCCATCGAGAGTAGGGACTCTGTAAGAATGGCTGAATGCTTAGCGATATGAGATGGAATCCATGTACACCAACAAAGTATGGACTTTGGTTGCTATATCTGAAGGGTTAAATCCCCATCAGGAGCAAGTATATCTTGAGAAGATTACTTGGTGTAGATGGAAAAGTTGAGACTTTCGAAGCTAGACTTGTTAAAGGTTTTCGTCATCGACCAGGCATGGAAAATGATGAAACCTTTTCCAGTAGCTATGCTTAAGTCCATCCGGATCCTACTTGCCATGGCTACATACCATGACTACGATATCTGGCGGTTGGGTGTCATGACTGCTCTTCTAAATGATATTTTAGAAGAGAGAGTCTATAAGTACACAGTCGGAGGGCTTCGTTGACAGTGAGAGCAGCGGAAACGTGTACAAGATGCTTTATAGGATAAAGCAGGCATCGCGGAGTTGGAACATCTGTTTTGATGTAGTAGTCAGATAGTTTGACTTCATCAAAAAGGTAGATGAACCTTGTATAAACAAAAAGGTAGTAGGGAGTATGGTGACGATCCTTGTAGAGTACGTGGATGACATACTCTTGATAGGGAAGGAGTTTCCTATGCTACGCTCGGTCAATCTCCGCTTATCACAAGGATTCTCCATATAGGATCAAAGTGATACCTACTAAATCCTGGGTTTTGGATCTATGAGATAGATCTAATTGGATGTTAGGATACTCACTAGTTGTAGTGAGAAGGTATCAATCGATCCTGGGGAGAATCACTGGAAGTGTTCCAGGGTGATAAGGACGACTGAATGTCAGTCACAGGCATTGTCTTTACCCTCTATGGAGGGACGGTATGTTGGAAGAGTTCCAAGCTAGATACCGTGACATACTAGACGATTAAAGGCAAGATACATCGCTACTTAAGATGCTACCAAAGAGGCTGTCTGGGTGTATATTAGTTCATGAGATGAACTTAGTTCCTCCCATTGTGTGACAATGGAATTGTGGCTTAGGCCTAGGAACGCCCGTCCCATCAGTGATCCAGACATATTCTGAAGCAGTGTCACCTGATCATGGAGATAGTTGATCTTCAGGGCGATCGAGGTTAGGAGAGTAGACTCAGAGGACAACACGGCGGATCCACTCACAAAGGCCTTTTCCCAGAGAGAGATTTTTATAGGATGGTTGAGTATGAGATACTACAACCACTGCTACAGATGGCCCTAGTGCAAGTGGGAGATTGTTAGTTATATGTATGCCCTAGAGGCCATTACTATACATAGGATGTATATTGTAGTGGATGCTTGGACATATATAGGGAGGACTTTCTTGCTCGACATGATAGTATGCTATCTGGTTGATCTTTACCTTAGCGTGTACACTGATTGTCTCTCTGTTACATGTTGGTAAAGCCCTTAGGATGTGTACTTGACTACCTGGACTATGATGCGGATAATACTAATGGGGACATGGTAGTCCATAAGTACATCCTTCAAGGTCCCTAGTCGTGGGTGTATCGAGACGGGGCATCGATATACCAGAGTAGACTAGCGTATACCTTCTCAACCCATACAGATGGGCGATGGATGATCCCACATCCATTGGTGTCTGACATCAGAGATGATATACGGGTGCTCAGTGGAGACTGGGTACACTGGACGGACTCGCCAAGAACTCCCAGATGGTATTATACCTTACGTCAGATGGCGGTTCTCTGGTGACACTGGTACAGAGTAGTCTGTTGACCCGAGATCGTCATAGAGTCTTGTGTAATTCCTACTGTGCTTTGATTTCCACCTTACCACGTCCAAGAGGGCGTGCAAAACGGTGGTTTTTGGGTACAGTCCCGAATCACATGGAGGCAATGAGCGATAGGAGGGGATTCGTCTCTCCCGGTATAGGGAGTTGATGTTGCGCTGTGTTCGATTGGCTATAACCGGAAATCCCTGGCCAGGGTTGCTGAGATTTACTGGTAAGTGTTACCAGTAGTTTCTCGAACTGTTATACACCTCATATCGACGCGACTTATCGAGCTGCCGAGGTCTGACGTTTACCACCCCTAGGCGAGATATGCGACATATCAGACGAACAGACCGGACTGTACGGTAAGTGTTACTGGTTGGATTCACAGGAGTGTGAGCGGGCTTGCTCGTCGATCTTCTGATCGCTCAATACCCGGGTGGCTGTTACGTTTAGCAGACCGCTTGCGGCTTGTGGGTGTTTGATATGATCATCACCTACTGCCGGCGTATTGACGAGTCTTTAGAGTCCTACACAGAGGTTTCCTGGCTCAAGCGAAACGAGATAGGAGCGCATATGAGATATGTGCGGGACAGAGAATAATGCATGTATGTGATACCGTATTCTATTCTCGCGATGAATGTATCGATTGGTTGTATGCGATATAACCTAGTTATCGAATCGAGGATTGATTCGATAAGTCGATACATCGGATATTAGTCGGTCATATGCGATATGACCAGATCGTTAAATCAAGTGTTGATTTAATGATTTAATGTATAATTATATATTTGATATATTACTTTGCATTAACTAGTATTTGTTCACTTAAGATGGATTTTCTCACTTGATGTGCACATTGTGTATATGATATAGTTTTGTGCACTAGTTTGTATCATATTTGATGATACATGCAAACTTGGGTGTGTGTGTGTGCTTTAAACTATGATTAGGTTAATGGTTAGGGTTTGTTTTATTTATTTATTTATTCATTTTGGAAAGGATAAAATGGTGGTTTTCTTTTCTTTCTTTGCTTGAAGCTTCTTGAAGCTTCAAAGCATCTTTGAAAGTCTACCATTTTGTCTTTATCCCTTAACCTAACCATTCAACTAAACTATAGTTTATTCTCTACACTAAACCATGGTTGGTAAAATGATAAGAATCACTTTATTTTCTTTTTTCATATTTCTTATGATATTCTTCTTCTTCTTCTTCTTCTTCAAGAAGAAGAAACCATTCTAGCTTCAATGGTGCCTTGAGAAAAAGAGTGAGAAATCCAATTCTAAAGTGAACCCACTTCCTAATTCTTCATCCTCTACCACTTGCCATGTAGTATAGGATGTTTTCTTCACAAGTTTCATGACTTGGTGAAGTTGGAGCTTGATCTTGAGTTGCCTCGACGTAGATCATCTTCGGCATCGAAGTCGACGACATAGCTCGATCATTTCTCCGACGAAACCATCGCCAGAGTCCGGGATCCGATGATCGCGGCGGAGGGACATCATCACGGAGCTATGGAGGTGGAGGACCGGATCTACAAAGGTTGTATTTTCCGTTCACTTTAGAGTAAAGTTGTTTATTCGCATTTGTTTTCGCCTAAACTCTAGTTAACGATTGCATTAGGGTTTCTCGGCACCGGAAAAATTAGAATTTGGCATGGTTGATGCCTTGTGGAACCCCATTAGTGTGCCTAGGAACCCTACAGCGTGAGACTACTGATAACTCTTACCAGTAAATCACTGCAACCCTGGCCAGGGATTTCCAGTTATGGCCAGTCGAGCATAGCGCAACATCAACCCACAATATCGGGAGAGACGAATCCCCTCCTATCGCTCATTGCCTCCATGTGAATCGGGACTATACCCAAAAACCACCTGTTTGCATGACTCGGTAGAGCCATGGTAGGGTGGAAATCAATAGGAGACACACAAGACTCTATGACGATCTCGGGTCAACAGACTAAGCTGTACCAGTGTCACCAGAGAACTGCCATCTGACGTGAGGTATAATACTATCTGGGAGTTCTCGACGAGTCCGTTCAGTGTACCCAATCACCACTGAGCACCCGCATACCATCTCTGATGTCAAACACCAATGGATATGGGATCATCCATCGCCCATCTCATGGGTCGAGAAGATATACGCTAGTCTACTCTGGAATATCGATGCCCCGTCTCGATATTCCCACGACTAGGAATATTGAAGGATGTACTCATGGACTACCCAGGCCCCACTAGTATGATCTACATCATAGTCCTGGAAGTCGAGTAGATATCCTAAGGGCTTTATTAACATGTAACGGAGAGACAATAAGTATACATGTTAAGATAAAAATCAACCAGATAGCGTACTATCATGTCGAGCAAGAAAGTCCTACCTATATATGTCCCAGCATCCACTACAATATACATCCTATGTACAGTAATGGCCTCTAGGGCATACATATAACTAACACAATGGAGCTTTGAGAAAAAGTGTGAGAAAATGAATTCTAAAGTGAGCCCACTTCCTACTTCATCATCCTCTACTACTTGCCATATAGTATAGGGTATTCTCTTCACAAAGTTCTTGACCTAGTGAAAGAATAGCTTGAGTTAGTGTCTCCCCGACGTAGATCATCTTCGGCCTCGAAGTCTTCGAAGCAAGCACGTTCATTTCTTCGTGGAGCCTCTATAGAGTCCGGACTTCGCGATCGCAGTGGAGGGGACTACTATATGGAGCTATTTGAAGTGAAGGACCGGTCTACAAAGGTTGTATTCCTTACTCACTAAACATTGCAAAGTGTTTGCATGGGTTTTCCGTATTATTTCTAGTTAACGATTCTAGTTAGGGTTATCTAAATCGGCAAAATTTTAATTTTGCATGGACGATGCCTCCCAAAACCTTGCTGCCGTCGTAGGTAACCCTTCACGTTGTTAGTTTAGGGACCTTTCGGTCCGTTGTTAGTTTTCTGCGGCGAAGTTTTTCCGAATACTACTTACAAAGCTTGGTACTCAAGAAGACAGCGAGCGGACACAAGCGTCGTCATTTGTCATTAACCTGAGTTGGGACTTGTCAAGCGTAGTATTTCTTAAGGAATCGGCCGTTTATTGGCCGGAAGGGTCTTTCGCCATGTATATCTTTGAGCAAGTAAGCCCCACCTTGGTAGACCTTGTCTATGATGTATGGGCCCTCATAGTTTGGCTCGAATTTCCCCCGTTTGGCACGATAGGGGATCATAGGTCTTTTAACAGCTAGCACGAGTTCGCCTTGGCGGAATGTTCTCGGCCTAGTTAATCTTTCGTATGAGCGTGTCATCTTTGCTTTATAAGCCTCCAAGTTTTGCTGCGCCGTGAGACGAGTTTCATCGAGGGCGTCGAGCTCCTCAAGCCGAAGATGAGCATTCTCCTCATCTGTTAGTTCGTACCGAACCGCCACTCGTAAAGAGGGTAGCTCTATCTCCAAGAGAAGTACCGCTTCCGTGCCGAATACTAACACAAATGACGTTGTGTTCGTGGCTGTCTTGAACGTAGTCTGATACGCCCAGAGAGCTTCATGCAGTCTCTCGTGCCAGTCCTTTTTATTTTTGGACACCGTCTTCTTTATGATCTTTATCAAGGTTTTGTTGAAAGTCTCGGTTAGACCGTTAGCTCGGGGATTATAGACCGAAGAGTATCTCCAATCTATATTATGCTGCTATGTGAAGCAGCTGATTTTGTGACTTCTGTAGGCCGGCCCGTTATCGGAGATAATCCGTCGTGGAGTGCCGAACTGATAGATGATGTGTGTCTTGAAGAAGTGGAGAATGTTCTCTGTCTTCACTTCTTTTAGTGGTATGGCTTCTGCCCACTTAGAGAAGTAATCGGTTGTCGCCAATATGAAGCGATGTTCTTTGGATGACGCTGGTTCGATGGGCCCAATTATGTCGGTTCCCCACATTTCGAACGGCCAGCTAGCCACTGTTGGATGTAGTGGATTTGGATGTTGGTGGATGAAGTCCCCGTGAATTTGGCACGAGTGGCACTGCTTCGCGTATTCGAGGCAGTCCTGAATCATCGTGGGTTAATAGTAGCCCATCCCTTTGATCTTCAGCTTCATCTTTGGCCCGGCTTGATGAGAACCGTGGAGTCCGTAATGAGTTTCTTGGACGACTCTCCTTGCTTCTTCCGGTCCTAGGCATCTCAACCATAGAGAGTCGAACGATCTCATATATAGAGTATCATTGACGAAGGCGAAAGACAGAGCTCGTTTCATGATCTGATGTCTTTAGGATGCATCTTCAGTTGTTCGACGGGATTTGAAGTAGTCTATGAAGACTTCTCTCCAATCCTTAGCTTTTTCTTGGTCCTCTATTTGCAGGACTGTTTGCTTGGTCGCTTCCTTTTCTTCAGACGACTCCGGAGATATTTCTGTTGGTGCGAGAACCCGGTGGCTCTGCACAACGATTCTTACATCATCAAGGTTTTCGTCAGCCAGTTCTTTAGCGAGTTTGGCTAATACATCCACTTTGCTATTTTCTGTACGCGGTATGTTTTCTAGGGCGTAGGAAGGGATTTGAGTCAGCAGTTATTGCACTCTCTCGCCGTACTTTACCAACTCTGGTTTGCACGTTTGATAGTCGCCGTTTACTTGACTAACGACGAGCTGAGAGTATCCGTATATAAGGAGATTTTCGATCCCCATGTCAACAGCGATCTCAAGACCTGCTATCAAAGCCTCATATTCTGCTTCGTTGTTTGTTCTTGGCTCCGTTAAGGAAAAGGAAAAGCGCATTATCCCTCCTTGTGGAGTCACGAAGATGAGTCCTACCCCAGATTTGATTATGGGGGAGCTGTGCTTTCGCTTCTTCATGGAAGATGTCCCATCGAAGTAGAGTTCCCATCAGGTATCACTCCCTTCTCTCTCCCTATCGATCGTGTCAAACGCGTGCTCTTCTGGCTGTTCTCAATTTAAAGGTGAGTCGCCAGGTATCGGATGTTCAATGAGAAAGTCGGCGATAGCTTGGCCTTTCACTGCCTTGAGGGGTCGATAGATTATCAAGAACTCCATCAAGAGGAGGGCCCATTTAGCGAGTCTTCCTATTAGTATGGCTCTTGACATCAAATACTTGAGAGGATCCACCTTTGATATGAGATGGACCTCATGCGCCAAAGCATAGTGTCTGAGCTTTGTTATCGCGAAGATCAGTACCAGGCAATGCTTTTCGATTGCGGGGTAATTGTTTTCTGCCCCAGGAGAACTCGACTCAAATAGTAGAGAGCTCTTTCCTTCCCCTGGTCGTTCTCTTGTGCCCATAGCGCGCCTAAAGAACCTTCAACGGCTGTTGTGTACAGGATGAGCTGCTTACCCTTGACCGGAGCGGTCAGTACCGGTGGATTCTGCAGGTATTGCTTGATTTTGTCCCATGTACTTTGTCATTTCTGATCCTAGACGAACGGGGTCTCCTTCTTCATTAGATGGTTGTAAGGACGGCACTTGCCGGAAAGGTTGACTTGGAATGTGACACCTGTTTAGGCATCTGCATCGCTGCAACTGGGATATCGCTAGGAGCGACTCATCATTTGCCCCTGTCCATTTGGACAAAGATGGCTTAGTAAACAGGGTTAGGACTCTGTCGACTAAGACTTTTGACTTTATGAGCCGTACGGGTCTCATAAAGGGTTTTCTGCCTACGAGTCGTAGGGATCTCGTAGGCATATTTTCTCCTTAAGAATCGTGGGGATTCCTAAGTGATGTCTTCTCTTGTAAGTCGTAAGGATCTTCCAAGAGTGTTTTCTCTTTATAAGTCGAGAGGACCTACAAGTGTTATTCACCATATGGGGACATTTCTTGCCATTTGTAGAACTTAGCAAAGAAATATTTATTCGTGCCCATGCCTGTAGGGCAATTTGATAGATATGACGGTTTAGGAACAAGTCTAGATCCCTGTAACTTAAGGCTTTTGAATCCTATGAGCCGTGAGGGTCTCACATGGGGATTCTCCTCACGATTCGTGAGGATCTCATAAGTGTATTTATTTTAACGAGGTTGCGCCCTTCTGGGTTTTCACAAGATCGCCGGCATTCCTGCTGTTTTTACTCACAGCTCCCTTTCGGGTTTTCATTTGTGCCCATCTTGCTTGTGTACGTACCGTTTTTTTTAGCGAGATTGCGCCTGTTCTCCGCCGAAAGACCGGGAAGACTGACGTCTTGCTTGAATTTGGGGGCAGATGCTAATTGGTGCTATCTGTCCACCTCTCCGAAGATGCCAAGTTGATTTATGACACCGTGTATAGAAGGTTTAAACGGATGCGGCCGATATAGCAGACTTCGTCAGATTCCCCCTCGTTGAGGGGTTTTTGATTGTAGGGACGCTCTTCCCTGCAGGCGCAAGCCCCTGCAGTTAATTACGCTACCGTATAGTGGTAACCACTTTCTCCTTCTCCAGATGGTCACTTCGTGTCATGGGTGTTTGTTTTGTTTTTTGGTTGCCCGTGGATTGTATACGGAGACTAATTTTTGTTGTCGCCCGTAGGGCGTGAATTAGTCCAAATCCGTATTTTCTTAGATTTGGGTTTGGGGTTGGGTTTAAGGATACGTTAGTCTCATTTAAGACTAAGATCAACTTAAACGTTTGTTAAGGATACGTTAGTCTAATTTCAGACTAAGATCAACTTAACGGGATCGTTTAGATCCGACAAAAGAGCATTTGGGCTCTATTGTTTAGTTTAGAGACATTGCGGTCGATTACCAGTTTAAGGACATGGTGGTCAAATGTTAGTTTAAGGACATCTCGGTCCAAGGTTAAGGACATCATAGTCCGTGAGTTTAAAGACATCACAGTCAAGGTTAAGGAAATCATAGTCCGTGAGTTTAAAGACCTCACAGTCAAGGTTAAGGACATCATAGTCCATGAAATATGTGGTTGTCGGGACTCGTCACCTCTCTGAAGACGTTGAAGGATTACAACGACAAATATCAGAGGAGTTCAGAGATGTACCCTTGAACCAATTTGGTTGGGAAATCTGTAGCCCAATTTGGAACTAAGATCAATTAATTAGATTATGAGCACATTGGCTCAGTTAAATCTGAATTGAGGACTTATGGCCAATTTGGGTTAAGTCCAATTAAGTTTGGAATGTTGGCCCTTTGTTGGCCTGTTGAACATTTGTCTGGGTTCAACCCCTCATTATTTAGCAATGCTTAATAAGAGTTTGAGGGCTCTGAGAATATTTTGTCTTTGAGCATTAAACATTATAGCTCTGGATTTTAAGGCTCATTTGAAGGGGATATTTGCCTCTGAAAAACTTAGCCAATTTGGGCTAAGCTGGTTTTAGAATAGTGTTAAACACTAAAGGACATCTGAAAGTCACGTGTCCTCACGTGATGTATTAAAAAACAGTGTTAAACACTGGAGAAAAAATGCTCAAAATAGTGTTAAACACTAAAAAGGAAGGGGTCACGTGGGATCACGTGAGGCGCCTGAGATGGGGCCAGACCTCCTTTATTTTATTCTCAAATCTGCAAATAAGTGTTAAACACTTCTGATCTTCTGGCCATCATGTGCTGGCACGTGATGGATATCCATGTATTGATTATTAAAGTGTTTATTAGGGGTCACGTGAGGACACGTGAGAGCGCCCAAAATCAGTACTTCCTTTGCCTTTATTCTCTTTGTTTTGAAGGTCACGTGGGAGCACGTGAGGCATTGCCTCTGGGCTAATTCCTTCTTATGTTGAGGGGTCCGTTAATGGGTCACGTGGGGTCACGTGACCTAGTCTTGTTCGTTCTTTTCTGATCTTTGAGGATAGGGGTCACGTGTTACCACGTGACCAAGTTCTTTACATGCATGGAGAGCTTTAAGTCTCTTATTTTAAGAATTAGATTCTTTGTAGGGTTAAACCCTAATTCTGTTTTAGAGAAATTAAATTCCTATATATGTGGAAGAATTAAATTCTTATTTGGGAGAATTGAATTCTCATGTAGGGTTAAACCCTAGTTTTATTTGGAGGAATTAAATTCCTGTGAATTTGGAAGAATTAAATTCTCATATAGGGTTAAACCCTAGTTTCATTTTGAGAATTAAATTCCTATGAATTTGGGGGAATTAAATTCCTTAAACTTAAATTCTCCCTCTAAGTTTTGGATCTGCATGTCAGAATCTCCCCGATGAGAATTAAATTCTCAACCTGTGGGGAGATCTGCTTCTGCAGATCTTCAACCAAAGAAAGAACTAAGTTCTTGTTCAGAAGAGTTAAACTCTTAAATTGAGAATTAAATTCTCTTTTTATTTTATGGAGCTTAGATCTCTTTCCCCTTTCTCACCTAGGCTTTCTTTCTTTTTTCAAGAGACCTTCTTTTCTCTCTAGAGAATTAAATTCTCTTCTTTTTTCTCTCTTGAGAATTAAATTCTCCTCTCTTTTTTCTCTCTGTTGTATCTCTCCAAAAAGAATTTTCAAGCCCCCTTCTCTTCTCTTCTTGGCTCCTATTTATAGGAGAAAGAAAACAATCAGTTTGTTTAGTCAATCTTTCATTGAAAGATTTTAATTGATTTTGTAACCAACATGATCTTTTAGATTACTCAGTGAATTTTATTCACCACTGGATTTTTAATCCAAAAGATATTCTGTTTGTTATTTTTGGCAAATTTTAGGGAAATCTTTCCTTGTATAGAATCTTTCTATAAATTGGTGATTTTTAATCACCATTGGATTTTTAATCCAACGGTGCTCCTCTTTACAGAGCGCAATCTTTTTGTTTGGAAAGATCTAAATAAATATTAGGGTTTTTGATTTTCCTTAATTTAGAATTTAATTCTATTAGTTCAGAAAGTTTAGATGCCTATCACGTGTAAGCACGTGACCCCATCGTTTAAGCTTTTAGCCAGAATTTAATTCTAAGGAACTCAGGAATTATCACGTGTCAGCACGTGACCCTTGGTCACGTGTGAGCACGTGATGCCCCATTGGGATTTTTCCTTGTTATTTTATTATACTTTTAATTCTTTTCAGTGGGTTTAAAGGCCCATCACGTGTTGGCACGTAACCCTATTTAATTATTTATTTTATTCAGTGCCAACAGGCTTTGCCTGTAAATGGTCACGTGTGGGCATGTGATGTTCGGTCACGTGATGCCCGGTCACGTGTGGGCACGTGATACCTCATAACTTTTGATCCCGGATGAATTATGAGTCCCATAATATATCAAATCGAAGGGTTTTTCGAGACGCTTTCAATACCATCAGAATTTAGCTATTTATCATTCGGGAATTTATCAAAATACAGCCCGGAAAATACTGGTTCGCATTTTCTTAAGCGTATCGCTGCCATTTGATACCTTGGACTTTTTTGCGCAGAAATTTTTGGGCGAGAACAGTGCCCTTCTGGGTTTTCACAAGCTCGCCGACAGTCCTGCTGTTTTTACTCACGGCTCCCTTTCGGGTTTTCATCCGTGCCCATTTCGCTTGTGGATATACTGTTTTTTTTAGCGGGGCATTCCACTAGATTGTAGGACCTGTTTGTAGGCCCCTTAATATCCTTCCTACCTTTTGAGAAGAAAGGACCATTCTACATAGAGATTCTTCCGCTAGTGAGAAATATGCCCCCTGTGTATATCTTCGGGAAAACGAGTACCCACGCCGTCGTTATTTTGGCGACAGGTTGCTTCAGAGCCGCTTATTTTTGTTGAGCGTAAGCGACAAACGCTATCTTGCCTCCGTTTTTCACTCGTCATCATCGGATGAGAAAGAGTCTTGACCCACTTGATCCAATCGAGCCATTTTATCCATGAGTTCTTGGAAGGTTGTCAGCTTGAAAAGGGTCGTAAATGGGAACACCTTTTGAATTTGGGTCAAGAGTGGCTATGAACATTCCCACAGTTGCAACATCGTCGATACGTTGTTTTTATTTGACCAGAGATTTCGCCATCGGGTAATATATTGAACCCGAGTCTCATTCCGTCTAACCCGTTCGTTAACCAGCGCCGTCACGGTAGTATGTTCGTTCTCATTAGCGAATCCCTGACAGAAGAGCATATCCATCTCGTCGAAGGTATTCACGGAGTCATTCGGGAGTTCCGCATACCATTCGAAGGCAATGCACGTCAGACAACTGGCGAACTGTCAGAAGAGAAGTATATCATTCTCTCCAGTGTTACCGCACATGGATTTAAATCGCGTAATGTGCTAGTGAGGATTCCCAGTTCCTTTGTATATGTGGAGTCAGAAGTATGTATTCTGGCGGGTACTGTATTTGATCGTAGCACGCCGGATACGGTCGACCAGTCTTGATTGGCCTATTTGAGGCTTCACTGGCATAGTGAGGTTTGACTTGCTGAGCGATAAATGTGTCCAGCTTTGCTTTTGGAATCATTTCCTCTTCGGCCGTTGATGAGACTCGTAGAGGATTTAAAATGTCACCCTTGTCTTTAAGAGCGACTACCGGCAATTCACTTGCTTGTGATTCCGATTGAACCATCGTTCCGGACATTTCTGACGCTTCTTCATCTTTCTTTTTGAGAGCGTGATTTAGGAAATCAATATCCAACTTGTACTCTGTTCTTTTTCCAGGTGCGTCTTCGGGATTTGCCTTATACGATGGATTAGCGAGCGATACCGCCTAAGCAAGCATCTCCTGCATCTTTTCACGTTGCAGTTGAAATTTTGTCAGGGACAGAGTTTGAGGTCGGTGAATAGTAGAAACTCGAACTTCGTCTTTGGATCACCACATAGACTATGTGAACTACCATACCCCCAGGCTTGGGGTGTTTGGAGTTTTGGCCATTGGAGTTTGCTTCGGGCACTTGAGCTTTATTGGGCCTCTCTTTTTTGCGAAAAGCAGCTTTGGTTTTGGAAGGAACCGCTGTATCAGGATCCGTCTTGGGATGATTCCCCTTTACCTACTTCCACACCCTACATATAGATGAGAAAAGTTGTCTCAGGGAGCGAACTGGTTTCTGCTCTTGTGGGATCTCCATGGGCTGCGGAGATTTCTTCAATATTGCGGTAGGAGAATTTTATCTGACCCTTCACAACAGTTTGAAGCTGTTCCCAGTTGGAACAACAACATTCACCACTGCGGTTGAAACAGGACCATACGGAGAACTGCCCTCAGCTCATTTTGTCTGATGCCGATATCACCGTCGACCGTTTCTTACGGTCGGGATTTGACTAGCTTTAGGATTTTGCCGAGCCTGTCCCATGTTTTCTTTGAGAGCTTGAATATTCTGCCCCATGCGTCGACCTTATTCCTTGGCAGGTTCCAGTTGTTTGAGGACTGATTCCGTCGGCAAAGCTGCAGCTTGGAGAACCAGCCTGTGGAAGACAGACTTCCTCTGGGCTTCCTCCATCGGTGTTGAGGCACCGAGGGTGGGATGTGGGAGTATCGACCCAAAGAGGAGCCCGTTGATTTCTTGAAAAGCCGGATTGAAGAGATTTGAGGCTGCAAGTGGCCCATATTTGACTCCACCGGATGTGACAGAGCCTGAGTTGTTAGGGTAGGAGCAAACGCCATTCTTTATAGAGACGCAACGCCGGCTTCAGTATCTCATCACCCAAGGGCAACCACAAGCATATATACCACGATTATTTGATGGCGGAAAAACACGACACACGAAGTGTGGAGTGGAAAGAGGAAAAGGTCCCACCGGGCGCCAGAATCTGTTCTACGCCGAAAGACACGACCGGGACGTTGGGACGTCTGGCCTGTATTTTTGGGGCAGATGTTATTTGGTTTTATCCGTCCATCTCTCCGAAGATGCCAAGTTGATTTATGGCACCATGTATCAGAGGTTTGGACGGATGCGGCCGTTGTAGCAGACTTCATCAGATTCCCCCTAGTTTGCGAAGGGTTTTTTTATTGTGGGGACGCTCTTCCCTGCAAGCACAAGCCCCTGCAGTTAATTAAGTTACCGCGTAGTGATAACCACTTTCTCCTTCTCCAGATGTTCACTTCGTGTCGTGTGTGTTTGTTTTATTTTTTGGTTGCCCGTGGATTGTATACGGAGACTAATTTGTGTTGTCGCCCGTAGGATGTGGATTAGTCTAAATACGTATTTTCTTAGATTTGGGTTTGGTTGATTTAAGGATCATTAAGCTCGTTTGAGATTAAGATCAATTTAAATGTTTGTTAACGATACGTTAGTCTAATTTTAGACTAAAATCTACTTAATAAGGTTTTAGAATCATTTAGATCCAACGAAAGAGCATTTGGGCCCTATCATCTTAGTTTAAGGACGTTACGGTCCGTTATTAGTTTAAGGACTTTGCGGTCCGTTGTTAGTTTAAGGACTTTGCGGTCCATGGGGTTTAAGGACATCATAGTCCATAGAGTTTAGTTTAGGGACATTGCGGTCCATTGTTTAAGGACATCATAGTCCGTGTTTAAGGACGTCATAGTCCATAGGGTTTTTAGTTTAAGGACATCATAATCCATGTTTAAGAACATCATAGTCCATAGTGTTTTTAGTTTAAGGACATCATATTCCATGTTTAAGGATATCATAGTCCATGGTGTTTTTAGTTTAAGGATATCATAGTCCATGTTTAAGGACATCATAGTCCATGTTTAAGAACATCATCATCCTTGGGGGTTTTAGTTTAAGGACATCATAGTCCATGTTTAAGGACGTCATAGTCCATGGTGTTTTGGCTCATCAGTTTGAGGGTGCGCCAAGAGTTATTGGTTATTGGGACCCTCCACCTTCCTGAAGACGTTGAAGAATTATAACGAAATGTATCAGAGGTGTGGAGAGATTTACCCTTGAACCAATTTCCAGATCGAGAGAAGATGTGGGATGAACATCATTTTAGATGCCATCTGTAGGAGATCACTAGTCATCTTTGGAACTAAGATCGACTTGGGGAGACCTGAGTATAGGAAGGCTTCGATTGATTGATGGTCAAAAGGTTTTTTGGCCTTGAGAGACTTGGCCGATTTAGGCTAAGGTGAGCCTCTTACTGTGTTAAACACTGCTAAATGCTTACGTGCTCCCATGTGAGGCCTTTAAGCAGTGTTAAACACTGAAACTTGGAGCACTCACGTGTGGCACGTGATGCACCTAAATATTGGACATTGTTTCCTTGGGCTTATTCCCTTGTTCTGTACATATAAGTGTTAAACACTTAAGTCTTGCAACCATCACGTGTAGACACGTGAGGCACCACTAAGTTAGGCACTACCTCCTTTGAATTTATCTTCCTATTGTTCTCTAAGTGCTACGCACTATCGGAGGTCACGTGGGATCACGTGACTCAATCTCAGTTGCTCCTTCTTGTTTCACAGCGGTGCTCACGTGAGAACACATGATCTGTCGGTGTAGCGTTAAACGCTAATATGCATGGGGCTCTTGATCTTAGTCTTGAGAATTCTAAGTCCTTTGTTTTATAAGAATTAAATTCTTATATAGGATTAAACCCTAGTTTCATCAAAGAAATTAAATTCCTTTGTCTTTGGAAGAATTAAATTTTTCAAACCTAGTTCTTTTCCTCTAAGTTTTGGGACTGCATACCAAAATCTCCCCGATGAGAATTAAATTCTCAACTTGTGGGGAGATCTGCTTCTGCAGACCTCAATCAGAGGAAGAACTAAGTTCATTTTTGGAAGAGTTAAACTCTTGTAAAAGGAGATAAAATGATCTTTGAGTCTTTCCCTCACCTAGGGTTTCTTTTTCTCTAAAGAGAACTCCTCTTCTTTTTGTTTTTCTCCAATCTTATCGGGGGGTGATTTCTTCTCTTCTTTTCTCCCTATTTTTTTTCTCTTTTTCTCTCTTCAGTCTCGAGTCCTTTATATAGCAGAGGCAGGTTTGTTGATTTTTGTTAAGAAAATCTCTCATTGAGAAATTTTTTATTAGTTCGGGGATTTTATCCACCGTTGGATTTTTGATCCAGGGACCTCTGTTTTACAGAAGACATTTTTCTTGTTTTTTACAAGATTGGGAAAATATTTTCCCATACAGAGCTTATTCTGTATCTTGGTGATTTTTAATCACCATTGGATCATTGATCCAACAGTGCTCTGATTTACGGAGCAAAATCTTTCTTATTTAGAAAGATTGGGAAAATATTTTCCCATACAGAGCTTATTCTGTATCTTGGTGATTTTTAATCACCATTGAATCTTTGATCCAACGGTGCTCTGATTTACAGAGCACAATTTTTCTCGTTTAGAAAGATTGGGAAAATATTTTCCCATACAGAGCTTATTCTGTAGCTTGGTGATTTTTAATCACCGTTGGATTTTTGATCCAACGGTGCTCCGATTTACAGAGCACGATCTTTCTTGTTTAGGAAGATTGGGAAAATATTTTTCAAATAGGATTTGGATCCTTATATTTAGAATTTAATTCTATCGGCTCAGAAAGCATTGGGAACCCTCACGTGTAGCACGTAACCCATAACTTTAGGCTGGTTTGCTTATATGCAGCAGTCCTAGAGAAGAGCATCATGTGTTGGCACGTGATGCGCCTTCTGGCCTGTTATTTGTTTTATGAAGGCGCCTATATATTTTGTATATAGATGATCACGTGTGGCACGTGAGGCTCAACTTCAGCCTTAATTGTTAAGTGTAATGTCCATAATTTTTGCTCCAAGGCGCATCACGTGCGGGCGCGTGATGCTCCATTTGGAGGAATTTTTCCATCGCTTTGGTTCATTATTTATTTATTTATTATAAGGGAACAGTCATCGAGTTGGTCGCTATAGGGGATCTGCGTCCGCCGGAGACTGCGAGGCGGTGCTCGGTCGTGCCGTCGCGGGCAGCGTCTTCTCTCCCTCTGTAGGGATCCCGGTCCCGAGGTGGGGGAGCGGCGACCTAGGGAGTCTGCCCGGCCGTTTGGACACGGACGAGCGCATCCACGACGGACGCGAGCCGATCTATCCGAGCAGATAGGGCGTGAATGGCGTTTGGGGGAGGAGGGGATCCATCCGTGCCTCCATTGTGGGGAAGGCGGTGGCTAGTGCTTGGATCGTTGCGGTGATCGCTCGCCATGAAGTTGAGATCGAAAGGTGAACTTTTGTTGAGTGGAACTTTCTCACAGACGGCGCCAACTGATGGAGGTCTAGATCTCCTTCAGATGTTACCTTCGGCCGATCTGTAGCGAGGGTTGATGGATGGCTGAGATTGGATTGGGAGGTTGCCTTCTGAAGCGTGTGGATCTCAGTGGGCTTGATTTGGGTTGAAGCCGAGCTACCTGCAAGGAAGTCCAGGGGTGGTTGTACCACCAAGGACCCTCCGACGATCAATTTAGACGGACTAATTGGGCAGAGTAGCGGCTTATTTGGTCAAAATTGCCTTACCTGGGTCGTCTGAGAGAGGGGTTTATATAGTGGCAGCCATGGACAGGCGGACGCGAGATTCATACCGGCCACTACGCCCCTGGCGTTACGCCCGCGTGAAAGACGGGATTCCCCATTAATGACGAAATATGCTCGTTAATGGGGGAACGCGGGATCGTGGGCGGCGGATATCTCGCGTCTGGTGAGATTCGCGGAGCCGTGGCGGAGATGCCTTTGATCAATGCTGTGGGTCGGCCGATGAGACCGAGGAAGCTAAGCTCGGCGGGAGGCTCGGGAACGAGCGGGAGGCCGAGCGAGCTTGGTCGGTGATAGCTCGGAGGCGAGCTAGGGGCTGAGGGAACTCAGCGCTCGGAGGCGAACCGATGATTGTTTGTAGGGCAAGCGTAAGAGTGGTCTAGAAGGCCATAGAAGGTCGGGAACATCCTCGGGTCGGAGGCCCGGGGTATGCTTCCAATGTACCGTTCTTGATCCTTTTTCGTAGGCTTTGGGACACGTCACTTGCCACGTGTCATAATCTGGGGAAATACCACTTCTGAGCATCATCAGGAGTAATTCGAGGTATATTTTTGTTTATTTTATTTGCACCTACATAATATACATAAAAACCTAACCATATTCGGTAGAATTAATTCGATGTATTTTTGTGTTTATTTTATTTTTACCTATATAATATACATAAAAACATAAAGCTACGTGTGAATGAATTCTATTTGCATTTATTTTTATCATTTAACTATTTATATTTAGTAATAGAAATTTTCCTTCAAATTTTATGGTTCATATAAGGCTCAAATGTTGTAATCCCTGGATCCTGATATACTTATATTGATATTCCTAAGTATGTGTAGAATTTTTAGTACTCGTATTTGTATTTGATAATGTTCGTTTTTATATTCGAGAAATATTTATAGAATTTTGATAACATGAAACTAATTGTATTTTTGATAAATATGATACTAGAATTTTAAATGTGTATTTATTTTACATATTTTTATTAAACAGATTATTTATGCAAAGATTTGAGAGTTAAATATAATATTGAAACTTGAGGAAGGTATATTGCAAAATTTGTCATCCTAGAATTTTGTTCCAAATTCTTTCCTTTTTCAACTTACTTTACTTCCAAGTAAAGTAACTACTTAATTAATATTTATTTTTTTCCTAATTAATACCAACACACTTGAGCCTCTTTCCTTACAACTCTTTCCTTTCTTCTTCTTTAAAACTATTTCCTCTTCATTCCTTCTTCTCTTTTCCCATAAAAATTTATCTAATCCTTTAAAAAAAATCCTATAAAAGAAGAGAAGAAGACTGTAGATTAAGGCAAGTATTTCATTTCTTGATTTGTTTTTCTTAATTGAATACTTTATTGCTAATCAAGAAGTATAAGGCAAGTGCTTAAAATTTATCTTTATATAATTGTTATCATATGGATTACTTAATTAGTTTATTAAAATTGAAGTCTTGAATTCTTGTAAAAAGGTTTTAGGCAAGTGTGTTTCTTTATTTTATTTTAATATGTTTGTAGTTTATAGTTTATCAATTTATGTAATTGTTGTTTTGATGTTTGTTTTGATTTGATTATTGGTATGTTTAACTTATTATCAAATTCTAATAACATATTAGATATGTTTGCTTTATTGATTTAGGGTAACCCTAATTTACACCCACATGCATACATACACTAAACATTAATTCCTACACTAAAATATAAAGTTCTCATCTTCAAACTTAAATTTATAATTTAGCACTTGTTTTATTTGTTATAAAAAATATTATCTTGATATGTGGATATTTGTTTTAACATCAAGTTCTCATATTTTTGTAGAAATAAATAACTTAGAATAATTCTAACCTCTCACACGTCTACTCATACACCAAATACCAATCGTACATAAAACTTAAAGCTCTACTTCCAATTTTTCTCAAGTAAAGCAACATACTTAAACTTAATGGCCTACTATAAACTATAATGATCCCTTTTAACCTCAATTTAAAAGCAAATATGCGATCTTTAAATAGTTTCGTGACTTGGTATGCATGAAAAGCTACGGTGGTTATAGAATTTTAGAATCTAGTGGGACAAGAAGAGTTCTCTGAAAAAAATTTAAAATATATTAATGAGCTAGTGGGACTTGTAGGAAATTACCCTAGAAACTCGAGTCCCCAATTATTCACTACGGCCGCCAAAATATTCCCCGGAGCCGCTACCGTCGGCCTAATATAGGAGTTAGGATTTAGGGTTTTGAGTAGGTGTTGTTCTGTTGATAATTGATCTATTTTTATACTTTTAATTTTTCCAAAACCCATATTTTAAATCCGTGAGTGTTTTAATTTAAGGAATCGGTATTGTAAATCCGTTTTTTAAATTGTATTGTGTTTAAATATTTAGTATGATAGATTAATCTCATGTTTGGCATCTAAATAACACACATTAGCCAAATGTTATAACCTGGGCAAGTTTAGCTGTTATTAATCGCAGATTACTATTAAGTTGCGTTGCTTGATTTGACTGGATCCGATACTGTACATAATTGATATATTTACCTGTTGCATGACAAGACACATGTACCTGAACAATGATACATGATATGTTACAGTTACCATCGTTTACTTGTTAAAAATTGTTCATTTCATGAACTAGTTCCACGAACATGACTAATATATTTATCGGTTACCTATTTCAAGATAAATTGTATATGTTCATCTGAGCCATGACATGATTGATATATTCATCCGTTACTTGATTCATGATATGACATTGTTTTCTGAGCACTGATACAGTTTCAAGTATTGAATGTTACTATGATATCAAGTTTCAATCTATAGAAATCCATAATTAAAACTGATACAGACGGGGATGGGGAAATGACTTGGTAGGCTCGATTAATAGGTTTAGAAAGCTTTATTTATGGTACCACATGTTAGGGCCCAACTATGAGGGTCCGGGTAGTAGCTGCACCTACCGTCCATTCCACTTATTATTATAGCTCGTGCCAGTTAGGGCCATCCATGGTGGTCCGGGTACCTTGCTACTGTCCAGTACTATTTTTCTACTCCATAGAAATGTTTTTAAAAGTTTTCTAAGCTGTAATATCGATTCTTATTCCAGTAGCGTCTAGCGGTGCGTCCTGAGTTCAGCTCCAAGGGTCAAGGGTCGTGGTCATGAGTATGCACGGGACGCTTTCCATTGTTATTCGCTGGTTATCAGGGGCTTTCACAAATATAATAATAAACTATCTTAAGCTTAACAAGTGACCACTTATATATAGGTGCTGGAATAGGAAAGTACCGGGGTATATACGAGTCCATTCATGTTCACGTTATATTGACACTAAAAATCAATATTATTAATTAACATTCATTGTTACTGTAACAACCCTAAACTTTCTATACAAATTTTTTCAAAAGCACAGAGAGGAATACCTAAGGCTGAGCACAAGTTATAAATTTAATTTGCTTTTAAACAGCAAGAAAGCACTTGTAGCTCATTAGTAAAGCCTTGCACTGCTATGACGTAGCCCCTGTGATCGAATCCTCCCAGCCACATATATTTTTAATTGATTTTTCTTTTAATTTTTTAGGAGCCCAAAAGTTTACACATGCACTACACGTAAAATGAAAAGTCGTAAAGTAATCAAACACGTGCACTGAGTTATACCAAATGCCACCAACACGTGGCAAAATCCCATACACTCCTCACCGGTATTGGACCGGCAAGATTGCCTATGGGGCCGGCGCCGCCGGCCCCCCGCCCGTAGGTAATGCTCTGAAATTTTTACCCCGAACCCCTTCGCCTACCCCACTACCCCCATATTGTCTGTTTACTCTTAAACATCCAGAGAGTGATAATTCCTCCCTTTAATTCATTTTTAATACACATTTTAATTCTATTCTTCATTACCCTAAATCCTAATTTTCCCTATAAATACCATACTCCATTTCACCCCTCCTCATTCAGAATTCCATTACAAAAAATCTCTAAAAATCTCCAAGTCCCAAGTTGTACAAGTGGAGTTAGCAAAGGTCGAAATTCCGACGACATTTCGGGAAGATTCCGGCAACGAAATAAGTCCCCGGCGATTCCAATAGCTTCCTCTCTCTCTCCTCTTGTTTTCGAATCAGCAAGTCCCACTTTCCCTCTTCTACTCTTATTAAAACGAGGTCTAATTTCAAAACTTGTCGAAAGCGAAGTTATTTCGATTTCCTTTTCTTTACAAATCCAAATTCTTCTTAATAACAAACTTACCAATTCTACATATCTTGTTTACAAATCATAAATAAACACAATACAACAAGTTTCATCTCAAAATAATTCCTATTGCAATTTCTATTTCACTTTTACAGTAAAATACCATCATATTTACATACGCCATTGTTTATACATTATACCCATAATACCTTTAGAAAACTCACGAGGTAATGACCTACCTCATCACAACACACATTTTTGATATAGCACGATAACTCTTGGGACATTAGTTTATGCGAAATACGAGTTTACACTTATATACCATGAACATTCAAAAACCGTTTTCTTTAAAAGTGTATTATTTAATTCCTTGCAAATGCGCATCTACAATACATTTTGGGGAACTCCGAACAGGATGGTGCGGGTTATCGCACATTCTCGGGCCTAATAGAGCGAGTTGTAGACCTCCGCAAGGAGCATTCGATCTCGGTGAAATTTTTAATGCAATTTTTAAGAAAATTGTGATTTCTATTTAATAAATAAGTTCTATTTTTATAAATATATATATATATATATATATATATATATAATCAAAATATCTAATTTAAATATATTATATATATTCCATGTTTTCTAAATCAAAAGAATCACAAATTTCATGAAACTATCCTTACAACTCAATGCAATTCCAAAATTACACTAAAATATCATATACAATGAAATCTAGCTTATATCCACTAGAATATTTCACTTTATAAAAATTACAATTATGAAAACCCTAAAGATGGTAATTAAATACATGAGGTGTATTTTGAAAATATATCAAACTATTTTTCATTAAACCCTCTCAAGTTATATTAATTTACAATAAGGACCCTAGTAAACATAAGTTTAAGCGGGACCAGTTCTCTTGAGCCTCAAGGGGGCGGAGAATATAGATGCTTTCCTATCTAAGATAGACAACCTAAAAACAGTGTTATCAACACGGTAATTGTCTTGGAAAAAAACACAAATCCTGCCCCCCATGTGCAGCAGTTACCGATAACTCCAAAACAATCAGGACTTGAATTCTGTTTAAAAGTCTGACTCAGTTCGAGTCATGGTCAATCTGAATATAATCTGACTTGAATTCAATTCAAGTATAACTACAATATAACATGAATCCATGATTACCAGAATACTATCCATACCAATATGAACATGACTGAACCGAACCATGGATATACTCTGATTACATGACTATCCATTTATATCCATTCCGTTTACTGATATTATGGTTTCTGCGAGTCTTCCAATTACTAAAAGACAATACAATACAATCAATACAATAAATATTATGGGGTTTATAAAGGGGTAGACTGGTACGGAACATGTTAAAGGTGGCACGAGGTGATCACTAAAAGACGTAATTACATCCATACCATTGTTCCATGGTATCATCGACGGAGCCTTGTACTACGGGTTATCAAAGTCCACGGTGTAAGTTGGACTCCTCTCGTATACACTGGTATATTCTGTACCAAGCTTCAACAACTACGTTAGTGTAACAAATATAATATTATCTACTTCATACGTGCTATTCTCTGTCTATTCTTCTCCTTCTTTCTTTGGGACTTACCGAGCGATTGTTCGCTGACGACATTCTTATTTCTCTTCTTCTTTGGAATGTTGTCAGGAGGACCCGACTCTGAGGAGTTCGAGACCAGCCAGGAGCACTTGGAGCAGTTTACAGAAGACCCTGAGCATTGACCTTACTTGTATATACTTTTCATTTCAGTTGTGCCATTATTCAGGCATTGCTTTATATTCCTGTATTTATATTTCCAGTTGTATTTGTAAAGAATTGTTAAATAAATAAAAGTTGATGTTCATTTATACTCATGTCTCTTGTGTGCATTTTACTTTATATTGCTTAGATACACTTAGCGTGTTTACTTCAGAGTAAATACGTAGTGGGCTCAGTCACGTCTCCTTACTGTACACCGGGAAGCGGGACGTGACAGTTACTAAATTATGAAACACTCAGACTATCGCTGGATACATAATGGTACTGGGAAAGTGTGCTTTCATGTTACCCGTAAATGACTTGATACCAGTTTATTGCTGTACATTGATACTTGTTACCGACATGATCCTTCTGTTGACTTGACCAGTGATTTATTGGTGAATGGAAGGTAAGAATATTCGTACTCTTGGATAATATCCACACTACGTCCATCAATACTGATCGCCTGATTATATTTACTGGATATTGTTTACTGGAAACTGACTACTGAATACTAGTTACTAGATACTGATTACTGGATACCGTTTTTCATGTTTACTGGATACCGTTTATCATGTTTACTGGATACCGATTATACTTGACATGGACGTGTCAGCTAATCATGAGATATCCCAAGATATGAGTATCTTACCGTCCATTTCCATAATACTCTCCTAACCATGTCCTGATTCATCCCGACATCTATATACATTTTTATTATATACTATATTTCTGTATACACACATATGTGCACGAGTTCCTTCATTTTACCACTTACTAGGTCGCTTTTTGACGACCATGTGCTTGCATGTCCAGATATTAGAGATCAGACAACTGACGTTTGGAAGTACAGATTGTAAGTTTCATAAGAATTAAACAAAAATAGATTACCGAGAATCCATCTGTTCTCTTTGTAATTTTGATATTCTTGTATCATCCATGTTTATCAATTCCATCTTATTGTTTCTTTAGTATGTGATATTTGACGTATGGATCTATACAGCCATTCACCTGTGCTAATTTTAATTTTTGATTAATATTTAAACTGCTCAAGTTGATATAGATGGCATAGCGTATGGCCAGAGGATAATTTTCCTTTTGAATATACGTGTCTGTCTACAGTCGCGTACCCTCCCCCGTATTCATTGTGGATCCACTTTTTTCTATAATCCGGTGCAGGGCGTGACAAATGCCATTATATTTTTAGTCACATTTTTTCTTCCCTTTTAACAAATTATTTATTTGGGTGGTTGATTTCCCAAGCTCAAGGTCTTAATATACAGAAGCTGGGTATTAAAGTTAAAAGACTTTAATATAAGTAAAAAAGAACATTATTAGGACTACTTCACCAGACACTTGGTTGTTGTATCTCATAAATCCATTTTACTAAGTAGTTAGTGCTATTAACACAAACAAAAAAATCACACACGTATTTTACCAAACACTTGGTGTGTTGGTGATATATAAACAAACAAAGCTGGCGTACCAGTTCAAACAAGTGATTCATCAAACAATCGATGTCATCAAAACAAAATAACAATACATTTATAAAATTAGATTCAAGTATGGTCACAATTTTTTTATGCATTGTCAACCTTGTAATAATACTCAAACCCAATTTTCTAACCTAAAATCAACTACACTGACAAAAACTTACACCATCAGTTTCACTTCCAAGCCAACACAATTTGCTTCAGGCAAAACCAAGATTACAACCAAACTAATGTAAAATATCATAGACTATTTCATAAAGTATCGACACCAAGTTATATTTTGCGAAAAAAATCATGACATGATTTTTATTGAAAGTGTAATTAGTTCTACATACCGATCACCGATGGTAACAAATTCTGTATGTAATAAAACTACAATTCAATGCATCTTGATTTCCGAATTTTCATTCATTATGATCTTTTAAAAAAAACCTAGGTATCATATGCATGTTTCAACCCATACGTGAATGGAGGAAAAAGGCTTTATATTTTAATAATATTTGTACAGATAAATATGAACATGATTATCCTTTTCAAATGAAAATATCCATCGCGTGCCAAGTGCAATGTCATTTTTTTGGGTCTAATTTACATAGGAACAAGCAAGATGCCCCACGAACATGCGTGGGGTGACCGTTTTTTTAGAAAATGCAGGGGTTAAGCAAACTTTCCTCATAATTTTGAGAGAGAAGAAAGAGCCAAATGCAAATTTACATGGAATCCAGAGGAAGGATCTAGATTTCCAAGGTTTTTCCGGGGTGTATTCTAAGTTGGAAGGTCTAAATGTAAATTTACATGGAATCCAAGCAGCGGAGTCAAAATTTCCATGGATTTAAGTTGGAAGGTCCGAATACGAATTACCATAGAATCCGGGGGGTCGAAGATATTTTCCTGCTAAAATCCAATAAGACGCTGAAGAATTGTATCACCTAGCTTTAGTATATATGTTATATGATATGTTGAAAGATGAGTCATTTTTTTTTTTTTTTTACCGTCCCGTAAGTCCTAACCTACAACATATTCATATACATCCCACCCCCATCCTACACACATACACTCATCGAGAAGACCCACGAATTTGCCCCCAAAGCGTTAATCTGTGGTTGTTTATAAAAGATGAGTCATTTATAAATCAATATACATGCATTTATTTTCTTGAACTAGACTTGACTACTGTCTTATATTTCCTTTCATAATGTATGGCTCGCCTAAATCATAGATGTTTTTTAAGGCTTGCTCATAACCCTTAGTTTTTATTTGTATGTACTGTAATCTAATAATCAAACCCGTGCTTAACGCATGCAAAAGCCTAGCAGTATAATAAAATAAATTATAATTTAATAATATGAATGAGGCCGGTGAGAAATAATTATAAATAAGAATTTAAAATAAAATTACTATATTGTGATATTACGTTAAATTAGAGCAACAATCTCTATACAATTTTTCTTCAAAATATTGAGCAATTTTTTTGAATGATAAATGCATGAATGAACTATTAATTAAATTAAATATGATATTTCATACTCCAAAAACTCATATGCCTGGCCACTCTACAACATAATAATAATCAACCTAAAATGACCGAAAAACAACTCAATAAATATTTTAGTTAAACTCTTGAAAAATATATAATTCTATTTTCACCTTTTAAATAGCCAATCAATCGATTATATTTAATCTATATTTACAATAATATCAATTGTATTTGATTAACATAGGAGTTTGTCTCTGTCTCTGTGTGTGAAAAAGAGAGAGAGGAGTTATAAGAGGGATGGAGAGAGAAAAGAGAGTGATGGATGGAGGACAAAGACCGAGGGGTGTGTGAAAAAAAAGGGAAAGAGATGTTTTATTTTAGTATCACTTTTGTAATGTTTGTTCCACTTAAATAGGTGGGGTAATTATTAACGTAAAATTAAAAGTTTTTATATGATGGAGCTTTTTAACTCATCAGTTCCAGATCTAGTTTTATCTATATGACTAACACAAAAGAATTGAAGTCGCAGTTCCAGTTCGTAATATTACCGCTACAAATTTCAGTTCCATCTAAGAGTTTTAATTGACTAACTAAGAATATAGTATTTTTGCTATTTAGAAATCGCGTGCATAAGATGTGTAGAGGTTAGTTTTGCTCAGCTATATTCATTTAACTTTAACTGTCTAGAAATCCTTTTTAGGCGAACAAATTCTGAAATGGACTGTTTAAGAATTACGATTTTTTTACCTTCTAAATTTTCTCTTTAAATTGAAATGGGGACTAGGACTTTAGCACGTGCAATGCATGTTGTATATTTTAACATGGACATAGTGGTTAGAAGATTTTTTAAAGAATTAGTTTAAATAATATAGGTTTTAAAGCTTTTTCTTATGATATTTTATTTAATAGGTTAGCTATGTTAAATATTTTCTAAAATTCGTTATTATCTTAACTAAAAGTATTTAAGATAAAATTAAAGTGATTTAAAATTTAATAGGTTTTTATGTTTTATATTTTAAGTTGACAGGCACATTAAATTGTTGTTTTTTCAAGTGCTTCTTACACCCTTTCTTTGACATTATAATATTATATATACTAGTAATTTTGCACATGCGATACACATGGTGTGAAAAATTAAATATATAATTGATGATGCTCAATATTGGCGGTCTCCAAGATCAGGACACGTGGTAGATGACGTGTCCTGAACTCAGAAGAAAGGGCCGCATGGGCCGACCAGACCACCTCTGTACCCGACCTACAAGCACAAGCTGGCTCACCTCAGAGCCCCCTGAAATTTGGCCTCCTCGGCCTTTCAGCTCACCCCGAGCTGCCCCAGGACCAAGACTTCTCGGCCTTCTCGCTCGTTCCCGAGCCCCCCAGCCGAGGCCATCTTCCTTGGTCCTCCGACCGACCAACTCCACCACTCACAGGCGTAACCGCCGCTCCGTAAATCTCGCCATGCGTAGATTCTCCGCCAGCAACATCACACGTTCCACACCACCACGATCCCCATTAATGGGCGATCCGCCTTTTACGCGGGCGTGACGTCGGGAGCGTAACTGCCGACGAGACTCTCACGCCTGCTGCTGCGTGCTGCCGCCACTAGATAAACCGCCATCACAGAGGGGTCAAGTAAGCCATTTTTTATTCCACTTAGCCGTTACTCTGCTTGGATCTCGTACTAACTTGATCGTCGGAGGGTCCTCGGTGGTACCAAACCACCCCGGAACTTCTTTGCAGGTACTCGGCGCTAAGCTCCTCAAATCACCAATCTCCTCAAAACCCATTGAGACTCACACGCAACAGGAGATCACCCCTAAAATCCACCAGGAGATCGACGGAAGACAACATCTGAGGGAGACCCGAAAAGGAGCTCCATTAGTTGGCGCTGTCTATGGGAAAAACTCCACAAAAAACTAAGTTGGCCTTCCGATCTCCATCCACATGGCGAGCCCTATCACCCGAAGTTCCAGGAGTACACCCCGCTCAACGTCCCTCTTGCAGTGTTACTAGAGGAGGCCCAAGGCGAGAGGTTCTTCAATTTCCCTCCAATCCCGCGTCAGGCCTCGAAGCGAACCCGGGGCCCTTACTGACGCTGGGACACGCCATGGAGGATTGTAAGCAACTCTGGGACAACATCATCCGATCGGGGCACCTCGCCGCCTACTTGAGGGACAAACGGCAGGCCGATCGTGAGCAGGAGCAGCGTCCCCCTCCCGCCGATCTGACCATCGGCTAGATCATGCTCGTTTCGGCAGATAACCAGTCCGGCGGTCAGGGAGGCCCGTACCTGGTGCCGAGCACGGAGACCAACAAGCCCCCGGGGAGCTCGGGCCTCACTAATAAGGTCATTTATTAGCATGTACTTTTCTTTTGGGGCAATGTAAACTCTTCCGAGGGTCTGTTGTTAATTTAATAAAGATCAATGGAACATTGCGAAAAAGAGGGAAAGATCTCATTTATTCAAAAAAGGTATTATGGGCACCTCAGCCATACATGCAAAAAGAAAAAGAAAATTACAACAGTGGGGGAAAGGGGTGCAGAGAGCACTGCTCATGATACTCGGTAAAGATCTCCGCCAGCCGAGGCCTCGCGAGATCCGACCTCTGCCCTCGATTCCCCCCGCGCGTGTTGACCCCGAGCCTCAGCTCGTAGCACTCGCGGACGAGCGCCTCTGAGCGAGCCAACCGGTTCGCGGAGATCAGGCTGAAGCGCCACAGAGACCGCAGCTTGCCCACGGCCTTGTCATAGAGTTGCTCGGATAGGGGCTTGTAAAGCCCCGGCAACGCCCTCCAGATGGAGTACATCAGCAGCTGCAGCAGAGAGGAGCGTCGGGGGAGCAGCCGGCCGAAGTGGTCCTCGATGCTCCCGTAAACCAACTGCACCGTGTCCTCAGTGCAGTTCTGGTCATAGAGGTATACGTCTTCGAAATGGATGATCTTGGGGATGGTAAAGGGGAAGTCATGCATTCTCAACGATCTGTTTACGAAGAAAGGAAGGACCAGTGCTCCTTCAGCCTTATATAGCCCACTGCGCACCAATAGAACTCAACAGTCGCCCGCCTTTGCCCAAAAATTCGCTGCCACGCGGCGATCAACGAGCCTTCCATAGCGGAATTGAAACAACGCGACCCTGATGCTTCGCCTCCCCCCACATTCAATGCGCATGCTGCGCGCGCGTTCGCCGCGACCGTTCCTGTTCCCCATACCTGGGACTGGATGGTGGGGCGAAACCTCATGAAGAATCAGCTGAGCAGCTACCCTGCTCGGTCATCCCTGGCCATTGGCTTCCCTACTCGCAACGCCTAGGATCAAAGCCCTCACCAAGAGGCAACCGCGCAGCTTTACTGTCCGGTTATCCTTAGCAGGCCTCATACAACCCCTCCAACGCTGAGGATCAAAGTCCTCCTTAGAGGTAGCTCAGCAGCTACCCTGCTCGGCTATCCCCGGCTGGTAGCTTCCTACCACGACCGACAGGGATCAAAAGCCCTTCCAGAGGCAGTCGAGCCCGAGGATCCCTCGCTCGGCTATCCTTCAGGACAAAAGCCCTCGCCAAGAGGCACCGGGCGGTAACCCCACCCGGTTAAGGGTCCTTGGTAGGCTTCTTACAGCCTCTCCCGTGCTAAGGACCAAAGTCCTCCCAGAGGCAGTCGAGTCCTTGCTCGGCTATCCCCGGCCGGTAGCTTCCTACCACAACCGAAAGGGATCAAAGTCCTCGCCAAGAGGCATTGGGCAGTAACCCTGCTCGGTCCCCATCCCGAAAGATCAAAGCCCTCGCAAGAGGAAACCGAGCGGCTGCCCTTCTCGGTTAACTCCGGCTGGTAGCTCCCTACCCATGACACCAGGGATCCAAGCCCTCGTAAGAGGCATCCGAGCGGCTACCCCGCTCGGTCATCCCAGGCTGGTAGTTGCCTACCCACGACGTCAGAGATCAAAGCCCTCGCCAAGAGGCAACCGCGCAGCTTCACTGCCCGGTCATCCTTAGCGGGCTTCTTACAACCCCTCCAACGCTAAGGATCAAAGCCCTCGCAAGAGGCAACCAAGCGGCTGCCCTGCTTGTTCAACTCCGGCTGGTAGCTCCCTACCCATGACGCCAGGGATCGAAGCCCTCGAAAGAGGCATCCGAGGCGCTGTCCCGCTCGGTCGTCCCAGGCTGGTAGTTGCCTACCCACGACGCCAGAAATCAAAGTCCTCGCCAAGAGGCAACCGCGCAGCTTCTCTGCCCGGACATCCTTAGTGGGCTTCTTACAGCCCCTCCAACGCTAAGGACCCAAAGTCCTCCCAGAGGCAGTCGAGCCCGACCCTCGCTTGACCATCCCCAGCTAGTGGTCGTTGCTCGCAGCGCCAGAAATCAGAAGCCCTAGCCAAGGGGCAACCAAGCAGCATCCCATCCATCCTCGGCACAAATACGTCGGACAGCCCTCTGCCCATCACATGCAGAGGATCTGAATCACCAACAAGGGGCATCAGGTCTATCCGAGTCTCGAGCAATCCCCCCTCGACTTCAGACACTCTTTTTCAGCAGCGCTTGGCACGCTTGGCGAGTAATCGAAATCAACTCGACGAACGATCGCTAGACAAATAGCCGACCTGACATGGAAGCCCAACAGTGCAAGAAGAGAAATTTTGCCAGCATTTTTCACGAGCAGAAGGTAAAGTGCAAACCAAAGATAGAAAAAAGTTTTATTACCGAAGGCAAAGTCTTTACAAAGGGTACTTTGGGCTCTCCAGCCTTACAAACTGCCCGGAGGCTTACAAAAATGGCTAAAGCAACAAAATAAAAGAAGGAGGAAGACGGGGGCTTTAGGCCTCGGGGCCGGGCGCGACCTCGGGGTCCTCGATATTCACCACGGGACGAGCAGGGTCCTTGGCGACTTCCTCGTCAGGAATCTCTTTCCCCTGCTCCTCGGCGTCCGCGAGGGGGTATTCGGCCCGGAGCTCTTCGTCAGCGAACTCCGGCATCCGGGCCTTAACGGCGTCGAGGGCCTCGTGCCAGATGAGAGTTGTGGCCACGGCCAGGTCATCATAGAAGTCCTTCGATTTCTTGTAGCCCTCCACCGTCTTCGCTGCCAAGAGGTCGGCCAACTACGCCGCTCTAAGGTCGGCCGACTTCGCCGACTCAGCCGCTGCCCCCAGCTCCTTCCGGAAGGTCTTCACCGTCTTCTTCAGGTTGCCGGCAAGCACCTGAGCGTCCTCAAACTTGGCCTCAGTAGCCACGACGGCCTCGCGGTACTGGGCAACCTCCCGTTTCCCGGCCTCCACCTCGCCTTCCAGGGCAGCAACCCTCGCCATCACCGCCTCCAGCTCCCGCTTGGAGCTCTTTTCCAGCGAGGCGAGCTGGCACGCAACCTTCATCGCCGGGGCTATCACCTCGGCCTCCATGAGTAGGGCGAGGGCAACGTGCCGGAGAACCTGAAAGATAGGAAAGAGATCAGAAAAATGAAGGAGGCGCCGAATTTCACAAACAACCGAGCATTAACCTGCACGGACTCCTGGGCGATGGACGCCATCTGAGCCCTAAAGGTTCCCCCGGGGATCCTACCCCCTGCCGACTTCTCTATGTCGTGCAGCAGGATATCCGTGACTGATAGCCCCGAGGGTACCGTGAACTGGAGGCCCCCCTCCTCCACCATGATTGGCGAGGGCGGCCCCGGGAAGACCTCTTAAGCGGCTCCGATGGGGAGCCGATCTTCTCCTCCGAGGCCGGGTCCTCCAGAATTCGGGCCCGCTTTCGGCCCGGCGCTCTGCTCGGCCCCGGGGCGGGATCCGCCCCCGAACGCTCACGGGATGTGGCCACCGGAAGAGAGGGAGCCGGGGCAGGTTTCGCACGAGAAGAGCTGGCGCCCCCAGCCTTCGTGACCTTCCTCGGCTGGCGCATGGAAGCTCGAAGCTCGTCCATATCCATGGGTCCTGCACAAACCAAATGCAAAGAAGTCAGCGACACGAGCAATATAAAAGCTAAAAGCAAGCCTAACTTACCGACAAACTCAACGGGGCTAAGCCCGGCCCAACTCAGGACCCTCTCAGACAGCAGCACGTCGAATCGGAGGATGGGATCCCCACGACGCCACTCTCACCGCGGCGGGGTCATTGGACTGGTTCCCCGGCAAGCATTTCTCCCTTGACCACTTTGTAGGCACGGGCCAGTCCTCGCCCTCGGGAGGGGAAACGAAGAAGAACTTCTTCTTCCAGTCGTGAATGGAAAAAGGCAGTGCCACAACCCCTGTCCCGGCGGCGCCCCCTGTCGCTTTTTGAAAGAGAGGTAGACCTACCTCAGGTCGCCTGCTCGACCACTAGGGTGATTTTTGAAGACGAGAGAAGAATCAATGAGGGAGAGGCTGAAGGGAACCGCCTGTAACTTCAGGCGGATCAGGAACCCGAGGAGAATCCTCCACGAGTTCGGCACTAACTGGCCAGGGACTAAACTGAAAAAGTTCAGCGCTTCGACAACCTTGGGAGAGAAGGGCAGGCGCATTCCACCCCAAAAATCTTCCAAATACAGGACGATCTCCCTTTCCCGTACATGGTCTGCCCTCTCTCCCTCCTCGGCCAGACGAAGCGTATAACGTGAGGGGATGTGGAAGCGAGTCCGAGTATTGGCGAGCTCGTCCTCATGCCTCACCCAACACGAGGCGCCGGGGGCAGCATCTACCGCCTCCTCCGTGGGGGCTGCCCCCGCCGCACGATCCCAGGGAAAGGATCCGACCCCTACTCCCCAGGAGTACTCAGGCTCAACTAAAGGGTCCCTGGAATCTACTCCTACGATACTTACTGACTCTACAAAGGAAGACATCTAACCTTGAGAAGAGAGATCCTCGGGAAACGAAAGCGGAAGAGAAAAGACGAGCGCCGAGCAACCAGGACTTAGAACGGGGAAATATGAAGGAGTAGGGGCCCTGGAACGGGCCTACCCCTATTTATCACCACAAGCGACCTCATCCAACGGCGCCCTTCATCTCCCGCCAAAACGCCTCCTCGCGTCCAACGGCTCCGATTGCTCCACTTGTCGTTCCCACACTAGACCACGCCCCATCAGACGCCACAGATCTCCACACGTCGCGTCGGCCAACCGACGCTCGACACGTGGACCATCGCTTCAGTGGCAGGATGCACGAACCGGCGCACCTTCCTTAAATGCAGAGATCTCACTCTGATCCGCTGGCAGAAAAGACAGCTGACAGCCCGGGGACGCGTCCCGACGAAACCTTAGGAGGGAGCTCACCCTGGGCGGCCCGACAGTCCACTCCTGACCCGACCCACTAGCTGGTCGGGACAAGAGTGGGGGGCTAATGATGATGCTCAATATTGGCGGTCTCCAAGATCCGGACACGTGGCAGATGACGTGTCCTGAACTCAGAAGAAAGGGCCGCATGGACCGACCAGACCACCCATGTACCCGACCTACAAGCACAAGCTGGCTCATCTCAGAGCCCCTTGAAATTTGGCCTCCTCGGCCTCTCAGCTCACCCCGAGCTGCCCCAGGACCAAGACTCCTCGGCCCTCTCGCTCGTTCCCGAGCCCCCCAGCCGAGGCCATCTTCCTCGGTCCTCCGACCGACCAACTCCACCACTCACAGGCGTAACCGCCGCTCCGCAAATCTCGTCATGCGCAGATTCTCCGTCAGCAACATCCCACGTTCCACGCCACCACGTTCCCCATTAATGGGCGATCCGCCCTTTACGCGGGCATGACATCGGGGGCGTAACTGCCGGCGAGACTCTCACGCCTGCTGCTGCGTGCTGCCGCCACTATATAAACCCCCATCACAGAGGGGTCAAGTAAGCCATTTTTGATTCCACTTAGCCGTTACTCTGCTCGGATCTCGTACTAACTTGATCGTCAGAGGGTTCTCGGTGGTTCCAAACCACCCCGGGACTTCTTTGCAGGTACTCGGCGCTAAGCTTCTTAAATCACCAATCTCCTCAAAACCCATTGAGACTCACACGCACCAGGAGATCATCCCCAAAATCCACCAGGAGATCGACGGAAGACAACATCTGAGGGAGACCCGAAAAGGAGCTCCATCAATAATAATATTATTATAGAAATTAGAATGTGTTGATGCATTAATTTTCATAAAAAATTAAGCATTAAAATATTTTCTATTAAAATGTTAAATGTTAAGATGAGTTTTCAAAATAAAGGTTGGTGGAGGTAGTTTCTATCAATGAGATTTTGGATATATAATTTTGTCCTTTTCTTTTTCTTAACATTTTCTTAACATTTAATCGTGGTAGTTAAGTAATGTTCATATACATCAGCAAAATCTATGGCATAAAATTAGATACTCAATTTCATGGCAAATTTCCACCTCTTGCTTTGGCATTAAAATAATAGAGATTAGTAAAGATACATTAAAATATAAAGAAAAATAAATTAGAACTTTAGAAATTTTGCAGTATGGCTCATGGAGAGACACATTGTAGGGAAATGATTGTATGAGGGGGATGTTGATTTGAATTAAAATTTGTAACTAATTGAGCAGTTTTTTTTATATAAAAAAGAAGGAAGATGAAGCTAAATTATTAAACACATTTGTTATTTTGGAAAAGTTTGAAATTGTTTATAAGAAAGCAGAAACAACAACATTGCGAAAAACCATGTAACAAGAGTAAAAAATATTAATTGCATTAAGTCGTAAACTTTAAAAGTATTTGATCGAATTTTAGCGAAAAACAAATTTATCGTTTAGATCAGTAATATAATTTAACACTTAATTGAAAAACTTGATCCTTTTCCGCGTCGTTACTCATCGGAAAAAGTAGTTCACTCTCCAAAACATATCCTCCCCAGAACTTATATGCATCATACAAAGGCTCGCTCACGCTAAACTACGCTTAACTATAGATGTTTCCTTTCACTAAACCACCTTCAAGTTTTTTATTACAGTAAACTCCCTAAAACTTTTGTCTTAAAGGAGTCTTTTTCCCCTAAAATACACTAAAATGTTGCATTTTAAACAGCAATAGTTAATGATATTTTGAAGTAATTAAGCATGATACAAATTTCGCCAACATGAACATAAAGGAGAAGAACAATAACACATCCATTACTTATTCACAAATATATCAAACAAGTCCAATACCCAACCTTCACAAATAATCGAAAAGCAGCTTCACTTAATAAGCAAATACTTGCAATTTCCAATAAAATGTTATTTACAAAAACAAGACACAACCTCAATTATTATCTAAAGATGAGCTACCACTAAATCTCCTTTATGATTATTGATATCAACTAAAAACACCCTTAATTATATCAATTCAAAAGAGCGTACAGTAATACAGAAATTTAAGGTAGTTTGGTGAAAAATAACAATAGTTAAGGTAGTTTAGTATAATATCACCTAACACAAACGTTTGGATAAGAAAAAAAGGGAGAAGAGCATGAGTACATCTTAGCAGCATCAAAATGATATAAAAACATCCATTATTTATTCACGAATTATCAAACAGGTCCAATACCCGCCCTTTACAAACAAATCGAAATCTAACATCGCATGATAAGCGAATACTTGCAAATCCAACGAACGATTATGTACAAAACAACACGTGTTGTGAATTCAAGAACAAACAAGCAATCCATGGTTTAGAAAGGAGCTACTACCAATCCTCCTTTATGATTTTAGATTTCTCGAGTATGAATTTACCTTCTTTGTACTTTTGGGTCTCCTCGTACGCTCGCTCGTATTTCCAGCCCAGGACCTCACGGCAGTCACGGCAATAAATGTCGGCGACGGTGTGAAGCCCCGTCATGAGCTGCCTGTCTTCTTTTGGCCCCATGACAATGTTCATCGCATGAGAGAAGAGAAAGGCACGCCCGTGTCTCCCCTAATAAAATCATTGAATTCAGGAGTATAAGCAATATCAGTATCAATCATCCAGAAAAATGAAGCAAACAATCGACATGTTGCACCATACTCTCCAAAACAGATTCGCAAAGTTAAGGTTTCATCCATTTCCTCATTATGCAGATATATTTCTAAGGAGAAATGTAAGACAATAAACATCGGCGGCGGCCTTCATCCCAAAATTTTGGGATTGGGTATATGAATATGTTTCTTCCATTCTCTTGTTGAGTGAAGGGTCATCTCCTCGGTTAGACAACTAACATATTGTTTTAACTGCATCTATCCATATTATTTTAGATCTATCCCTAATCCTCGTTGTGTCATTAACAACACTTTGTCACAAATTTCTTAAGGACTCGTACGGTCATACTAAAAAGATCCGACACTGAAGGCAACACCCCTCCATCTTGGCTTGGGCCAGGCAATGAAAGATAAGATAGTTAAGAACAACAAACACTAGCACATCACTAGCACAACGCTGACAATGAAAGAGAGATTGGATCATAAATTCCCTATAATTTGAGCATTTTTGGATTGGCTTGCAGGTTTGCTCGATGAAAATTGGGGTCATAAGAAAAGGAGTACAAAGTGGATTACATTCAAAATGCCTAGATTTTTCTAATATAGATTCAGCATTATAAGATTGATAAAATAGAAATCCGGTTAGGCCCTTTTTGGATATGGAGTTAGGATAACTGTAGTTTATTTTTATGTGGATGTGGGGGATGCAAACTGTGGTTTGCAAGCCCCGAACTCCAAAAATGGAGTTCACAAAACTTTGATCAGATTTGAATCAAGAAAACAACAGTTATCTCAACTTTTGAGTTGAGATAACCGCAATTATCTCAACTCCAAAATGATTGCCAAACAAGATAAAGTTAGGATTTTGGAATTTAGTTTTGATAACTTTATGAAACTAGACTTTAGAAAACTTAAGTACATTCCCAAACAGGGCCTTATCAGATTGATACCTTGAATAAAATGAGCATAGACCTTTCATATTAAATTGACAAGAAAGAAAAACTTCGGTTTCAAGTATAATTTCACGGTCGGTACCAAATAACAACATTTCAACTGCAACCACAACAATGATATCAGAAGGAGTAGGCATTAGATTACAATGAAAATACCAAAATTATAAAGAATACCCAACAGCATGATAACAATGATATTACAAGTTTAGAGAAGTGTATATATGTATCATCAATCCCCCAAAATTAAAGCACAAACGAAGAGACCAAAAAATATGCTACATATTACACATTACGAATAAAGATTTGTTCAATCTTTTAAGATTCTATTTGCTCCATGATATTTTGCAAATAAATATCGGCAACCACGCATAAAATACCCAGCTAACAAGAAACATATATACCACAAGTTTGGAAAACTTATTTATAGGCAGCATCAAAAGATTATGTCTAATTTCCTCTATTTCTTCATTATGCAAAGAAATTTCAAAGGAGATCATGGATTCATAGCTAACATCACATTTCTCTATCAAATTTGTAAGGGAAAAATCATTGATAAAAGACCTAGCAATCAAGAGCTCACTGATTTCACAAGTTTTGGGGGTTTTTTCACCTGAAAAGCTTTAGAGATAACATCATCATGAAGGCAAACATGGTTCCTGCAATTGCTGCAGCTATATAGCCGAGGGCCGATCATCTCCGCCATCACACACAAACCAAACTCAGATCTTTACCTAAATCGAACAAAATCATCAAAACCCCAGCTAAAAAAAAATTACCACAACAAATCAATCAAAATATACCCAAAACCCAAATCACAATTTAACTTCTTTAAGGTAAACGATGATTCAAGAGAGATCTTTCTCCTTATCTCAATAGCTCCATCAATTTATAACCTGAACACAAATGGGTAGGTGAGAAGAAAAAATTATCCATTAAACTAAGACAAGAGAAGAAGCCAACAAGCAAAGCATTGGGGAAAAGAAATTTCGGGCTGATAGTGACTCTGTTGGATGACAACATGCATATGAATCATACCCATTAATCAATTAATTATTAAAAGAAAAGTAGAATGTTAAAGAAAATTAGTGAAGTGAAAGAAATAAAAAAATTTAAAAACTCTACGAACCTACTGACAAATGATTGGAAAAATGATGGACAATTGGTAGAGGAGAGAAAAGAAGAAGAATAGGCTAAAGATTTAGAAAGAAAATAATGGAAGTGGGGATACAAAAATTAGTTTGGGTTTTTGTTTTTATTGAGAATGTGATTCTTTTCTTTTGTGTTTTTCTCAAACCGCCCCCAAATTCTACTTTGCTTATGTAAACACACCCCCGAATCTTATTGTTTTTATGCTTCACCATTACATCTTGGGTTTTTTTTGGAAAAACGACCGTGGGCTTTAGGTCCAAGATGAATGATTTCGATACCAAACATGTATGTCTGAGTTTGGACACCGATACCAAGTAATATTGTATTTACCATATTAATAATTTAAGTGGGGATTTTAGTAATAGTATTGATGGAGGCTGTTATCTCCTTCAGATGTTGTCCTCCGTCGATCAGGCAGTGAGCGGTATTGAGCGGATGAGATTTGTTTTGGGGATTGTTGAGCGTGTGGATCTCAATGGGTTGTTGGAAGTTGCTGAGGCCGAGCTACCTGCAAGGAAAGTCCCGGGATGGGAAACCACCGTAGGACCCTCCGACGATCAAGTTAGTACCGGGGAATTAGAGCAGCGTAGCGGTCTATTGGAATGAGTTCTAGTTATCCGAGTTGTCTGAAAGAGGGGTTTATATAGTGGTCGCCGGAGCGAACCGGCATGAGATCCTCTCCGTCAGTTACACCCCTGCGTTATCCCCGCATTAATGGCGGGATACGCCCATTAATAGAGGGACGCACCAGCGTAGGACGCGGAACATGGGGCGGCGGATATCTCACCCTTACGAGATACGCGAAGCCGTTGTGGGGGCGCTTGGGCTCCGAGCTCTCGGTTGATCAGATAAGCCGAGGAATCTCGGCCTGTCAGGAGACTCGAAGACAAGCAGGGAGGCCGAGGAAAGCTCGGCCTGTCAGATGGCTCGGAGACGAGCCGGGAAGCCGAGGAAGCTCGGCCTGTCAGATGGCTCGAAGACGAGCCGGGAGGCCGAGGAAGCTCGGCCTGTCAGATGGCTCGGAAACGAACCGGGAGGCCGAGGAAGCTCAAGCCTTGCAACAGCTCGGAGACGAGCAGGGAGGCCGAAGAAGCTCGGTTGTAGCATTGCTCGAAGGTGAGTCGATGGCTGTTTGCTAGGTGAAAATGGAAGGTACTCAGGGAAGTCTCCGAAAGGTCGGATGTATCCTCGGAGATGAAGTCCCGAGGAACGTCCCCAATGCATATTATTTATTTCACCTCCGTAGCCCCCGAGACACGTCATCCGCCACGTGTCGTAATCTGAGAAATTCCTACTTGTGAGCATCATCATTAGCCCCCCACTCTCGATCCGACCTATTTATGGGTTGGGTCGAGAGTGGCCTGCTAGGTTTTCCATGCTCAGCTTGGTGCCGAGAATTCTTCGTAGTAGATTGTCCGGGAATGATATGGCGTTTGGCGGTTGCGTCGTTTCGATATTTGATTCCACGTGGTGTCTCACCGCACGCCTAAGTTTTTACGCGTATCCCTGATGACATCAGCGAATTGGTGAAATGATTGCGCTTTAAAGAGGGGGCGCCGTTTCACTCGATCGTTAGTTGGGCTACGGGCCACGTGTCCGACGTCGGTTGGTGGGCGCAACAGGCAGTCTCTGACCCCTGCAACGAAGAAACGTCCCCAATGGTCGACCGCCACATGGAGCCTCGACGGCCGTTAGGCGCGACGCTTCGTTTTGGCGGGAATCGATCTGGGCCGTAGGATGCTCTCTTTGTGGGTGTATAAATAGGAGGGGACTATGCTAAGGACAACACTTTGTCTTAATTCTCTTTCGTTATTTGAAGATTGCTCGGCAAACCTCCGCTTAGATTGGATTTTCAGTTGAATTTTCCTCGATGAGTCCCTTTCTTTGAATCAGGTTAGATGTTTGTTCCCTGATTAAAAATCAGGAAAAAGATTCAGAAGAGGTATCACGTACTCACACGTGACCAGTGGTCACGTGTTGGCACGTAATGGTTAAAGCAGCGGCAAAGAACAGAGCGCAGAAGAGGAGTCCATTCAGGGGGTCACGTGGCCACACGTGACCAGCTTTAAAAGCCTTACTGTTCAACAGAATTGAATTCTGAAAAAGATCATTTAAATCTTTCCAAAATGGAGAAGAACTTATGAAGAACCGCTGGATTGAGAATCCCAGGGTGATTAAATATCATCAATTTATGGAAAAATCTTGGACAAGAAAAGATTTCCCCTAAATCTCACCGAAGTAACAAAAGGAACATCTTTGGATTTAAAATCCAACGGTGAATAAAATTCACCTAATAATCTAAAGGCCCGGGTTAATGATGAAAACAAATCAAATCTTTCAATGAAAGATTTACTAAACAGATTGATTCTTTTCCTTCTCCTATAAATAGGAGCCAAAAGGGAGAGTTTTAGAAAGAGATATAGAGCTTTGGAATCTTGAAAATTCAGAGAGAGAAAAAAAGGAGAATTTAACTCTCTGCAATGAAAAACCTTAGGTAAGAAAAAAAGGGGATCGAAGCTTCAAAAAGAGAATTTAATTCTCAATCTAAGAGTTTAACTCTTATATAAAAAAAAAAGAGAAGAACTTAGTTATTTCTCTGGTTGAAGATCTACAAAGTGCACATCTCCCCATAAGTTGAGAATTTAATTCTCATCGGTCGAGATCCTGCCATGCAGATCTAAAACATAGAGGATGAATTGAGTTTTGAGAATTTAATTCTCACAAAATTATAGGAATTTAATTCCTCCAAGATAAAATTAGGGTTTAACCCTATATGAGAATTCAATTCTCCAAAAATTAGGAATTTAATTCCTTCGAGATGGACAGAACTAGGGTTTTACCCTAATTGAGAATTTAATTCTCTTAAATTCACAGGAATTCAATTCCCCTTAAAAAGAAATTAGGGTTTCAACCTATGCCAGAACTTAATTCTTTACATATATGGGAATTTAATTCCTACAGAAGGGAAATTAGGGTTTAACCCTATTTAAGAATATAATTCTTCAAAAGAAAATAGGAATTTAATTCCTCTAAAGTTATTGCTAGGGTTTAACCCTATGAAGAATTTAATTCTTACAAAGGATAAACAGATCTTCAAATAGGCAAAGAACCAGGGTCACGTGTCCCCACGTGACCCCTGAAAAGAACCCTACAAATGGAAAGGAAAGAGCTCAGAGGCAACGCCTCACGTGCTCCAGGTGATCCCTAAAGCACAGAAAGAAAAAAACTAAGGGAACAGAACCTCTGGGCGCCCTCACGTGTCATCACGTGACCCCTAATGAATATTCTAATAAATCAGGGCATGAGTACCCATCACGTGCCCACACGTGATGGCTGTGAGAGTTAAAGGTATCAAACACTTATCTGCAGAACAAAATGAAGGGGATCTGGCCCCACTTTTTGATACCATCACGAGCTCCCACGTGATCCCCCCTCTTTTAGTGTTTAACACTAATCTGACAATTTTGTTGCCAGTGTTTAACACTGTTATCTGTTAGTGTTTAACACTAATTTGAGAATCACCATTTCTAGTGTTTAACACTAATTTGATAATCTTATTGCCAGTGTTTAACGCTGTTATCTGTTAGTGTTTAACACTAATTTGAGAATCACAATTTTTAGTGTTTAACACTAATTTGACAATCTTATTTCTAGTGTTTAACATTGTTGGTCTTTAGTGTTTAACACTAGTTTTAGCCCAATTGGCAACTTTTCTAGAGGCAAAGCCTCCCCTGCAATTGAATATGTCTAATGGACCAATAGAGGGCCAATATTCCAAACTTGATTGGACTTAGCCCAAGAAGGCCATAAGTCCTCAATCCAGACTTAACTGAGCCAATGGGCTCATAAAATAATTAATTGGTCTTGGTTCCAAATCGGGCTACAGATCATTTAATCTACCTTGGTTCAAGGGTACATCTCTTCACTCCTTTGATATTTGTCGTTGTAATTCCTCAACGTCTTCAAAGAGATGACCGGCCCCAACAACCATACATTTCATGGACTGTGGGGTCCTTAAACTCATGGACTATGATGTCCTTAACCTTGACCGGGATGTCTTAAAACTAACAACGGACTGTGGGGTCCTTAAACTCATGGACTATGATGTCCTTAACCTTGACCGGGATGTCTTAAAACTAACAACGGACTATGACGTCCTTAACCTTGACCGTGATGTCTTAAAACTAACGCTGGACTGTAGAGTCTTTAAATCCACGGACTATGATGTCCTTAACCTTGACCGCAACGTCTTAAAACTAACAATGGACCGCAATATCCTTAAACTACTTATCGACCGCAATGTCATTAAACTAAACAACAGGGCCCCCCAATTGCTCTCTTGTTGGATCTAAACGATCCCGTTAAGTTGATCTTAGTCTAAAATTAGACTAACGTATGCTTAACTAACGTTTAAGTTGATCTTAGTCTCAAATGAGGCTAACGTATCCTTAAACACAACCCCTCAAACCCAAATCTAAGAAAATAGGGATTTGGACTAGTCCACGCCCTACGGGCGACAACATAACTTAGTCTCCGTATACAATCCACGGGCAACCAAACACAAAACAAACACACACGACATGAAGTGACCATTTGGAGAAGGAGAAAGTTGTTACCGCGATGCGGTAGCATAATTAACTGCAGGGGCTTGCGCCTGCAGGAAAGAGCGTCCCCACAATCAAAAACCCCTCGAGCGAGGGGGAATCTGACGAAGTCTGCTACATCGGACGCATCCGTTTAAACCTTCGATACACGGTGCCATAAATCAACTTGGCATCTTCGGAGAGGTGGACGGATAGCACCAATTAGCATCTATCCCGAATCTCAGGCAAAACGTCCCTGTCTCGCCGTCTTTCGGAGGGGAACAAATTATGGCACACCCGGTGGGACCTTTCCTCTTTCCACTCCACACTTCGTGTGTCGTGTTCGCGAACGAATCGCGGTTTGCTGATGGTTGCCCTTGGGTTCGAGGTACTAAGATTTGGCGTTTTGCTTGGTGCAGAAAGCAAAGGATCAATAGCGTTCACTTGTGCAAAATGTTCCGGCTGCAACTGCAACGTACGCTCTGCCTCATCCGGAGGCATAGCCTACGGGCCTCAGGCTGTGTCCCTGTTCACGATGCCGGTGGAACAGGCCACCCAAGCCACTACAGGATTGTTTTTCGGGACCATGCTCCCGCCAACGAGCTTCAGCGCTCCTATGCCAGCACCGGAAGCTCCCAAGAAGTCGGTCTTCGATCGGCTTGCTACTACCACGGCCCCTCTCAACGGGTCGTCCAGCTCCAACTCCTCGGTCTTCACCAGACTGAGCCTGAACTCCGATGGGCCTGCCAAGAAGCCCATCATACCTGAAGTGGCCATCCCAAAGAAGATAGCCACCCCTGCTCCTGAAGTCGTTAAGGCGGCTTCTCCTGCCAAAGAGTCGGTCTTTACAAGGCTGACTATTCCGGCTCCCGTTCCTGCTCGAAGGTCTGTCTTTAACGGATTGGATACCGCTACTCAAAAGACATCAGTCTTCAAGAGGCTGGCACCAACGGCGCTTCATCTAGATAGGGGGAAAGACAAAACCATCCCCATCGCCAAACCAGCCCCGACGGCTTGACACGCTCGACGTCGCCACTGGCGCCGAGTAAGGAAGACCGGGGGCAACTCCCCCTTTGGGCTAACTCCACCAGCTCTAACGGTGGAAGTTAATGTTGTTGTTCCAACTGGGAACAGCTTTGAGCTGCTGAACAGGGTACGCAGAAATTCGCCAACTGCGGTGTTCAAAAGATCTCCTCCACCGGTAGAGACCGTCATGGAAGCAAAACCAGAAAGGCCGGAGCAGTCTCCTTAACGGCTGTCTTCCAGAGTCTACAAAACTTGGCGACGGGTCCGAGAATCAGTGATTGATCCAAATTTCTCTCACCAGCATAAGAAGTAGAAAGTTCGGCAGGAAGAAAATCCCCCTATCAAGCAACGAAAGACGACGACCACCTGGGTGCCCAAAGCAACGACCCCCTCAACTTCGACGGCCCACAAGAGAAGAAGGCCAGAGAAAGTCCCCACGCCTGCGGCGAATGTCAAAGGTAGTGAGCAAACGCCCTAAGTCTGGAGGCGTTATGGTGCACACCGTTTACATGGTGTCCGGGAAAGAGGACAGCCGTATATCCACAGGTCATAGACCGCTTACGCGATCGGTGACTAAAGCTCAGGAGCAGCAGCAGAAGCTCCAAGAAATGATGACTGCGATGGCCGCACTCACTGGGCCAAAAGAAAGTCCCGAAGCGTCCTCGGATCAACGCCAGGAGCAAGAAACTGACGCTGAATTCCTTCGGAGAATACTGGAAAAGAAGGACAAAGAGGCTGCGGAACAAGCAGCCAATATAAAACGAATGGCCCTTCTGTTCCAGGATATGGTGGATATGATAATCCAACAGGATCCCCCAGCGGAAGATCCTCCGATCATCCTTGAAGATGACAGAGGAGAAACGTCAAATCCACCTCCGGCTCTTTCAGCAGCCAAAGAGGAAACAATTTCCAAAGCTGCCCTGGATGACTACATTGCTCAGCAAATACGAGTCCACCAGGCGACTGAAGCAGCTGGCCAAGTCATCAAAATAGGGCGACCGTATCCGAGCTGGTACGATCAAATCAAATACCCGCCGGGCTACACGATCCCGAAATTTCATGTCTACAAGGGGACAGGCAATCCCCATCAACATGTGGCCCAGTTCAGGGCTCTCTACGGCAACACCGGTGGCGACGATAAGCTCTTGCTTCGCCAATTCGTTGGCAGTTTATCGGAAACAGCATTTGAGTGGTATTCCGAACTTCCGAATGACTCCGTCAAAACTTTCGCTAAAATGGAGTTGTTGTTTACCCAGCGTTTCGCAAGCGCCAGCGAACGCACCCCGATAACAGCTTTGATTAATGCAAGAGTGGAGCCGGGTGAAACTTGGGTCCAATATGCAATCCGATGGCGGAACCTGTGGTCGAAGTGCGAGCAGCGCATCGAAGAAGCGCCAGCGGTGGGCATGTTCGTGGGCACTCTAGACCCTCATGCAACTATTTCACAGTTCATGATGTTCTTTAAACCGACCACGTTCCAAGCATTAATTGATAAGTTGGCCCAGATGGATCAAATGGGTCACAGACCGTCTGCCCCGAAGCAAGAACCGCGGAATGACAAGGGTAAAGGGAAGGCGACCTTCGTTGCGAACGCTCAACAGCAACCCAGTGCCTCAAAGCTAGTGGATCAATTGGAAGAGAGACGGTGGTATTATAATGAGAAAATGAAACGCCCTTACTCATTCCCGCGGGATAAGACGAAGAGGCTATTCGAACTGGCTGTGCGCAACAGGCTTATTAACTTGCCGAATCCAAGGCGACCGCCACAACCCAACGAGGTGAATAACCCCAATTACTGCCCTTACCATCAAATGGTAAGTCACCCGAGCGAGGATTGCTTCGTCTTTAAGGGATGGATCGAGGATCAATACCTACAAGGCAAGTTTGCATTGTCCGAGAAGTGGAAAGTAAACCCACCACAACCGCACACTCCAAAAAAGACGGAAACACCGGGGGCAAATTGTTCTTTCGTTGAAGAAGCCCCATGGGAGGTCGTGCTTTCATCCAAAACCAAAAGGATGCTGAATGAGCTCCAGACATGCCCGGCAATCAGGTGGGAGAACCCGCTGGAACCCCAGATCATCGAAGGGATGCTGAAGCCACGCCCCCATTCAAAGATCGGTGGTGAGGGCCCAAGCACTCACACCCAGCCGTCGAAATCTGCGAAAAAGAAGAAGAGATCCAAAAAGCCCGTGAAGCCTGGTGACAAGCACACGGACTTGTAGAAACAGATCGACGCGCTGGAAGAATATAATCAGAAAGCACGGACCCCTATCACGTTTCAAGAGTTCCTCAACCACGTCCTTGAGGACGAAAACGATGGGGAAGACTCGTCAGATGGATCTGAGGATTACGTAGAAAGTTGCCATGTGATCTCTCATTCATCGCTAGACAGTGAAGAAGCGTCCTGCACAGAAAGACTGGGGGCAGAGCCTGAGTCGGAACTTGTGTGGACGTCAGACGAGATGATCGACGCCTTTCTGAATTAGATTCGTCTGAAAAGTAAAGCCGATCGGGAGCGTGAGATGGCCATATAGGAAGGAGCCAAACGCCGGCAACTAGACGAAAGAGTTGAGGCACTCCCGCCAAATCAAAAGACATCCGATGCGGATAAAAACAGATTCAAGACGAGGAAAAGGTTTGCTAAAGCTATATCAATGGGGATGAAGCTGCCACCCTCGGAAGAAAACACTCTCGGTGGAGCAGAAATGCATCCTAATTACTGCTCATATCATCGAAAGATTTCGCACCCCACTGAGGACTGCGACGCTTTTAAAAGATGGTGGAAGGGATATGTTGCTCACCGACAACATTTTAAACGGATGAAACGCAAAACCGTCGGGAGCAGAGAAGTACGACCGAGGAGCACAAGAGAACTACCGGTAGCTGTCACACGGTCAACGCCGGAGGATCACAGGTTCTCACCTTTGGGAGCGACTCTGACGAAGAAATGGCTCTTGACCCTCTCTTTAAAGAATCCATCTTAGGGAAAGAGGAAGAACCAGCGGCCTGCGAAAACATTCAGCTGCGCAATCGCACGCTTCCAGAAAAGAATCTCGGACCCGCGACTAGAAAAGATAAGGGAAAGGAAAAGGTTGCTGAGGGTATCGCTTTAGATGACCAAGTCATGAAAGAGCTGATTGCCAAGGACCCGCCCAAGAAGAGTAAAGTAGACTACAACATCCTAGCGCACCTGAGGAAGCTACCCTCTCAGCTCAGCATTCTCGACGCCCTCTTATTATCAAAAGAAGCGAGAGATTCATTAATCAAGGCACTACAAGAGCCCAAGCAATTCCAAGCCTTCCTCGCCGAAGAAAGGATGAAGGATGAACTGGAAGAAGTGCACACAGCCGATGTCACGTTCGGTGATGAAGACCTTCTCCTTGGGACGTGCGACCACAACCGCCCCCTATATGTCTCTGGATACTGCCACGATATCAAGATAGGCAAAATCCTGGTTGATAATGGGTCCTCCGTCAATCTCCTTAATGTTCGGGTGTTGAAGGAAATCTGCATGAGCGTTCAACACCTCGCTCGTGATAAAATTACCATCTCCGGTTTCGATTCTCAGTCATCATGGACTCTCGGATCTATAATACTAACATTACGCTTCGGATTACTCGTCACGGATATTAAGTTTCACGTCATTGACGCCAAGACCTGCCACAATGCCTTGCTCGGTTGTCCTTGGTTACACGAGTACAACATCATCCCTTCTACGCAACATCAGTGTATGAAATATTTCAAGGATGGTCTCGAGTATACCGTAACAGGAGAGATGAACTCATTCTCCGTGAACGAAGTCCGCAAGTACGAAGATGCAAAATACTTTTTACCAGATTTCGAGGACACAGAGAGGTGTCGCACACCGGAGAACAAAGCCGCCGCCACTATTCCTGTTTTCGGGAGTGATACCGAAGAAGAAGAAGAGATATTCTACGCTGGGCCGTCTCGACGCAACAACCCGGGACCGTCCGCCCCCATATTGGTCTTCGGAAGCGACTCGGAAGACGAGGTCAATGCTGTGTTCTCCAGTCGGCCGTCAGTACAAGCATTCCCTGATGATGATCGGAGTTTGCAAATTATCATAATTCCGCGGAAGCACTACAAAGATCTTGACACACTTGAAGCTTACAATGTGCAAGACCTGCAGACATTTTACGTCCCTCCCAGGCGAAAAGGTGAAAGGGCGATCCTATTCTATCGGTCCACGGAAACAAGGGTGGAGAAAGAAATCTGGCACGGCGCGGATTCTACACTTGACAGGCTCCAACCCATCCGTTTGCCCAGATATTACACGAACGGACTAAAAAGGCTATTGAAGCGCCAAGGGGTACCTTTAAAACAGACTATTCGGCAAGCTCGGTTCTACAACAGGATTTGGGATGTCCCTAAGACTCAGCGCAAGTTGCCCAATAGGAGAATGGAAACGCTTGGGCTTGGATATATGAAATCCGGGAAACAGGAACGAGTCCATGGTAGCTACACCATATATAACTTCGATGGAGAAGAGGACGTCCTGTCAGAAAACGCCGACCCCATACCAAAAGTAGATCCAGCCATCAAAATGCTGAGTCCGTCATTTGAAGAACGAATGGACAAGTTTATCAGGAAAGCGGGTCAAAAAGCTCGGGACGACCATAATCGCAAAATGGCCATCTATGAGAAAGCCAGGACGTAACGTCTTCTTCAACAGGCTGCAAAAGATAAAAAATGCTCATCCCTGTCAATCTGTTGTGCAAAAGGCCCGACGCAGAGGCAGAAATAAGGCAAAGAGCGGAAAAGGCATTCGACGGCGACAAAGCGAGACCAAAAAGTCACGTGATCGGGAATTGGGCGGTCCGGATTTGTCCCTCATGAAGAAGATGAGTCGAGCATATTTTTTCCCTCAAGACAAGACAAAGAAGATACTTGATCTCACTTTAAAATATCAAATGATTACACTTCCGGAGTCCAAACATCCTGAGCAAGCTAACGAGGTCTCTCATCCGGGCTATTGCTCTTATCACTGAGCAATAGGACACCCTCTCGAAGACTGCTTTACCTTCAAGAACTAGGTCGAATACCAGTATCAGTAAGGCAGGTTTGCTCTATCCAGTAGCTGGAGGATAAGTCCGCCACAGGAGCACGAACCAAAAGCCGCGCATACAGTGAGGATAGAGCCAGATCAACATCGATCTTGGAAGCGTACCCGTACTTGTCATATGATAACGATATCAAAAGAAGAGCCCGAGGATATGGATGACCTTTCCTGGTGCTTCGAAAACAATAATGACGAGATGATTGCAGAATTTCCACCGGCACCGAAGGAGCTGGAAGATGGAATACATACCACAGTAGATGAGCTCAAGAAAATTGAGCTGGGGATGACAAGCGACCCGCGGCCGACATTCGTCAGTGAGCTGCTACCTGAAGAAAGGGTGGCTGCGTTAAAAGACGTGCTCATGCAGCATAGAGATTGCTTCGCATGGAACTATTCCGAAATGCCAGGATTAGATCCAGAGATTGCTGTCCACAAATTGGCAATATCCCCGGACATTAAGCCAATCAAGCAAGCATCGAGAAGAATGCGGCTCGAGCTTGAGATGAGTATCAACGCCGAGGTCAAGAAGCTAATCGATTCTGGTTTCATCCAAGAGGTTCAGTACCCTGACTGGATCGCCAACATAGTCGCAGTGATGAAGAAGAATGGGACGGTGCGCATATGTGTGGACTTTCGGGATCTTAATAAAGCTTGTCCGAAGGACGACTTCCCAGTACCGGTCACCGAGCTGATGATAGATAACACGTCCACTCACGAGGTTTTCTCCTTCATGGACGGCTCATCAGGATATAATCAGATAAAGATGCATCCCGAAGACCAGAAGCACACCGCTTTCCGGACCCCTTTGGGTATATTCTGCTACAAGGTTATGCCCTTCGGTCTAAAGAACGCCGGTGCCACCTATCAAAGGGCCATGACAAAGATCTTCAATGACCTTATACACGAAATCGTTGAATGCTATATCGACGACCTCGTGGTTAAGAGCAAATCATACGAGGAGCATTTAGAGTATCTGAAGACCGTATTTCAACGCCTCCGGCAATACAACCTGAAGATGAACCCTCTGAAGTGCGCATTCGGAGTTTCCTCGGGCAAATTCCTAGGATTCATCGTCCGACACCGAGGTATCGAGATAGATCCGTCAAAGATCAAGGCGATCATGGAAATGCCTCCACCAAGGACTCTCAAACAATTGCAGTCTCTCCAAGGGAAGCTCGCGTACATCCGGCGATTTATAGCCAACCTTTCAGGCAAGTACCGCCCTTACAGTCACCTGATGAAGAAAGGAACCCCTTTCGTTTGGGATCACAAATGCCAGAGCGCACTAAACGAAATCAAGCAATACTTGTAGAATCCACCGGTGTTGGCTGCTCCGATCAACGGAAAGCCTCTCATTCTTTATACAACCGCCTTCAAAGGTTCCTTAGGCGCACTATGGGCTCAAGAGAACGACCAAGGGAAAGAAAGAGCTCTCTATTACTTAAGTCGAGTTCTCCTGGGGGCAGAAAGCAACTACTCCCCCATCGAAAAACACTGCCTGGCGTTGATCTTCGCGTTAACCAAGCTCAGGCACTATGCGTTGGCGCATGAAGTCCGTCTCATTTCGAAAGTGGACCCCCTTAAATATTTAATGTCAAAGGCCATATTGACAGGGAGAATTGCTAAATGAGCCTTGCTCTTAATGGAGTTTTCGATAACCTATCAGCCTCTTAAGGCAGTGAAAGGCCAGGCCATCGCCGACTTCCTCGCCTAGCATCCGATACCGGTCGATTCCCCTTTGAATTGCGAACTGCCAGACGAACATGCGCTTGATGCGATCGACGGTAGTGATAACCGATGGGAACTCTATTTCGATGGAGCGTCTTCCATGAAGAAGCGCAAACAAAGCACCCTTATAACCAAATCGGGGGTGGGCCTCATCTTCGTAACTCCACAAGAAGAGATAATGCGCTTTGCTTTCTCCTTAACAGAGCCGAGAACAAACAATGAAGCCGAATACGAAGCCTTGATAGAAGGTCTTGAGATCGCCATTGACATGGGAATTGAAAACCTCCTTATATACGGAGACTCCCAACTGGTCGTTAGTCAAGTAAACGGCGACTACCAAACATGCAAACCAGACCTGGTGAAGTACGGCGAGAGGGTACAGCAACTGCTGACTCAAATCCCCTCCTATATGCTGGAAAGCATACCGCATGCAGAAAATAGCAAGGCGGACGAGTTAGCCAAGCTCGCTAAAGAACTGGCCGACGAAAACTACGATGACGTAAGAATCGTGGTACAAAGCGGTCGGGTGCTTGCTCCAGCTGAAATATCTCCGGAATCATCCGAAGAAAAGGGACTGACTGGGCAAATGGCTATACAAATAAAAGATCAGAGAAAGGCTGAGGATTGGAGAGAAGTCTTTGTAGACTACTTCAAATCCAATCGAACGCCTGAAGATGCGTCCTTAAGACATCAGCTCATGAAACGAGCTCTGTCTTTCGCCTTCGTCAATGATACTCTGTACAAGAGGTCATTTGATTTTCTGTGGTTGAGATGTCTGGGACCTGACGAAGCGAAAAGAGTCGTTCAGGAAGTTCACGACGGACTCTGCGGTTCTCACCAAGCAGGCCCAAAGATGAAGTTGAAAATTAAACGGATGGGCTACTATTGGCCAACGATGATTCAGGACTGCCTTGAATATGCGAAGAAATGCCACTCATGCCAGATTCATGGGGACTTTATCCATCAGCACCCAAATCCTCTGCGTCCAACAGTGGCTAGCTGGCCTTTAGAAATGTGGGGAACTGACATAATCGGCCCCATCGAACCGGCATCGTCCAGAGGACATCGATTCATTTTGGCGACAACTGACTATTTCTCCAAATGGGCAGAAGCAGTACTGCTGAGGGAAGTGAAGACGGAGAATATCCTCCATTTCTTCAAGACGCACGTCATTTATCAGTTTGGAACTCCGCGACGAATCATCTCCGATAACGGGCCAGCCTACAGAAGCCACAAGATCAGCCGCTACGCGCAACAACACAACATAGACTGGAGATATTCCTCAGTTTATAATTCCCGAGCTAACGGTCTAGCTGAGGCTTTCAACAAGACCTTGACGAAGATCGTGAAAAAGATGGTGTCCCGAAATAAGAAGGATTGGCACGAGAGACTGCAAGAAGCTCTCTGGGCGTAACGAACTACGTTCAAAACGTCCACGAACACAACACCATACGCGTTGGTATTCGGTACAGAAGCAGTACTTCCCCTCGAGATAGAGTTACCCTCACTACGAGTGGCAGTCCACTACGAGCTGACGGACGAAGAAAATACCCACCTTCGGCTTGAAGAGCTTGATGCCCTTGATGAAACCCGCCTCATAGCGCAACAAAATCTGGAAGCTTATAAAGCAAAGATGACGCGCTCATATGAAAGATTGACCAGGCCGAGGACATTCCGCCAAGGCGAACTCATGCTAGTGGTCAAAAGACCTATGATCCCCAGTCGCGCCAAGCGGGGAAAATTCGAGCCGAACTATGAAGGTCCATACATCATAGACAAGGTCTACCAGGGTGGAGCCTATCTACTCATGTATATGCACGGTGAAAGACCTTTCAGGCCAATAAACGGTCGCTTCCTAAAGAAATACTACGCTTAATGAGTTACAGCCTAGGTCAATGATAGATGACGATGACTATGTCTGCTCGCTATCTTCCTAAGCCCGAACACTATAAGTAATAGCCGGCTCCCTTAACAACGGACCGAAACGTCCTTAAACTAACAGCGGACCGAAACGTCCTTAAACTAACAGCGGACCGAAACGTCCTTAAGCTAACAGCGGACCGAGATGTCCTAAAACTTGCAACTGACCGAGATGTCGATAAACTACGGTGGATTGCAGCATCCCAAAGCTGATAAAAAAAAGAGAATAATAAAAAAAAAACGGTACGTCCATAAGCAAAATGGGCACGGATGAAAACCCAAAAGGGCTCCGTAAGTAAAAACAGCAGACTACCGACGAGTGTTTGTGAAACCCCGAAAGAGCGCAACCTCGTTAAAAGACGCTTACAGGGTCCTCTCGACCGTGTAAGGAGAAACCACCTGCGTGAGATCCTTACGACTCACAAAGAAGCAACACACTTAGGAATCCTCTCGATTCCTAAGGAGAAATTACACTTGCGAGATCCTCACGACTCGTAAGGAGAACTCTCTTATGAGATCCTCACGGCTCATAAGATTTGAAAGTATTAAGTTACAGAAACCTGAACCTGTTCTTAAGCAACCCCCCACAAACTTTAATATTGCCTTACAAGCGTGTAATACCCGGTTCTTTTATATACGCCTAAATCCGTATTTCTCTTTAAATTATAAATTTTGTTATTTTTAAGTATTTAATTATTTTAAAGAAACTTTCCCAAACCCTACTTTATCTCAAGCCCATTACCTATCGATTCTATGTTTTTACAGATCCTTTTATTTTTACTTCCCTATTCTTATTTATTTCCAAACCAGCCCCTTTTCTATTCTCTTATTCTTTTATTTCACCCAATCCCAAGCCCATTCCTTTTTATAACTTAATTTATTTTATTAAATCCCAAAACCTATTTTTCCTCTGGCCCAAACTAAAACATTAAATTAAAACCCTTAATTAATTCTAACCCTCAGCCAAATCTCTTTTCCAAGTAAATAAATTATTTTTCAGCCCAGCCCGTCTCTTCCAACTCCCTTCAGGCCATACTCCTCGGCCCACATTCTTTCCTCAGCCCACAACAAATTAATAGGAATTTATATTAAACCCATCCCGGCCCCTTTCTTTTCCTTACTATTTTATCCCTTGGCCGAGCTCAATCCCCAGCCCATTAAAATAACAATTATCCCAACACATTTCTTTTAGATCCCCTCAAATCCAAACCCAAATCTTCTCTATAAATTCCTATTAAACCACCAAGTTAATGCCTCTTTAATCCCAATTAATTTCCCCCATTAATCCATTTTAAAATCCTATTAATCACCACTTAATTCTCATTCATTCTATTCCCCCTCTCTCATCTCACCCATGTTCTTTCTCTCTAATTCCCTCTCTCTCTCTCTCTCTCAATTTCTCTAATTCTCTCTCTCTCTCTCTAATTCCCTCTCTCTCGCTCTCTCTAATTCTCTCTTCCTCTCTCTCTAAATTTCTTTCTCTTTATCAGCGTCTCACCCTCCCTCACATCAAATCAAGGAACATCGTGAAGCAGTGAAGAAAAGGAAGGCACGAGGAGCAGCTAGATCGAGTGAAATTGTCGGATTCCAAAGGACTGAGCCGGTGCTGCGTTCGTGGCGCGATCGTGCTGATACCACCGCGGTATTATTGTCGACATATTTTCAGGCAAGTTCTCTACTTGCTACATGCTAAGTTATCTTTATTACAAATTAAAATAGTATAGATTCCGTAGTAATTTTTCCTGAAAAGTTATAATACGTAACTGTTCGATGCATGTTCCCAAAGAAAATACTTGTCTATTTTGACGGAATTAGATTGTCCGTCTTGGACCGTGTAGTGATAAATACCCTGTATAAATTTCACTGGATAATACGATGATTACCGACTAAAACGACTACCCCCAAGTTTACCTGTGAAACTGGAAATTTCCTGTACCTGAAAACTGTAAAAATTACCATAAATTATATACATACTGGAATGATGCGTTCGAGGGCTCAAATCGAAGACGACTCGACGAACTATAACTCTATTCAAGTTTCTAATTGTTTCTGTACTTAAACTATGACAATATTTGGATCGGAGTACGACTCTGGACTGCAGTCCAGAGCGACTCTGTTTACTGTGTGCTGTCCCGTAATGGGTACCACACTGTTTCCTTAACCCGTAGGTTGTGGAACTCTGCTGTTTATGAAAGGTGAACCCGTTAGCTAGACAACACAAGTGGTTTCATCCTGTTTCGTTATCGTTTGTTATTTAATCTGTAATTTAATATATGTGGACGTATAACAGTCCCAACAGAATCAGAATTTACATACTAGTATTGAACAGTGTATATCTCCTGACATACAGACGCGATTGAAGATCCGTCTATTGAGTTGAAAACCTTACTGAAAACCCTAGATTTCATTCAACTGTAGTATTGCTAAAATCTGATCCCAACTGGAATTAAAATGCGTTACGAAACGGACTTCCGATTCTGAAACCGGATTTCCAGCCGTGAACGCTTAAAATGAAATGGCTATAACTAATGATCCTGGAACCCAATTGGCATGAAACTAAATTCGCTGGATAGATAACTAAACATACTATTTATTTCCCATTCATCGTTTCACTAAAATGTAACCGTATGATTTATGATAAATTATGCAAGTGGTAGACTATTGATTCATGACACCCTAATCATGCTTTACATACTGTTTACGCATCATATCAGACACATGCCACTGCATTGATAACCTAGTGATAACGTGCATTACCCAGTGTTAGGTTTTAGTGATGATTGTGGCAAGTACGTTCGTGTTCGTGTATAAGTGATTAAGTGAAAGTGACACGTACTTGTACACAATCAGTAAACCTTATTATTCTATTGCATTGTCGACGTCTGTGGGACGCGTGTACGTGTGACTATAAGTGGTATGGGACACTTATGGAAGCTCTTACACGGGTGTCACAGATAAGGCACCAGACACTGCCATTTATCTTAGGTATTAGTCGGGACGTGCTTGATGGAGGTCCTGCCTCCAGTTCTCGTGCAGACTTGTCACCGACCGATTGGTATTTAGGGTTATGGTTAGCGTTTGATGTAGACCACGGGGTGTGGGGTAGTTTGAGTGTGAGTTCAACAGAATCTCGGGAGTCCCATGCCGGCTTATATATTTAGGGAGATATATGGAGATTTTACAGGGTATGTGATTATTACCGTGATATACATGTTGGGCCCGTGGTCCCTTGCCCTTGGGTTCTACCCTTGGATGGAGGACACTCGCGAGTGGTTGACTCTCACACTTGGACTGACGATAGGCTTAGTGACCTGTACAGTGAGACTTAGAGACTGATAGGGATACTGGCATTGATATACCTTACTTACTGTGTTGACATACGTGGCATATCGTTCTACTGCTTTTACTGTTCCGCTGCATTGATTACTGCATGTTCATACCCATACTGCTTTTGATCTACTGTTATATATATCTATTATCACTGTTAGAATTGTCACATGATTTTATATATATTATATTGCTATTGTGTCGCTCTGACGACCTGAGTATGCATGCTCAGTGTGAGGAGAAGATTTAGCCTGGACCAGGACTAGACGTATATCATAGACATATCGACTTGCTATCCAGAGTTATATTCTTTTGTTACCCCTCAGGTCAGTTCTTTACATTATTTCATTCAGTTGCTGCATTTTCTCATTACCTGCGCATTATTTACTGTTTACCATGAAAAACTAGAAGCCAAAGTGTGACTACGGCAGGACATTTTCTTGACCGTAGGAGCATGGCTGGCCTTGTCTACCCCTCGTATTCCGTATTTTGGGAAGCGGGGCGTGACATGGTTTAGTTGGTATCAGAGCCAGGTTTTTCATCGATTGGGATTGCAGTTTTCCGTGTAGAGCTTGAAAATCTAAGACATCTCTCGGTCTAGATTGTAAACTTGATATTCTTGATCCATATTCACATTGAGTGTTCTGCTATCCATTCGCTAGGGTTTCGGGTGACCTGGCAAGGTTACGTGGTTGCAATTGCACTACCGTACTCTGTTTAAGTGACTTAGAATCCTACAGTTGATTTCCAATTGTAATGAATTTCATCATATCTGATATTCTTGAATCTTTGTCCAATCCTTATTATATTTGAATCTTATAGCTTTTGCCTTATATCATCCTCAAAAAAAAAATTATTGTTTCAGGATCATGTCTTCCAACGACTCTTCCTCTATCTCCATTCCCCAGAATCAGACTGTTAAGATCCTGAGCGTACTGCAATGTTTAAAGGAAGCCCAAGAGCGAACGAACGACTTGTTAGCTGAAGGACTGAGAAGGCAGGTGAATCAGGCACCAGCGAGAGTCTCAAATCGTAAAAGGATCCCTGTTAGGCGAGGAAAAGAGAAGAAGATGAAGCGCCATTTTGTTTCCCCGCGACAGAAGCAATAGAAGACCCCATGTTGTGGATACTGTAAGAGGCCAGGACATCTTCAGAGGGATTGTCGCCGCGCCTAAGAGAAATGTCTGATTTGCGGATCCAGCGGACATCTTATCAACAGTTGCGCAAAAAGAAAAGAGCTACAGGGAGGAAATTCGTCCACACTCCACACTTCTGCCGAGTGATGATTATTGCGTAATTCGAACCTCGAGGATAAGGCGGACCCAGCACAGGGTTCAACTCACGTGACGAGAATGCAACGTTCTAGTAGTCAAAGAAGAATTTTCATGTTTTCTACTTTCAGTAATAAAGTTGTCATCCTCTTATAAATATTTCTTTCCGTTTGAAATCTTGTATCCGTCGAAATTTTAGTTGAATGTAATGAAATTTTGAATCGTAATATATGTATCATTCTCTTGTCCTTTCCCTTATTCATACTATTCATTATCACAGCACTTTTATCCTGATTTTTCAGTTCCTGCCACCGTATATCTCTCTATACTTCGTATCTTGAGCTATTTTGTTAATGTACTCCACTGTCTAATCATGACTTTTTCTTTTCAGGCCATGGTCCACCCTGGTGCAGTGCCGCATCTAGATGAGGATGCACAGTCATGCGTTTCCTTAGACCGCACACTGATGAGTTCTGATGATGAGATCAACGATCCCCAGGACATTGTCGGAAACAGTGATTCAGAAGACGAAAGAGCAGCCGCCCCCGAGTTTGACATGATAGGCGATTCCGACGAAGAGGAAGGAGACCCTGAAGAGAACCCGATAGAGGAAGATCCCGAGGAAGACCCGATAGAAGAAAATCCAGTGGAGGAAAATCCCATGGAAGAGAACCCAAAAGAAGAAAATCACATAGAATCAGACCTCGATGAAGAAGCTCCAGCCGAGGAAGAAGGACCAGAAGAACAAGACCCTGTAATAGAAGAACTCCCATTGGCGATCCCCGTGAGACGCTATAGAAATGGACGCCCCTACCTGAGCGCGCGAGCCTATCGCAACCTGCTGAATCTTCACAACCGTGACTGACGAGATTTCTTTTAGATGTTGTCTTCTCTGGCCAAATAAAACTGTGTATAGTTTAGGGCCATCTTTCATCATTGAGAATGCTTTGTTTAAAATCTTCTGGAATGAAATAAATTGCTGAGTTCACTAATCTTTCGATCTTCTTAGTTCACTTGATACTTGATTATTTCTCCTATACACTTATTTTCTTACTGAGATCTGTCCATCCCTACTCCTCACATTGTTTTAACCCTCACAGAGATTAACAAGTATCACACCCGATCTTTTAGAGGTCCACCCTTCATCCTCCGTCTGTGCCTCGTTTGAGATCCTTCCGGAAGAAAAAAAAAATTTAGTAAAATTTCCGAGTTCGCTAACCCTTCAAATTTTTGATTCATATGATGTACCGACCGTTATCCTCCCATAATTTCTTCTTGTAGTCTTTTGTTGCTCACCTCTACTTCCTGTACTGACCCGATCCCGATCTCTTTGACCTTCGGTCTAAAGCCGTCACACTCCGATTTTTTTTGTATGAGCCACACTCCATTGAAATCCTTACCCTAGCTAGCCCTATACATTTTTGTGCTTTTTCCTGTTACCCTAAATATGTTTAGGGACATTGGTATTCGAAATTTGGTTTTCACTATTTTTGTATTTTTCGAAGAGTGCGTGTTATTGACTACTTAGGTTTTATGTATTTTAAGCGCACTACTGTTATCCTTATTTTCAGTAGCGTAAGCTTACATCACGTATATTTTCGTTACATGTTTCTTATCTTCACTATATGAGTTTTCTAAGTTATTTTAAACTATTCGATAGATACATTATCCTAAAATGTTTTAACCTACCGACAAACCTTTCACTACTTTATTATCGTTACTTTATTTTCAGGTGTTGTGCCTATATTTACTATTATAAATGATTGTGCCTTATACTCATTATTTCCGCCGTGCTACCTTTGATATACTTATACGTGCACATATTTGAGTTTCGATTTTATCGAGTACGCCTCGAATATCATTGTTCATTATTGTTGTTATTGCTATTCTCGTATACATGTAGTTGCCCCTATAGTTATTCCTGCCTTATACCTATTTAGACCTATCTTTTTGTGTGTTGTTCTTACATATTTATATACCTTCAAATTTCTTCGTCCACGGATTTCTAGTAAATCTGTACGTGTTAGTTTGCAATAAAATAGCTTTCACCTATGTTTGTATAACTTATCGTTTATTTTAAATTTCGAGGACGAAATTTTTGTAAGGGTGGTATGATGTAATACCCGGTTCTTTTATATACGCCTAAATCCGTATTTCTCTTTAAATTATAAATTTTGTTATTTTTAAGTAATTAATTATTTTAAAGAAACTTTCCCAAACCCTACTTTATCTCAAGCCCATTACCTATCGATTCTATGTTTTTACAGATCCTTTTATTTTTACTTCCCTATTCTTATTTATTTCCAAACCAGCCCCTTTTCTATTCTCTTATTCTTTTATTTCACCCAATCCCAAGCCCATTCCTTTTTATAACTTAATTTATTTTATTAAAGCCCAAAACCTATTTTTCCTCTGGCCCAAACTAAAACATTAAATTAAAACCCTTAATTAATTCTAACCCTCAACCAAATCTTTTTTCCAAGTAAATAAATTATTTTTCAGCCCAGCCCGTCTCTTCCAACTCCCTTCAGGCCATACTCCTCGGCCCACATTCTTTCCTCAGCCCACAACAAATTAATAGGAATTTATATTAAACCCAGCCCGGCCCCTTTCTTTTCCCTACTATTTTATCCCTTGGCCGAGCTCAATCCCCAGCCCATTAAAATAACAATTATCCCAACACATTTCTTTTAGATCCCCTCAAATCCAAACCCAAATCTTCTCTATAAATTCCTATTAAACCACCAAGTTAATGCCTCTTTAATCCCAATTAATTTCCCCCATTAATCCCTTTTAAAATCCTATTAATCACCACTTAATTCTCATTCATTCTATTCCCCCTCTCTCATCTCACCCATGTTCTTTCTCTCTAATTCACTCTCTCTCTCTCTCAATTTCTCTAATTCTCTCTCTCTCTCTCTAAGTCCCTCTCTCTCGCTCTCTCTAATTCTCTCTTCCTCTCTCTCTAAATTTCTTTCTCTTTATCAGCGTCTCACCCTCCCTCACATCAAATCAAGGAACATCGTGAAGCAGTGAAGAAAAGGAAGGCACGAAGAGCAGCTAGATCGAGTGAAATTGTCGGATTCCAAAAGACTGAGCCGGTGCTGCGTTCGTGGCGCGATCGTGCTGATACCACCGCGGTATTATTGTCGACACATTTTCAGGCAAGTTCTCTACTTGCTACATGCTAAGTTATCTTTATTACAAATTAAAATAGTATAGATTCCATAGTAATTTTTCCTGAAAAGTTATAATACGTAACTGTTCGATGCATGTTCCCAAAGAAAATACTTGTCTATTTTGACGGAATTAGATTGTCCATCATGGACCGTGTAGTGATAAATATCCTGTATAAATTTCACTGGATAATACGATGATTACCGACTAAAACGACTACCCCCAAGTTTACCTGTGAAACTGGAAATTTCCTGTACCTGAAAACTGTAAAAATTACCATAAATTATATACATATTGTAATGATGCGTTCGAGGGCTCAAATTGAAGCCGACTCGACGAACTATAACTCTATTCAAGTTTCTAATTGTTTCTGTACTTAAACTGTGACAATATTTGGATCGGAGTGCAACTCTGGACTGCAGTCCAGAGCGACTCTGTTTACTGTGTGCTGTCCCGTAATGGGTACCACACTGTTTCCTTAACCCGTAGGTTGTGGAACTCCACTGTTTATGAAAGATGAACCCGTTATCTAGACAACACAACTGGTTTCATCCTGTTTCGTTATCGTTTGTTATTTAATCTGTAATTTAATATATGTGGACGTATAACAGTCCCAACAGAATCAGAATTTACATACTAGTATTGAACAGTGTATATCTCCTGACGTACAGACGCGATTGAAGATCCGTCTATTGAGTTGAAAACCTTACTGAAAACCCTAGGTTTCATTCAACTGTAGCGTCGCATAAATCTGATCCCAACTGGAATTAAAATGCTTTGCGAAACGGACTTCCGATTCTGAAACCGGATTTCCAGCCGTGAACGCTTAAAATGAAATGGCTATAACTAATGATCCTGGAACCCAATTGGCATGAAACCAAATTCGCTGGATAGATAACTGAACATACTATTTATTCCCCGTTCATCGTTTCACTAAAATGTAACCGTATGATTTATGATAAATTATGCAAGTGGTAGACTATTGATTCATGACACCCTAATCATGCTTTACATACTGTTTACGCATCATATCAGACACATGCCACTGCATTGATAACCTAGTGATAACGTGCATTACCCAGTGTTAGGTTTTAGTGATGATTGTGGCAAGTACGTTCGTGTTCGTGTATAAGTGATTAAGTGAAAGTGACACGTACTTGTACACAATCAGTGAATCTTATTATTCTATTGCATTGTCGACGTCTGTGGGACGCGTGTACGTTTGACTATAAGTGGTATGGGACACTTATGGAAGCTCTTACACGGGTGTCACAGATAAGGCACCAGACACTGCCATTTATCTTAGGTATTATTCGGGACGTGCTTGATGGAGGTCCTGCCTCCAGTTCTCGTGCAGACTTGTCACCGACCGATTGGTATTTAGGGTTATGGTTAGCGTTTGATGTAGACCACGGGGTGTGGGGTAGTTTGAGTGTGAGTTCAACAGAATCTCGGGAGTCCCGTGCCGGCTTATATATTTAGGGAGATATATAGAGATTTTACAGGGTACATGATTATTACCGTGATATACATGTTGGGCCCGTGGTCCCTTGCCCTTGGGTTCTACCCTTGGATGGAGGACACTCGCGAGTGGTTGACTCTTACACTTGGACTGACGATAGGCTTAGTGACCTGTACAGTGAGACTTAGAGACTGATAGGGATACTGGCATTGATATACCTTACTTACTGTGTTGACATACGTGGCATATCGTTCTACTGCTTTTACTGTTCCGCTGCATTGATTACTGCATGTTCATACCCATACTGCTTTTGATCTACTGTTATATATATCTATTATCACTGTTAGAATTGTCACATGATTTTATATATATTATATTGCTATTGTGTCGCTCTGACGACCTGAGTATGCATGCTCAGTGTGAGGAGAAGATTTAGCCTGGACCAGGACTAGACGTATATCATAGACATATCGACTTGCTATCCAGAGTTATATTCTTTTGTTACCCCTCAGGTCAGTTCTTTACATTATTTCATTCAGTTGCTGCATTTTCTCATTACCTGCGCATTATTTACTGTTTACCATGAAAAACTAGAAGCCAAAGTGTGACTACGGCAGGACATTTTCTTGACCGTAGGAGCATGGCTGGCCTTGTCTACCCCTCGTATTCCGTATTTTGGGAAGTGGGGCGTGACAAAGCGGCTCAATGCTGACCCTTGTATACAATCCACGGGCGCGAATAAACATTTCCCTAACCAAGTCCCACCCGTGATTGGGGATATCTCCATACGGTGAACAACCCTTGTAAGTCCTCTCGACTTATAAGGAGAAAACCCTTTTGTAAGATCCTTACGACTTATAGGGGAACATACACTTAGGAATCCTCACGATCCCTAAGGAGAAAACGCACCTATAAGATCCTCACGACTTGTAGGGAAAAATACCTTTGTGAGACCCTTACGGCTCATGAAGTCAAAAGTCTTAGTCGACAGGATCCTAACCCTGTTGACTAAGCCACCTTTGTTCGACATCGACAGAGGCAAATGATGATTCGCTCCTGGCAATATCCCAGTTGTAGCGATGCTAATGCCTAAAACGGTATCAAATTCCGAGTCCTTTCATGGCAAATGATGATTCGCTCCTGGCAATATTCCAATTGTAGCGATGCTGATGCTGAGATTGGCACCATATTCCAAATTCTACACTCGTGATAAAAATCAGCTAGCTAAAAATGCATATGAAATAGCCGAAATGATGGGGCAACTTGCAATAAAAAGCAGCAAGTAAAAATGTATGCATGAAAAATAGCCGAAATGACTGGACAAGTCGCAATAAAAAGCAGCGAGTAAAAATAAAAAAAATATAGCCGAAATGATTGGGCACCGCGAAAAATAGCCGAAATGATGGGGCAATCGCGACCTTCGCGATATAAAAGCTGAAATGACAGAGCATCGCAGGAAAAGAAATAAAATAAAAATGAAATTTATGCCCTACATGTGATGTTACATCAACCCCTGTATACAATCCAGGGGCGCAAACGAAAAAGGGATCATACTCTTCCCTCCAGGTTTCATCAGAAGAAGAGGCCAAGTCTCGACGGGCCACAAATAACCTAGAGATCGTCTCAACATTCGTCTCATTACAGCAGACACAACATCAAGCAAAGCGGAACAGCGGCAACTCCTAGTTCCATGACTCGGCGGCGTACAGCCGGCCGAGAGTCAAATTCCGACTTCGTGAAATACAGACAAAGTCAAAATTCCTGGTCACGTGGAACGCGGATAACGTCACTCTCTGACCCCGTGGAAAACGTCCAGAGCGGATCCTGGTCCTCGCAGAGCACGGCAGTGAACCCGTGTGAAGCATCCAGAGCGGAGCCTGGTCCTCGCCGAGCACGGCAGTGAACCCGTGGGAAGCATCCAGAGAAAAAATCCTGGTCACATGGAATGCGGATAACGTCACTCTTTGACCCCGTGGAAAACGTCCAGAGCGGATCCTGATCCTCGCATAGCACGGCAGTGAACCCGTGTGAAGCATCCAGAGCAGAGCCTAGTCCTCGCCGAACACGGCAATGAACCCGTGGGAAGCATCCAGAGCAAAATTCCTGGTCACGTAGAACGCGGATAACGTCACTCTTTGACCCCGTGGAAAATATCCAGAGCGGAGCCTGGTCCTCGCCGAACACGGCAGTGAACCCGTGGGAAGCATCCAGAGCAAAATTCCTGGTCACGTGGAACACGGATAACGTCACTCTTTGACCCCGTGGAAAACGTCCAGAGCGGAGCCTAGTCCTCGCCGAACACGGCAGTGAACCCGTGTGAAGCATCTAGTGCAAAATTCTTGGTCACGTGGAACGCGGATAACGTCACTCTTTGACCCCGTGGGAAACGTTCAGAGCGGAGCCTGGTCCTCGCCGAACACGGCAGTGAACCCGTGGGAAGCATCTAGAGCAAAATTCCTGGTCATGTGGAACGCGGATAACGTCACTCTTTGACCCCGTGGAAAACGTCCAGAGCGGAGCCTAGTCCTCGCCGAACACGGCAGTGAACCCGTGTGAAGCATCTAATGCAAAATTCCTGGTCACGTGGAACGCGGATAACGTCACTCTTTGACCCGCGGAAAACGTCCAGAGCGGAGCCTGGTTCTCGCAGAGCATGGCAGTGAACCCGTGTGAAGCATCCAGAGCAAACATTGGACTGTGGAGTCCTTAAAATCCACAGACTATGATGTCCTTAACCTGGACCGTAATGTCTTAAAACTAACGATCAACCATGATGATTCTAGACTGATTTTACCTTGGTTAAAGGGTACATCTCTTCACTCCTTTGATATTTGTCGTTGTAATTCCTCAACGTCTTCAAAGAGGTGACGGGTCCCAGTAACCACACATCGGACTGTGGAGTTCTTAAATCCACGGACTATGATGTCCTTAACCTTGACCGTGATGTCTTAAAACTAAACATCGGACTGTGGAGTCCTTAAAATCCATGGACTATGATGTCCTTAACCTTGACCGCAACGTCTTAAAACTAACGTTGGACTGTGGAGTCCTTAAATCCACGGACTATGAAGTCCTTAACCTTGACCGTGATGTCTTAAAACTAACATTGAACTGTGGAGTCCTTAAATCCACGGACTATGATGTCCTTAACCTTGACCGTGATGTCTTAAAACTAACATTGGACTGTGGAGTCCTTAAATCTACGGACTATGATGTCTTTAACCTTGACCGTGATGTCTTAAAACTAACATTGGAATGTGGAGTCCTTAAATCCACGGACTATGAAGTCCTTAACCTCGACCGCGATGTCTTTAAACTAAGGTACCCTGGAAAACATCTCAAAGCAACCCCTGACCCCGTGAAATACGGATAAGGGCGACCGCACCTAGCACTTGCGGGTCCTCACAACCTGCAGGGAAGAAAACTCTCTTGTGAGATCCTTACGACTCCCAAGGGAAAACCCGCTTAAGAATCCTCACGATTCTTAAGGAGAACTTAAACCTATAGGATCCTCTCGACCTGTAGGGAGAAAAACTCTTTATGAGACCCTCACGGCTCATAAAGCTCAAAAGTCTTAGGAGGCAGATCTTAACCCAGAATCCTAAGCCATCGCTGCCCTGCAAAGAAATCAAGATAGACTATCCGCACAATACATTCAATAAAAATGGACACGCCATTGAAAAAAATATGTCTTTTATTCATGAACCAAAAAGGATACAAAGTACAATTCATGAAAAAACAAAAAGAATATACTCTCATTCAGGAGTATCTACAAAAAGAAAGAAAGAGATACAAGTCTTCAGGTCGGCGGGCGATTTAGCAATTTCACTAGCTCATCCTTCTTTTGCTGGGTCACGGCTTTGTGATTCAGTATCGCCAGAGGACAGGCCTCCGCCTGAGCCTGCTGGGCCTGATACGAGGCAAGCCGGCCTTCGAGCTCTTTTTCGGTAACCTTGTGAGCCTCAACCCTTTCGCGAGTAAACACGGCAGCTTTATCGAGGGCCACCACCTCTTTGATAGACTCTTGGAGTACTCGCCAGAGTTCATACGCTTTGTTAGCTTTGGCTGTAAGGTTGGCCTGGAGCTCGTGCAGCGCCTTAGAGGCCAGCTCCCTCTCTGAGAATTTGCGGCCGAGCCTCTTCTCGCATGATACCTTGTTTGCCGCGCACCGCTCTATCAGCCCCCGCAAGTCCGCCTTTGCAGCCACGGCCTCCGAAGAAAGGCGGGAACACTCAAGTGCGTGCAAGCATGCCTCTACCTGCCGACAGAACTCTACCCAGACTCGCACCACTTCTTCGTTATGGTATGTAGCAAGAAAAGGAAGAAAACCGTTAGCTTCGGCAGCGAATGCTTCAGCTGTGATTGCGCTGCCAGCACGAAGCTCCTCGATCAAAGACGACAGGAAGATAAGGCTTAACTTGGCCAGGCGCTCTGAGGCTCGCAAAGCGTAAGGACCGGGTGGCATGGCGACGTGCGACTCCAGCGCTGTGGGAGCTGGCAAGGCTGTTCAGATTTGAAAAATGTCAGTAAAACTATTAAGTAAAGGAACAAGTGGGACCATATTGAAACGTCACTTACTTACGGTCATGCAAGTAGGAGCTGAAGGTTCCCCTGGCCCTTCAACGACCTCGACCTCGTCATCGGCCTCCAAAACTGTAAAAGACATCAATGTCATTCCGCAAAATAACAACGATGCTATAATAAAAAAAAATGGACAACGACGCTAACCTTGCCCAGATGAGAGGACAATGCGTTGAGGAGATATCGCCTGCGGAGCGGCCATCTCCAGCAGACGCTGAAAGGATTGCCGGGGAGACAGATCGGCAATAGAGGCCGCTAGTCCGCGCAATTCTGAAAAAACAAAAGAGTTCAGATAACAGAAAGATTGCTAATTTAAAATGTAGAAGGTTACCTTCGACACTCCTCGCAATTTGAGCCGGGGGGATAGCAGCTTCAACGGCCTCCGCCATGACCTCGGGTTCCAACGAAGGGAGGATGGTCCCGACTACCTCCATCCCAGCCTCTGGGCCACCCTCAGGAAGAGCCGGTGGGACGGCGACCACCAAAGGTTCCTCCCCCAAAGGAGCGAGTGCTCCAGAATCAACAACCGCCACAGGAGGCTCTATCGTGAGAAGCGCAGCGTCGTCAACCCCCTCCACATCGAGCAATGCTTCATTGGGGGCGTCAACAGGCTTTATCCTCAACAAGCCCGTAGGAACCTCCCCCATCGCCGAAGTCTCTGCACAATTCACGCAAGAATAAGGATACATACATGCAGGTGTAAGCAATACGAAGTGCTGCAAAGAAGTATAAAGACATACCAATGCGTAAGGAAGCCTTCAATATGGCTTCTTCCAGCCGGTGTTCCTTCTCAAGGAGATGTGCCTGTCGGGGTTCGAGGGTGGACTCATGGCCGCCAGTCCACAGTGAAAGTGCGTCCGCAGCATCCTCCGAAGCAGCCTGCTTCAGGGCCCTTTCTCCCCATTCCTCCAAAGGGCTAATGAATCGCCGCCGGATCCACGAAGGGTTTTCATAAAAGATTACAGCAGGATAGGGCTTCTTCGGAACCCTGACGTTCTGAGACTCATCTTTGGAACGTCTTATAGCCTCAGCCAACTGTGCGGCTTCCTCAGTGGCCGAACCCGGAAAAAGTAGGCCAGCATCTGATTCCTGCAGGGCCAACGGTTTATCCTCAAGAATGGGCTCAGACTCTACTAAAGAGTCGAACAAGTTAGTAGCCACCTTCCTTCGACGCTTGGACCCAAAGCCGGTCGCCGAGGACGACCGCTTCCTTCCCCGTGGAGCCTTAGCGCGACGCCGGCCCACCTTGCCTTCAACACCCTCATCCCTGTCACCCTCGCCCGGTGCCACAACCGAGGATGACACCGCCATTGTCGATGCCATGGGGGGCGGTGCTGCCGCGGGTGGTGGTGCTGCTACTGGAGCCCGTTTACCCCGCGACAGGGTACTCAATGGCATACCAGCTGTTGGGGTAAGCTCCACCCCCGACTCTCCCGGAATGAGCGCAACACCGGTATCCCTCAAAGGAAAATGGACTGGTGCGCGCGGTTGCAGCGTAGCTCTCGTAGCCGGGGCCTGAGTGGGAACACCATGTCCAAGAAGTACCCTTCTTTCCTCAATAATAATCGGGTTGACCCGATGGAGATACCAGCCCGTAAACGACCCCACGCATTAGGGCATGTAATCAGCATCGGGGATCATGAACTGAGAGCCGGTGTTCAGCCTCACAAAATGATGGGTGGCATCTCGAATGGCTTCGGGCGAAGGAACCGGCGCGACTATGAAAGCCTCAAAAAGGACGCCCTGATCGTAGCCAAGCTGCCGGGCAAAGCGATGCGGATTGTACCGAATGAAAAGGGCCGCGCTATCCTGACGAAATACCAGGTAGCCCGGTCTGATTGCGTATAAGTGCGCGGCCTCCCGGGGCCTCAAAGAAGGCACGTTATCTTTTGACCGGTCCCAAAGTTGCTGAGCTGGACCCGAGGGAGAAGATAAGACCCGATCAGTGAATACCAACCCGCCAGCAGTAGCATAAGGAGAAATTAACGCCCGAATAGCCCCGAATTGAGTCGGGTCAGGGGCAGAAGCATCCACCAATCGCATAAGCCGCGGAAAGGTGTAAGCATCATAAAATGCAGGCCTCTGATGTATAGCAAAAGCCCCTAAAACATGCATCTCGATCCAAGACGTGAAATAATGGAGAGAAAAGTTTACTATATTCATGCCAGGAGTCGAGGTATTAGCCGCAACGCCTAACCCATGATATAGATGCGCCAGCGCCGGGATGCCGATCGCCAACCGCGCCCCCTCAGCGATACAATGAGCCGGGTAGATAACCGAGGCTCTCATGAAGCGGCGATGTATGGGGACGACGAACCAGCTGAGCCAGACACTGACAAAGCCCACGAAGAATGTCTCCTCATCCATGCCGGGAGCTGCGATAGATTCGAAAGATACCGGTGGCATAATGGGGATGTAGTATTGCGGTAAATCCGATTACTTGGTCGGCAGCTTCTTCGGGCCAAACCCAAAGGGGTCTTTGATGTTTGCGAACTTCGGAGCTGTCTTCGACAGGACGCCCTCGCGAAGGAAGCAGGCAATGAAGCTCTTAAAAGTAACGCCCTGCTCCTCAGATTCGGTGAACAATCGGTCAAAGATACCTAGCGCCTTGATCAAGCTGGGACGCTTGTGGTGGACGGCGTTCTCAGCAGACAAGCCGTCAAGCGGATCAGGTTCAGGCTCAAAGACGTACTCGTCAGGAGGTAGCAACTCCTCATACAGTGTACCCCTGATTGGCAATCCCGAGATTTCATAAAATTCTTCCAGAGAGATCGAGACCTCGCGGTCCCCTAGAATAAAAGTGTTGGTGGGGATTCCACTGGTTCAAGAACGCCTTAACCCACCAGACATGCGAAGATTGGTAGTGAAAGAGCGACGCATACATCGCCTGGTAAAGCCCGACCTTCTGCAGCCGCGCACGATGGGCAGAAAGGATGTAGCGAGCCCAGAGAAGGTAGCTCGTGGGGTGTCGAGAGGTGAGCCCTATCTTATAGATCTGTCCCCATGGTTGGGCCTCACCCTGGCAAAAACGTCGTCCCAGAATATCTATAGCTGGGATCGGATGGTTCGGGATACCTGTTGTCGAAGGCTCGAGCCGCCCCATTGGAGTCCAATTTGGCATCTCCACAGTGAAGACCGTCCTCGGAGGATCCATCGGCAAGAACGGAAAGGTGGGCTCTGTCGGCACTTCGCAAAGGAAACTCCGGCGACCCCGGATGATATGGCTGTACCAAGTTCCCCATAGAAGTAAGCTAGTGCAGTTCGGGTCATGCGCCCTGATCATTGCCATCACTTCCTCATCAGACGGCGACTGGGGAAAAGCGGCTTCCGAGCGAGTGAAAGGAAAGTACGGAACGGAAGTCATTGTACCTGAAGTAAAATAAAGGAAAACTGTTAAAAGCGAAGCCAGCAATATATATATATATATATATATATATATATATATATGAGTATAAATATATATATGTATATAAAGACAGTTGAAGAAAGCGACAGCAATTTTTTTTTTATGGGACTATTGGCTACAAAACACGTGGGTCCCACAGAATCAGGATGACGGCCAGTTAATAATGAGGCCAGGCAATTATAATAAGACAAAGGGAAGATTCTCATTAAATAGGCAGTGGGTTTCAAGCGACCCTACACATTCCCCTAAAAGACAAATCCATCTTGGACTCTGTGATAAATCAAACAGAATCAAGGGAATTAAATTCCCAAAGAGCAACAGTGCAAACTTCTTCTGGATTGTGAAGAAGATGACTCAGGGCAGGAAAACCCATGAAGTCTCTGGGAAGAACTAAGTTCTTCAAAGGAATTAAATTCCTTTTGAAAAGGAGAATTAAATTCCCAGAAATATTTTTTAGATGAAATTAAATTCCATGGAAAAAAGACAACTGCCATCATTAGCCCCCTGAAGGCCAGAGAAACCTTAGCGAGATCTGTCGTTTAAGGATTGAGAGATTTTCCTTTTTAAAGAACCTAAAATAAAAGAATGTGTGTTCTTGTTCAAGGGAAAACCCTTGGTGTGGATTTAAAATCCCATGGTGATTTCTGTGAAAGTTCTTCGTTTGTTCAAGAGCATTACCTGAGGAAAAAGGAATCCTTCAACAGAGTTAAACTCTAGAAAATGTTTGAGGCAGAGAACTAAGCTCTGAAAAAGGAAAATTAAATTCTCAGAAGAAGAGAGTTCTTAAAGGAGGAAGATGAGCAAAGTTGAGGCGCTTCTGACAAGACATTGGCATTTATAGGATGGGATGGAAAACGTTTCATCTACCCTACTCCCAAGGCAGATCCAACGGTCACAAAAGTGACAGCGTTGCACTCACGTGCAGACACGTGAGAGCAGCGCTGTGGGGGCATTTGTTCCCTGATTAAAAATCAGGAAAAACCTTCAGAAGAGGCATCACGTGCTCAGACGTGACCAGTGGTCACGTGTTGGCACGTGATGGTTAAAGCAGCGGCAAAGAACAGAGCGCAGAAGAGGAGTCCATTCAGGGGGTCACGTGCTCACACGTGACCAGGGGTCACGTGGCCACACGTGACAGGCTTTAAAAGCCTTACTGTTCAACAGAATTGAATTCTGAAAAAGATCATTTAAATCTTTCCAAAATGGAGAAGAACTTATGGAGAACCGCTGGATGGAGAATCCCAGGGTGATTAAATATCACCAATTTATGGAAAAATCTTGGACAAGAAATGATTTCCCCTAAATCTCACCAAAATAACAAAAGGAACATCTTTGGATTTAAAATCCAACGGTGAATAAAATTCACCTAATAATCTAAAGGCCCGGGTTAATGATGAAAACAAATCAAATCTTTCAATGAAAGATTTACCAAACAGATTGATTCTTTTCCTTCTCCTATAAATAGGAGCCAAAAGGGAGAGTTTTGGAAAGAGATATAGAGCTTTGGAATCTTGAAAATTCAGAGAGAAAAAGAAAGGAGAATTTAACTCTCTACAATGAAAAACCCTAGGTAAGAAAAAAAGGGGATCAAAGCTTCAAAAAGAGAATTTAATTCTCAATCTAAGAGTTTAACTCTTATATAAAAAAAAAGAGAGAAGAACTTAGTTCTTTCTCTGGTTGAAGATCTGCAAAGTGCACAACTCCCCATAAGTTGAGAATTTAATTCTCATCGGGTCGAGATCCTGCCATGCAGATCTAAAACATAGAGGAGGAATTGAGTTTTGAAAATTTAATTCTCACAAAGTTATAGGAATTTAATTCCTCCAAGATAAAATTAGGGTTTAACCCTATAAGAGAATTCAATTCTCCAAAAATTAGGAATTTAATTCCTTCGAGATGGACAGAACTAGGGTTTTACCCTAATTGAGAATTTAATTCTCTCAAACTCACAGGAATTCAATTCCCCTTAAAAAGAAATTAAGGTTTCACCCTATGCCAGAACTTTATTCTTTACATATATGGGAATTTAATTCCTACAGAAGGGAAATTAGGGTTTAACCTTATTTAAGAATATAATTCTTCAAAAGAAAATAGGAATTTGATTCCTCTAAAGTTATTGCTAGGGTTTAACCCTATGAAGAATTTAATTCTTACAAAGGATAAACAGATCTTCAAACAGGCAAAGAACCAGGGTCACGTGTCCCCACGTGACCCCTGAAAAGAACCCCACAAATGGAAAGGAAAGAGCTCAGAGGCAACGCCTCACGTGCTCCACGTGATCCCTAAAGCACAGAAAGAAAAAAACTAAGGGAACAGAACCTCTGGGCGCCCTCACGTGTCATCACGTGACCCCTAATGAATATTCTAATAAATCAGGGCATGAGCACCCATCACGTGCCCACACGTGATGGCTGTGAGAATTAAAGGTGTCAAACACTTATCTGCAGAACAAAATGAAGGGGATATGGCCCCACTTTTTGATGTCATCACGAGCTCCCACGTGATCCCCCCTCTTTTAGTGTTTAACACTAATCTGACAATTTTGTTGCCAGTGTTTAACACTGTTATCTGTTAGTGTTTAACACTAATTTGAGAATCACCATTTCTAGTGTTTAACACTAATTTGATAATCTTATTACCAGTGTTTAACACTGTTATCTGTTAGTGTTTAACACTAATTTGAGAATCACAATTTTTAGTGTTTAACACTAATTTGACAATCTTATTTCCAGTGTTTAACATTGTTGGTCTTTAGTGTTTAACACTAGTTTTAGCCCAATTGGCTACTTTTCAAGAGGCAAAGCCTCCCCTGCAATTGAATATGTCTAATGGACTAATAGAGGGCCAATATTCCAAACTTGATTGGACTTAGCCCAAGAAGGTCATAAGTCCTCAATCCAGACTTAACTGAGCCAATGGGCTCATAAAATACTTAATTGGTCTTGGTTCCAAATCGGGCTATAGATCATTTAATCTACCTTGGTTCAAGGGTACATTTCTTCACTCCTTTGATATTTGTCGTTGTAATTCCTCAACGTCTTCAAAGAGGTGACGGGTCCCAACAACCATACATTTCCCGGACTGTGGGGTCCTTAAACTCATGGACTATGATGTCCTTAATCTTGACCGGGATGTCTTAAAACTAATAAAGGACTGTGGGGTCCTTAAACTCATGGACTATGATGTCCTTAACCTTGATCGGGATGTCTTAAAACTAACAACGGACTATGACGTCCTTAACCTTGACCGTGATGTCTTAAAACTAACGCCGGACTGTGGAGTCTTTAAATCCACGGACTATGATATCCTTAACCTTGACCGCAACGTCTTAAAACTAACATTGGACCGCAATCTCCTTAAACTACTTATCGATCGCAATGTCATTAAACTAAACAACAGGGGCCCCCAATTGCTCTCTTGTTGGATCTAAACGATTCCGTTAAGTTGATCTTAGTCTAAAATTAGACTAACGTATCCTTAACTAACGTTTAAGTTGATCTTAGTCTTAAATGAGGCTAACGTATCCTTAAACACAACCCTTCAAACCCAAATCTAAGAAAATACGGATTTGGACTAGTCCACGCCCTACAGGCGACAACATAACTTAGTCTCCGTATACAATCCACGGGCAACCAAACACAAAACAAACACACACGACATGAAGTGACCATCTGGAGAAGGAGAAAGTTGTTACAGCAATGCGGTAGCGTAATTAACTGCAGGGGCTTGCGCCTGCAGGGAAGAGCGTCCCCACAATCAAAAACCCCTCGAGCGAGGGGGAATCTGACGAAGTCTGCTACATCGGACGCATCCGTTTAAACTTTCGATACACGGTGCCATAAATCAACTTGGCATCTTCGGAGAGGTAGACGGATAGCACCAATTAGCATCTGCCCCGAATCTCTGGCAAGACGTCCCTGTCTCGCCGTCTTTCGGAGGGGAACAATGTCTTCCTCCGAGAAGTCTGTAGATATAGTAGGGATAGAGTCGGATGATGAGTCTCCGGTTGCTGGGGCCGAGTCCAGTAGGTCTTCCTCCTCTTCGGCTTAAGATAGCCGAGTGGGTTCTTCTTCTACCGCGTCTTCTGCGTCGAGCTCGCCCCTAGGGTCAAGGCCGCCCTTGTCACTCGCCGTCGGGCGGCGACAAGGTCTCCCAAGGTGCGCATCGGGAACACCTGCGATGCGCCCTCCGTCTTGAATCGCCTGAATGAGCTTTCCGACATCCAGACTCGATTCCATATCCCCTCTAGCTATTCATCCTATTTATCCAAAAAGGGTGAGCGGGTGGACCAGGTGTGGGGCAAGAAAATTGCTCTGTATCTGGAAGCATTTCGGGAAGGAATGCATCTGCCCTTCTCACCCGAGATTCGTGCGGTGCTTCATTGCTTCTGTCTTACCCCGGGCCAGCTATCACCGAACTTGTGGAGGATCCTCCTCGGATTTCTGGTCCGGTTAAAACTTGATCAGATCCCTTTCAGTTTGACCCTCCTCTTGTCTTTTCGTTGTTATAAAAATCACTCAGGTACCAGTAAGGAAAAGCCGAGCTGGGTGTACTTTTCATTTAAAAAATGTAAGGGTGGGGCGGCCGGGTCGGGGGTAGTGGTCGTCTCTTCTTCCATCCATGAATGGAAGGAAAAGTACGTCTTCGTCGGGCCACCGGAAGGCGAGGATTGGCTTTTGCCCACATAGTGGTATAGGGCCGACTGCCCGAGGGCGAAGCAGTCGACCTCCCACGATGCGAGGGTGGTGTCTCAGTAGGAACCGATCCAGCAGGCTGATATCCTGCTTTCCGAGCAGGTACTGAGCTGGGCTGGGCTCAGTCCTGCGCATTTTTTTGGGTAAGTTAGGGTTTTTGACGATCTGCTTAGACTTTGCTAAGTTTTCTTCGCCGTTTCCACTTCGCTTATCTTTTCTCCTGTGTGTTCTTTTTTGCAGAGTCCATGGACCGATCAAAAATCATTACTGCCATGGACGCCAAGGCCCAAGGAAGAAAGACCGGTGGCGCAAGCACGTCCCGACCCGGTCCAAGCACGGCCCTGAGGCAAACTCCTCCGGCCAAGCCTTCCGTAGCACCCCCGGTCCCGAAGGAGCGCCGCAGGGGGGGAAGGGGTCAGAAGCACGTGCGGGATCCGACGTCCTGGGCGAGGGAGGAAGAGTCTCCCCCGGCCGAGGAAATCCCCCTCAAAAGGCAGAAGCGGGTGGTCTCTCGGCCACCCCCTACCGGGATCCAAGTGCAGGAAGGCGACTACTGCATTGAGGTGCCCTCGGGGCTATCTGTAGCCGACAGCTTGCTGGCGGACATGGAGAATTCATCCGGAGACGAGATTCCCCGGGGCACCATGAATGCCCAAGTGGCCGCAATAGCGCAAGAGACGGTTCAGGTCGGTATCTAGCTTTCTTCGAAAATTCCTTAAGTTTTATTTCCTCTATTTTAGCTTTTTAACACGCTTGATGTTTTCCTCAGATCCTTCAGTACTGCGCTCTCCTCGTCACCATGGAGTCCGTGGAAATAGCCCCGACGATGAAGAAGGCGGGCGAATCTTCCTCGCGGGAGGAAGAGCTTCGCTTTCAATTGCAGCAAGAGGAAGAGAAAGCGGCCTTCCTCGACTCGAGATTGGTCGCCGAGGGGCTGACGATCTCAAAGCTGAAGGAGTCCCATTAGCTTCTAAACGAGTCCAGCTGGGCTATCCAAGCAAAAATGGAGGAGACGAACGGCCTCTACAACGCTATGAAGAGGTCGAAGGACGCCATCAAGAAGGATGCTGGGGCGGCCTTAGACGCAGCGAAGCTCGCTAAAAGCCGGGCGGCGAAGGCCGTGGAGGAATACAAGGCATTTGGTCAATTTTACCTTGATCTCGCCGAATTCGCGGCCGTCGGGTGGCACAAAGTCCTCAATGCCATCAAGAAATCTATGCCGGAGTTCGTCGACGGCGAGCTCCGCGCTAAGTTCTCCCTCGCCGAGGAAGTGCCGCAGGGGGAGGCACCGTCGGTGGAAGCGCTGACCCTGAGGTCACCGTTTTGGCCCCCGATGGTGGCGTCGAGTAGGGTGAGATCCCGGCCGAGCAGGAGGTCTGAGCTATCCCCCCCTCCCCGATTTTTCTTGTGCATATTTTTTTTTAAAGAATTTTGTAAGCCTCCGGGCATTTTTGTAAGGCTGAGGAGCCCACAATACCTTTGTATATAACTTTAATCATAAATAAAGTATATATTTTCCTTTGCTCAAATGTCTGATCATCTTGCAAATACTTTTAACTCGTAGGTTTTTTCATCTTGCAAGCACTTTAGCTCGTAATGTCTTTTCATCTTGCAAGTGTTAGGTCGATATCCACCCTTTCTAGGTGATAATCGTTCATTACGTATGAGTCAAACGATAGCCAAGTGTAGGAAGGTCGGTACCCTCCCTTTCCCTGGAGTCGAGGGGCGATCGCGCATCGAGCATGAATCGAACGATAGCCAAGTGTAGGAAGGTCGGTACCCTCCCTTTCCCCGGAGTCAATAGGAAATTACGCATCGAGCATGAATCGAACGATAGCCAAGTGAATAGGTCCACGTCACTCGATTCTGCCCGGTCGCCTCGCGATGAGGGCTTTGGATCCACAGCGTTTGTTGGGCAGAAAGCTACCCACTGTGAATTGGGACGAGCAGGAATCTTCTCGGTGGCCTCGTGAGGAGAGATTTAAATCCACTTCTTTGTAGGGCAGGAATCTACACCTTGTGGATGAGCCGAGCAGGAAGCTACCCGGCCGTCTCGCGATGAGGGCTTGGATCCGCAGTGTTTGTTAGGCAGGAAGCTACCCGCTGCGGATGGGCCGAGCAGGGATCTGCTCGGCGGCCTCGTGGGGAGGGTTTTGGATCCACAGCGTTGTTGGGCAGGAAGCTACCCGTTATGAATAGACCGGGCAGGAAGCTACCCAGTGGCCTCGTGATAAGGGCTTTGGATCCACAGCGTTTCTTGGGAAGGAAGTTACCCGCTGTGGATGGGCCGGGCAGGGATCTGCTCGGTGGTCTCGTGAGGAGGGCTTTAGATCCACAGCGTTGTTGGGAAGGAAGTTACCCGCTCTGGATGGATCGGGCAGGAAGCTACCCGGTGGCCTTGTGATGAGGGCTTCGGATCCACTTCTTTGAAGGGCAGGAATCTACCCCTTATGGATGAGCTGAGCAGGAAGCTACCCGGCCGCCTCGCGATGAGGGCTTTGGATTCACAGCGTTTGTTGGCAAGAAAGCTACCCGCTGCGGATGGGCCGAACAGGAATCTGCATGGCGGCCTCGTGAGGAGGGCTTTGGATCCACGGTGTTGTTGGGTAGGAAGCTACCCGCTATGGATGGACCGAGCAAGAATCTACTCGGTGGCCTGGCGATGAGGGCTTTGGATCCACAGCGTTGTTGGGCAGGAAGCTACCCGTTGTGGATGGACCGAGCAGGAATCTACTTGGTGGCCTCGCGATAAGGGCTTTGGATCCACAGCGTTGTTGGGCAGGAAGCTACCCGTTGTGGATGGACCGAGCAATAATCTACTCGGTGGTCTCGCGATGAGGGCTTTGGATCCATAGCGTTGTTGGGTAGGAAGCTACCCGCTGTGGATGGACCGAGCAGGAATCTATTCGGTGGTCTCGCGATGAGGGCTTTGGATCCACAACATTGTTGGGCAGGAAACTACCCGCTGTGGATAGACCGAGCAGGAATCTACTCGGTGGCCTCATGATGAGGGCTTTATTATCTCCCTGGTATCTCCTTGGGGCGTCGTTCAACCTTCTGTGACCCATATAGGCGGGAATGGCGACCGTCACGGATGATGCGTGGCAGCACCATATCGGGAAAGTACAATATTCCATGATTTGCGTCGTTGTACGAGTAAATTTCGGTCGATGGAAGATTTTTGTTGAGGCTATAAATACCAAAGGCATGTTGGTTTCTTTCTGTTCTTGCATTCCTTGAAGATGACCGGCCATGTGTATACTATCAGGGAGATCGTTTCTCGTGATGATGTATACTCTTATAACCTCGATAGTTCCAAGGAGACGTACGAGGCGGTGATAGGCCGCCTAGAGGGCCACTGTGGGCGCCTGCTTCCCCGGAGATCTCCTCTCCTTCAGGTGTTAATTTATGCCATATGGAGGACTTCCTCTGGTCTATACAAAACCCTATCTTCGCGGTTGATGGACGAGACATTCGACAAAATGCACATTGTCCACAGGCTTGGTCTGATCTCAAAGTGTAGGCAGGATCGTTCGGTGGACCTCCTTCTTGAGAGTTTCCAGCAAAGGTTGGTCGTCGCATCTTGCTCGGCGGACGGGTATCCCCGGGGAGTCTGTGGCTTCTAGGGTCCGTAAGTACTGTCAGAGGGAGCGGGTCGAGACTGCTTGGGCTGGCTGGAGGAGCTTTCTTCGGTGTATCACCGACAATGTTTCCTTAATTCTCGCCCTTCTTTGTTGCAATTGTTGTAAGGTTAGGGAGCCCATAATACCTCTTAATAAATAAATTTATCCTTTGTTGAGGTGCATTGTCTCTTTTTATCCCCTCGATACATTTTATACTTTTTCTTAAAAAACCTTGGAGTCTCGGAACCGAGAAAAGAAACAAAGGGCTGGAGCCCCATGGCGGTGTAAAAGGTCTCTTTTGTGAGAGGACCTAGCTCAGGAGGCTTAATTAAATACCAATCGGAATTACATTATTTCAAAAGAAGGTACATGTTTATTTATACAACTTAATTTTTTCGGCGTTATAAGGCCGAAGAAAATTATGCCCCCCGGCGTCCTGCAGGCGGTATGCTCCACCGGGCAACGCTTATGTTACGAAGAATGGTCCGTCCCACTTCAGAGAGAACTTATGTAGTCTCCATTGGTCTACTAATTCATTTCTTCGTAAAACCAGATCTCCTGTATTGAAGGCCCGATATTTTACTCGGGCATTGTAGTAGCGAGTGGTTTGCTGCTGATAGGCGGCCGTACTGATTTGCTCTCAATCCCGCTTTTCCAATAGGACATCCAAGTTGCTTCGGAGCGCCGAGGTGTTAGCTTCATCGTCGAAGTGTTCGACCCTATAAATGGGCAGTCCAATCTCCGCGGGGACCATCGCCTCGGTACCATAGCAGAGGCTGAATAGGGTTTCTCCCGCGGGTGTTTTCTTCGATGTCCGCAACGCCCATAGCACCCGTGGCAGTTTTTCGACCCAGCCGCCTTGCCTTCCTTCCAAACGGGCTCTGAGACTGTGGATGACGCCTCAGATCGCTACATTAGCCTGCCCGTTGGATTAAGGATGTGCAACCGTGGCAAACTTCATCAATATATGGTAATCGCTGCAAAACTCTTTGAATTTATCGTTTTCGAAGTTGGTCCCATGGTCGGTAACTATGCACCTCGGGAACCCAAATCGAGAAATTATGTTGTTCTGTGGGAACTTTATCGTAGAGGTGGCACCCGGTTTCCTGATGGGTACGGCCTCTATCCATTTCGTGAAGTAGTCCACAGCGACAAGGATGTATCTGTGTCCGTCCGTGCCGGTGGGGAGTTGTCCCACCGTATCCATCCCCCATTGTGCAAACGACCAAGGGGAACTGAGTGGAGTTAGTTCGGTGGCGGGGAGACGAGGTATGCTGCTGAAGAGTTGGCAGTCCTTGCATGTTCTAACCAGCTTCTCGGCATCCTGGTGTATTCTCGGCCAATAGTACCCTTGCAGTAGTGCCTTTTGGACCAGGGTTCGAGTCCCTTGATGTGCTCCCCCAGCCCCTCCATGTATTTCTTGTAGAACGTAGTCAGCCTCGTGGGGGTCGATACACCGGAGCAGAGGCTGAGTGTATGATTTCTTGTACAGGTTTCCGTTGCTCCAGAAGAAATGGCGTGCTTTGGCCCGAAGTCGGCGAGCTTCTCCTCGGTCTTCAGGAAGTACACCGTCCTTTAGGAACTCCACGAGGGGCTTTCTCAATCCTGGCCTTCTTCCTGAGTTGTGTAGATCTGGAGTGTAACCTCTCCGTCTTCCATGCTGGGCCGTGGCAAGACTTCGAAGAGGATATTTATTTTATGGTTGGCCGAATAGGAAGAAGCGAATTTGCTCAAGGCGTCGGCTTGGGTGTTCAAGTCCCTGGGAATATGCTCCACTTGGACTTCGCTGAAATTTTTTCGAAGCCTTTTTACTTCGGCCATTTTATCATGAGTGGCTCCCGGGCTTCGAAACGTCCGATTACTTGGCCGACGACCAGTGTGAAGTCGCTGCAAACTCTGATGGTCTTTAGCCCTACCCCGGAGGCGGTTCGCAGTCCTGCCAATAAAGCTTCGTATTCCGCGGCGTTGTTCGATGCTCTGAACCCGAGCTTTAAAGAGTATTCCATTTCCGCTTCGTCCGGACCGCGGATGATCAGGCCAGCCCCGCTCCCCTCCTCGGTAGAGGATCCGTCCATGTAGAGCACCCAGTCTGGGATGGGGTCGGGTACCTCTTCGACCGAGGGACGTGGTTAGGGGCCTTGCGCAGCCGTTCCTTCTTTAGCGGGAATAGTGCATTCGACAACAAAATCTTTTAAGACCTGTGCTTTGATGGCTTGTCTAGGGCGGTATTTGATATCGAATTGGGACATTCCCACCTCCATTTCTCCAGACGACCTGACGACTCGGGGGAGGCGAGAATAGACCCTAAAGGTCACTCGGTGAGGACGAGGATTGTGTGCGCTTGGAAATAGTGTCAAAGTTTTCTGAAGGCGACGACAAGTGCCAGGACTATTTTCTCTATGGCCGGGTATCTTGTTTCTGCATTTTTGAAAACATGGCTCACGTAGTACACCGGCCTCTATATGCCTTCGCATTCTCTGACAAGCACCAAGCCTGCAGCTTGGTCGGAGATGGCTAGATATAATAATAGCTCGTCACCCTTGATCGGTCGGGTGAGTAGCGGGGGAGTTGCTAGGTGCACCTTGAATTGTTCGAAAGCGTTCTGGCATTCCTCAAACCATTCGAACTTGAGAATTTTCATTTGGGCCTTCAAGAACGGGAGGCACTTCTCCCCGGATCTGGACATAAAACGACTCAGGGCATCCACCCTTACCGTGAGGCGCATGATGTCGACATTGCTCTTGGGCGTTGCCAAGTTGAGGATGACGCTGATCTTTTCTGGGTTCGCTTCGATTCCACGATGGTTAATCATGAACCCGAAGAACTTCCTACTAGTGACTCCGAACGCACACTTAGCTAGATTCAGCTTCATTTTGTACTTGCGCAGGATGTCGAATGTCTCGCCGAGGTCTTTAGTGTGCCCGGCTGAGACCCCCCCGATCCGTGGTGAAGGCAGTAAGTTCTTCGTCGGCCGGATTCATTCGGATCTGATTGTAACCGGAGAAAGCATCCATAAAGCTCAGTAGTTCGTGGCCGGCCGAACTGTCCGCTAGCTGGTCTATCAGAGGAAGTGGATAGTTGTTTTTGGGGCAATGTAATACCTGAGTTTGCGTTTAGTAGTACTTGTGCGTTAATGTGGGGCTTTTGGTAAAAAGTTTACCAAAACGGGTTTCTAATAATTTATCTGGTTTTATGGATATTTTATTAGAATTTTATCCCGACCGCACACACTTGTGCATGTTAACTTGGGTTAGGTCTAGGGTTGACCATGTTAGGTGAGCATGGTGGGTTAGCCATGTTTAAAAAACCATGGTGGCCTAACCCACTTGGTTAAGCTAATTAGATTTAATTAAGGAGTTTTAGTTTTAAAAATGGTTTAGGGTTAAGGTTGTCTTGTGATGAGAAAGGGAGATTATGATGGGTGTCATGTAGCATTGAATGAGAGTGAGAGAATGGTGGCTCTAGGATTGTGTCACACTCCATTCCTTTCAAAACTTTTACTTACCTCTCAAACTCTTCTCACTCACATCCTTCTCTTTCACACACAGTTCACCAATACCACAGTACCAGCAAGAATCAGCATCAGCAGCTGAAGCAACACCATCTTCAACATCAGCTCCAACAACATCATCAACAATAGCTACATAACCCCATAGCTTCAGCAACTACAACAGCCACAGCAGCAACACATCATTAGCCACCAAAACCAACATCAGCAGCCCAATTTCAGGTCACACACCAGCCCAATACATCACCAGCACAGCTGTAGCTGCATCAGCAGCAGCACTATCAACAACATCAGCTGCAGCAGCAGCATCACCATCATTATCAACAGCCACACCAGCCCAAATCAGTTGCAATAAACTACATAACCCATAGCATCAGCACACAACACCGCTCTAGCACCACAGATAACAACAACACCCACTGCAATACAGCAACAAGCAGCAGCATCAAAAATAACAACAGCAACAACTTCATCGGCAATAACAGCAGCAGCAGCACATTGCAGCAGCACCAGCACTTGGAGTGGTAGCAGCTCAGCAGCAGCAGCAGCAAGACCTTCTCTTCTTCTCCTCTTCTCCTTTGAACTAGGATTCTTTTGAGGTATATATCTAAAACTTGTTTGCTTGGTTGTTTAAGCTGAAGTTAATTTAGTTTAGTTAGTGTTTTTAGTATAGTTTAGTGCTAGTTTTGGTGTTTTGAGTGAGGTTTAGCCAAGCGATGGTTTGGGTTGATAGTTTAGCTTGTCTAAGTGTATTTAAGGCCAGTTAAAGTAGGAATTGTCCCAGATTTCGTTTAAAATACCAGATCTTTGCAATTGGTGCAACCTAGCTTTTCATATGGACTTTTTGGGATATCTGAGATCTGCTTTAACCCTGATCAGTTTTTAGTTTAGCAAACACCTACAGATTGTTGTGCAGGCTGGTAGGAGTGGTGTGTAGGGTTTGGGGCCGGTTTTACCCCTTTAAAACCGGCGGCCCCCTCTTGTGTGTCCGGCGACGCCGGCCCCCCTGTGAGTTGGGGTGTGGTGTTGTGCTGGGTGGTTCAGGTAAGTCATTGGCTGTGTTTGGTATTGTTTAGTTTTTAAGTTTCTATGGTTGGTAAAATCTGGGGGAGTTGGTGAACTTCGTTGTGATTTTTGTGGATTTTTGGCAAGTTGTGGTGGTTTAGTTGGAAAACAAGGGTAGATTAGGGTTTTTAAGGTTAGCTTAGCTCCAATATTTGCTGTTGGTATCACTTGACCCTTATAGTTTCACCTAGTTTCACAAACGCCTCATCTTTGCAAACTTGGTGCTTTTTAGCGTTTCAAAACAAGGCTTTAGGATATGTAGGATTTGCTGTATCTAGGGTAGAAATCTTAGCTAGCAAACATGTACACTAGACTGTATATAGTGTTAGGATGTTAGGGTAGAAGCCTAGGCCCCTCTCGCCGGTTTTGGGCCGGCCTGACCCCCATTGCCGCCGGCCATCTCCTGGTGGAAAGCCTTGGGTTTTGTTGGGTAGGTGTCTGTAGGTTTGGGTATGGGTTTGGTCCTGTTTATTTTCCCTTGTTTTGTTCCAGATGAAATCTGGGGCCTGTTACCTATTTTTAGCGTAGCGGGGTTTGCGCGACACGTACGATACGTGTCGAGTTGGTTTGCTGTGTGTCCCAGCGCATCGCTGCGTGCCACAGCGTGTCGCGTTGGGTTTTGGCGTATGCACTCACGATACGTATACGCGCGTGCTTAGTTCGCAACGCGAGTTTGTCGTTTGGTTTTAATATAGCGTTTTTGCAATATCTTAGCTTATGTGTTGTTTTATGTAATTCTAAATTCGCAGGTGGGAACTTCGAGCGCCGCAGAGAAAGGAAAGCAGGTGGTCGGACACACCTAGCGCGGGATCACGGGTGGGTAGATTTAACATCTACGGGGGACCATCGCTTGGATGGCGCAAGTCGCCCGATAGATTTAGTAACTTAAAAAGACGTGTAGTAATTAGAACTATAACCCTTGCTTGTTATCTGCTACATTCATGCTCCATACTGTTGTATATATGCGAACTCATTCTGTAGGACACATGCACCATTGCCAGATTTTTATATGCAGCACGAGCACTATTCATGTGTACACACACCCTCTGGTAATTGCCATGTCACGACACTAGATAACTTATAATCTGAAACATGTTAATAATTGGTGCTTAGACATGTGTTATTGCAATAAATCTTTAAAATGAAATCATAGAATTGCTATTCTCGTGCATATACACCCTTGTATCATCTGTTCATGCCTAGTTATAAATCATACATTGCAACTTGAACATTGATATCATATGCATTTATTATTATTGACATATATGATGATTTCTTAAGATTTTATGATATTTCTGGATTTCGGGGAAAACCGCAAAATTTACAACTTATGATCTTTTAAAATATAAAAGGTTGCGGTTTTCTAGTGAGTTTGCTGTGGTTTTCGAGATCCGTTTCGAGGAGTGGAGGAACTGTCACGGGTACATGGTGGGCCCGGTAAGGTACCCCGGGGCAAGAGGATCGCAGGTGATGGCGTTGAGCCTGGCAGGGGATGGATTACCTACCGGTGACTTCATTTGGTACGGCGGATATCCAGAGGATACCGACCGTGGCCGCGAGATGATGAGATATTGATATTGAGATGGGTCAGCCGGACGGCTGGGGCCAGAGATACTGCGACATGGATATATGAGATTGAGACAGTTTTGAGGTGTCGTTGCTGGACACGGATTTTGTTGATTCTATGGATATTATGCTGATAATTAAAAGGAGTTTCAAAAACAAAAGAAAGACTAGTTCTTATACTTACATGATGAGGTCTTGAGTTGATTCATATGTGGCATACATACCTGCTAGTATACTGATGTTGCATACATACCTGCTAGTACATATAGCCATACCTATTTTAGAGATGCTGGAATACTTGTGTGCATGCATACGATAGCCTTTATAGATGTTATTTATTACTCACGAGCTGGCAACTCACCCCCGTTGTGCCACAGCTTTTCTGCAGGTCCACTCCATCAGTACTGTAGCGGCGGACACTTTAGCTCATTTTGCCCTTTTTGCCTGAACTCGAGGCTTTTGCTCATAGGTGGGTTGTTATCATTTTGTACCACCTTATATATATGTCCATTGTATCTAGAGTACTCCATCTGCTACTATTTCAGCTGCACCAGTTTTATTTGGATTACTGTATATTGACCTAGAGGCGAGGTTGTGAGACTTGTGGATTCTATGTTATTTGGGGTCGAGCTCACTTGAGTCGACATGTTAGTTTACTTGTGCTTTTATGCTTATTTATGCACATTGTTATTTTACATTGCGTGAGATTTGTGACCGCCTTGAGGCGAAGAGCTAGCTCCCGCTTGGGGATGCCATTTTCCTGTGATTCACTTATATTCCTGTTTGTACCCGGTTGGAGGCTTATTTTACAAAGGAAACTCTGCCGGGATTTTTGGGGAAAAAAGGAAAGTTGTTTTAAAAAAGGACTTGATGTGGTTTAATGGAGTAAAATGCTTTAAATAAATTGGTTTTCCTTCACTCTATTTCTAAATCAGGTTTTGTTCTCTGGGTTTCGGCTTACTTATTTTACGGACGCCTTGAGACGTTTTGTAACTTAAGTGCCGGCCACGTTCCGTACCCTGCGGGTCGTGACAGGCAAGCTTTGTTCAAGTCCGTGAAATCGACACACATGCGCTATTTCCCGTTTGCCTTCTTGACCATGACCACGTTCGCCAGCCAATCTGAGTAGTCCAGATTCCTGATGAAGTTGGCTGCGAGCAATCGATCCACCTCGTCTTCTATCGCCATGTTTAACCGGCGTAAAACTTCTCTTCTTTTGTCGGACGGGTCGAGCTTTCGGGTCGACCCCGAGCTTGTGGGAGATCACTTTGGGGTCGATCCCGAGCATGTCTGCTGGCGTCCAAGCGAATAAGTCTGAGTTTTCCCGGAGGAAACGGATCAAGTCTTCGCGGTGGTCCCCGGTCAAGAGAAAGCCAATCTGGACTGTCCGGCCATCGACTCCCTCCACGAGGGGGACTTCCGTCAATGCTTCTACCCAGGCGCCTCAAATTTCCCTTTGGTCATTGCGTGTATCTAAGGATCCCTGGAAATCATGCGCATCCTCAAAACCGTCGCTCTGCTCTCCAGCGGGGGACGTCGAGGCGGTGCAAATCTTGGCGGTTTGTTGGTTCTCGTAGGCCCGGCCTATCCCCCTTGATCCAAAGAGAATTTGATCGCAATATGATAAGTCGAAATTTGAGCCCGGAGGGCATTCAAGGTAGGGCGTCCCAGGAGAATGTTATAAGATGAAGGGACTTTAGCGACGAGGAAGTTCACCGGTATGGTTCGCGTATTGACCGCTTCCCCAATGTTGAGGAGGAGGGTGACTAACCCCTCGGCCGGGACGGAGTGGTTTGTGAACCCAGAAAGGACATGGGAGGTCGACCGAAGGTCTGATGGTCCTAGCCCCATACGCTGGAAACAGTTGTGGAATAGGATATCCGCCGAGCTCTCTGAATCGACCAAAATTCTCTAGACTTCGTAACGGTGGACTCGATCCGTTATCACGAGAGGTTCATTGTGAGGAAGCGATATGCCGTGGAGGTCTTCATAGGTGAAGATGATCGGTTCGTCCTTCCTGCACCTCTTACGGGGTGGATCGCTTACACCTTCGACTGGGAGGAGGCGGTTGTTCTCCCCGTTTTCCCAAGCTTGATCCGAGGTAATGACCATTATTTGCCCAATCGTTAATTCTCCGGGAGGAGTTTGGTTCTTTTGCTCCCGCTCCGCTTGCCGCTTGTCCCGTAAGTATTTCGCCAGGTGGCCGGAGCGGATCAACTCCTCGATGTAGTCACGGAGTCGCTTGCAGTTCTCAGTCATGTGACCCTGCGACCTATGGAAGGCGCAGTACAGGCCGTGGAGACGCTTGCCCGCTTTTTGGGTAACTGGTGGAAGCTTAAAGAACCTCTCGCCCTTAGCTTCCTCCAGAAGCTCGGTCTGGGAAATGTTTGGAGGAATGTACTCTTGAAACCTCGGGGAGTAAGGTTTCGGACGGTCTACTTTCTTTTTTTCCTCCCTAACCTTTTTCTTTCGGTCCGTTTGGTCGGCTCGGGGCAAATTTGAGTTCACCTCCGACTCGAGTTGGATCTCTCGCTCAGTCAGGCTTTAACTTCGGCTATGGTCTTAGGTTGCGCTAATGCAAAAAAGCGGAGCCACTCTTTGTGCCTAAGACCCGACCTCAGTGCGGTGATAATTGTTTTATCGCGGTGCTCGGGGACCTCCAGGAGGGCATTGTAGAAGCGAGTGACATACCCTTTAAAGGATTCCATGTCTCCGCTCTTGACAGTGAACAGGTAGTCGACCGTCCTTTTCTGTCGCCGGTTTCCGGCGAAATGACCAAAGAATTGGGTAGCCAGATCGTCGAAGGTCGAGATGGAGCGCGGCGCGAATCCTCGGAACCAGTCCCGGCCATCCCGGATTAAGGTAGTGGGGAAAGCTCGGCATTGAACCGCGTCCGAGTTATCTTGAAAGATCATGCCCGCCGTGAATGCGTCCAAGTGATCCTTCGGGTCAAACTTCCCATCGAAGAGGGCCACTTTGGGCAGCTTGTTCCTGGACGAGACATGCTCTGCCAGCAACTCTTCTGTAAAGGGCTTTGTGAGCGAATCGGCGGAATACCTAGCCCCTTTGCCGGACATGTGGCCATCTCGTCGTATGCTTTTGATATTATTTTCAAGGGCTTCAAGCCAGTGATGGTACCCCGAGGATTCTGCACTGTCGGAGTGGTGGCTACCCCTGCTCCGGGTCTGCGCGGTGTTGCGGCTTTATTTCCGCTCTATCAAATTTCTTAAATCCTCGAGAGAGGCCCTTCTTGAGTAATCCCGACGTTCGCCGTTCGCGTGGCCTCGGCGATAGTGGGGGCATCGGTCATGCCTGAAAGTAGGCAAATTGACTGACATCTCCTCAGGGGGTGAGAGCACGCGGCGGGCGTCGGAGCGACATCCTAGTCTCCCCTAAGATCAGGGTGTGGAGCTATCCGGCGCCCAGCGGGTCATGGAATCATTCACCGCATGTGGTTCATGGTTGCCGGAGTCGGCATGCCGGCGCTCAATGACGCTGAGATGAGCGTGAGCGAGATCGAGGGCCTAAGTTTTCCCATCTGTCCTTCTGCGGACGTCGTTATCCCGGGGACGAGGAACTGTGGCTTGATGGGTAGGGCCCGCCATTTGAACGTGGACGAGCGCATCCACCATAGATGTGAGTCTGTCGATTTGGGCGGATAAGGCTCCGATGACGTTTGGAGAGGGAGGAGAACCGCTCCCGCCTCCGTTATGGATGGTGGGGTGGCTCGTATTGGGATCGTCGCGGTTGTCGCTTGCCATCGGGTCGAGAGCAGAAGATCAACTTTATGGGTGGAGAAGCTTTTGAAACTTCCCACATACGACGCCAACTGATGGAGGCTGTTATCTCCCTCAGATGTTGTCCTCCGTCGATCAGGTAGCGAGCGGTTTTGAGCGGCTGAGATTTGTTTTGAGGGTTGTTGAGCATGTGGATCTCAATGGGTTGTTGGAAGTTACTGAGGCCGAGTTACCTGCAAGGGAAGTCTCGGGGTGGGAAACCGCTGTAGGACCCTCCGACGATCAAGTTAGTACCGGAGAATTAGAGCAGCATAGCGGCATATTGGAATGAGTTCCAGTTACCTGATTCGTCTGAAAGAGGGGTTTATATAGTGGTCGCGTGGAGCGAGCCGGCGCGAGATCCTCGCCATCAGTTACGCCACTGCGTTATCCCCGCATTAATAGCAGGATACGCCCATTAATAGGGAGACGCGCTAACGTGGGACGCGGAACATGGGACGGCGGATATCTTGCCCTGGCGACATACGCGGAGCCGTTGCGGGCACAATTGGGCTCCGCGCTCTTGGTTGATCGGATAAGCCGAGGTAGCTCGGCCTGTCAGGAGGCTCGGAGACGAGCCGGGAGGCCGAGAAAGCTCGGCCTGTCAGATGGCTCGGAGACGAGCCGAGAGGCCGAGGAAGCTCGGGCCTGTCAGATGGCTCGGAGACGAGCCGGGAGGCCGAGGAAGCTCGTCCTGTCAGATGGCTCAGAGACGAGCCGGTAGGCCGAGGAAGCTCAGGCCTTGCAACAGCTCGGAGATGAGCAGGGAGGCCGAGTAAGCTCGATTGTAGCATTGCTCGAACGTGAGTCGATGCTGTTTGCCAGGTAAATATGGAAGGTACTCAGGGAGGTCTCTGAAAGGTCAAATGCATCCTCGGAGACGAAGTCCCGATGAACGTCCCTAATGCGTCTTATTTATTCTACCTCCGTAGCCCCCGGGACACGTCATCCGCCACGTGTCGTAATCTAAGGAATTTCCACTCGTGGGTATCATCAAGTATGTTAGTGGGTGTCTACATTACTTTGTTAGTTTTACTATTTTATATAAAACTTTTCCATGACCGATTCCTATCCTGAAAGTGGACTTCTTGATGTAGGAGCATATAGTCAAGTTGCACGAGCATGCAACCCAGGCCTAAGCTAAGTAGGAGTCGGACGCATAACCAAGGTCCAAACCGAGCAAGAGCTAAATATGGACAGATTTGATTGAAGATTCGGCTGAGATTTAGGAAGAGTTTTTGCAATTTAAATTGATATTTGATTAAATATCTAAATCAATTTAAATTATTATTTGTGTCACGCCCCGCTTCTCAGTGTTCGGAAACGGTGACGTGGCGGGTGCAACATATTTACTAAGAAATAAATACGTTAAACGTAATTAAGCAATATAAATAAAATGCACAAGAATGCCAAGAGATATAAAATAAACAACAATTTTTATTAACATTCATCTTTACAATACAACTGCTGTGAAAAGGAAATATACAATGATATAAAGCAATGCTTACACAATGGCATACAAACTGAAAGTAAGTACAAGAGAACTAGAAGTCCGGCTGGGCAATGAACTGGTCCAAGTCTTCCTGGCTGAGCTGGATCTCCTGAGAGTCCGGTCCTCCTGACGCACATTCCAAATAAAGAAAATACAGGAATGTCATCAGCGGACTAGCGCTCGGTAAGTCCTAAAAGAAAGAATGGTATAGAACAAGTAATGAGAATTGAACTGGTAAGTTGTACAGGTATATGATTGTTATTCTAACGTAGTTGTTTGCAGTTTGGTACAGAAAGTATTTGTGTAAACGAGAGGAGTCCATCTTACCCCGTGGACTATGGCAACATGTAGTACAAGGCCCTGTCAAAACCCACGGGACAACGGCACCAGAGTTCATGTAGGTGTCTTTTAGTAACCATCTCGTGCCACGCTATACATTCCGTACCAATCTACCCGGTTATCCCCGCGTAATGTTTTGTATTGATTATAGTTACATGTCTTACTGAAACCATGGATACAAGTTGTTCAAGTAGTCAGATTCAGGATATAATCTTGTAATCAGGTCAAGTTATAGCCATGGTTCGGTCAAGTCAAGTCTTGTATTCAGGTTTGATATTGAAGTTTGAATTCGGGTATTCAGGTTCATGTACAAGCGTTCATGTTAGACTTGGAATTCATATTTGTATTGGACTTTGATTTGAGTTTGGATTCAGGTTTAAGTTAGGCTCAGACTTGAGTCGGACACTTGTAACTGATTTGATCCTGAATTAGGTTCGAGAGTTATCGGTAACTGCTGCACATGGACGGCAGAATTTATGTCTTTTTCCAAGACAATTACCATTGATAACACCGTTAAGCTTTCTACCTTAAATAGGCAAGCACTCACTTTCTCCGGCTCTCTGGGGCTCAAGAGAATTGATCCCGCTTAAATCTATATTTACTAAAGTGCTTAAATATTGTTTTATAAACTCGAGGGGGTTTTATGAAAAATATTTTTAATAAAATTAAAAATAAATCTCGAGAAGTTATTTATATTATTTATGGTTTTCATGGATGTGAATTTTAAGGATTTGAGGTATTTTAGTGATAATTACATAGCTTGAAAAGTTCGTGGTATTTTATTGTAAAATTTGTCTTTTGTTGGTATCTTGATGGTATTTTGGTGAAACCGGTAATTCTTTTATTTTAAAAAAATGTAAGTTTATTATATTTTGAAAATATATGGATTTTTTAATATTTATATAATTATTAAAAATTAATTTTATTTAAGTAGAAAATGCGTTTTTCTTAAAACCCGTATTTAAAACCTTTCGAGACCAAATGCTCTGTGAGGAGGTCTACATCTCGCTCTACTAGATCAAGGATGTGAGATAATCCATACCATCCAATAGAGGGACCCCTAAAAAGGGTTGTAGAGGTATAATCGCAAAGAGATTTAAAATACAATGTAAAAGAAAAGCGGTTTTTATAGTAAATGGTATTTTCTTGTAATATTGTATTCGTAACAAAAATTCATACAAGGATATATCATGCTATGGAACCATGTGTGTATGTGAGGGGTAGGTCGTTACCCCGTGAAGTTTTCTAAAGGTACGTTTTAACAAAATACGGAATGAGGTGTTATCTAAAGTTCATGGTATTTTAATGAAAAAGTTAAATTGTGATTGTTTTACCAAAAATTCTTGGATAAAATTTATTCTAGACATGAGTATTAAGCTTATAAGTGAAGTGGTACAATTTGTTTGATCAAAAGGTAAAGGAAAATGGAGTTATATGCTTTAGAAAAAGGAATATCGATAATAACTCCACTTTTTACCTATTTTGATTAAAAAAATCTAGGAATAGAAAGAAAGATTGGGAGGGACTTACGATTTAGGACGCTTAAAGAAAAGTGTAGGAAGAGAGGGTTGTCGTCGTGGTGTCGCGGGGTCGCCGGAATTTGTTTCGATCCTCGCCGGATGTTGATCGCTTGCGAACTTCTTTTCTACTCCACTTGTACTTAAGAAATTTTGATAGTTTTGGCTAGAATTTTTAGAATGATGAAAGGCTAAGGCGGTAGTATTTATAGTGTAGAATTAGGGTTTTGGAATTAAAATGGTGAATTAAATTGCATTAAAAATGTGATAAATTGGGAATTGAAGAGGCTCTGTTTGATTGCAGGTGCAGAGGAGTTAGGGGTGGGAAAAGGGGCAAGTGTGCAAAACCCGGGCATCATTTGCCACTGTTGGACCGTCGGTACCGGCCCCAAAGGCATTTCCGCCGGTCGATTGAGGAAGTGGGGTTGGATTGATGCCACGTGTACTTGACTGTATTTAAATCCTTTTGCACATATTTGATTTTTCTGTCTTTTCGTTTTTTTGTGTATTGCACATGTAAAATTTTGGGCTTCCAAAAAGTTTAAAAAGAAAATCAGAAAAAATAATGTATCTAATGGGATTCGAACACAAGGTCTACGTCACAACAGTGCTTAGCTTTATCAGTAAGCTACAAGTTGTTTTTTGCTGTTATTTAACAAAATTAACTTATTACCCAATCTCAGACTGCATAACTTATTTTTGTACGTTAAACTGGAAAATTCCATACAGTGAATTCAGAGCCATTACAATTTGTTTAGATTATATTAGATTTAATCGGTATCTTTTATATCTTTTAATATTTTTAGTTAAGATTTCTTTCATTTAGGTTGAGTTTTTATTTTCTTATTTAAAGGATGAGAATTATTGTATTCAAGGGTTGATTTTTTTAATTAAATAAAGGTTGTTTGGAAGCAAAAGAAAAGCCGCGCCTCTTGTGTTGAAGGAGAGGTCATTATATCCCGTCCGTGGTTATTTAGGGTTTTGATCTTGTATTATCTTTTGAGAGGGAGTAGATCGTGTCAAGCATCGTGTTTTCGTAGACCGATCATCATCACTTCTAATACCAATCTCAAATTAGGTTAGAAGCTACTTTCTCTTGAATTTACTTGAGACTCTTTGGGTCCACTTGGCACATGATAAAAAAATTCATAATCCTAATATTTTTAGAAATGAGATTTTCGAACATCTAATTTCAAAGCATGTAGCATTTTCTTACTTGGTATACTCTGATTAGTTCGAAGAACATAATATCTGCGGCGGCGATGGTAAGAAAGGCATCAATACATGAGGCAATGTGTTATTTGTGACAATAATTGTTCAAGTGGTGACAACAGTGAAGGTTTGAACAACGTCAATGGTGGAAACAGAGGTAGCCGCAATGGCGAAGCAGTGATAGCTGCATTGAGAGAGGTTGTGGTTCGTAGCGAAAAGGGATGCAACTGCGATGTTGTCGGAGGAGGCAATGGAAAGAAGTAACGCAAGAGCGTTGTCCAAATCAATGAGAGTTGCAGCAGCAACAATTGGAGAACAGTAATTAGAGAATGCTGGAAGGTACAACAGCGACAGTGGAGCCGGTCACAATAGAGTGTTCCGGTGGCGGCCGGTAAGACAGCGATGGCTAATGAAAGGATATTGATGGTATACGATTGAAATAGGATGGGGATTTAGGATATTCACCTATTTTGATGGAAAGCGGATTCCGATCTCTAGAGGGCATGTGATCTCCCGGTGGATCATTATATAAAAAGAAAATGGAAGAAACCACTTGCATTATACAATGCATGGGAATATGCCGTGGGAATCTTTCATTTTCTTCGATTCTCATTTACCAAATGCAACCTTTTAAATTTATCTCTTGGTTTTGAGAAACGCCCTGAATCACATTATCTTACGTACTCAATCTAGATATATACCAATTAGACTGATATAATGTAAAATCCATAAGAAAACAATCAACATTGTTCTAGTATGAAAGAATGCAAAATCCATGGGAAAAAACTTATTACAAAACTATAAATGCAATGTAAAACTCATGAAAAAAATATTTTAGAAAATCCTATTTAATTAGAGTTCACAACATATAGGCTTTTGTTAGAAGCTGAAAAGGTTTATTCGAGTCTAGAAGAGATTTATTCGTTGCATTTTTCTACATAACGGATTAGAATTGAAGGAGGAGGAAAAGGAACGATGTAAAAGACAAAAAAGCCATTCAATTTTACAAATTTTGTCAACACCGTTAGTGAGCAAACTGGCATGGAGTTCTTTTATGATAGCTAAGGCCGTGTAATATTAAAGTTTATAGTACTTCATTGTAAAAATAAAAAAAGGTTTATGATAGTTGTAAATTTCATAAACCACCATCAAACTTTCAATGTTTTTTAGATAGCGTTACTAAATTTTAAAAATGTCATAAATCCCCACTTTTAAGGGTATTTTCGTAAGGATAATTCCCCAAAATGTCATATTCAATTTATTTTATGCTATTCAATCACCCAAAAGGTTATTTTAGCATTATTCACCCGTCCATGACTTTAATGAGTGAAGGAAACCAAAATATAATGCATTAATAAAGATATACAAGGGTTCAGAGAAAGACAAAAGGTGATTTTTTTTCCAAAGGGACCAAAGCTAATGTTTAGTCTTTTTTCCACAAAGAGCTATGTATAGCCATCTTTCCTTTATTATTTAATCTAAGTTGCTTCTAACTCCTTTTCAATTACACTTAAACCTGAATTATGTTTCTGGCTCACTTATTTTGCATATTCTTGTGAACATATTGCATTAAAAATATAAAATTTCTCTACATTTTCAAAGATACACTGAATTTAATGTTCATATATATCATCTTTCAATGAATAGAGCATATCCATCAGTCCAATATTATTAGATTAATTTGCTGCACTTGTTTGTCTTAGAGAATTGCTAGGTAAACTAATCTAGATCGATCTCCTAATTATCTTTAGAAAGTTAATCTATAAGCTACAAATAGCTATACACATAAGGTCCATGCATGTACATACACAACCAAAGAAGGAAATATTTCTTATACTTTAGTCTAAATATAATCTAAATAATATCCACTAATATTGGAAAAACAATCTATAATGTGAATTTTTTTATTTCTAACCTGTAGAGTTTTCACCTTAGTAAATTATTTTACTATAGTAGTAACCAAATGAATACTTCGACGGTGAATTAGTTGTTGAACGAAAAGACATTAATTAATGGATTGGTATGATGCAATTCGTACCGGTACGGAACCCACCGCAATAATAAAATAGCAAACTTCTTGACCGGAGCGTATCTCACTATATCAAATATTTCGAGAAGCAAATCTATGAATGGAAAATACAGTGAAGCCGAGCGGTTCATGAATTACAGATAGAGCATAGGCTATAAATAGATAGCATATGCTAGGGAGCCTTTCATCTCTCTCTCTCTCTCTCTCATCACCAAGGTAAAATGCTAAGTTTCTTTTTAATGTTAAGATTTGTCATCTTATTCTCATTTCATTTACCTTAATTTGCTCATTACTTATATGCTAGAACATTGAAAATTTACCTTATTATATACAAGTATATGCCTTTGTCCAGGTTGAGAAAATGCTTGTTTTTTTGTTGGACTCACATCATATATAGGACTTATTTACTTCTTTTAGCACTTGAGATCGATTCAAATCTGCATTCTTTTGCTACTTCATTAAATGATCTTATCTAATTTGGTGCATTGTAATCAACTAGCATGATTAAGTGATCTCTTCTTCCTTGCATATCATCATTATATAGAATGAAACTTCATTTCCAAAATTAATGAATACAGAGTTGATCGAAAGGACACATGAAGCTGACAACGTACTCAAGCTCTCAAAAGCCAAAGGAAGTGACTGGCTCTTTGTTCAAGAACAAGCTAAGGGCGCTTGTGGTTGATGATGTGAAGTTGCATCGCATGGTGATTATTGCTAAACTCGAGAAACTTGAGGTAGAATTTCAAGAGGCAGAGAATGGGCAAGAGGCAGTGGATCTTCTTGTTGCAAGCCCAAACTTTGATCTCATTGTCATGGACAAGGCCACATGACCATGATGGATGGTGCTGAGGTATATAGATAATTTAATTTACAAGTAATTCATGATTTAATGCATTAATTTTAGGCTTAATCCCAAAAAACCTACCGGATCTTTTGTCTCATTTACGAGAAACTACCATGCTCTTTCAAAATTACAGTAAACTATTAAGCTTTGAAATTCTATGGTACTTTCTTGCAATTATTGCTGATGTGACACGTTATTTACGGTAGTTTTTCGTAAATTTTGAATGTTTTGAGATGGTTTCATGTGGTTTTTTGAAGTTTTGTGGTAGAATCTTGTGTGTTTAACAAGAATTTGGCGGTTTTTGTAATTTGGCCAAACTATTTGTTGGTTTTTTGGGATTAAGCCTTAGTTATACCACAACACTACTAATTTATGAATAGATTAACAAGTCCTTTTACTGAAAATCTTAATTAATTAAATAAATGAAACTACATGTTATTTTATGATTAGACTTAAGAGCAAACAAACAGCTCCTTACCTATACAAGGCAAAAACTTCATAACAAAGCCTATGGGTTTTGACAGTGATGATGCTCAATAACAGTAATTTCTTAGATCATGACAAGTGGCGGATGACGCGTCGCATGCGTAAATCAGTTAGGCCCCTGGGGCCACGGAGGGAGAACCGGTGTGCTACAGTGGGGGCTTCCCTCAAACCCTGTCTCCGAGGTTACACATCACTCCTTATCCCGAGCACCTCAGCAGCCAAGCCGACTGTCCCTTTGCTCTACTCCGAGCTATCACAGGCCCGAGCCTCCTCGGCCCTCTCAGCTCGCCTCCGGGCTCGAGCAGAACTAAGATACCTCGGCTCTCCCGCTCGTCCGCGAGCTCTCCCGCCGAGGTCATCTTCCTCGGTCTCATCGACCGATCAACAGCACCGCTCACAGGCGTAACCGCCATCCCGCGAATCTCGCTATACGCGAGATATCCGTCGGCCACATCCCACGTTCCACACCATCACGATCCCCATTAACGAGCCTGTCTCGCCATTAATGGGAGATCCCGCTCATCACGCGGGCGTGACGTCGGGAGCGTAACGACCGACGTGATTCTCGCGGCGTGACGTCGGGAGCGTAACGACCGACGTGATTCTCGCGCCTGCCCTGCCTGCTGCCACCGCTATATAAACCCCTTCTTCAGACGGTTCAAGTAAGTCATTTTTACTCCACTAAGCCGTTACTCTGTTCGGATTTCCTCTCTAACTTGACCGTCGGAGACTCCTCGGTGGTACAACCACCCCGGGACTTACTTGCAGGTAACTCGGCGCAAACAACTTCAAATCTATTGAGATCCACACGCTTCAGGAGCCAGCCTCCAGATCAAATCTCAGCCGTCCATCGCCGCCATCGTCAGATCAACGGAAGGTAACATCTTGGCGCGGATCTCACCCGCGTCAGCTGGAGCCGTCTGTGGGAAATCTTTGATTTCACAAAAACAAAAGTTCATCTTCCGATCCTAGCCCAATGGCGAGCGGTCATCACGACGATCCAAGCACCAGCCGCCGCCTCCCCCTCAACGGAGACGCGGACGAATCCCCTCTTCCAACCAGCGTCTACAACGCCCTAGCAGCCCGGATAGATCGACTCGCGTCCATCGTGGACGCGCTCGTCCGTGTCCAGACGGCGGGGCAAGCTCTCCAGGTCGCTGCTCCCCCACCTCGGGACCAGGACCCCTGCAGAGGAAGAGAAGACTCTGCCCGCGTCGGTACAGCCGACCACCACCTCGTTACTTCCCACGGCCGCAGATCTCCTGGGCCAATACATTCTGCAACCCGCGTCAGGGCCGAGGTCTGTCGCCCGAGTGCCTCGCCCCAAGCCCCGACGTGCTCCTGTCCCTCCCGAGGAGATGTCGATCAGTTCGCCTGCTCCCGGGTATTGTAACAACCCCAAATTTCCTGTACAATTTTCTGTACATTTTTTTCAAAAATCCAGAAAGGAGTATTTTAGCCTAAGCACAAGATATAAGTAATTAATTTTCTTTTTAATTACAAGTTAAAATAATATAACAACTCCATTTTTAGTGTACAAAATTTGCTTAAAAATTAAAGTATACTTGGGGTATTTACATTTACTGTTATTACTTTAAGTAATTAATTAGCTCCATAATTACAAGAAGGAGCTTGTAGCTCATTGGTAATATCTTGCACTGCTGAACCAAGCCACCAGAGTTCAAATCTCATACCCCACATTATTTTAATATTGTTTTATTTTGAACCTTTAGAATACCAAGAGTTTACACGTGCATATCTCACAAAAACCCCACTACACCCAAAAATGTAACATTGCCAGAGGATAGATGAACCGTCGGGGGGATTTCGGCCGCCTGACTCGGCCGGAAATCGGCCCACTCGGCCTCGACTCGGCCAAATCACGGCCGAGTCGCGACAGAGTCGGCCGATTCCGGCGACGACCCCAACACAAAAATGTGTCTTTTGGTCTCCCCTGTACACCTGCAAAATTTTATCCTCGGACCATTTCCAGAGACCTCTTGATACCTCAATTACTCCACTTTTATTACATTTTAATATATTTTTAATACATTTTTTCAATTAAACTCTTCATCTACCATAACCCTAGCCTAACTCTATAAATACCACCCCTACATATTACCCCCTCACTCCAAAATTCTGAGCCAACTCTCAAGAAAATTCTTTGAACCCTAGTGTGTTTGAAAGTGAGCAAAGAGACGAAGCTCCGGCAAATTTTCGGCGACAACCCTAGGAGATCCCGGAAACGAAATGACGCACCGGCGCCTCCTCCAGACTCTTATTCCTCTCCTCTAAGTCCTAAGCCAGTAAGTCCCACCTTCCCCTTTCTCTATTCTTTCTGAAAATACGAAATTCTAAAACCCGACGGAATCGGAGCAAATCCGATTTCCGATTCGGTTCTTCCTAAAATCTCACTTTTCCCTTAATACAATCTTGTTAAACCATTACATGTTGACTATTAAACACTAACTAATCATATTGAACAAGTTCCATATCAAAAGAAATTGCTATTTCCATTTTACCGTACCTTTTTCATTAAAATACCATATAGTTTCATTTTCGACATTTGAACATCACAAACTTACTATACCTTTAAGTAGATCACGAGATAATGACCTACCTCCTCACACACTCATATGCAATATAGCACAATACCCTCGGGAACATAGAATACGGGAAAACGACACATTTTCATTTAAATACCATTATTAATAAAACCATTTTTCTTAATGATTAGTATTTTATACAAATCTTTGCAAAGCGCCGCTACAATCCATTTGGGGAACCCGTTCAGGATAGTGCGGATTATCGCACATCCTCGAGCTTAGCAGTGCGAGATGCAGACCTCCGCAAGGAGTATTCAGTCCCGAAAGATTTAAAATACGACATCTTAAGAAAATGAGATTTTTAGAAATATAAAATATATATTAAAATTATTTTTATATAATTATGTATATATGTAACATTAAAATATTTATTTTGAAATAATATAAATATTCCAACTCTTTTCAAAAATCACAAGAATCACTTTATATTAAAATACCATGAATTCCATATAAGTCAATATTACAAATAAATACCTTTTATTATGGAATTAAGATATTTTCACTAGAAATATCATAATATAAAATCTACATTCATTACAACTCTAAAGACGATTAATAAATACTTGGGGTGTATTTTGAAAACTATACAAAAGTATTTTTACATAAAACCCCTAAGTTCTATAAATTACCCTAAGAACACTAGTAAATATAGGTTTAAACGGGACCAATATCTTGAGCCTCAGGGAGCCGGAGAAGTGGGTGCTTGCCTATCTAAGATAGACAACTTAACAAACGGTGTTATCAACACGGTAATCGTTTTTGAAAAAGACACAAATCCTGCCGCCCATGTGCAGCGGTTACCGATAACATCAAAATAATCAGGACTTCAATTTACTTTTCTAATTGTCTGACTCAGATCGAGTCTCTCTATAATCTGACTTGAATATGATTCAAGTACATACAATCTACAATATTATAATTCAACACGAATCCATGAATCCATTATTCCATATATTCAATCTATCAATCTATACAACTTGATTGAACCAAACCATGGATATACATTCCATTTACATGATCATCCAGTTTACATGATTCTCCAGTTATATACATGATTCTACAGTTACATCCATTTACTGATATTATGGTTTCGGCAAGTCATCCAATTATACAATTCAATTTACAAGACATTACAATGCAATACAATACTATCAATACAATAACTACACGGGGTATTGGGATAGTTCATTCGTGAATTCAACAGAAGCTCAACAGTCGCCCTAGATCATGAATCAATGTCTACTAACACAAGCAAGCAATCATGAGAGCCCGTATTTCCATGCTCCTGGACTGTGGCCTATTGAGTTTGGAATACTTCGGCGACGGTCGAAGTCCCGCTACTAACATATCATTCGGGCCCGTGGTTTCCTACCCCTGGACTGTGGCCTGTTGGGTTTGAGAACACTCTTGAGATTGGTTGATATTCACCCTTGAACTTACGATAATAACAACATTAACATTATAACAATATAATACAACTTTAAAAGCCACACTCTCTCTTTCTTCTTTTCCCTTATCTTTGGGATTTACCGAGCGATTTGTTCGCTGACGATATTCTCTTTCTTTCTTCTTTGAATGTCGTCAGGTGTTTCGGACCTTCTGGAGACAGAGCCCGGCATCGAGGACTTGGACCAGATTATTGAAGACCCAAAGCTGTAGCCAAGTAGTGCACAGATATAAAGCGGGTGCTCATAATCAGACTGTAGCAAGTATTGAATCAGAGCGAAAGTACGGATGTACAATAAAAGCATGGATGCACAAATATCGAACAAGGGTTACATCATGACTAAGCAGGATGCACAATATCAAGCATGGGGTATTAATGTATTAATAATATGAGTCAATGTAATATGGGGTGCAACTAGTTATGCAGAATTAATGGTATGGATACATGAATAAATATGGATGCATAAATAACTATCAGGGGTTACAACTATAGTTTCATGACTATGTAGGATGCATATTATCTAACATGGGGTGTTAATGTAGCAGTAATATGAAATAACGTGTTATGGTATTCAACTAGATATGTAATTAATGGTATGGATGCACAAATATCGATTGGGGTTACATTTACAGCTTCAAGACTAAGTGGGATTCTCATTATTAAACATGGGATGTTAATATGACAATAATATGTAATAATGTGATCTGTAGATGCAGCTACATGTATATTAAATGATATGGATGCATACGGGTATCCGAAAATAGTAAAACTTTAATATGGATGTATAATGCGATCAACATGTAATATTTTTATTCATATGGATGCAAGATAGGTATTATAGCACGTAGCAAGATAAACTTACCTCGATTGGGTCATACGACGGATGCGTACGGCACGTCCGACGTCGGTAAATCGTCGCAACGCACACACGGTACGCGGGACTGGTCCAGGCAAAGCAAGAGGGTAATCACGCAAGCAAGAGACGCCCACTGGTTCTCCCGGATCGACGGCGGCGAGCACGGCTCCGGCGATCACCGAAAAGTGCGAAATCAAGAAAGAGAAAGAGAAAAGAAGAAGAAAGAAGAAGAAGAATGAGAAGAGGGTTCTCAGGATATAGCTCTGGGTTTTTGTGTTTGGGGACAGAGGCAAGGCGAGAGGGTTGTTGACGACGGGTTGTGGTTTTCCGGCGAGGTTTCACGGCCAAAAGTAGTGGGATCAAGGGTTCGGGTGCAGGGAAAAGAAGAGCTCGGGTGTAGGGTTTGGCTAGGGTGTTGGTGAGGAGATGGAGGAGGCGAGGTCGAGGAGATGAGGCGACGAAGAGGGTGGTGAGACGGCGAGGGGTCGCCGGTGATGGGAGGTGATGGGTGCGGTTCTGTTGTGGGGTTTTAGGTGTGCAGGGTAATGGGTTTCGAACTATGGAAGGAGGAGAGAGAAGAAGAAGATGGGGATAGTGACCGGGGGAGGCCGACGAGGTGGTCGGCGGCGATGAGAAGTGATGGTGGCGGAGATGGGTGTGCGGGTTGCAGGGGAAGGAGTGGAGGAGGGGAAAGGTGGTCGAGGAGATGAGAGGAGGAGGTCGACGTCGAGGGTATAGCGACGAGGGGAGACGGCGACGAGGTGAGGCGGCTAGGTTTTAGGGTTCGGGTTTTAGAAGTGAGGCGGCAAAGAAAAATTTCGAAGAAGAAAAGAAAGAGAAGGAGGGAGGTGACGATAAGGAGAGAAGGGAGGTGAGCGGATCCCTCGCGAACAGGGATCACGAGAAGAGAGAGAGGGAGGGGGGGGAGAGAGAGAGATCGAGAAGAGAGAGAATGAGTGCGGGAGGAGAGATAAATTTGTTTGGATTAGGATTTAAGAAATTTTAGAAAATATAATTAGTTAAAAGAATTTTATATAAACTGTAAATATATATTAGAATATAATATTAGTAAATTTTGATGTTTTGGCTAATACAAAAATAGTCCAAAACACGTCCGGGTCGGGTCTAAAAATCCAGAAATACGAAAAATATACACGTTGACCAAAACTAAAATTAGATATTCGGGTAACGAAAATGCATACCCCCAAGAACGGATGCACGTACGTGCGCGTAGCCATCCAAACAAGTCCGTTTCACCGAACGGGACGAGAACAAGGCGCGCGGATTCCACCACAGGGTCAGGGATATCATGCATGCCATGCAATGTATTTTTAAAGTATTTTATGTGACTTTAAATGTTATGTTAAAGAAATGCCGATACCAGATATAATGCCAGTATGCAGTATACTGATAATGAAAGTGCACGGATCCACATAACAAGCCAGGATAAATTATAAATAGGAATCAAGACGGGTTTCCAGCATGCGGGTCCGGTCAGATGCAAATACAGATGTCAAAAACTATTCGCACCCAAAACACAGTAAATCAAGAAAATACCATAATTAAAGAAATACTTGAACTAGAACTGGTATAAATGAACTAGGATATTACAGAAGCCCTCATCGTGAGGCCGCCGAGTTCCTTCCTGCTCGGCGCATCCCCAGCGGGCATCCTCCTGCCCATCAGACGTTGAGAATCTGAAGCCCTCATCGCGAGACCGCCGAGTTTCTTCCTGTTCGGCGCATCCCCACTGGGCCTCCTCCTGCCCATCAGACGCTGAGGATCTGAAGCCCTCATCGTGAGGCCGCCGAGTTCCTTTCTGCTCGACGCATCCCCAGCGGATATCCTCTTGCCCATCAACGCGGTGGGTCCAAAGCCCTCCTCGCAAGGCCGCTGAGTAGCTTCCTGCTTGGCGCATCCGCAGCGGGTAGCTTCTTACCCTACGAAGACACGGATCCAAGGCCCGCCGAATAAACTCATACTCAACGTGCGATCAGCGCATCAACTCCGGTAAAGGGAGGATACCAACCTTCCCACACTCGTCCTTCGTTCGACTTATACTCGATGCGCGACAACAAGAACGCCGTGTCGTCCCCGAACAATCCACCGCGAGGAATTACCAGCGCCAAGCCGCAAAGAAAGAACCAAGCAGTCCACTCTCGGCCCGACCCACGAATAGATCGGAACGAGAGTGGGGGGGCCAATGATGATGCTCAATAACGATAATTTCTTAGATCATGACACGTGGCGGATGACGCGTCACATGCGTAAGCCAGTTAGGCCCCTGGGGGCCATGGAGGGAAAAACCAGTGTGCTACAGTGGGGGCTTCTCTCAAACCCTGTCTCTGAGATTGCACCCCACTCCTTGCCCCGAGCACCTTAGCAGCCAAGCCAACTGTCCCCTTGCTCTACTCCGAGCTATCACAGGCCCGAGCCTCCTCGGCCCTCTCAGCTTGCCTCCGGGCTCGAGCAGAACCAAGATACCTCGGCTCTCCCGCTCGTTCGTGAGCTCTCCCGCCGAGGTTATCTTCATCGGTCTCATCGACCGATCAACAACACCGCTCATAGGCGCAAACGCCATCCCGCGAATCTCGCCATGCGCGAGATATCCGCCGGCCACATCCCACGTTCCACGCCATCACGATCCCCATTAACGAGCATGTCTCGTCATTAATGGGAGATCCCGCTCATCACGTGGGCGTGACGTCGGGAGCGTAACGGCCGGCGTGATTCTCGCGCCTGCTCTGCCTGCTGCCACTGCTATATAAACCCCTTCTTTAGACGGTTCAAGTAAGCCATTTTTACCCCACTAAGCCGTTACTCTGCTCGGATTTCCTTTCTAACTTGACCGTCGGAGGGTCCTCGGCGGTACAACCACTCCGAGACTTCCTTGCAGGTAGCTCGGCGCAAACAATCTCAAACCCATTGAGATCCACAAGCTTCAGGAGCCAGCCTCCAGATCAAATCTCAGCCGTCCATCGCCGCCGTCGTCAGATCAACGGAAGGTAATATCTTGGCGTGGATCTCACCCGCGTCAGATAGGCTCAAGGACTTGTTGCATGAAGTTGATGGAGCCTGCCAATCAAAGTTATATTTTCTTATGATGAAAAACTATATATGATAATGTACTAAATAAGTGTACGTAAATATGTAAAAATTTTGTGGGAGAAGTATAATATAATGGGACTAAAGAAATGGCCTCTTGTGCCTTATGAATTAATGCATTTTGCTTACCTTTTGATGAAGGCTCTTTGCTTGGAATTATTTTTTTCTTTTTCTAGGGAGCTATTTGGTACTAATAAATTATGCATTGATATCTCTATATATAATGCAAATATCTTGGTTAGAGGTTCATCCTTCTCATTTTTTCTTAAAAAAAAGAAAAAACGAGAAAAACCTTCACCTCTCAAGACCTCCACATCATCTCGCTCACCTCTTAAGCCCTCCACATCATCTCTCTTCTCCCAAAAAATAATTAATTGTTTATCTAGAACCCTCCACATAATCAATCCATTTTTTTTAAAAAACAAATAAATAAAACTCTCGGATGCTCCACGTCTCTCCCTCCTTTCTATCTTTCTCAAAAATTTTTAAACTAACACGTGCAACACGCTGCACGTGCATAAATTCTAGTCATTATAATGGGATTATGATTCTTTTGATGGAAAAATATTTGATGGAGGGTGGGTTCTATGGTGGCGATTCAACCTTCCATGCATCATTTGATTGATGAGGACTTGGCTCTCTGCATGTACCCGGTTCATGGCTAATCATATCACTACAAGTAGATTTTCCATTTTTAATTTTGTTGATATATATATATATATATATATATATATATATATGGCGTACATACAGATAAGTGTGTGTGCGTGTGTGTGTATATATATATATATATGCGTATGGCGTCCATACAGATAAGTGATATCATTAGCTGCGGTTATAAGTTATTAAATTTAATTATCCGAGAGAGAGAGAGAGAGAGAGGGGAGGCTTTTGATATAAATGAGTTTCATCAATAAGGCTAAAGCCTTATGGAGGTTTGTCCCATCTTATGTTTTATACCCATAGAGCGAGAGGGCCTGTTATATATTTATTTATATGAGAGAACACGGGCTTTTAATATAAACGGGTTCCATCAATGTTAGGAAACTAATTGAGCGAAACCGTGTTTGCGTTTAAATCGGTAGAACCGAAAATTGCAAATATATTCAACTGCATTTTTTGGGGCCAAATCTTAAACGAGAAAAAATGGCAAGACCTTAAAAATCTTGAATTTACTACACCGTCATAAAATTCCAGCGACGGTTATGAATGGTTCCATACATAAATTGGCCGCGCTCCAAGCGTGGAAGCATAATCTTTTCTATCCATGTCGCATGCACACGTGGAATGCAGTTTGTTCTATAAGAAGGTGAAGAACACGAAGAGAAAGAGCTTGACGTCTTCATAAAGAAATTATAAGGATGCCGAGAAGAAAGTTGCATAAATGAATGGCGCTAAAGAAAGCAAGACCGCAGCATTTTTCTTCCGCTTTGGTTTTCAATCCGGTGGAATATGCAAGGTTTGAAAATTTCCAAAAGTCTGTTTTCTTTCTAATTTTAACGAAAAGTTGCTTCACTAATTTTTTCAACAATGAAGGAAGAATCAATGGGGTTACCACGTGAAACAAGGGAGGGGGAAGGCGATAAAGGATTGCCCAATCATCAAAGCCCGGGTAATCGATTTTATAAATAAAATACAATAATTGTCTATCACTCATTCTGATATTTTTTAAAGATCCACGAAATATTTTAATTGTGCGACCCAAATTAATTAAATAGGAAACAAGATTTAAAAAGTTAATAAATAAATTTCAATTCTCAAATTGTATTTATGGTCATGTGGAGATGCCTAGGCACGCAATAGTTTCTCTAAAATTAATTTAAAAAATCCATTATAAAGGAAAAGGGGCAAAAATGAAAGAAAAGGTAAAAAGAATGGGACTAGGGTTTGTGATTGTCCACTGCTGCTTTCACAGCCGTCGATTAACAAAATCGAACGGTCCAGATTTTCTGTAGTGTCCGCATGCGGTTTAAGTCCTCAGCTCGAGGATTTCTTTCCCCAAACCAAATCCTTTTCTTTCTCTCTCCCCTCTCTCTATCTCTCTCTCTCTAAAAATGAACGAGGGTTACTGGAGATACGCCGTCTCTCGGCAGCAGCAGCTGATGGCGCCTCCTCCCGCGGCGGCGCCGGCGGCGGCACCCTTGAAACGCCAGCGCGCTGATTATCCCGGTATGATCCTCTCGCTCTCTCTCCCTCTCCCCTAGGGTTAGGGTTAGGGTTACTTGTTTATGTTCATAATTTAGGGTTAGGGTTTGCCGTTGTCATGCGTGTTGAACCTAGGTCGAAGACCCTAAGGCTCGCATCTTTTAAAATAAAAATCTACAAAGATTGTATCTTTGGTAATGAAGTATGAATTGTCTTGAATTACGCTTGAAATATTATTGTGTAAGTGAGCAGGCAGATGGTTGGTAGCCACCTGATGAACTGGCCAACGAGATGCGGATATAAAATCATGTTTGGAGATCGATTGGTTCCACAATTTTGTTTCATACTAGTTCATTCATGATCCAATGAGTTGACAGTCTTAGGATCCCTTAAATCCCGATGATTTATTTTTTGTTCACGTATTTATTAGGATGACCTCATTCTTGGGATACTAATATGTATGCCTTTGATTTGAAGGCTGGACTACAAATCCTAACTACTCAAATAGTATTTATTATAGAATTAAATAAACGTCGGGTTTATGATTTATTGATTGCAAATGCAGTAGTTATTTGAGATGCATGTTTTTGTGTCAGATTTGAAGCTTATTTTGGGTTGCAGAAACAATTATAAGGTTAACCTTGAGATTGCTTATCATGAACGTGCAAATATTGAGAAGCTGGAAACTTTACTTGTTGTAAATTCAATTGAAGCTGGGTTATGTTCCCCTTTTTACTTAAATGCTCAACATTTTCTTTCTTTGTTTCTTTGGCTTTGAACATTTGCTGATTTTGTATGCTGTAGATGCCATCATAATCTAATTATTCTGGCACCTTTGATTTTGTTTAATGTTGGTTCCTACTAAAAATATCGCTGTTTGATGTTCAAGATGTACCTGCTGGTTCGGAGCTCCTTGGTTATTATCCTCGTGCTGAAGAAAGAACAGCACCCCATGCTATTAGAGACACTCAGACACTAAATGCATCCTATGATCGATATTTGCAAAATGGGGTATGATTATCGGACTTGCTTCATTTTTCAATTTGTTCATAATATATGCATGCCATAAGCTAATGTTTGAGTGTTACCTTCTGTAGACTTCTTTTGGTGTTGCTGATCCTGCCAGGCCTGTGCCTGTGTCTGGAGCAATGACTGGACTGGATCCGCGTCTGGCTGGAGCGGACCCACGTCTGGCTGGACTGGACCTGCGTCTTACTGGACAGGATCAACGTCTGACTGGACAGGATCATCGTTTGAGTGGATCGGACCCACGTCTGATTGGTGTCGGAAGCATGGACTCCCTAACTGCTGGATATGGTACTAGAAGACCCGAGCCAGCTCTTCCTCTAGATGCTTCAAGCACTCTATATGTTGAGGGGCTCCCTGCCAATTGCTCGCGCAGGGAGGTTTCTCGTATCCTTTGATTTATGTTTATAATTATCATCATGATTATATCTAGAAGAAGTCGAATGTAGCTTCCATAAAGGATAAATTGAGGAGAATTGACTGAAATGGTTTGGACATGTGTAGTAGAGAGTCCAGAGACCAATAAATACACTAATTAGGAGTGATAATTGTCATTGTACAGTTAATCCTAAAGGTGAATCTAAACGAACACAGATGAAGGCGTCGAAAAGTTAAGACAATATTGTAGCTGCCAATTTATTCGAGAAAGGCGGAACTTTACAGACCAGAATGAGAAAAAAAAAATCGTGTGGCCAACCCCAAAATCTTGGGATAAAGGCTACTTATGATTATATCACACTATTCTCCTCTCAAAATGAGGTCAACTACAAACAAGTCTACAGAAAAGATTGGACAGAATTTTATGACTGCCTGCCACCCCCCCCCCCCCCCCCGCCCCCATGAACCATTTCATAATCAATGAACTCTTCCTGGCTGAGAAAACTATGAACAAGCTACACGTATGCAATGAGCCTCTACTAGTAGTCCACATCCTTGAAATATTTTTAGACGCGGTAAGAAAGTCTAGAAAAGGAGAAAAGATGATAGCTGAAGCGTAGGGAATTATATTCAACATGAAGGCTTCAAAGAAAGTGCCAAGAAGGACATACTGACTATTTGATTTTTGTTCCAATATTATATTATTAAGTACTTCTACTGTCGTTCCTTAACTGTGGTCTGCAGATATTTTCCGTCCTTTTGTAGGGTTCCGAGAGGTTAGACTTGTGAACAAGGAATCCAGACATGTGAGTATTGTTTCTAGTCATGGCACCAGCATCGTTTAAGTCAGGTTATTGCATTTCATGTATAGCTGAACTTTCTTGCCCTTAATTTCCTTCCTTCAGTCTGGAGGAGATCCTCTTGTGCTATGCTTTGTTGATTTTGCAACTGTGAGTCAAGCTGCAGTTGCTTTGGAAGCTTTGCAAGGTGAGACAAAACTCCAAAACTTTATGCATAATTTTTGTGATCAAGGTTTTAAATATCGGATATCGGCGGATATTGGAATCGTATCGGCTAGGTGTCTCATATGTCATATACTGCCGATATTCACCATATCGGCGATTTTTTTTCGGTTTTATCGTATCGTGAGCGGTCCCGATACGATATATCGGCCGATATGACCTATATTTGATTCAATGATTGTGATTCTGCTGCAATTTCAGTTAGTTATGCACTATGTCTTGCACCTTTTTCCAATTTTTCTGCCGCAGTAGTTGTTTGTGAATTGTCTTCCATCTCCAAGTGCTTTATGTTTTTATTATTGGGATCGGTGTTCAAAAAAACGGTTTAAACGGCCGTTTAAATGTAAACAGTGACAAAACGAACAGTAAAGTCATTAAACGGTCAATTATGCGGTTAAAACGTTTACACGGTGTGATTAAATAATGTTTATCCAATTTTAACAGTGTTTAAACGGTGTTTATCCAATTTTAAACAATGATTATACTGTTTGATATTTTGTTGATTTTGAAGTTATTTGTAACCCACATGCCTTTTATGTTTGCTTATGTTTATGTGACAGTGAGTAGTGGCATAGATATTTATATGTTATTTTGGTGTTATGCTTTTAGGCTTTAGCATGTATGCTCTAGTGTTGCTTATGTTTACGGGATTTCATGTTGCATTGTGGTGTAATTTGTCTTTTGGTACGAGCTATTTTTTGTTGTATAGTGAACGTTATATAGTGTTTCAAAAAATTCCATTGACAAGAATGCATATCCGGTGGGATTCAAACACACAATCTTTCGATTTTGTTTGGACGCCTTGCCATTTAGGCCACGGATGTATTTCAAATTTTCAATACCTATAATCCTATATATTTGTCATTATTTTATAAATAATAATTATACTAAAATAATATAAAATATATGTGGCCGTATAATCTGTATAAAACGTTTAATCACCGAATAATTTGATTAAACGCTAAATACCTCCCGAATGAATAGTGAACGAATATGTGTTTTACAACATTGATTGGGATAGTCTCTTTCTACTAGTAATTGTCTCTTCACAGCTGGGAAGCCTCCCTCCCCCTCCACATTTTTGTGATTCTGTTGGAATTTCCCCCCTTCAGAATAGCCTCTTCATGCCCTTGATTGTCCCATTTTAGGTGTAGTGTTGATTAAGGCTCGCGCCCAAAAAAAAAAACAGAATTATGAAACGACTGAAACAAAGTAGGATACTCTTTGCTGGTATAACATCTGATTTCCTGGACTGACAGATTTTCTCAGAACTTGTTGGTTTTGGCTATGAGCCTTCCATGGGTTGAGACATTATTGATGTTATCCTTTATTGAGCAAAAGCCTAAGCTTGGCCATATATTTTTTGATCATGATTTGAAATCTCGGCCAATCCCGATCTGAGAAGGCCGATCGCAATCCAAAAAAATGACCGTCTAGTTCAATACCTAGCAATATTGCGTTTACCATTTTATTAGCGAGGTTCTAGTATTAAATTTATTGCTGGGTTAATGGGTTTACTAGTAGATTATTGGGTTCCGGTTTATTTGACATCATAATTACTGAAAATATATCAAAAATATTAAATAAATTACTAATTGCTACAATGTTTGCCAAAAATTAAACAACCATTTTAGACATCATTAATTGCCAAAGAGTTTGCCAATTGTTTATAGCTGCATTTACTATTTGTTTAAAGAATTTACTATTTTAAAAAATAGTTTTTATCAGACAATATAAATCCAATATTTCAGATCAAAGACGGCTGTTCGCAAAAGTGATCGTGTAATAAAGTTGTTAATCATGCTGAACGAGCGAGCCATAGGCTGTTTGTGTTCGTTCAGTTATTAAATGAGCTACAACTTATTCAAGCTCGGTTTGTTTATTTGTCAAATGAGCCCGAGTGAGCTCTCACTGAGCCCGAGCCGAGTTTCAAGCTTTTTTGAGCCTTCATAAACTCTGGACAACTAGCAACAAATAAGTAAAAAGAGTATAAGAAAAAACCATGTAGATATCAAATTTTATCTTTGACTGAGAAATATAGTTGTTATAACTCGATGAACGTGCTTGCGACTTGCTTAGAACCCTACAGAGTTTAATTTTAAAGTTATTATCCAAATTCTTCAATATTATATCATAACAATATTTGACTAAATATTCACCATGATATGATTCTCTCGTTAACAAAAGTGAGTTAATACATGCGACCTAAATTTACTAATGTGTTATTATTATTACAATACTAAATAAGCCGTAAACCGCCTGAGCACACATGAGCCTAACGAGTTGAGCTTGAATATGACACAAGCTCGAACAAGCTATGTTCATATTCTTTCGTTTATTTTATTGAGCTTTAATTTATTTTCAGCTCAACTTGTTCTTATTTTCAAACAAGCTTGAACGAGCTTTTATTGAGCCAATCCGATCCGAGTTTTTGAGAGTCAAGCTTTTTTAACAGTCCTACTGTCCAATACCGATAATCAATACCAATACCGATACCCATCCTGAGATTATAAACCTTGTGTATGACAATCTTTTTTATTATATCCCCATCTCTATATCATTTAGAATGATCCAACTATTGTTTGTAAAGGCACATGATGGAACCAAATTGGACTCTCCATAACCATATGCGAAGAGAACAACAACAACAACAACTGAGCCTTTTATGCGAAGAGAAGGGTGTGCATAATCTTATTGGGCCCAGCATGTGAATCTAATACGGTTTGACTTAATCATGTGTGCGCTATTCTTTATATGAGGAACTCACCTAATACTTGGTTGCTATGAGAGAAGAGAGGGGGGGGGGAGGTCCATATTTATGTGTTATGTAAAGTATTTTTTTCCAAGTTCAAGAGTCCATCTGCCTAGTGAAAGCCAGGTTTAATGAATATTGACCTAAGAAATTTCTAAGGACGGTATCAAATTTACAATATTTAAACTAAAATACTTATATGAAGCTTTCATTGTTAGTTTGGAATGCATTGATATGAGTATATGATATATGGTATGCATATGGGATATAGAAATACAGGATACGAATATAGGATAAACCGATAAAGGATATGTGAGATGAATATAGGATATAAGTTGCCTATACTACATGATACATATACCAAGTAGTTCCGAAAATTCTGGTAACAAATACTTGTGGATAATAATGTGTTAAGCCGTAGATATTTTTTGAGACTCAGGATATAGACATGGAAACAATAATGTTGGTACTTGCATGTCCCAAGCAGGTGCCAAGTAAGCATAAATATTGACAGCTTTAAAACCATGGCAGTATGGCACAACATACAAGCAGATGTATGTATTAAACCATGGCTGACAACAATACAATATGAGTGTTGTTTCCAATATAGGATGGCTTAAATCACTAGTGTTTGTGCATTATACACATACAGATGTATGTATATATAGTAGTGCTTTCTGTCTGCAACATTAGTTAGCAACACTATAATGTAGGATTCATATAAATTTCAAGTAGTAAATTTCAATTTTAATTTGGACATCTCCTTGACACCTTTTGAACAAATTCTTTGGCAATTCATTGCACTTGTTTGATGCACATTTATTACATTACAAAATTTTCTCAGTTTCACAGTAAAGACTGTATAATGTAGTGAAAAATTATGAAATGGTTTTATTTAATTTACTAAGCTAATGTGTGTTCAGTATAAGAATAAGAAACTTATATTTGTTTCACAAAAAAAACAAAATTGCTATTCGTTTCAATATAACGATGGGAAAGAACCAATGGCCTTTAAATTGCATAAATGCATTAGGACTTGGAAGTTACCATCATGATAATTTAAGCACTGGTTTAAATCAAGCTATCGCAAATCGATGTATAATTTCCAAAGAAACATAGAAAAAACTATATACTATTGGCCTGGCCTTCCCTTTAGATCCAGGTATAAAAATTGTAGAAGAAAAAGAAAACTTGTAGATCCATGCAAAGTGCCGTTCCATGCGCATCGTAATCTAGAAGCGGTTCGATTTTGCAGGTTATAAGTTTGACGAGCACGAACGAGACTCAGCCAACTTGAGGCTCCAATTTGCTCGCAATCCTGGTCCAAGGTCAGCTGGCGGGTCTCGTGGTAGACGTTGAATCCATGGGTGGGTCTTCCAACATATTTACAGATAATGCCAATAAGCGCTCTTAACGATTTATACTGAAATTACCCAATGGGATTATCTCTTGTAGGTCTTATCGAATTGTGGATGTCTCTTTGAGCAATGGTTATGCGTGGTGGCTTTCTAATTTCGTTAGTGAACTGTGAGCGGTGCAAGTGTAGACCTTAGAACTTTGCGAGTTATTAAACCTATCGTCTCTGTTATCCTTTATCATAAAACTTTTACTATCGTATTTTATTTAAACTTTGGGTTTCCGGTAACAGACTTGTAGTATTGAAAGTACAATATTTAATAACTGTAGCTGGTGTTTGTTTGCGATTTTGTTTTAGACATTCAGTTCAGCATCTTCTTGTTTTTCCCTTTCTCTTTCGGTTCCGTTGCTAGAGATACTGTTTTGATTCTTGCTCGTACTTTGTGGGTTCTTTTTCGTTAGAGATTTTGGGCTGCATGTTTCTGCAGTTTGTAAACTAGTGCTCAATGTCTTGGGACAAGCACGGCTTGAGTTGATGAGGGCATCAAACAAGTACACTGCTTGTGATGAGATGCTTGATCTACAAATTGGTGAACCATGCTTGAACAGTATCTTGTTTGTTAATCGACAGCTTGAATAAGATAGGTCTTGTTCTCTTTTGGGAAGGATTAATGGGATTTTATGCTCTGGTCTACGAGTTATAGCTGTTTATATAACACGAATCCGGGTACGGATATGGAACACTATGCAGGTCGGATTTGCAGATACACAGTATGCAAATGTTCAGGGTATGATTTGTTTGGATACTAATTTGTTTTGTTTATCGTACGTGTTTCAATTTTAGCAAATTCAAACAAAAATTATAAGCATTTTATGGTGTTAATGCTTAGATTGTTGGTGTCGTTAACCATTGATACATGTTTGATATAGCTAGTATACAATATAATGTGCCAGAAAAGTTCCAATTGTATCCTTTACAAATCCGATATAGATATGACTCCACTCTGATATGTATTTGTCTCCTGTATGTCTCCTCGATGAAAAATCCATTCGTCATAGATAGCCATATGCAAGTTCTATGAGTAGATCAATGTTCGTAGACGATGAATGTGGTTTCCATGGAAGTTATTCAGGTTAGGCAACTACCCCGATAGAATTTGCAGTTAATATATTGTTTCTGGTACTTACATTACTAACCTTTGCAATGCGACTCTCACAAGCCTTGAACCAGTGATCTTCCACATGGGAGAGGAAAGATTTCGATGCAGGAGCTATGCTCCTTCGGTTACTTCCATTTCTTGTTTATATTTCACATTTAGAAATATATTTATAAGCAATGATTCATTTTTGAGGATAAAAGCTGAAACAGGGAGCCTTCATGCAATGAAGGTAGCAAGCCTGCTTATTGAAGCTTGGCAATGGTTGTTACAAAGTCTAAATAGCACCAAACAGCTTCATAAGTTTATCATCAAAATCTCCTTCCATCATAATATATTGTGTTGCGCAAGTAAGCATCCGTCTTGTAGAAAAATTTTATCGTCAAATTTTAGGGATATTTGTGTAGCTTAACTGCTTCCTTTTGTTAGTTGTCCAGACCCTCGTGAATAGGAGCAGTAAACATCTCTTGTTCATGATTGGTATTATTGTCTTTGTAGATTTTTCTATGACATGTATTCCCCATCCTCTGCAATTGTGTTAAAGATCAAGCAGATGCATAGATGTTGCAGAAAATAGAAGAATTAAAATATAGTCGGTGAAAGTTGAAGATAGAGTGAGGCATTCTGGCTATACGGGTAACAGCAAAAAAGGTTTCCTGCAATTTATATTCCAATTAAAGTCATGTTCGTACATTAAACATTTTATTTTTTTCCTTCTCCCTCACAATTGGTGATGAGAGGAATACTGGACAATGAGAGTACCTGCAGAATCATCAATCCAGTAAAGCTACAGGAATATATGGAGTTGGTAAAAAATGTAATTGGTAAAAAATAACTTTGCCGTTTCATCTTGACTGGGGAATTTGCCGACCCTCATAAGTTTTATTCTCATGATTTTTATGATTTTCTGTGTGCAATTTCTTTCTAATTGGAAGAAAAGCCACATCTTTGAGATGATATTTGAACTTTGGTAGCATATGAGAAAGATGTCTGTGCTCTTTATATCTATATGGCAAAATGGTGCTTTTATATCAATTTTGCTGATTTCTTGAGGTTATTGTGGATGTGGTCAAATTGATCCAGAAGAGGTTCGAGTAAAAGCAACAATTCAAGCAACATAAGTTTATTTCTACATTAAGGAATTATGGATGTAACCAGTAAATTCTATACTTGAAGCTTGTTAAGGATAAATCAGAACCATATATATTATCCTTTAGACAAGATTTGAAATCAAATAAAGATGTAATCACAGATTATGATTTGATATAAATATTTACACATGTAGTTTATTGTGAATCTTTTAAGGACAGATTGTATTGCATTTTTTTAAATTTTTTTTTGTTAGTTTCATCCTCTTGCACCCCACAGACTACAGCATAACACGGCATGGACATTAAAAGGATGATATACCTCTTGGACATTAGAAGGAAGATTTTATATGTTCCTCAATTTTGATGCTGTTATGGAAAAATGTTAAATTCTTCTTGAATGGAAAATGTTACTATGCTTTATGCCAACAAACTTCCATGTTTCCTACTTAATAGTTTAATTTTGTTAGCAGTGCCCTATAGCAGTAACTTGAAAACTGTAATAGCACTGTAATAGAAAGAAAGCAGACTATACGAATACACTATGCACTTGGTATGTGCAAAGCATATCGACTCGATTGGATTTGGATTTGCAGCGGATGGTTGTGGAGCTTCACAATGGAATCATGAATTCTGCAAGTACATATCTATTTGATGCTTATTCTGTGCAGCATGCTTGTGTCGTGCAATCAGTAAATTGAAAGTAGTCCTGCATGCTCCAAAAGTTATTTTGAGGACGATCGATGAATCTGGCAGTGCAGTTTTGTTTGATCGGCTGTCGATAATAAAATTTTGCAGGGGTTACTATTCGTTCTACAAGAAAAAGAAATGAGTGGAGATTGAGGCAGGATATCGTAGGAGAGATCTGGCCGAGATTAATCGTCACAAAGATCAAGTGAATTACTCGTGCAAGCGAAAGAGAACTTTCCTTTTACTGATAATTATTGTAAATTTTGCATAGAAAGAGCTTTGGTTATTGTGAGGTTTAGAGAAACTTGAATGTTTTCCGAGGTCGGTGATAATGTCAACTCTAAGGCGGAGTTTGCCCTGTTGGGTCATTAAGAGTCCAAAATCTTGGGAGATTTTTATGGAGATAATGGAAGGCAAGTTGTTATATGTCAGCAATTACTAGCAGGTTGATTCATACGATTATGTTACTCATAGTGGTACAGTAAGTTCTTTGTAGATTCTAATAAATTGTTTGATGTTTTGAATGTGATCTCAAACAATTCAGCTAAGATACGTTTGAGGTTGAGCAAAAAGTTGTTTCATTGTAACCGTTGTCTCTTCAAGAACTCAACACCAGCAGTTTCCATAAAAAAATTCTTATGGCTCATGGATTTGTTTCAGAGTTTCTGAATACATGGCAGTAATGGTTACAGATTTGAATGCAGGTCTAAACAATATGCAGCAATGGGATACAAGTAACAAGGAAAGGAGCATATTAACCCTATTCTGCCAAAAGTTGTTAAACCGCAAGCGAATTGCGATTTGGAATGATCGTTTCTAACTTGGGAACACTTAACACTTCTAATCAAAAGAATCATTGTTTCATTCAAAACCTAAGTTAAATGGGGATATAATTGAGTTTTTGTTAAAAATATTTATTTTTTAGCAAAAGAAATTGAACCACAAAAAAACACAAATACATACAAATGGTCCAAAAGCGCTTCTAGATATGTTTACCATCGTACCATATTCCACAATAAAGTGGTGTTCCGTGTTCCCGTTTTTATTTTGAGTACCTAAAAGTTCCGCTTTTCAGGTAACATTGGATTAACCAAGGAAAAAATTCCTTATAAATTATAAGTTATCATGTATATACACAAATGAAATAACTTGGCTTTTAAAAAAACTGAAAGGGGAGAGTAAAATTTCATGTCCTGTATAACTTACTGCAAAGGAGAAGGCAACCTCTGAACTAAACTCTCCTTGCATCAATTATTTTTGAAATGAGACCATATATGCGCAAAATTATTTCTACCAATTGGGATCTAAAACCTCTTTACAAATTCCTTCAATCTCCAGATCAGCTTCCCCTTTCATGACCAATCTCATCTCCTTCAACAAAACATAAACCGCTTCACTTCTTGGATGGGACTTATCCTCCACCAAAAACTTATGCATAACCCCCTCCAACTCAACAACACTATACCCAGCTTCTTTCCTCTGTTTCTTCCCCTTCATCAACTTCCATACCTCAGCAACACTATCCCATTTCCCCGACACTGCGTAAACATTCGCAAGAATCACGTAGTTCCCTGAGTTCGCCGGTTCAAGTTTGAACAGAAAATTCGCTGCGATTTCCGCGAGCTCGACCTCCCCATGAAAACTGCAGGCGCCGAGGAGAGCTCCCCAGATGACTGCATCTGGTGGAATTGGCATGCTCCGGATGAGATTGTAGGCTTCTGTTAAGAGCCCGGAGCGGCCTAAGAGATCAACCATGCAACCGTAGTGTTGGAGCTTGGGCGTGATCGAGAAATCGTGTTGCATGGATCTGAAGAAGGTTTGGCCTTGAGATACGAGACCTCCGTGTGTGCATGCGAGCAGGACGCCGACGAAGGTTATGTCGTCAGGGGTGAGTCCTCTTGCCTGTTGAAGAGTGATATGAGAATGTTATGTATTTTCAATAAAACACCATGGACATTAAGCTTTCTAGACAAATATCATTCTTTCTTCTCTCAAATGGTCAAGAAAACATAAATTTTACAAAAATCAACCAGAACAATCTCAAGAAAATCTAAGCAATTTCCAAAGCAACATAGAGAAGAGGTGGGGACCACTCAGGGGTGGGCTCCTCGCTCTCTAGTCTTAGAGAGAGTTACTTCAGAACTCTTTTCTCAACAATAAAACCTAAATGTAATTAACAGCGATCAAAAAGAGAAGGAAATTTTTACCTTCATCTCGCGAAAGAGTTCAAGAGCTTCATCGCACCTCCCATGCACCGCCAACGCCATGATCATTGAATTCCACGAACACAGATTCCTCCTTGTCCCAATCTCCTCGAACACCCTCCTTGCCTTCTCAATGCTCCCACATTTCCCATACATCTCTAATAGCGCATTCGTAACAAACAAATTACCAATATAACCCTTCCCCCTTGCGTACTCTTCAATCTTTTCCCCCAACCCCATTGCTCCAACACTTGCACACGCCGGCAAGACACTGGCAATCGTCACTTCATTGGGCCCCACCTCGTCATTATCCCACATTCTCAAGAAAATCTCGATAGAATCCTCATACAACCCTGTTTGCGTGTACCTGTTGGAAGAATTTGTTGCATAAATATGAAGGTTTGAGCATACTAAAATGAGAGATTCCAGGGTTCGAGGTATGCATGTATACATTGCCCTACGCTGACTTCAGACGGTCGGCCTATACAGATGTGTCCCTTAACGGTACAAACATTTTTCAATCCACACCCCTTATGTGTTACGAGTCACGACCATCCATCAAGGGGCCGGAGGGGCCTCAAGTTTGCTTGCCAATACCAAAAAAATTGATATTCTAGAAACATAATATTTTGTATATTTTTTAGGACTTAAATCTAAGAGATCCCCGTTCTTTACTCATATTTTCATTCTCATTTTCCATGGTTACATACAGAAAATACTCTGCATCAACCATCATAATTACGAACAGTTAATATATAATGTCTAATAACTTGCTCCAGCCTCAACAAACAGAATCTAACAGCGTACCCGGATACCATGGTCGTCCAGGAAACCACATTCCTGACCGGCATCGCATCAAACAGCTCCCTCGCCTTTGCCAGCTCCCCTACCTTCATATACCCCCGAATCAACGCGTTCCAGAACGCGACGTCCCTGTCGGGCATTTCATCAAACATTTGGTGTGCATGTTTCAAGAGCCCGCACACGGAGTACATGTTAAGCACCGAGGTAACGACGTGGAGGTCGAACTTGAAACCGTGGCTGAGGAAGCGGCCATGGAGGGCCCGGCCGTAGACGGGCTGGCGGAAGGTGGCGCAGGCGGAGAAGAGGAAAGTAAAGGTGTGGGTGTTGGGGTGTGGGATCTTGGGGAGGAGGAGGATGCAATGGAGGAAAGGGCCGCGGCGCGACAAGGCTTGGAGGAGGGTGTTGAAGAGGAAGGTGGAGGGAGGGAGGGGGAGGGAGCTGAGGAGGGAGGAGGAGTATGTCAGGTTTGGGATTTTTAGGAGTTTTTGGAGGAGGACTTGGGGCTTTAGGCTGCCTTTCCTCAGGTGGTGTGCATGGATTTCCTTGATTTGCTTCATCACACTGCTACCCTATGGTGGTGTGCCCTCTACTTCACTCATTCAATGCTTGAATCATTTGGAAGCTGTGTCTCAACAAATCCGACAACACCATCCAATACCCAATGCTTTTGAATTAGCCAGCAAATCAGCTCCCGCATTTCCTTCTCGAAATATACGACTGGCTCTGAATTCAAGCAGCCAAGTCCATTCCCTGATATCCTCTAGCAGCATTTACTTTGCCCTGCCAGATGGATTGCCTTCATGATTGATCTATCCAATAACCAAAAGAGAATAACTTTCGAGCCCGAGTTTATGAGCATGCAGCTCAAATGCCGCAGCCCTAACCGTCTCTCTAACCGTCGATAACTAAACTAATGTAAGTGTTTGTCACGCCCCGCTTCCCGGTAGACGGAAACGATGACGTGGCAGGCTGCAACGTATTTACTAAGAAATAAATACGTTAAGCGTAATTAAGGAATATATAAAATGAACAAGAATGACAAGAGTATTATAATAAAACAACAATTTTATTTACATTCATCTTTACATACAACTGTTTGAAAAGAAATGATACAATGAATAAAGCAGTGTCTAAACAGTAACATACAAAATGAAAGTACAAGTGAACTAGCAGTCAGACTCAGCGGTGAGTTGGTCCAAATCCTCCTGGCCAGGCTTAATCTTCTGAAAGTCTGATCCTCCAGATGTAAAAAAAAGAAATAGAAAAGAACATCGTCAGCGAACTAGCGCTCGGTAAGTCCCAAAAGAAGAAATGGAATATAACAAATAATGTGAAATGAACCGATAAGTTGTACAAGCATATGCTTGTTATTCTAACGTGATTGTTTATATCTTAATACAGAAGCTATTCATGTATACGAGAGGAGTCTATCTTACCCCGTGGACTATGGTAACATATAGTACAAGACCCCGTCATAATCCACGGGACAACGGCACGAGAATTCATGTAGATGTTTTTTAAGTGACCTCTCGTGCCACGATATACGTTCCGTACCAATCTACCCCTTTATCCCCGCGTAATGTATTGTATAGATTTTTATTTACAAGTCTTCTCGAAATCATGAATACAATTTGTTCAAGTAGTCATGTTCAGCATGTAATCAAGTATTTAAGTAGTCAAGTCAAGTTATAACCATGGTTCGGTCAAGTCAAGTCAAATATACATGTTTGATATTGATATTTGAATTCAAGTATTCATGTTCATGTTCAAGTATTAATGTTCTTATTTGATGTTGGATTCAGATTTGAATTGGATTCAGATTTGAGTTTGAACTCAGACCGAGTCAGACACTTATAACGGATTTAGCTCTTGAATTAGGTTCGGAAGTTATCGGTAACTGCTGCACATGGACGGCAGGATTTATGTGTTTTTCCAAGATAATTACCATTGATAATTTCGTTACATTGTCTATCTTAACTAGGCAAACACTCACTTTCTCCGGCTTCCCGAAGCTCACGAGAATTGATCCTGCTTGAACCTATATTTACTAAGTCCTTAAAATAATGTTTTTATATAACTCGAGGGGTTTTTATAAAAATATTTTAATATAGTTTCAAAATAAATCTCGAGGGGTGATTCATATTCTTTAGGTTTTTTATGAGCATGAGTTTTAAGGATTTAGGGTATTTTAGTGATAAATACTTAGCTTTAGAAAGTTCATGATATTTTATTGAAAAACTTGTTTTTTCGGTATCTTGATGGTATTTTATTGAAACTTGTTGATCTTTCATTTTTAGAAAAATGTAAGTTTACTATATTTTGAAAATATGGGTTTGTAATCTTATATAATTAATTATAAAAATAATTTTATTTTATTTAAAATTTTTGTATTTCTTAAAAACCGTATTTAAATCCTTTCGAGATCGGATGCTCCGTGAGGAGGTCTGCATCTCGTTTTACTAGCCCAAGAATGTGCGAAAATCCACACCATCTATTAGCGGGTCCTTTAAAGAGGGCTGTAGATGCGTAATCGCAAAGAATATGAAATGCCGTTTTAAAAGAAATCCGGTTTTTAAAGTAGTTGGTATTTTATTGTAAAGTTTTCTTTGTATCAAAAATCCATACTACAAAGACATCGTGCTATGGATCCAAGTGTGCGTGTGGGGTAGGTCGTTATCCCGTGAAATTTTCCTAAAGGTATTATTAAGCAATATTGTCGAAAAGATGTGATTATAAAGTTCATGGTATTTTAATGAAAAAGTGCTACTTTTATTGTTTCACATGAGAATTTTGATGAAATTTGATTCTAAACATTAAGATTTAAGATTACAAGTATTGTGTAAAAATTGGTTTGACCAAATGATAAAAGAAAATGGAGTTATATAGTTTATAAAAGATGATATGGGTAATAACTCCACTTTTACCGATTTGATTAAAAAGAGAATCTCAATGAAGAGCAAAGGAGTTTGGAAGGGACTTACTAGAGGAGGATCGTCGTGGCGTCGCGGGAACTCCGGATTTTGCTTCGATCTTCGCCAGAAGGTTCTTGCTTGCTAACTTCTCTTTACTCTACTTATACTTAGGAACTTTTTGAGAGAATTTTGCTATAATTTTCAGAATGGTGCCGAGCCAAGATAGGAAATGGTATTTATAGTGGAGAATTAGAGTTTTGGAATTAAAATGGTGGATTAAAAAGTATTAAAATATGGTTTAGTTGTGAAATGAAGAGTCTCTGTTTGATTGTAGGAAAATCAAACAGTGCAGGGGAGTAAGGGGTAGCTGAAGGGGTTTGTGTGCAAAACACGGAGCAATTTGGGCTTATCTTAGCCGTCCCCGTTGGCCCTTTGGCAATATCCGTCGGTTGATCTCGAGGTATTTGCCTTGAGATTCATGCCACTTGATCAATGCAGTATTTACCCTATTTTGCACATGTTTGATTTTTTTGAACTTTTCATTTACCCGTGTATTGCACGTGCAATCTTTTGGGCTTCCAAAAAGTTAAAAAAAATCAGAAAAAAATAATGTGTCTGATGGGGATCGAACACAAAGGCTACGTCACAGCAGTGCAGGGGCTTTACCAGTGAGCTACAAGCTTGTTCTTGCTGTTATTTAACAAAATTGACTTATAACTCAAACTCAGGCTGTAAACACATTTCTGTACATTAAAATGGAAAATTCAGTACAATAAATTCAAAGTCGTTACATTCTACCCTCCTTATAAAAATTTCGTTCTCGAAATTTACATTTACATATGGACTAATTTTCAAAGAGGTACGGGTATCTTGCATGCATGTCTTCTTCTCGTTCCCACGTTGATTCTCCTGGCGAATCCTTTCTCCACATCACTCGTACCAAGTTTACTTCCTTGTTCCGTAATGTCTTCACCTTTCGGTCTAGGATCTCAACGGGTTGTTGATCGCAAGTCAGATCGGTCTATACTGTGAGCTCGGTAATCTACATACATCCTGTATGAACCTTCTTTCTTCTTCATCAGTAGTACCGGAGATCCTCAGCTTGAAGTACCGGGACGAATCTAACCTTTCATCAGGAGTTCGTCCAACTGAATGCGGATCTCCTTCATTCCTTCTGGACTTAACCGGTACGGAGCTTTGATTACAGGTTGCGCACCAGGTAGTAAATCGTTACTAAACTCAAGAGCTCGATCTGGAGGAAAACCTAATATGTCTTCAGGGAATACATTCTCGAATTCTCGAACTACTTCGGGCTTTTCTTCTTCCGCCGGTAGAGCAAACACTTCTGCATTCTTTGATTTAGCACGAAAGTGTAACAACCCTAATTTTCTTATACACTTTTTCCTATACAATTTTTTTTCAAAATATTTTTTAAAATCCACAAAGGGGTATTTAAGCCTGAGCACAAGATTTAGATAATTATTTTTGTTTTTAATTACAAGCTACAAGAATGAAATAACTCCATTTTTAGTGTACAAGAAATTACTTTAAATTTAATGAATATTAGGAGTATTTATTCTTGCTGCTATCAGTTTAAGTAATTAAAAATCACAATAATTACAAGAAGGAGCTTGTAGCTCATTGGTAATACCTTGCACTGCTGAATCAAGCCACCGGAGTTCAAATCCCATGCCCCACATTATTTTTGTATTTATTTTGTTTTATTTTTTTTGGAAGTCAACGGTAAAAAGGCCATAACTCCCAAAATATGTACTGGACAACAAAAAGTAAAAATACCAAGTTGTTCCTCAGGAAATTCCCCGGCCAATGGACCCCCGACTCGGCCCGACCCGGCGCCGCCGGCCGGCGACTCGGCCGACTCGGTCCGGCGCCGCCGGCCGGACTTGGCCGGACGGCCGAGTCACCAACTGAGAAAAGTTGGCTCTTGACTTTGTCAACCCTCTTGCACACTTATTATACCTGGATCGGTTTTGATTTGGCCAATAAATCCCTTTTACTCCTAGGTTTAATGATTTTTAATGAATTTTTAATGTTTTTTTATATTTTATTTTAATATTTTTATCCTAACCCTAACCCTAGCCTAGCCCTATATAAAGACCCCCACCCTCTACCATTTCACCTCACCACTCTAAGTCTACTCTTCCAAATTCTTGAGAACTCGGTACGAAGAGCGAGAAGCGAAGCGCTGCCGAAATCGACGACGGATTCCGGCGACCGGATCAGAACCTTCGCGACGTTTTCGACGAATCGACAACCACCACATCCCTTAGCTTCCTTAGCTTGTCCAAACCGTAAGTCCCACCTCTTCTATCTCTCTTTTCTATGAATGTAAAAATACGACTTTTTGGAACCCGACGGAAATCGGACAAACCGATTTCCGATTCGGTTTTTCTATATATTTCCACTTGTCACCTAATACATATTATCTACCCATATTCATGTTGACTATTAATCACCCATAAACCAATTTAATCAAACTTTTTCACATGAAATGATAAGTTCTTTGCAAAACCGTATTCTTTTCATAAAAATACCATGAAGTTCATTTTTCTTAGTTTAATTAATTACCTCACTCCTAAATATGTTTATTTTGATCACTAAACTTGTAGAACCCAATTTGAATGAAATTTCACACATAAAATGATAACGTTTTTGAATACCGAATTCTTGCGTTTTAATACCTTCAAGTTTCATATTTAATCTCTAAAACTTCATTAAACCTTAAAATAAGTCACGAGGTAATGACCTACCTCTACACACACTCAATATAACCCTAATTGATAAATATAAAAATACAGAATACGAAATTATAGGACTTTTCACTAAAATACCCTAATCTTTATAACCTTTATTGAAAGCTTTAAGTTGTAAACATTTCTAGATAAAATCTATTAATAAAATGAAAACACGATTGGTCATGGACATCGATCGTTTATCTAAACTGTCTTGTGGTGACTAGGCAAGTGTGTCTAAGGCTAGTGGTTTTTAATTAGGCCCACGACTGTGGTTCCTTCCCACTTACCTGACACTTACCTGGCCGCAATTGACGGTGAAGAGGCGATTTGAGGCTTCTAATGACTCATCGTTTAGACCTTAGAAGTAGGCTAGTTGGCTTAGGAAACCCTAACAACTAAAATACAGAAAACTATACTTTTTGCAAATAAGTACCTTATATTTATAAAACGTTTTCCAAATGAAAAGTATTTGTTAAACCTAAGCAAAGCGCCGCTACAACCCACTTTTGGGGAACCTGTTAGGGATAGTACGGTTCATCGTGCACCCGCAGGCTAGTAGTGCGAGATTCAGACCTCCGCAAGGAGCATTCGGTCTCGGAAGGTTCAAAATACGATATTTAGGGAAAATGAGATTTTTCTAAATAAAATATTTATATAAAATTATTCATGTGTTTATATATATATATATTTATCATTTAAACACCTATTTTATTATAATATGAAATTTCCACATTTTCCTAAAAAATTACAAGATTAAAAGTTACACTAAAATACCATGAATTTCAGATAAAACAATTAATACTTTTATTATGATATATTCACTAGAATAACACAAATAAAATACACATTCATTATAACAATAAAGACGATTATTAAATACTTGAGGTGTATTTTGAAAACTATACAAAAGTGCTTTTTACATAAAACCCCCTCAAGTTTTACAAATTACAATAAGGCCCCTAACTAATATTGAACTTCAAATTATCTTTCTTTTAGTCTGACTCGGGTTAGAGTCTGACTATTTCTGACTTGAATATAATTCAAGTCAATCTATATTCTTTTATATTCCAATACAAATTGAATACATGAATCCCAGAATCGAGTTAATGATCTACTTGACTGAACCGAACCATGGATATTCATTTTACATGTTTTCCAGTATTCCATTTACATGACTCTACGGTTATAACCGTTTCCTGATATTATGGTTCCGGTCAGTCAGTCAGTCAATCATGCAATCAATACAATTTTACAAGATAACAATACAAACAAGACATCGCGGGGTTTAAGGGGTAGATTGGTACGGAAGGTGTTAAAGGTGGCACGAGATGGTAAGATTAAGACACCTAACCTGAATCCAATTGCCGTTGTTCCGGGTTGTATAACGGAGCCTTGTACTTCCATTTGCCCTGGTCTCTAGCATACTGAGACCCCTCTCGTATACACTGGCATCCTTCTGTACCAAACTACAACAACAGCGTTAACACCATACTACTATAATATGACAGTACAATACAACATTAAAAGCTACTCTCTCTCTCTCTCTCTCTTACTCTCTGTCTATTTCTTCCTTATCTTTGGGACTTACCGAGCGACCTGTTCGCTGACGACATTCTATTTCTTTCTTCTTTGAATGTCGTCAGGTGCGTTGAACCAAGCTGAGATCGAGCCCACCGGTGAAGATTTGGAGCAGTTCCACGAAGATCCAGAGCTCTAGATATTATACCTTGTTCTTTCCAGTATTTTCATTTTCTGTTATGCCACTGTTTAGGCATCGCTTTTCATTTCAGTTGTATTTTCTTTTCATGCATTGTACAAAGAGTGTTATTAATAAAAGTTGCTGTTATTTCTACATCATTCGTCTCTTGTGATTTACTTTATATTGCTTAGTTACGCTTAGCGTATGTACTTCTGAGTATATACGTAGCGGGCCTCGTCGCGTCCACTTCGCCGTACACTGGGAAGCGGGGCGTGACAGAAAGATTCCTGACTCCAAGGTTCTATCTCCACACTTGAAGTAGAAGACTCGGTGATCTGGTATCTTAAATACTACCCTCCTTTGACGACAGTCAATCGTAGTATAGAATACTCCGAGCCAGTTCATTTCCAACACAACATCGAAATTTGGGATGTCTAGTACTTTGAAATTCGTGTAGAATTCTCATCCGCAAACTATAACTGTACACTGATCAAATCTCATAGTTTCCTTCAATACTCCATTTCCGGAACTGACATTCCAGCTTGAAATGAGTGGCTTCACAGGAATTGCGTGCGTTCTCACGAATCGTTGCGACATGAAGCAGTGTGACGCTCCAGTGTCGAAAAGTGCGAGTGTAAGAAGGGTGGCTACTAGCATAGTACCTAAGTTGTGTGAGGTTGGTTTTAGATATAGGAAAAAATATAGTGATATATAAGGATTGAAAAGATGTGAAAGGATTGGGAATTATCAGTAATAACTTGGCCTGTGGCTTCGGCTTTCTCAACCGTCATTGTGAAAGCCTGACGTCTTACTACATTCTTTATTGCAGGAGGCACATTCCTCTGTCATTGGGGCATGTTTCTCTGCCTTTGAGTCACGTTTTTCTGCCCTTGAGGCACGTTTCTCCGTGCCTGATGGAATTGACGAGGCTGCTGTGCAGGAGGTCCACGTAGAGGTGGTGCATGGAGAGCTAAACGTGGTGCGGGAGCCTGAATGGCTGGCCGCTGCGGAACCGTGATTGCGGGTCTGGGTGCTGGAGCTGTGTTGAAACGGTATGGACATAATCCTATGGCGTGAGTGGAAGCGCCACAAACCAAACACAGGCCATTTGTATGCTTGCAGTCTTTCGCCAAGTGTCCTGTCTTTTTGCAGTAAAAACAAAAGTCTGGACTGAGCCGGTTAAACGATCCTCTCGGTCTCCTGGGTGCAAATGTTGGCCTAGAAGAGGCTCCTCCTGTCATCTGGATGGCAGGGTGTTTCACACCGGCAGTTTGCGGTCAGCCCTTTTTCTTCACAACTGCTTCATAGCGTTGGGCATCCTTCAAAGCAAACTCATGGGTTGGGAAATCCTCTGTAGAGAGTGCAGCTTGGATTTTCGGATCCAACCCTTACTGAAATCGTCATGCCAAGATATCAGCAGTAGGAATCAGGTGTGCAGTGAACCTAATTACAACCTTATGTTAGCAGTGTAATGAGTGAGTTCAGGAATTTGAATTTGAGACAATATCTTACCTGCTAAGCATGGTAAACTCGGTATCGTATTCATCCACAGACTTGACCTACATCGAGCCTTGTTGTAGATGAATGAACTGCTGCTCCATGTCAAAACGGGTAGTCTCAGGGAAGTACTTCGCATCGAATAGATCACGAAATGTCTTCCACTCGATCGGTTGGGTGAGACGGCTTTCTTCAGTCTTCCACCAGGCTCTGTCATTGTTTGTCAGTTGCAGCTTCGCAACTCTCGCTCAGGCAATATCTGGTACTTGAGCTGCTGCCAGATCATCTTCAATCGATTGAGCCCATTCTTCTGCTTCCAGTGGGCTGTCACGCCCCGCTTCCCAGTGTACGGCGAAGTGGACGTGACGAGGCCCGCTACGTATGTACTCAGAAGTACATACGCTAAGCGTAACTAAGCAATATAAAATAATCACAAGAGACAAATGATATTGAAATAACAGCAACTTTTATTAATATCATTCTTTGTACAATGCATGAAATGAAAATACAACTGGAATGGAAAAGCCATGCCTAAACAGTGGCATAATAATGAAAGGAAATACTGGAAAGAACAAAGTACAATTATCTAGAGCTCTGGGTCTTCTTGGAACTGCTCTAAATCTTCACTTGTGGGCTCGGTCTCAACTTGGTCCAACGCACCTGACGACATTCAAAGAAGAAAGAAATAGAATGTCGTCAGCGAACAGGTCGCTCGGTAAGTCCCAAAGAAAAGAAGAATGAGAATGGCAGAGTAGCAGTATTTTCTAAAGTATTATGTTGTTGAATATTATGGAATATTGTTTAACGCCGTTGTTTGTAGCTTGGTACAGAAGGATGCCAGTGTATACGAGGGGATCTCTATATGCTAGAGATCAGGGCAAATGGAGAGTACAAGGAACCGTTATGCCACGGTACAACAGCAACAGTATTCATGTTAGGTGTCTTAATCTGACCACCTCGTGCCACCTTTAACACCTTCCGTACCAATCTATCCCTTAAACCCCGCGATGTCTTGTTTGTATTGTTATCTTGTAAAATTGTATTGATTGTAAGATTGATTAACTGACTGACCGAAACCATGATATCAGGAAACGGTTATAACCGTAGAGTCATGTAAATGGAATACTGGGAAACATGTAAAAGGAATATCCATGGTTCGGTTCAGTCAAGTAGATTGTTAACTGGATTCTGGAATTCATGTATTCATCTTGAGTTGAAATATAAAGAATATAGATTGACTTGAATCATTTTCAAGTCAGAAATAGTCAGACTCTAACCCGAGTCAGACTAAAAGAAAGTGAGTTGAAGTTCAATAATTGTTAAGGGCCTTATTGTAATTTATAAAACTTGAGGGGGTTTATTGTAAAAATACTATTGTATATTTTTCAAAATACAACTTAAGTATTTAATTATCGTCTTTATGTACATACAATAATTTAATGATCAAGATAAATATGTATACATGTTCGAATAACATGAAATGAGTCAAGTATATTATTCGAGTAACTACCATAAACAATGCTGTAAAGAAATATTATGTACGACTAATTAATCAAGTTGAACGAATGCGGAATATAAACAGAGATATGTCTCTAAATGTTTTGCATGCGTAAGTTCCAGTTTCACCTAAATACGACTACCGGTTTGAGAGATATATATGTTTTCGTATCGTCGCGCAAAACATATCAGAATCTATTCGGCACCGTCACATATTTTTAAAATGCAGTTTGAGTTAATTTACATCGGTTTTCAGGTTATGAAAAGTATTATAAAATTATAGGTATTTCGATGAACTTATCGAAAACACCAAGATTCACATGATTTGGATTTCTGAAGCTCTAGTTATGATCATTTTAATATCAGCGTTTAAAACAGAAATTCAGATTTCTGGACAGCAACTATATATTCTATTGCAAAGCCTATATCAGGTTGTTTCATGCATTCCTAAGTAATATATTATACAGAAAATTATAGTTCTATCAATGGTGCATCTACACATCTAAATTTTATCACAAACGGATATCGGGTGTTCGAGTTATGTCCAATTTAAAAACAGTGTGCGAATCGGAACAGATTCTGTCCAGATCCGTCACTTAATATTGTAACGCAGTTTTCTTTATCTTAGATGGGTTTTCAATAAAACTATAAAACTAATAAAATCTAGATCATTCGATGTAGATATCAAAAACGCCTGATTTTGCTCAATTTGGATACCGGTATACCAAATTATGTGTCCTATAAATTTACCGATAACTGCAGTTTTCTGTTTTACGATCAGTGAATAAATACGATGTAATTCATAAACCGTTATGCGGATCGATCTAAAATTTTTACAGCATGTATAAAATAATATAATCTATCATATGTAAATTCCATGAAATTTTCAGAAGTAAAAATTAATTTCTAAAAATTATTTTAAACCTAAAGGTATTGATGTGTATACTAAAATCGGCAAAAAGATTAACTAGTATTTTTATGCAAGCTTTATCCTTTCTTTTAATAACCAAACCGATTCCATGAGATATCGTAGATATATTATGGATTGAAATCTATGTTCTCACAACTTGTAATAAACATTCATAATCATGAAGAAAGAATTAAAAATACTTTAATTTGAACAAGAGATAATAAGATATTATTAAACCATATAGAATCATATATATCTAAACTTATGTATATGTATATGTTTATGTGTGTCTTCTCTTATGGATTATGATATGAAAAGAATAGGGGGTTCACGATGCATGACAAGAGGAAAAAATAGAGGTGAGGGGAAAGGAGAGAGAAGGGACTTACAAGCACAAGCCGGTATTGTCACCGGGCTTATCTATCCGCCGATAGCCTCGCGTTAGTAGCGAGACCTTCTTGAAGAGTTCTTCATGTTCTTCTTCTTGGACTTTAGGTGAAGAGGGAGAAATGAGAGATAGAAAAATATGAGGAAGGAAAAGATGGAGGAGGACAATTAAGATGGTGTAATGGTGAATTATGTATAATAATATATGCATTTAACATAAGAATTAAAAGAGAAATGAAAGGTCACCATTCATTTTGGAAATGAAAGGTCTCATTTGTAGGTTATGAGAAGAATAAAAAAAATGATAAAAAATAATTGCAAGAATGAGGATTTGAACATGTGACTTATGGAATAACAATGCAAGGACTTAACTAATGAGCTAGAAGTTTGTTCATGCACATATTTAATTAGAATTAAATATATGATGTTGCTTAAAAAGAAAATGGGCTTTTTAGATGGGCTGTAGAGAATAAGAATAATGGATTTGGGTTAAATATTTATGAAAGGAAAAATAAGAATGAGAAGTTAAAAACTTAAATATAAGAAAAAGAAATTGTACCTAGGAAAAAATACATAATAGATTGAGAAATAAAATAATAATAAATTTAATAGAAAAAGAAAAATACCAAGTACAAATAAATACGGTATATTATTGAAGAGAGATAAAACAAATGTATAAAAATTTTGGGGTTGTTACATGGGCTCTCTTTTTCTGAGAAGTGTTTTGGATGCAGTGCCCGGAATTGTTTGACTCCGGGTACCTCGGTTTTGGGGCGGTGCATGAGAATAGCAGTCTGCTGCTGCTGACCCTCCAGTAGGCTTTGATAGCCTCAAATAGTGCCGTTTGCTTGTTGATGGGAGCTGCAACGGTAGGTGGTGGTGGTAGAGCGGGCGGTGGGGTGTTACCATTGACGTTCGTGCTGGTGTTGTTGGGAGAATCCATGATCTTGATAGGAAAAGAATGGTTAGGATAGATTTAAGAAATTTAAAATGTAAAGAATGCATAGTTGCTGATTCTTATAATTCTTGTGATATATTGCTTAAGACTTCATGCAGAAGGGACCTGTATGGGTCGCCAACAAAACCTGTTACGCCTCGCTTCCCAGTAGACGGAAACGATGACGTGGCAGACCGCAACGTATTTACTAGGAAATAAATACGTTAAGCATAATTAAGCAATATATAAAATGAACAAGAATGACAAGAGTATTAAAATAAAACAGCAACTTTATTTACATTCATCTTTACATGCAATTGTTTGAAAAGAAAAAGATACAATGAATAAAGCAGTGCCTAAACAGTGGCATACAAAATGAAAATACAAATGAACTAGTAGTCAGACTGAGCGGTGAACTGGTCCAAATCCTTCTGACTAAGCTCGATCTCCTGAGAGTCCGGTCCTCCTGACGTACATTCTAAAAAAAGAAATAGAAAGGAATGTCGTCAGCGAATTAGCGCTCGGTAAGTCCCAAAAGAAAAAATGGAATATAACAAATAATGTGAAATGAACCGATAAGTTGTACAAGTATATGATTGTTATTCTAATGTGGTTGTTTGTAGCTTGATACAGAAGACATTCATGTATACGAGAGGAATCCATTTTACCTCATGGACTATGGTAACATGTAGTACAAGGCCCCGTCATAACCCACAGGACAACGGCACGAAAATTCATGTAGGTGTCTTTTAAGCGACCTCTCGTGCCACGATATACGTTCCGTACCAATCTAACCCTTTATCCCCACGTAATGTATTATATAGATTTTTATTTACAAGTCTTACCGAAACCATGGATACAATTTGTTCAAATAGTCATATTCGGGATGTAATCAAGTATTCAAGTAGTCAAGTCAAGTTATAACCATGGTTCGATTAAATCAGGTCAAGTATACATATTTGATATTGATGTTTAAATTCAATTATTCATATTCATGTTCAAGTATTCATGTTCTTATTTGATGTTGGATTCAGGTTTGAATTATATTTAGATTTGAGTTTGGACTCAGATCGAGTCAGACACTTGTAACGGATTTAGCTCTTGAATTAGGTTCGGGAGTCATCGGTAACTGCTGCACATGGACGGCATGATTTGTGTATTTTTCCAAGACAATTATCATTGATAACTCCGTTACGTTGTCTACCTTAAATAGGAAAGCACTCACTTTCTCCGGCCTTTGGGACTTAAGAGAATTGATCCTGCTTAAACGTATATTTACTAAGTCCTTAAAATATTGTTTTTTATAACTTGAGGGAGTTTTATAAAAATATTTTAATATAGTTTCAAAATAAAGCTCGAGAGGTGATTCATATTCTTTAGGGTTTTCATGAGCATGAGTTTTAAGAATTTGGGATTTTTTAGTGATAAATACCTAGGTTTGGAAAGTTCATGGTATTTTATTGAAAAACTTGTTTTCGATATCTTTATGGTATTTTATTGAAACTTATTAATCTTTCATTTTTAGAAAAATGTAAGTTTACTATATTTTGAAAATATGGGTTTGTAATATTATATAATTAATTATAAAAATAATTTTATTTTATTTAGAAAATTCGTATTTCTTAAAAACCGTATTTAAATTCTTTCGAGATCGAATGCTCCGTGAGGAGGTCTGCATCTCATTCTGCTAGTCCAAGGATGTACGATAATCTGCAACATGGATTAGTGGGTTCTCTAAAGAGAGTTGTAGATGTGTAATTGCAAAAGATATGAAATACCGTTTTTAAAAAAATCCGGTTTTTAAAGTAGTTGGTATTTTTTTGTAAAGTTTTCTTTGTATCAAAAATTCATACTACAAAGACTTCGTGCTATGGATCCAAGTGTGTATGTAGGGTAGATCGTTACCCCGTGGAATTTTCCTAAAGGTATTATTAAGTAATATTGTCGAAAAGATGTGATTATAAAGTTCATGGTATTTTAATGAAAATGTGCTATTTTTGTTGTTTCACATGAGAATTTTGATGAAATTTGATTCTAAACATTAGGGTTTAAGATTGCAAGTATTGTGTAAAAATTGATTGACCAAATGATAAAAGAAAATGGAGTTATAGAGTTTATAAAAGATGATATCGATAATAACTCCACTTTTACCGATTTGATTAAAAAGAGAATTTAATGAAGAGCAAAGGAGTTTGGAAGGGACTTACTATTTAGAAAACTCAAACTCAAAGAAAGGGTTAGGAGTAGAGGAGGATCGTCGCGGCGTCGCGGGAACTGCGGATTTTGCTTCGATCTTCGCCGGAAGTTGCTTGCTTGCTGACTACTCTTTACTCCACTTTTAGTTAGGAACTTTTTGAGAGAATTTTGGTTCTTTGTTTGATTGCAGCGAAATCAAACAGTGCAGGGGAGTAATGGATAGCTGAAGGGGTTTGTGTGCTAAAAAATACCGTGTCTGGGGATCGAACACACAGGCTACATCACAGCAGTGCATGGGTTTTACTAGTGAGCTACAAGCTTGTTCTTGCTGTTGTTTAACAAAATTGACTTAGAACTCAAACTCTAAACTCATTTCTATATATTAATATGGAAAATTCAGTACAATAAATTCCGAGTCGTTATAGTGTTAGCTCTAAAAGTCGTCTGCAACCTTTAGCTTGAAGAACATATTCACACTTGTACCGACAAAAAAAAAACCGACTTATGCTACAGAGAACACTTTGACAATTTGCAATTTTTTTTGCTAGTGGCCTACTACTAATAATAATAATAATAATATTTTTCTCTCAAAAGGAGAGATAGATAACTGTACTGGGTTTTGAAAGGGTCGCATCGGACCAAAATTTACATGCTTGCATGAGTGGGTCTTATGAGACGGCTGGTTTAGTGGAAAAATTATTCCCTATGTCAGAGATATACACCGGGCAAAAAAACGAAGAAATAGTTTCTGTATATATGTAAACACCATGTTTAATGGATCACGTCATGCATGTGGATTTTTAATTAGCTGGCAAACGAGCAAACATGAATGTCCCTGAGAGTGAGTACATTGTAATATTATTTGTTGGGCTTTTCTCATATAGGCAGCTAAAATATTGGTATTTTGAAAACCATCTCCTAAAACTTTATGCTTTTAAAAATACCTCTTAAAACCTCCCCGTCAACTAAAAACACCCATTTAATTAAGTTTATTAGGATTACTATTTGGATTAAAGCTAATATGATGAATAATGAGATGTAAAATCTTATGGAACATCAAAACCCTCGTATCTTTTCATTTTTGTGCAAAACCCATTTGCTTTACTATTCTAAACTCTCATCTTCAAGTTATCATTTTAGCTTTTTAACGGAGATTTCTAAAGATGCCAATTTAATTTAATTAAGAGTTTGGAGGATTATGTAAAAATATGAAGTTTTAGGGAGAGTTTTTCACAATAGCAATGTTTTAGAGGGGTATATAAAAAAACCCTTATTCGTTTTGAGCCCTTATCTCCACTATGACCCGACCCGACCCGACCCGATCCGGTCTGCTTCCACCCCCAAAACCTCCATTTTGGTTGCGGGCAGCAAAACAACCAGAAACAAAAACCCTAGGGTTCGAAGATCAGAGAGAGTGAGGGAGGGGAAATCTAATGGCGACGAGGACGAAGCTGATAACGAAGCGATCGAGCAAGTACCTGGAAGAGGCTCTCTACAAGCGCCTCTTCAGGGAGGGGAGCTCGCCGGAGGGCGTCCGCAAGGAGCTGACCCAGTTCCTCAAGAGCAGGAAGCGCGTCTTCAAATGGGAGGTCGGCGTCTCCCTCAGGAAGCTCCGCGATCGCAAGCGCTACCGCCCCGCTCTCAAGGTTCCCCCTTTTTCTTAACCCTCAGTTGATTTGATTGATTCGATCGATCGATTGATTTTGGTAGTGGAGCTTAACCGCTTGATTTGTCGATTATTCTTTTTTGTCTCCAAATTTGTTATTTTAATGGCAATGGATGGATCCATACGGAAAAATATCATTTTTTTAATCGAAAAAAGTATGTTTAATGGATTAACAAGGACTAGTAGAGGTAAATGTAAGGAATATTGGGAAAAGATTCGTTAGTTGTTAGTTTTATTGAGGAGATATCTTTAATCGAGCTGAGACGAAAGGAAGAAAAGGATTCATGTAGCTGCTGATCTGAAAAAGTTTGGTGTTAAGGCTTGCTGTTGTTGTTGCTGTTAGTATTTAATTAATTTGTTTGGATTATGAATTTAAATGCGATGTCCTGTGATTGTCGATATAGGGTTTCAGAAAAGGGTAAAGAAAGAATGTAGAGGTTTGGTGATGTACGTGGTAATAGTTATCGGTTTGAAGAGTTGCAGACGGTATATTTATAGTTTGATCGAATGTTGTAGTTACTTCTTTCTATAACTTAACACTCAATATATAATTGTTTTTCTCGAGCAATGTAATTTTAATTTTAATTTTTTTATTTAAATGAATTAATTTTTCGCCACTCATCTGTCACTCTACATATACCCGAGCCGGAAGTTATTGTTTAACCATGTGATAGTTGGCTCAAAATGATAGTTGAAGACTGCCGGAGGTATTCGTCACGTTTTTGTAGTTTCTATGCCACTAATGTTTTTGTTCTGGAGGAGTGTCTTTATTCAATGGTCAATTTGGCCAAAGCTAGCCAAGGCTACAACTTCTCTAGGATTGAACGCGACATCATCTTAGAAGTATGTAATTATCTCCTAGGAAACATGATGCAATGCTTCCCCTGATGTTTTACTTACAGTTTACACGAGAACAAAATGTGATTGTTGAGTGACACACTAATTCTTAGATGGTAGGAGTGAAGTAGTGTTAGGAATCCTACCTTATGAAAATAATAACGGTCAATTAGCATGGAATAATTGGAAGGTCCAAAGTTGTCTGGACATATTGACTAGTCCATGATTTGGATAAAAAGGAACCCCGCCTTAATCTTGATCAGAAATTTGGTCATGAAATAAGCCTTAAGGTGATTGCGTATTTTACCTAATTTGTTTTCTCTCTGTATTGGGTGCGACACAATTTGCGAATTCAACCTAATCGCAAACTGTCCTATATATCTCCTTCAGATGATTGTGGCCCTAACTCTTTTGTTATTGTCCTATTTTGAGCTAATGATGATCTGTTTTATTTATCAATTTGATCTACCCTCGTTTCTTTTCTCTTGATCAATTAATACAATGCAAGATAGCTAAATACCTTATTATGGACATTGGATACACAGCATGTCCATCATGTGCGAGCCTTTGTTCTTTGGTCAAAGAAGTGCATTTGTTATGAACATTTCAAACTCTTCGAACCATTCCAGGTTGTTCAGTGCAGTTTTATGGTTTTTATGTAATTATAAATTTTACACTTGGCTCTTCCTTGAAAAAAGCATACACTTAGCTATTCCTTTGGAAACAAAGTTATTCAACTTAACAAATTGGTGTATGTTGGCATGTATTGTTATATGCTTGAACCTCTTGATGCTGATGCTTCTTTGTTTTCTAATTGATTACAAAACACCTCTTCAGGGTTATTTGCTTCAGCAGTAACTCCACTGATATCACATTACTCCAAGCTTTGTCTATTTTTTCAAGTATATAATGTTCTATAACTTTGCTGCAGCTTTCAGAGACAATGGCTAAGAGAGGAATGAACTTGACAAACAGTGATCATGCTATCCGCCTTGATCTTGTAGCCAAAGCCAGTGGCATCGGTTCAGCAGAAGAGTACTTCATCAATCTCCCTGAATCCGCAAAATCTCACCTCGCTTATGGATCTCTTCTCAACTGCTACTGCAAAGAGTTAATGACCGAAAAGGCAGAAGCCTTAATGGAAAAAATGAAAGAACTTAAACTCGCTTCAAGCCCCATGTCTTATAACAGCTTAATGACTCTCTATGCAAAAACAAACCAACCCGAAAAAATCCCAAGCATCATTCGAGAAATGAAGGATCACGATATTACCCCTGATTGTTTCACCTATAACATTTGGATGAGGAGCCTCGCTGCGATGAGTGATATCTCTGGCGTTGAGCGAGTCATCGATGAGATGAAGAGAGATGGCCGAGTTTCTTCTGATTGGACAACTTATAGCAATTTAGCTTCTATTTATGCAAACGCTGGCATGTTTCAAAAGGCTGAAGCGGCTCTTAAAGAACTCGAACTGAAGAATATAAACAAGTCGAGCCTCGAAGCTTATCAATTCTTAATAACATTGTACGGACGAACTGGGAATTTAGTCGAAGTTTACAGAATATGGCGATATTTGAAATTAGCATTTCCAAAAATGGCGAATATAAGCTATTTGAACATGATTCAGGTTTGTCCACTTTACGCAAAGCTTATGATATTTAGTTGTAAGATAACAGTGTATACCAAGCTAACATGATTCTTAACACTTCCCTTTATGTGGGTCATGTTAAACGGTCTATAACGGAAACTCTTGCTCAATAAAGGTTGAATAAATGGGGCAAATAAATATATATTAAACTGGTAGTAATGAGGCTTGGACCCAAGACCTCTTGAAACCTGGTGTGTTTTCATATCATGTTGAAAACGACTTCACCCAAAATCTTAAGCTATTGAGTTGTCGGACAACAATGTATGTCAAGCTAACATAACACTTAATACAGGTTTTGGTGAAGCTCAAGGATGTGCCCGGTGCTGAATCGTGCTTCAAAGAATGGGAGTCTAAGTGCGAGAACTATGACATTCGAATAGTCAATGCTTTGCTTAGTGCTTATCTTAAAGAAGGGGATCTTAAAAAAGCCGAAACTTTTAAGAAGCAATCGAAGAGGAAAGGAGCGAGGCTTAATGCGAAAACTTGGGAGATTTTTATGGAGTACCACTTACAGAACGGGGATATGAAATCGGTGCTACGGTGTGTCGATCGTGGAATCAAGAAGGGAAAAAGCCATGATAGGATTTGGGTCCCTTCGAATTATGCGATCATTTCTTTGATGTTATATTTTGAGGAAAACAAAAATGTTGCGGGCGCTGAGGGGTTTATCGAGCTTTTGAAGGAGGTGAAGAAAGACTTGGCAGCCGAGGTTTTTGAATCCCTAATTAGGGTTTACGCATCTGCGGGGAGAAAGAGCCCCGGGATGAGGCGGAGGTTGAAGATGGAGAATGTGGTCGTGAGCGACATCACAGAGAAGCTGCTCGACGAAGTTTGTGAAGAATGAATGAGCTAAGTTTTGAACTTTTAAGTAACCTCGAGAATGCTAAGTTTTCTTCTAGCGATTTCAATTTCTTTTGAGAAGCAGCAGTATTCTTTGTGATCTGCAACATGTTATATTTTCCCGTCTACTATCAACATTTGTCTTGTCAAGGCAAAGTCAAGTGCCGTTGGGTTGTAATATGAAATAACAACGCCTGTTTATGTGTATCAGATCATTTTTAGGTTTTCTGTGCCTTTGAAATATGTCTATTTTTTTTCGAATAGAAAAATTAATAGACTATTAGAAATGTATCATTTATGCTGAATGAAAATTTCTTATTTAAATGAGAGTTGATAAATTTTGGGGCTTTTTTTGGGAAATAGGGTAGTTTAATATTAAATTTAGTAAAATAGGTGGTTAAAATTTATATTTAGCAAAAATGATGGTCTGGGGCCACACGCAGATGTGTCCCCAATCCAATTTTTTGGGTCCAATATAAAAGACAAGGCGGGTTTCAAGAACCCGTCTTCCCAATATATGCCACTTCTTGGAACCCACCTTCCCAATATATGCCACTTCTCCTCTTCTCCGGATCTCTTCTTCCCTCGTTATTCACTTTCTCGATCCAGCTACAATTTCCTTTCTTTCTTCCACTCCTTACTTCCCCATTCCTCACTTCTCAAAACTCACTTCTCAAAAATCCCTGACCGAGTTCATCAATTTTTTTTATAAAAATCAAATAGAATGGAAAATCAACCATTGGATGGATCGCTTATTGTACATCAAGATCAACATAGATCTTTGGGTATATTACATGGAGTGAAAACTCAGTGCTTTTTTAAATTCATAATTTAATTGCTTTTGTTAACTAGAAAAGAAATTGAAATTTAATTAGTGTTATTGGGTTATGTTTTTAATTATGATTGGAAATTTGGATGGATATGAAGATGCATTTGGTATTCTTTAGTTAGGCATGAATCATGATTTTAAAACTAGATTACGGGAGATTGAGATTTCAGATATTAGATTTAAGCTGACACAATTATAGAAAGAGAAGCCGACATCTTTCCTTCTTATATGTCTTAAAGTTCTAAATGGTGATCTAGTTGAAATTCCCAAATTAGAGCTTGTTGAAAGTTTTAGATTACTTAAATTTGATTGTTGATTAGATGTTAGATTCAAGTAAAAGTTGTAAATTTTGCATCATTGGGAAACAAACATTTATTTTTCGTAAATAGAAATACTTCCTCGGTTTTACTTTAGACGGTGCAGTAATTTTTAGCTTTAGTTATGAAGGTTGATGTTAGAAATTAGAAAGTTGGTTTTGCCCGTCTCTTTATTAACACTTTAATTGCTTAACATTAGCTTATTTTCTATTCATGGGTGGGGTTTGTTAAAGGAGTACCATGTATGTTACACTACTTAATTTGCATATTTAATTACAACCTAGAGTATATTACATTTGTTGTTTATAATTAAACCATTCATCTCCATTACCTTCAATTATAGAATTGGTAATATTTTTTAAATTGTAATCATGATATGCTGGAGGGGTCTCATTTTCTATATCAGATTTGTTTCCTATAAAAAGGATCCAAATCCTTGTGTGCTTAAAGAAGTGTTTCCATGGCAATTTTAAAGGTCTTTGTAGATATGTGTCTATCCCTTCTCATTTCATTTTTATACATGTAGATATATTTCAACTCAAATATTTGAAAATAAAATGAATAAATCTTGCAGCATGGAGAAGCTATTAAAGTCGTGAGTCTTGGCTATGAAAGATGGCGAATTATTGATCCTCGAATTATCGATCCTCGAATTATCGAGCGGCTTCGCACAGTTGTTTTTTATGAAACTTTATTACTGTGTTATATCCAACTCTACCACAGCCTTATTACTTCTCTTGTTGAGTGTTGGAGAAGAAAGGCTCACACTTTCCATTTTAGATAGGGTAAGATCACTATCACACTCCAAGATATTACCATCTATCTTGGTTTACGAGTGGATGGAGTTGGATCGGTTGGAGGGATGATTGTGGGTCCGGGAACTGAGCACGCGGGTTGGGATACATATGTGGATCCTCTTCTCGAACAGGTATGCTTTTAATTTCTTTTAATTTAAAAGTGGAAGAATATTACAGTCGTATTAATTAACGATTAATTGCAAAATTCAACTACCCGGAGGGCATATCAAGGGGAACAAGATTAGTTTAGACTGGTTCAGGGATACAATTCAAAATATACCTGATCATACTGATGATGATGTCTTCGATAGACATGCACGTGCATACATCTTATACATGATCGGTTCTTGGTTAATACCAGACCAATCGGCAACGCATGTCCATCCGATATACCCAGGGTTTCTTAGGGACTTCGATAAGTGTGGTCAGTATGCCTGGAGAGCAGAAGTCCTGGTACATCTTTACAAGGAACTAGATAAGACATGTGCTCCAACGAATAATAAGATTTGTGGCTGCATTACATTACTTCAGGTACATATTATTTTTGAATTAATTATTTTAAAAAATCATAATATTGCTTCTTTCTAATATGTATGACATTTTATATACAGATTTTGTATTTATTCATGGAGCACATGTACATAGGTAGATCGGATGAGATTGGTATTGCCGGTGAGGATGCCCTTGGAGGGCCATTCGGCTGTAGGTGGAATAACAAGAAATCACATAAAGGTTCTTGTCGAATGCTTAAGTTCTATAGAGATGAGTTGGATGGAATGGAAGAAACTCAGGTAATCATTAATTTGGTAATTAAATTTGTTTGAAAACTTTAATTAACATTATTTCAAAATTTGTATATTATACTTTTGCAGTTCACATGGGCGTGTTATACAGAAAATCGTCTGAAAGGGTTACTCGAAATTTATACAGCGGTAGAAGCGATTTGGAGGACTCGATGCCCAATATTATGCGTTAACATCATGGTGATGTACTTACTGGACCGGGTGTTGCGAAAATTTGATAGGTTGCAACATATTTCTGAGTCGCCGCCTGCACGTATGACAGTGGAGGAAGACTTGAGAGGAAAGGCTGAGATCGATTGGAGGAAGCAGCATCAAGTATATTTGACGAGATGGGAAGCCATGATGATATTGCCTTTCAGAATATAGGTGACCTAACCCAGGTTAGATCGGAAGAAAGGTATCTACAATAGTATAAGCGTGTCACGGTAAGATATCTTTTTGCTCCTCCTACTGACTTCCCCAACATTCAGCTTTACGAGCCCAAAGGCGAGGAATGGTAAGTTAAATGCTTATTTTTAAATTAAATTAGTTTTGAACTAATTTGTTATATTTTTAATTATATTTTAATTTTTATGTAACGACATGTTTGAGGGTTGCATCATATACAGATATTGATACAACCACCGTATCCTGATGGCGCTGATGAGGATAGCCGGGCTTTATTTTCACAGACAGGCTCACAAATCGACTGGCTATACAGTTCGTATCATATACCCTCACATTTTTCGCCATCGCCAGAGCCGCAGCATAAGGCGGAGTTGCAGCCACACCTTGAACCGGAACCGGACCCGAAACCAGAGCAAGCTTTCGAGTCCTTGTTTGATCAGTGGTTCGAAAAATCGTACGGTCAGTAGCAGTCTTGGCATGATCTGGCGTATAACCAACCATACGGTCAATTTGAGCAAGAACAACAATAAGTGCCATACTGACCGGAATGGGGACAACAGCAATACGAACCATATCAATACAGTCAAGTAGAGACACAACAGCGGCAACATAGTGCATCTTGGGGGACAAGTTTTGCGTCATTTTCACAGTTGTTGGAAGGCCAAACAGATCCGGAGCCCCAGCTAGAGATAGTGCTTGTCCAAGACGAAACAGAAGAGCACACCATTGGCCGAGTTGAGCAGACCCCCGTTTTGTCCACCCCATCGCAACATACACAGCAGGAAGGGGAGTCGTCGTCAAGCAAACCCAAGAGGCATAGGTTCATGGATAGCATCATGCGATTTGGGAGGCATTATATGAGGCATCCGTGTTTTTATTCAAAATTCAATTGCATGGTTGTGACTCCACCGTTTGTGCGTTGAGCTAGCTCATGATTAGGGATGTTTTTATATTATATCATTGTAAATATTTTTATTTAAAATTTACAAAGAAGGTGATGCCCAATTTTTTACAAATGCCCAATTTATTCAAGATCTACTTGCATTAAGTGAGTCAAACTAATTTGGAGCCCTTGCCTACTAAACAAATTTGCATCATTTCGTCTTGAGCTCATTCCATATTTCCATGTGTATATGTCAGTAAGTAGAAGCAGCAGAAGCAGCAGCAGAGCAAGCATCAACAACTGCAGCAACAAGCATCAACAACAGTGGTAAGCTAATATACTTGTTGTTTAAGGTGATATAAATATATATGATGAAAATTAGATGCTAATATATGCGATATTTAGACATTTGTATATGCAAATATGTGTTATTCTTCGTCTCGAGCGTCGTATATTAATTGTGTGGTTATGACTCTGCCGTGTAGGCGTTGAGCTAGTTATATATTGATACCGACATTTGTAATGAGTTTTATTCAAAATTTACAATGGAGGTGCTGCCCAGTTTTTAAATGACCAAATGTTTTCAAGACATAGTGTTTGATTTGCTAGAAGAGTTCTTAATCCATAAAGAGTGCTTAACCTATGGGATAAAAGAACCTATCCATAAAGATCCTATGCCCTACAAAAAATATAAAAAAAATTTGGCGTACATAAATTTCTCATCATAACTAAATATGTAACCAAATGACAAGGGCACTCCTTGCCAACATTTTACATCAAAACAAAGCTTATAAATATTCTTACATACAAAATTATACTAAATTAAATAGCAACAAGTAACCATTTAGATTTCTTTCCTTCGCTTGATTCTTCTTCATGATCTCGAAGGCCCCGGTCCTGCTGACAATCCCGGGCATCTCGTCTTATAATGATCTGGTTGTTTGTATAAATCACATTTGTTGTGTCTTTACTGATGATCAACATCCATTGCCATTCGATCCGCACCTTTGGTCTGCCCAGTCCTATGTTTTTTCAGGTGGTAATATTGTTGGTATTTGTCTATTCCTGGTATAGTGAGGCCAATAGCGACTGTCTGGTATAGGATGAAATTTAGGATCATATGCATCTCGATAACTACCAACCGTATAGTAACATGAGGAATAATCATAATGTGAAATATGCATACTGCTCGCAGCAGCAATTGCGTGGGCACACGGTAAATGTTGTTGCTGGAAAACACCATAAGTGCAAGTCGAAAGTTCTTTAGCTCTAAAACTAACGGCATATTGGTTCCCATTATGACCTGTAACTTGAAACTCGATTACGCTAAACCTTTCAGATCTATAAAATTTTGATTTCCGCTCTCTTTTCCGAAATATATCTTCATAGAACGGTGTGAGTGTGGTTTCCATCGCTAAAGACTTTTCTCTTCTTTGCACAAAGTAAGTATTCACTTTAAAAAAGGTTCGAATAATCAATACTTGTATCGGTAAGCCTCTAACACTTTTAAGCATACCGTTGAAGTTTTTAGACATATTAGTTATCATTAGAAGATACATGCATCCTCTATCGTGCTCTTGTACCCACATATGTACCGGATACTCATTGTTCACACCAGAATATTGCATTTAATACCGTCCATTTTTCTGCTCGTTTGTATATAGGTAGGTGATTCGTATTTGCTACATGATTACAGGTTACAGGTTCTCAGTCCAGAATAACGCAAATCACGCACAATCTCCAGAGTTATGACAAAGTTCAGAACAACTGCCAAGAACAGATAAAATCCGGGTTCTGTTCATCCACACCCGTTAAATGCTGTCTACCAGTTCAAGAGACAAGACGAATACAATGGCCATTCGTGTCTCGGACAAGCACTGAGCACGAGGGAGGCAGCACAAAAAATAAGGTGCGCGGAGCTCGAGGAAGATAAAGGCCAAAAGTCAAAAATAGTTGCCATTTTGGAGAATTAAAAATCTGAGAATATTTTGGAACCATTTTGCATTTTTGAACCTGTCAAACAGAAGAACAAAGCAACATGAGGAAGCACAGAAAAAACGAGACACTAATTCTACCAAACGACTGCGGAACCACGGCTAATGGTGGGTATAGGCGGCGGAACTGCGACCGTTACGTGGCACCTCGCGACCATTTTTTAGGTGTAGTTTTGTAAGTTTATATGGGCTCAAAATATGGCCCAAGGGTTTCACTCCTCTGTCTATATATACTCCAGATTTGAGCCAACTATGAATGCTTTTTCTTTACTTAGATTTAGTGTAGTTTAGTGTGTAGTTTCTTCTTCTTCATCTATTTTCCATGAAAATTGTAGTGAGAGCTTTTTGAGCGGAAAATTAATGAAGATGAGGTTTTTTTTTATATCTTGTATCTTTATTTTCTTGTATTGTATTTTAATTCCTGGTGTAACTTTTATTATTTGTTATTAAAGTAGTTGTTGGTTTTCTTGTTCTCTTTTCTTCTTTTCTAATTCGTAATTTCAAGCCATGATACTCAATGGAGTCTCTTACACAGGTGATGACCCAAGTAGTTAGCTTGTTATCTTTGTAAAACCGTATTTTTCCATTCTTTCTTCTCTTCTTTCTTGTTTTATTTTTCTTTTAATGTGTGAATAATTGTCACACTTGTTAGGGCTAAGGAAGATTAGTATGAGAGATGGAAAAATCTCTTGTGCTTCTCTTTGCCAAACAATTTAAAGTGAACCTAGACCAAACAAACACAACCCCATCAATTAGGCACGCTATAAGTGACATACAGCTGTGACCTAAGTCGAGAATTTCTTTAAGCGCACTACAACGTGACATGCAGTTATGATCTAATTGGAGACTTGGTTGTGTATGCTTGGCCTAGGGTTGAAAATAAGAGCATGTAACGGATGGACAAGGGGCATTAGGAATGGATTTAGCGTTGGAAAGCTTGCTTAAACTTGTAAATCCCATTCCTATGTCCTCCTAATCCCCGCTACTTCCGAATATTCCAATATCATTTCAGGAATGGCAAAAGACAAGTACAAGACTAATCCTAACTCTACTAACCAACCCTAATCCTAACAAGTTCTTTTGAACATAAAATACAAACACTTAGGATAGAATTGAACAAATATATACATATTCACTTAACTCGTCTAAAACAAGAACGAAAACATACCATCTCCCAGTGGATGACCCATACTCAACCGGCTAGCTACAAGCGAAACCGACTTGATTGCGGTAAGTAGAACGAATAGAACAAGTAGAACGCATAGCATATCGCGGCGTTCCGCTAACAATCAAATGGCGCCGTTGTAGGGGAGACGATAACGTATTTCTTTCTTATTATTCGGGTTAAATTTTGTACATAAATAAATAAATAAAATTAAAAACAAAAAAATAAAAACCATCTTGTTATTTTTGATATTTTTTTGTGTGCAAGTGTGCAGGAAAATCTGGAGCAAGTACAGTGATCAAATCAAGAAACAGAGGCTTGGATACAGAAGAGAAGAAAGAGTGGAGTGCACAACAAGTTTGATGCTCCAACTCAACGTTTCCACCGCGGATCCACGGTTGAATGCAGGATAGGGTGGTGGTTCCGCGGCCGTATTATTGATTCAGAGCATCAAATTTTTTATACTTCTTCTCCTTGTCTAGAAACCTTTCTAATCTCCACTGAATTATATTTTCTGCAGGTTTTTTTTGCATAAATTGCGCCGCCGCCAAATATTTTTTTTTGTTGTTTTAGATTTTGTTTGTTTATCGCTTTGCATATAAAAATATGGACATTAAGGGGCTATAACATCAATTCAGATTGGGTGGGGATTTTACCACCCTTCCTAAGACCGCACAAATCACAAAAAGCATACGCATTACTCTGAATTAATAAAAAATATCTAGACAAAACCTATAAGGACTTGTCGTGCTCATTTAGGATAAGTGAATGCGGGGAATCAGTCGTTTATCAAAACTTGATTTTGTGGTGTCTAGGTTAGACAAGTGAGAAAGTAATTTTAAAAGGCCCGTCTTATGGTGATTCGTGAGCGAAACCCTCCTTACTTCACTTGTGCTTACCTGGCCACAATTGGCAGTGGAGAGGCGATTCGAGGGTTATCCTGCAACTTGTTGCTTGGAAGTTTAGGAATGGTCTAATTGGACTTTGAAGACTCTAGCTCTAGCTGTTGTTTGTGCTTATTGTGATTATGCTTGTTTAAACTTTAGTCCTAAAATTCCGTATTTTTCAAAAAAATCAAAAAATCAAAAAATCAATAAAAATCCACCCACCTTCCACCCTCCCTACTTTTCACTTCTATCATGGGTACCCCTCACCGATCAACTCTTGCCGAACTTTGGTACCCACAACCAGACATTTCTTCATACGGTTCTTGCTTTGGTCGAATTTCAAACGATCCATCTGTTCCCCGCCGAACGCGGAGATGCGACCGCGCAGGTCTGTCTAGCCTGAATTCGGGGCAGATGCTAATTGGTGCTATCCGTCCACCTCTCCGAAGATGCCAAGTTGATTTATGACACCATATATCTAAGGTTTAAACGGATGCGACCGATGTAGAAGACTTCATCAGATTCCCCCTCGTTGAGGGTTTTTTTTATTGTGGGGACGTTCTTCCCTGCAGGCGCAAGCCCCTGCAGTTAATTACGCTACCGCATTGCGGTAACCACTTTCTCCTTCTCCAGATGGTCACTTCGTGTCGTGTGTGTTTGTTTTGTTTTTGGTTGCCCGTGGATTGTATACGGAGACTAATTTACGTTGTCGCCCGTAGGGCGTGGATTAGTCCAAATCCGTATCTTCTTAGATTTGGATTTGGGGTTGGGTTTAAGGATACACTAGTCTCATTAGAGATTAAGATCAACTTAAACGTTTGTTAAGGATACGTTAGTCTAATTTTAGACTAAGATCAACTTAACGGGATCGTTTAGATCCAACAAGAGAGCATTTGGGCTCAATTGTTTAGTTTAGGGACATTACGGTCGATTACCAGTTTAAAGACATGGTGGTCCAATACCAGTTTAAGGACATGGTGGTCCAAGGTTAAGGACATCATAGTCCGTGGGTTTAAAGGGACCTCACAGTATGAGGTTAAGGACATCGTAGTCCGTGGGTTTAAAGGGACCCCACAGTCTGAGGTTAAGGACATCGTAGTCCGTGAAATGTATGGTTGTCGGGACCCGTTACCTCTCTGAAGACGTTGAAGGATTACAACGACATGTATCAGAGGAGTTCAGAGATGTACCCTTGAACCGGTGTGAATTGGTTGAAAAGATCTGTAGTCCAATTTGGGGCTAAGATCCAAGTTGAGGACTTATGGCCAATCTTGGGCTAAGTCCATTCAAGTTAAAATGTTTAATATTTATTTTGGGCTGTTGAGCACTTGTTTGGGCTTGGCCCTTTTAACAATGCTGAGCATTGATTTAAAATCTGACAATGTTTGTCTTTTATTGAATGCTGAGCATTCATCATAGCTCTGGGGCTTGAAGAACAATTTATGTTCTGTCAGCGCACCACGTGCTCCTCACATGGTGCGAGAAGGACATATGTCGCGCTTGGCGCTAAGCGCCAGATGATGGGCACATTGCGCCAGTTTGTGAGCGCTAAGCGCTAGTCCATGAGCGCATTGCGCTATCAATTTAGAGGCGCACACGTGAGTGACACGTGGTGTGCTTGGCGCTGAGCGCCAGCCCATGAGCGCAGTGCACTATTTCAGAAGCTCAAAGCGCAAGTTGCATACGTGGTTGACACGTGGCGCATTTTGGCGCAGAGCGCCAGTCCAGAGAGCGCAGAAGCGCAGTTCAAGAGCGCAAGGCGCATTTCAATAGCGCAAAGCGCATTTGATCAATTTTTATGATCTGTGAACAAATTTATGTTCTTTTAAAAAAGACTTTGTCTCAATATTCAAGAACAACAGTTCTTATTTTTGAAAGGCTTTGCTTTTATAGATCAATAATCTGTGTGAAGAATATGTTCTTTTTTTATTATATGATGAGATCTTTTGATCTCTTTTTATGAAAGACCTTGGTTTTTGTAGATCTATGATCTTTTAAGAAGATAATTCTTCTTTTTATGAGATAATTTCATCCTTGTGTTCATCATTCATGATCTTTACCTTGAAGAAATAATCTTCTCTCAAGAGCTTGCTCTCTTCCTTTGAATTTTTTTCAAAGTTTATGGGGTGGGGGGTTTCTCCATATCAGACTTGAAGTCTTGGGGCCTTTATATAGGGTAAATTGATTTGTTAAATCAGTTAAAGAGATCTTTCTCTGATTGATTTGGGGATATTTCCCACCGGGGGATCTTTGATGCTAGGGCTTCTGTTTTACAGAAGGTAATCTTCTTGTTTTTAAAAAGATTGGAAAATCTTTCCATAACAGAATTTTAATTCTGATTAATTAATGATTTATCATTATTTATTAGATCTTTTGATCTAAGGGTGGGGAATTTTTAATTCCAGCGCTGGCGCACCCGTGCTTTGCACGTGGTGCGCTGCTCAGAGCGCAGCGCACTTTGCGCTAGCGCACCTGTGTTTGACATGTGGTGCGCTGATCAGAGCGCAACGCAGCCTGCGCTAGCGCACCCATGTTTGACACGTGGCGCGCAGCGCGCCCAGCGCCAGCGCACATATGGTGCGCCGTCTAGGGCACAGCGCATCCGTGTTTGACACGTGGCGCGCAGCGCGCCTAGCGCTGGATCTGAAGCGTTGCTTCAATTTTTTGAAATTCGAATTTCAAACAGAGCTTTGCTTTGATTGGGGGAAACACCATCCATGCCCAAAATTTCTTTGAGAGATCAAATAGACGCGTCTAGGACCAACAATTGGACACCGCAATCCACTTCGTATCAATCTCTCACACCTTCTTACGTTGATACCCCTTTTGAGAGTCATGTTGTGACTCCGAAACCCATGTCCATTAATGACAAAATTGAACAATACGGTAACTGATCTTTCACTCCTTTCACCACTCCAAATTCTTTAGGACAGCAATCACATTCTTATCATAATGTTGATTCTAATCCTGTCCATTTTTCGCATCACTTCGATTCCTATCAATCCTACCCAACTTTTGCACCGTCTCTAGATATTGCTTCTGAAAATCAGTATAGGAGTTTCACGTATCCAAACGAATTCGAATCTTTTACAGAAGCCCCTGTTTACCCCAATTAGAGCAAAGCTCTGTTCAAATTCTGAGACGGGAGATGAAGCAACGCTTCATCTTCCCCCAATCAGAGCAAGGCTCTGTTTGAATTTCAAAAATTCAAATTTTGAAGCAACGCTTCAGATCCTCTGCGCTGCACGCAAAGCGCCACGTGTCAGAAGTTGATGCGTCAGCACAGCGCCCGAGGCAGTGCGTCCAATCAGAGCAAGGCTCTTTAAAAATAAAAGTAAAGGAAGTAACGCTTCAGTTGCGCAAGGGCTGCGCTGCGCGGCACGTGTCTGCGCAGTTGCACAAGCACAGCTGTGCACGCGCTGCGCTGCACGGCACGTGTCTGCGCAGCTGCGCAAGCGCTGCGCAGCACGACGCGTGTCTGCGCAGCTGCGCAAGCACAGCTGCGCAAACGCTGCGCTGCGCGACACGTGTCACGCGCTGGGGCGTTTGCGCAAAACAAAATTGAGATTTTAAAGAAATCTTTTCTGTTCTTGTTAAAACAAAAAGATTTTCTTCTGTAAAACAGAGGTCTTTGGATCAAAGAACCAACGGTGGGGAAAATTCCCCAAATCACTCAGAGAAAAATCTCTTTAACAAATTTAACTAATTTATGGGCACTATAAAAAGGACCCTAGGCCTCAATTCAAAGGCATCAACATTTTCTGAGAGAAAAAAAAGAAGAGAACTCTGAAGAATTCCTCAAGAACAAAAAAGGTAAAGACCTTCAGAAAAAGAGAAAATTCTCTTAAAAACAGATCATTGATCTAAGAACAAGATCAATGATCTTCAATAAGAAAGAAAACTAAGTAATAATAGTGCTTTGCACTTGCTTATGAACCATTGGTTCTTTGAAAACAAGAAAAACTTGTTTTCTTTGATCTAAAATTGATCCAAAAGAATAAGAATAGTGCCCAGCACTTGCTAAAACTGCGCTATTGCGCAAGCCGCCAGGAAGCGCCACGTGTCAGCAGTGCAACAGCGCAGCGCACTGACGCAGCGCACTGCGCTGTTGCGCTTGCGCTCATCAGAGCATGACACGTGTCAGTTCCACATGCGCTTGCGCTCTTTAATTTGCGCAAAGCGCCTGACAAGCCATGTGGGGGCACTGTCAGAGTATTTAATGCTCTGTATTATTAAGAAAAGGGACATAGCCCAATTAAAAGGCCTAACAGGCCTAATAAAAAATGCTATGCATTTTAAAAAGGGCAGAGCCCAAACAAAATAGATGCTCTGCATCATTTATAAAAGGGCAGAGCCCAACCAAAACAAAGAAAAATAATGCAGTGAAGGGGCAAGGCCCTAGCACAGGTCCAATAGGCCAAAGACAAAAGAATATTGAAACTGGACTTAGCCCAGTCGTGGCCATAAGTCCTCAAATTAAATTGACTGAGTACGGCTGCTCCCTAAATCAATTTACATCCGGTTCGAGGGTACATCTCCGAACTCCTCTGACAGTTCTCGTTGTAATCCTTCAACGACGTCAGAGAGGTGACGGGTCCCAACGACCACACATGAATATGGACTGCGGGGTCCTTAAACTCGTAGACCGAAACGTCCTTAAACTAATGTTGGACCGAAACGTCCTTAAACTAATGTTGGACCGAGACGTCCTTAAACTAATATCGGACCGAGACGTCCTTAAACTAATATCGGACCGAGACGTCCTTAAACTAAAAGACCACCACGTCCTTAAACTGGCGACGGACCACTATGTCCCTAAACTGGAATATGGACCACCACGTCCCTAAACTGGAACACGGACCACTACGTCCCTAAACTGGAACAATAGAGCCTCCAAACGCTCTTTTGCCGGACCTAAGCGGTCCCGTTTAAGTTGATCTTAGCCCCAAATACGGCTAACGTATCCTTAAACATTCAAATGGACTATAAAACTCCAAATCAACTTTGGTTCAAGGGTACATCTCTGAACTCCTCTGACACCTATCGTTGTAATTCTTCAACGACGTCAGAGAGGTGACGAGTCCTGATGGCCATATAATAAAGGGATCACCACGTTAAGTTGATCTTAGTCTCAAACATGATTAACGTATCCTTAATGAACGTTTAAGTTGATCTTAGCCGCAATACGGCTAACGTATCCTTAAACTAAAAACACCAAACCCAAATATAAGTAAATACGGATTTGGACTAATCCACGTCCTACGGGCGACGACATTACTCAGTCTCCGTATACGATCCACGGGCAACCACAGACAAAAAAAACACACACGACACGAAGTGAAATTCTGGAGAAGGAGAAAGTTGTTACCGTGATGCGGTAGCGTAATTAACTGCAGGGGCTTGCGCCTGCAGGGAAGAGCGTCCCCGTAATCAAAAACCCCTCAAGCGAGGGGGAATCTGACGAAGTCTGCTATATCGGCCGCATCCGTCTAAACCTCCGATACACGGTGCCATAAATTAACTTGGCATCTTCGGAGAGGTAGACGGATAAAACTATATAGCATCTGCCCCGAATCTCAGGCAAGACGTCCTCATGTCTCGGCCGCTGTTCGGAGGGGAACAGATTCTGGCGCGTCCGGTGGGACATTTTCCTCTTTCCACTCCACACTTCCTGTGTCGTCTTCACGAACCAATCGTGGTTTGTTAATGGTTGCCTTTGGATTTCAAGTTACTAAGATTTGGTCTTTTGCCTGGCGCAGAAATCAAGCTTCAATGGCATCAAATTGCTCGAACTGCTCGAAGTGCCACTGCAACGGACGCTCCACCTCACCTGGAGGTGTAGCATATGGGCCTCAAGCGGCCTCCTTCCTCGCTCTGCCGGTAGAACAGGTGACGCAGGCCACCACCGGCCTGTCTTTCGGGACCATGATCCCACCTGCAAGCTTCTCTATGCCAATACCCGCACCAGAAGCAAACAAGAAGTCGGTCTTTGACCGGCTCACTGCTACGACGGCCCCTGTCAACGGGTCGTCCACTGCCAAACCAACAGCCTCCGTCTTCTCCCGGCTGGATCAGAACTATGAGGGGCCCGCTAGGAAGCCCATGAACTCCAAGGTGGCTGTTCCAAGGAAGGCAATAACCGCTGCTCCAGAAGTCGTCAAGGCGGCTACCCCTGTCAAAGAGTCAGTCTTTTCAAGACTGACTATTCCTGCTCCTGCCCCTGCTCGAGGATCTGTCTTCGACAGGTTGAATATCACCCCTCAAAGGACAACCTCAGTCTTTAAGAGGTTAACACCAGCGGTGCCTCATTCAGACAGGGGGCAAAAAGAAGCTGTCTCTATCTCCGAGCCAGTCCCAACGGCTCATCATGCTCGACGTCGCCACTGGCGCCGAGTGAGGAAGGCTGGGGGCAACTCCCCTTCTGGGATAACTCTGCCAGCTCCAACGGTGGGGATCGATGCTGCTGTTCCAACCGGGAATAGCTTTGAATTGCTGAACACAGTGCGCAGAAACTCTCATGTTGCGGTGCTGAAGCGAACTCCTTCACCTGTGGAGAACACTCCAGAGAAGAAGCTAGAGCAGTCCCCTCACCGGCTGTCCTTTAAAATTTACAAAGTCTGGCGACATGTCCAGGAGTCGGTGATTGATGAAAACTGTCTCCGCCGACAGAAAAAGACGAAGCTTCGGCAGGAGGAAGACTACTCTGTGAGAACGAAAGAAGCGACGGTTACTCGAGTGTCCACTACAACGACACCCTCAACGTCAATCACTCAAAAGAAAAGGAGGCCGCAAAAAGCCCCTGTGAATAAGGCGAAACGTAAAAGCGATGGACACAAACGCCCCAAGTCTGGGGGCATGGTGGTGCACACTGTTTATATGGCTTCTGGAAAGAAGGAAAGCCGTGCTTCGACGGGTCACCGACCACTCACCCGATCCGTGACCAAAGCCCAGGAGCAGCAGCAAAAGCTTCAAGAGATGATGACTGCAATGGCCGCCCTTACCGAGCCAAAAGAAAGCTCAGAGGCATCATCGGAGCAGCGTCATGAACAAGAAACTGACGCTGATTACCTACGCAGAGTCCTCGAAAAGAAGGACAATGAAGCTGCAGAGCAAGTGGCTAATATAAAACAAATGGCGCTTCTCTTCCAAGATATGGTAGGGATGATGAGTCAGCAGAACCCTCCTGCTGAAGATCCTCCGGTTGTCCTTGAAGACGACAGGGGAGAAACGTCAAATCCTCCACTGGCTTTGTCAACAGCCAAGGAGGAGGCAATCTCCAAAGCTGACCTGGACGAATATATAGCCCAGCAGATACGGGTTCATCATGCGACTGAGGCAGCCGGTCAGATCGTCAAAACAGAATGACCATATCCGGGCTGGTATGATCAGGTACAGTACCCGCCGGGCTATACAATACCTAAGTTCCACATATATAAAGGGACAGGGAATCCGCATCAGCATGTCGCTCAATTCAGGGCCTTATGCGGCAATACTGGAGGCGATGACAAATTGATGCTTCGCTAATTCGTCGGCAGCTTGTCAGAAACAGCGTTCGAATGGTATTCCGAACTCCCGAACGATTCTGTCAAGACGTTCGCTGAAATGGAGTTGCTATTCACTCAGCGATTCATGAGCGCCAGTGAACGGGCCCCGATAGCAGCATTGATTAATGCCAGGGTAAGGCCGGGCGAGACGTGGGTTCAGTACGCTATACGCTAGCGAAACTTGTGGTCGAAATGCGAACAACGCATTGAAGAAGCGCCCGCGGTGGGCATGTTCGTGGGTACCCTAGACCCTCATTCCACTATCTCACAGTTCATGATGTTCTTTAAGCCGACCACATTCCAGGCTTTGATCGACTAGCTGGCCCAGATGGATCAAATGGGTCACAGACCTTCTCCCCCGAAGCCAGAACCGCGGAACGACAAGGGTAAAGGGAAGGCAACCTTCGTTGCGAATGCTCAGCAGCAACCCAGCACCCCAAAGCCAGCGGATCAATCGGGAGAGAGACGACGGTTCTATATTGAGAAAATGAGGCGCCCCTACTCATTCCCGCGGGATAAGACGAAGAGGCTGTTCGAGCTGGCTATGCGCAACAAGCTTATCAACCTGCCGAATCCTAGGCAACCGCTACAACCCAACGAGGCGAATAACCCCAATTATTGCCCTTATCATCAAACGGCAAGCCATCCGATTGAGGATTGCTTCGTCTTCAAGGGATGGATTGAAGATCAATACCTACAAGGCAAGTTTGCCCTTTCTGAAAAGTGGAAGGTAAATCCACCCCAGCCGCACATTCCGAAGAAGACGGACACGATGGGGATAGCTTGTTCTTTTGTCAAGGACGAAAATGATGGGGAAAACTCATCAGACGAATCCGAAGACTACGTAGCGACTTGTCATGTGATCTCTCATTCACTGGCGGATGATGAAGAGGCTCCTTGCGCCAAGAAACCAAGGGCGAACCCTGAGCCGGAAGTTCTACGGCCGTCAGACGAGTTGATTAATATCTTCCTAAATGAAATTCGTCTGAAAGCAAAAGCCAATCAAGAGCGTGAGATGGCCATACTGGAAAGAGCCAAGACACTCCCGTCAAATCAAAAGCCATCCACTGCAGATAAAAACAAATTCAAGACGAGGAAAAGGTTCGCCAAAGCCCTATCAGCGGGAATGAAGCTACCGCCCTCTGAAGAAAATACTTTCGGTGGAGTAGAGATGCATCCTAACTTCTGCTTATATCATCAGAAGATCATACATCCTACTGAAGACTGCGAATCCTTTAACTGTTGGTGGCAAGGGTATGTCACTCAAAAGCAACACTTCGACAGGACAAAATGTGAAGCTCGTAGACGTCGTAAAAGTGCGATAGATGAGCGCAAAAGAGCCGCCGCCGACTGTCATATAGCCGACTCCAAAGGATCGCAAATTATCACCTTTGGAAGCGACTCTGACGAAGAGGCTGTCCTCAACCCTCTCCTCAAGGAATTCATTTCAAAGATGAAAGAATTGAGAAGTTGTGAGGACGTTCAGCCATGCAATCGCACTCTACTCGAAAAAAATCTCGGCTCCGCAAACAAAGGATCGAGTAAAAAGGATAAAAGGAAGGGAAAAACAGCCCTCGTAACCAATGCTCAACAGCAATCGAGTGGCCCTAGACCGGTTGTTTGCCGAAACAACAAGCAGCAACCCCTCCAAGAAAAGTTGAAACGTCCTTACTCGTTTCCGCAAGATAAAACAAGCGGACTGTTCGAGCTGGCGTTGCGCAACCGACTCATAAATCTACCGGAGCCAAAACGTCCGTCACAACCAAATGACGTCAATGAGCCCAACTACTGTCCCTATCACTGAGTACTGGGTCACCTGATCGAGAATTGCTATGTCTTCAAAAACTGGGTTGAAGATCAATACCAACAAGGCAAGTTCGTCATCCCCGAAAACTGGAAGGTAAGCCCACCACAACCGCACGCATCGGGAAAGATGGAGACGCCGGGGGCATCATGCTCATTAATAGGGAAGGCCCCAGGGACCGAAAAGTCAATAAACTAGATGTTCGCCTCAAATACGGCGACGACGGACCGAAACGTCCTTAAACTAACGGCGGACCGAAACGTCCTTAAACTAATGATGGACCGCAATGTCCTAAAACTTGCAAGCGGACCGAAACGTCCTTAAAACTACTACCGCAGCATCCTCAGGCTGACGCGATAAAAAAAACAAAAAAAAACAAAAAAAAACGGTACGTCCATAAGCAAAATGGGCACGGATGAAAACCCGAAAGGGCCCCGTGAGTAAAAACAGCAGGACTGCCGGCGAGTGTTTGTGAAAACCCGAAAGGGCGCGACCTCGTTAGAAAAAGGGGGGGTATGTCCATAAGCAAAATGGGCACGGATGAAAACCCGAAAGGGCTCCATGAGTAAAAACAGCAGGACTACCGGCGAGTGTTTGTGAAAACCCGAAAGGGCGCAACCTCGTTTATAAAAAAAAAAACAAAAAAAAAACAAAAAAAAACAAAAAACTTATAGGGTCCTCTCGACCTTGTGAGGAGAAACCACCCGCGTGAGATCCTTACGACTCACAAGGGAGCAACACACTTAGGGATCCCCACGATTCTTAAGGAGAAAATACACTTGCGAGATCCTCACGACTCGTAAGGAGAACTCTCTTATGAGACCCTCACGGCTCATAAGATTTGAAAGTCTTAAGTTACAGAGACCTGAACCTGTTCTTAAGCAAATCCTCCACAACCTTCGATATTGCCCTACAAGTGATTCAGGTTTTGATCCTTGTATACAATCCACGGGCGCGAATAAACATTTCCCTAACCAAGTCCCATCCGTGACTGGGGATAAGTACGCATGATGAACAACCCTTATAAGTTCTCTCGACTTACAAGGAGAAAACCCTCTTGTAGGATCCTTACGACTTACAGAGGAACATACACTTAGGCATCCTCACGATTCCTAAGGAGAAAATACACCTACAAGATTCTCACGACTTGTAGGGAGAAATACCTTTGTGAGACCCTTACAGCTTATGAAGTTAAAAGCCTTAGTCGACAGGACCCTAACCCTGTTCGCTAAGCCACCTTTGTTCGACATCGACAAAGGCAGATGATGATTCGCTCTTGGCAATATCCCAGTAGTAGCGGTGCTGATGCCGAAATCGGTGTCTAATTTCAAATTTACGGCAAAAAACCAGCGAGCCACACATGCATACGAAATAGCCGAAATGATGGGGCAACTTGCAATACAAATCAGCAAGTAAGAATGTATACATGAAAATAGTCGAAATGATGGGGTAACTCGCAATAGAAAGCAGCGAGTAAAAATAAAATAAATAGCCGAAATGATAGGGCACCGCGAAAGATAGCCGAAATGATAGGGCAATCGCGACCTTCGCGATATAAAAGCTGAAATGATAGAGCATCGCGGAAAAAGAAACAAAATGAAAAATGAAATTTATGCCCTACAGGTGATGTTACATCAAACCCTGTATACAGTCCAAGGGCGTAAACAAAGAAGGGATCATACTCCTCTCCCGGGTTTCATCATAAGAAGAAGCCAAATCTCGACGGGTCGCAAATGACCTAGAGGTCATCTCAACACTCGTCTCGTAACAACGGATACAACTTCAAGCGAAGCGGAATAGCGGCAACTCCCAGTTCCATGGCTCGGCGATATACAAATCACCCAGAGTCAAACCCTCATTCCATTAGATACGGATACAATAAAAAGAATTCCTAGCTATATGGAACGCGACTTATGTCAATCCTGACCCCGTGGAAAACGTCCAGAGCGGATCCTGGTCCTCGCAAAGCACGACAGTGAACCTGTGCAAAGCATCCAGAGCGGAACCTAGTACTCGCCGAACACGGCAGTGAATCCGTGGGAAGCATCTAGAGCAAAAATTCCTGGCTACGTGGAACGCGGCTTATGTCAATCCTGACCCCGTGTGAAACATCCAGAGCAAAAATTCCTGGCTACGTGGAAAGCGGCTTATGTCAATCCTGACCCCGTGGAAAACGTCCAGAGCGGATCCTGATCCTCGCAGAGCACGGCAGTGAACCTGTGCGAAGCATTCAGAGCGGAACCTAGTCCTCGCCGAACACGGCATTGAACCCGTGGGAAGCATCTAGAGCAAAAATTCCTGGCTACGTGGAACGCGGCTTATGTCAATCCTGACCCCGTGTGAAACATCCAGAGCAAAAATTCCTGGCTACGTGGAACGCGGCTTATGTCAATCCTGACCCCGTGTGAAACATCCAGAGCAAAAATTCCTGGCTACGTGGAACGCGGTTTATGTCAATCCTGACCCCGTGTGAAACATCCAGAGCAAAAATTCCTGGCTATGTGGAACGCGGCTTATGTCAATCCTGACCCCGTGTGAAACATCCAGAGCAAAAATTCCTGGCTACGTAGAAAGCGGCTTATGTCAATCCTGACCCCGTGGAAAACGTCCAGAGCGGATCCTGGTCCTCACAGAGCACGACAGTGAACCCGTGCGAAGCATCCAGAGCGGAACCTAGTCCTCGCCGAACACGGCATTGAACCCGTGGGAAGCATCTAGAGCAAAAATTCCTGGCTACGTGGAACGCGGCTTATGTCAATCCTGACCCCGTGTGAAACATTCAGAGCAAAAATTCCTGGCTACGTGGAACGCGGCTTATGTCAATCCTGACCCCGTGTGAAACATCCAGAGCAACAATTCCTGGCTACGTGGAACGCGGCTTATGTCAATCCGACCCCGTATGAAACATCCAGAGCAAAAATTCCTGGCTACGTGGAAAGCGGCTTATGTCAATCCTGACCCCGTGGAGAACGTCCAGAGCGGATCCTGGTCCTCGCAGAGCACGGCAGTGAACCCGTGCGAAACATCCAGAGCGGAGCCTAGTCCTCGCCGAACACGGCAGTGAACCCGTGGGAAGCATCCAGAGCAACTCCTGACTCCGTGAAATGCGGATAAGGACAACTTCACCCATCACTTGCGGGTCCTCATGACTCGCAAGGGAATAAATTCTCTCGTAAGATCCTTACGACTTTCAAGAGAACACACTTAGGAATCCTCACGATTCCTAAGGAGAAAACCCACCTACGAGATCCTCTCGATCCGTAGGGAGAAAAGTCTCTATGAGACCCTCACGGCTCATAGAGTTGAAAAGTCTTGGGCGGCAGATCTGAACCTGCGGCCTAAGCCATCGCTATCTCGTGAAGAAATCATGGTGCTTACTCTTTTATCTGCTAATTGTGACAACATGCTGATAATAAGAGAAAGAAGAAAGCGACAGAAAGAGCATCCGATTTACATTTGATCAGGCGTTCGAGACACACTCGTTCGTGCATAAGCAAAAGATTCAGAACGAAAAATAGAGACAAGCTGAGATAAATTTTTTTCCCATTAATATTGCCAAAAGTTCTTACAATCATAAAAGCAATAAACGAAAAACATTATTATAAGGGAATAACCTCGAACCCAGGACATGGATTGAGGAACTCGAAAGCGACCCTATCTATGACTTTCCAAGCCTCGCGGACCATCCTAGTGTGCTTTCTTTCGCGAGCACAAGCGTCAGGGTCCCCCCTGATGTCTTCAACTCTCCGATAAGCAGCGAGTATAGCAAACTGTTGAAAGACCTCGTGCAAGAGATCGATAAGACTGTCTCGCCGTCTCTTTGAGATAAAGTTCAACAGGTACACCGAGTGCACCTTATCCTCAGCGGCATCCAGCGCCCTAAGCGGCTCACCGGAACAGAACAGGGGAAGCGCTTCCCAGATGGCTCCCACAATAAGCTTAAGAAGGGAGGAACGCCGGGGAAGCAGAGGATCGTTGTACACGTCGAAGCGGCTCATGATTTCAGCACACTCCGCGTTTGTGAGCTCTCGATTTTGAGAGCGGCCAATTCGGCGGATGTCCCCGTAAGAGATGATCTCGTTAAGAGCATACATATGGGCGTCCATTGTTCCTGTGAAAGAAGATTAGCAAAATTAGCAGACCGACTGATTAGGCGAATTCTTGTTAAAAAATGAGCACAGAGAGTTAAACTCCTCGAGAGCAATGCTCTACGAATAGGGGTGACGCCTATCAGATGCCATAATAATGGAAATTTGAAGAAGTCCCCCAAGAACTCTGAGATCATTATTATTAAAAGATGATATAATCTTTTAAATAGAAAACTCCATTTTTAATTTTCATTATCCATACTCAAACTCTTAAGAGTTCATCTCATTTTTAGATCAAAGAGATCTATGTCTTGACAAAGGTGCAAGATTCTGTTCATGAGTTAAGAAACCCTGAAACAGATTCCTGAGAGCCCCTCTATTTGGTGAAACCCTAAAAGGATTTTTCTTTAGATCAAAGATCTATGAGAGCAAAGCTCTATTAATTGAAATTAATTTAATTCAAGGTTAATTTTTACCTATAAAGTTTCTTTTGAGGAAAATTTAACTCTGAGAGTTCCTAAAGGCAAGAGCAAAGCTCTGGAGTTTTGAAAGTAAAAGTCATAAGGATGATAATCATCTGCTGAGGACCAAAGGTCCTATTTATAGGCATCAAGTGCCCTTTCAGCTTCCAAAGTTGCTGCAACGGTTGGAATTCCGCCACCGTTGCGCTCACGTTTGGCGCCACGTAAGCGCAACGGTGGGGGGGGGGCATTTGTTTACCCCAATTAGAGCAAAACTCTGTTCAAATTCTGAGGCGGGAGATGAAGCAACGCTTCATCTTCCCCCAATCAGAGCAAGGCTTTGTTTGAATTTCAAAAATTCAAATTTTGAAGCAACGCTTCAGATCCTCTGCGCTGCACGCAAAGCGCCACGTGTCAGAAGTTGATGCGTCAGCACAGCGCTCGAGACAGTGCGTCCAATCAGAGCAAGGCTCTTTAAAAATAAAAGTAAAGGAAGCAACGCTTCAGTTGCGCAAGCGCTGCGCTGCGCGGCACGTGTCTGCGCAGCTGCGCAAGCACAGCTGCGCAAGCGCTGCGCTGCGCGGCACGTGTCTGCACAGCTGCGCAAGCACAGCTGCGCAAGCGCTGCGCTTCGCGGCGCGCTGGGGCGTTTGCGCAAAACAGAATTGAGATTTTAAAGAAATCTTTTCTGTTCTTGTTAAAACAAGAAGATTTTCTTCTGTAAAACAGAGGCCTTTGGATCAAAGAACCAACGGTGGGGAAAATTCCCCAAATCACTCAGAGAAAGATCTTTTTAACAAATTTAACTAATTTATGGACACTATAAAAAGGACCCCAGGCCTCAATTCAAAGGCATCAACATTTTCTGAGAGAAAAAAAAGAAGAGAACTCTGAAGAATTCCTCAAGAACAAAAAAGGTAAAGACCTTCAGAAAAAGAGAAAATTCTCTTAAAAACAGATCATTGATCTAAGAACAAGATCAATGATCTTCAATAAGAAAGAAAACTAAGTAATAATAGTGCTTTGCACTTGCTTATGAACCATTGGTTCTTTGAAAACAAGAAAAACTTATTTTCTTTGATCTAAAATTGATCCAAAAGAATAAGAACAGTGCCCAGCACTTGCTAAAACTGCGCTATTGCGCAAGCCGCCAGGAAGCGCCACGTGTCAGCAGTGCAACAGCGCAGCGCATTGACGCAGCGCACTGCGCTGTTGCGCTTGCGCTCATCAGAGCATGACACGTGTCAGTTCCACATGCGCTTGCGCTCTTTAATTTGCACAAAGCGCCTGACAAGCCATGTGGGGGCACTGTCAGAGTATTTAATGCTCTGTATTATTAAGAAAAGGGACAGAGCCCAATTAAAAGGCCTAACAGGCTTAATAAAAAATGCTATGCATTTAAAAAAGGGCAGAGCCCAAACAAAATAGATGCTCTGCATCATTTATAAAAGGGCAGAGCCCAACCAAAACAAAGAAAAATAATGCAGTGAAGGGGCAAGGCCCTAGCACAGGTCCAATAGGCCAAAGACAAAAGAATATTGAAACTGGACTTAGCCCAGTCGTGGCCATAAGTCCTCAAATTAAATTGACTGAGCACGGCTGCTCCCTAAATCAATTTACATCCGGTTCGAGGGTACATCTCCGAACTCCTCTGACAGTTCTCGTTGTAATCCTTCAACGACGTCAGAGAGGTGACGGGTCCCAACGACCACACATGAATATGGACTGCGGGGTCCTTAAACTCGTGGACCGAAACGTCCTTAAACTAATGTTGGACCGAAACGTCCTTAAACTAATATTGGACCGAGACCTCCCTAAACTAATATTGGACCGAGACCTCCCTAAACTAATATTGGACCGAGATGTCTTTAAACTAATATCGGACCGAGACGTCCTTAAACTAATATCGGACCGAGATGTCCTTAAACTAAAAGACCACCACGTCCTTAAACTGGCGACGGACCACTATGTCCCTAAACTGGAATATGGACCACCACGTCCCTAAACTGGAACACGGACCACTACGTCCCTAAACTGGAACAATAGAGCCTCCAAACGCTCTTTTGCCGGACCTAAGCGGTCCCGTTTAAGTTGATCTTAGCCCCAAATACGGCTAACGTATCCTTAAACATTCAAATGGACTATAAAACTCCAAATCAACTTTGGTTCAAGGGTACATCTCTGAACTCCTCTGACACCTATCGTTGTAATTCTTCAATGACGTCAGAGAGGTGACGACTCCTGACGGCCATATAATAAAGGGATCACCACGTTAAGTTGATCTTAATCTCAAACAGGATTAACGTATCCTTAACGAACGTTTAAGTTGATCTTAGCCGCAATACGGCTAACGTATCCTTAAACTAAAAACACCAAACCCAAATCTAAGTAAATACGGATTTGGACTAATCCACGTCCTACGGGCGACGGCATTACTCAGTCTCCGTATACGATCCACGGGCAACCACAGACAAAACAAACACACACGACACGAAGTGAAATTCTGGAGAAGGAGAAAGTTGTTACCGCGATGCGGTAGCGTAATTAACTGCAGGGGCTTGCGCCTGCAGGGAAGAGCGTCCCCGTAATCAAAAACCCCTCAAGCGAGGGGGAATCTGACGAAGTCTGCTACATCGGCCGCATCCGTCTAAACCTCCGAAACACGGTGCCATAAATCAACTTGGCATCTTCGGAGAGGTAGATGGATAAAACCATATAGCATCTGCCCCGAATCTCAGGCAAGACGTCCTCATGTCTCGGCCGCCGTTCGGAGGGGAACAACCCCTTCACAATCCATGTCTAGTCTCGAACAAAGTTTGGAAGAATTTCGGGTAGTTTCGTGTCGCCAGATAGAGGAATTGAATGCATCCATGGCCGCACTCATACAAACTAACGAACCAGCAGCTAGTTTCCAACCAGCTCCGCATTTTACAATGTATGATGAGGTGATAGGACAATTTGAGAATTTGAGTAGTGAAAGTGAGCAACCCATCTTTCAGAATCAAACCTATCTAATCTCAATTGAATTCCCCAGCTCCAGTTTCGAAAGTCTATCAAGTAATCTAAATAATTCACCAATTGAAAATAGAATGTTTGATGAGTTCTGCGACTACGTTGTGTTTGATTTACCCGATTGTGAAGGGTCCATTTCAAGTGAAACCACTACCACTCTCTTTGATCTCTACACCTCCACTCTAGAAAAACAATTGATTGAAAACCATGCTTTTGATGAGATGTCTGAGAAATTTAACTTTCACTTGATTGAGAATATCGACACTGGGAATATTTTGGATGATGAACCCACAATTTTGGATGAGTTTTTCTCACCAATTCATTATATCCTTTCACTTCCATATGGGTATCATCCCGAACCGTTAACAGATTTTTCCGAACCCCATATGCATCTGGATGTTGTTGATGATGATGAATGTATGGATGAGCTGAATTTTGAGGAGAATTTTGAGGATATCATTGAGAATGAATCAGTTTTACTATATGAGTCGGATTTTCCAATTCATCCTGTCTCTTCCTGACTGTGACTATTCTCCTGAATGTTTGAACGATATCATTCCTCGATCACTTCCCTCCTTCCTTTCCATCGTTTCCACTTCGCAAGACGTCGTATCAACTTTTTTTCCTACGTTTGAATCACCAAGTTCGGTCGGCCCATATTTTCTTGCAAATCTTGAGAGATTTGACCCCATTTCTCAACATATTGATAAATTAGTACAATCCATTTTTTCACTTCGATCATTACCGACTGTACTAATTTATTCAATCCATTTTCAATCTCAAGTTCGTGCTCCATTTTTTCTCCCCTCCGTTCATCTTCTTATATACCGAGACCGTATATCGCTTCCACCCACACAAGGTCTCGTGTATTCTTCATTTCTTTTCTCTTCACGTTCTTTCTCCAACCATTGCATCATCACGATAAAAAATTTGAATGGTTGGTATTAACTTTTGTTCTGTGTAAGGCCTTGTATAGATTGAAACTGTTCTCCCCCCTAACTTTAAGCTTCACCGTTTAAACAGTGGAAACACTGTTTTACTTAAGTTTGGGGGGACCTTTTTGTGTATATATATTTTATTTGCTTTTTCTTTTATAAAAACAAAAAAACAGGAGAGCACCAACAAATTTTGACCCCTCAACAATTTTGACTCTCTTGGTGTAGCATGACAGTGAGAACACTGTCAAGTTTAAGTTTGGAGGTGAGCTCGGTAAGCCTTCTATGTTTGTATTCATGTGTATATTTTTTATTTGCATAATTATTTTAAAAACCTATAAAAACTGAAGAATTTTCCAAAAAAATATAAAAACTTTGTTGTCAATATAGCTAGTAGGGTAACTTAGATTTTTATTCCGAAAATTTAGCTTGATAGGTTAGGAATAACTAAATCCTAGGTTTAGGAATTGAAAACCCTAAAAATAACCATCCTTCGGTTTAACCTTGGTAACTATACGTCCTTACAGTTTTTAAAAAAAAAAGTGATCTTAAGTTCAGTTCTTAAGTTAATTCGAGATGAAGAGAAAGTATTGAAAACTTTATTGAAGAATAAGTCTGAAAAATAGTTCATATTCTTGAGTTCAAATTCAGAAAGTATATACCCTATAAATCGCACTTACACGCATCTTGAAACTTGGGATAATAGAGAATACCTAGAAATACTCTTGCCTGAATTCATAGTATGAAAGAACAAACGGTATTTAAAACTAACCACTAAAAGAGTATCATTGAAAAATACATCTGGTCTTGAAAAGAAAAAAAAGAAGAGAAAAAGAAAAAGAAAAAATATATTATAAGACCTAGAAACTGCAATTTACGCTTTAATAAATTCACACATTCAGTAATCGGCTGATTAGTGCCTCAAGAAGAAGTAGTAATCGCATGAAAGGTGTGTGAGAAAATTCGTCCACCATTAATGAAAAGAAATAGTATTAGGTATTAAGACAAGGGTACCATAACTTGAATTGAATTCTTGAGTGTAGGGATGAAATTCACACACACGTAAGGGTATACGATCGATATTTGGAGGAGAGGTAGGGATAAAGAATAATTCTTATGTTTTCCGTAAAGACGATAAAAATTCTGGATTGGAAACTGCGCTTTAGAAGGAAGACTCAAGAGAAACTGAGATCTTTATAAACTGTCAAAACGTATAGGATCTTAGGTTGAATGAATAAGAGGTGTGAAGAATAAGGGATGGCTATTTTTAACTTAGGATGATAGAGTTTCTAACTTAGATGCTAAACCGTAGGATTAGAGTCGACGTTAACTTATGAAACTAGTTTGACGGGACTTTGTGGGTAGTATCAGTTGAAAACTCTCAGATGACAACACTCCTCCTGCTAGGAACACCTAGAGATTTAACGACTTGTTGCATACGCTAAGTGTAACCGTGATGCCTACGAAAGTGAGCTTATGACCTTTTGAAAATAAATGGTTTTGTTCGGGACGAGCAAAAGATAAGTTTGGGGGTATTTGTTCACACCAGAATATTGCATTTAATACCGCCCATTCTTCTGCTCGTTTGTATATAGGTATGTGCTTTTGATCCGTGTTCACTACATGATTACAGGTTACAGGTTCTTAGTCCAGAATAACGCAAATCACATAAAATCTCTACAGTTATGACAAAGTTCAGAACAACTGCCAAAAACAGATAAAATCCGGGTTTCGGTCATCCACACCCATCAAATGTTGTTTACCAGTTCAAGAGATAAGACGAATACAGCGGTCATTCGTGTTTCGGACAAGCACAGAGCACGAGGGAGGCAGCACAAGAAACAAGGTGTGTAACAACTCTAAAATCTTTGTACGGAAATTTTTTGTTAATATACAAGAAATGAGTTTTACAGCCTGAGTTTGAGTTATAAGTAACTTTTGTTAAATAACAACAAGAACCAACTTGTAGCTCACTGGTAAAGCCTTTGCACTGCTGTGACGTAGCCCTTGTGTTCGATTTCCATCAGACACAATTATTTTTTTCTGAATTTTTTTAAATTTTTGGAAGCTCAAAAGATTGTACATGCAATATATGGGGAAATGAAAAGTTCAGAAAAATCAAATATGTGGAAAAGGGTTTAAATACTGAATTGATCAAATGGCACGAATCTCGAGCAAATGCCTCAAGATCGACCGGCCGAACTTGAATAAAAACCGACACCGACGGTCGGATGAAGGCCAATGAAGCTCGAGCTTTGCACACACACCTCTTCAGCTACCCCTAACCCCTCTGCACCATTTGATTTTCCTGCAATCAAACAGAGACCTTTTATTTCATAATTAAACATAATTTTAATGCTTTTAATCCACATTTTTAATTCCCAAATCCTAATTCTCCACTATAAATACCACCTGCTATCTTGGCTCAACACCATTCTGAAAATTCTAGCCAAAACTCTCTAAAAAGTTCCTAGTGCAAGTGAAGTAAAGTGGAGTCAGCGAGCAAGTTGGTTCCGGCGAAAATCGAAGTCAATTTTAGAGCTCCCGCGACGACACCCTTTCCTTCTTAACCCTTCTTTGAGTTTTCTAAACCGTAAGTCCCTCCCAAATCTCCTTCTTTCTATTGAAATTACTCTTCAAATTTTATATCGGTAAAAGTGGAGTTATTACCGACATCTTCTTTTCTAAATCTCCTTCTTTACAATTTAATCAATATAATTTTACTACATCACTTGTAACCTTAAACCCTAATGTTTAGAATTAAATTTCATCAAAATTCTCATGTGAAACAACCATAGTAGAACTTTTTTATTAAAATACCTTGAACTTTATAAACACCTCTTTTAGTATTTTTTAAAATAATACCTTTAGGAAAACTTCACGGGGTAACGACTTACCCCACACGCACACTTGGTTCCATAGCACGATACCTCTTTTGTATGAATATTTGTTACGATGAAAACTTTACAATAAAATACCTCCTACTTTAAAACCGGATTTCTTTTAAAATGGTATTTCATTTCCTTTGCGATTATACATCTACAACCCTCTTTAGGGGACCCGCTAATGGATGATGCGGATTATTGCACATTCTTGGGCTAGTAGAGCGAGATGCAGACCTCCTCACGGAGTATTCGATCTCGAAAGGATTTAAATACGTTTTTAAGAAATACGAATTTTCTAAATAAAATAAAATTATTTTTTTCTTTAAAATTTTTATATAAAATTATAAATCCATATTTTCAAAATATAATGAAACGATATTTTTCTAAAAATGAAAGATTAACAAATGACAATAAAATACCATCAAGATACCAAAAATGATAAGTTTTTCAATAAAATACCATGAACTTTCAAATGCTAAGTATTTATCATTAAAATACCTAAATACTTAAAATCCATGCTCATGAAAATCCTAAATAATACTAATCACCCTCGAGCTTTACTTTTTAATTATATTAAAAATATTTTTCATAAAACACCCTCGAGATATATAAAACAATATTTAAGGAATTTAGTAAATATAGGTTTAAGCGGGACCAATTCTCTTGAGCCCCAGGGAGCCGGAGAAAGTGAGTGCTTGTCTATTTAAGGTAGACAACTTAACGGAGTTATCAATAGTAATTGTCTTGGAAAAAAACACAAATTCTGCCGTCCATGTGCAGAGTTACCGATGACTCCCGAACCTAATTCAAGAGCTAAATCTGTTTACAAGTGTCTGACTCAGTCTGAGTCCAAATTCAAACCTGAATCCAAAAATCAAACATGAATACTTGATCATGAAAATGAATACTTGAAATCAAACATCAATATCAAATATGTATACTTGACTTGACTTGACCGAACCATGGTTATAACTTGACATGACTACTTGAATACTTGATTACATCCTGAACATGAATACTTGAACATTTTGTATCCATGGTTTCGGCAAGACTTGTAATTATAATACAATACAATACGCGGGGATAAATGGGGAGATTGGTACGGAACGTATATCCTGACACGAGAGGTCACTTAAAAGACACCTATATGAATTCACGTGCCGTTGTCCCGTGGTTTATGACAGGGCCTTGTACTACATGTTACCATAGTCCACGGGGTAAGATGGACTCCTCTCGTATACATAAATACATTCTTTATCAAGTTACAAACAAACACGTTATAATAACTATCATATACCAGTAATCAATTAAATACAATTTACCTGTTCATTTCACATTACTTGTTATATTCTCTTTCTTCTTTTGGGACTTACCGAGCGTTAGTTCGCTGACGACATTTCTTTCTGTTTCTTTCTTTGGAGTGTTCATCAGGAAGACCGGTCACTGAAGAGATTGAGCCGAGCCAGGAGGACTTGGACCAGCTTGCGGCACATCCCGACTTCTAGTTCCTTGTACTTACTTTTCTATATGCTATTGTGTAGGCACTGCTTTATATCATTGTATCTTTTCATTTTCAAACAGTTGTATGTAAAAATGAATGTAAATAAAGTTTCTGTTTATTTTATAATACTCTTGTCATTCTTGTATATTTTTATATATTGCTTAATTACGCTTAACGTATTTATTTCTTAGTAAATACGTTGTGGCCTGCCACGTTATCATTTCCGTCTACTGGGAAGCGGGACGTGACAAGGTGCGCGGAGCTCGAGAGAGATAAAGGCCAAAAGTCAAAAAGAGTTGCCATTTTGGAGCATTAAAAATCTGAGAATATTTTGGAACCATTTTATATTTTTGAACCTGTTAAACAGAAGAACAAATCAACATGCGGAAGCACAGAAAAAATGAGGCACTAATTCTACCAAATGAACGCGGAACTGCGGCTAATGGTGGGTATAGGCGGCGGAACCGCGGCCGTTACATGGCACCCCGCGACCACTTTTCACGGGTAGTTTTGTAAGTTTATATGGACTCAGAATATGGCCCTAGGGTTTCAGTCCTCTGTCTATATATATTTCAGATTTGAGCCAACCATGAATGCTTTTTCTTTACTTAAATTTAGTTCAGTTTAGTGTGTAGTTTCTTCTTCTTCATCTATTCTCCATGAAAATTGTAGCTAGAGCTTTTTCAGTGGAAAATTAATGAAGATGAGGTTTTTTTTAATATCCTGTATCTTTATTTTCTTGTATTGTATTTTAATTCTTAGTGTAAATTTTATTATTTGTTATTAAAGTAGTTGTTGGTTTTCTTGTTCTCTTTTCTTCTCTTCTAATTCGTATTTTCAAGCCATGATTCTCAATGGAGTCCCTTGCCTAGGTGAGGGCCCAAGTAGTTAGCTTGTTATCTTTGTAAAACCATAATTTTCCATTCTTTCTTCTCTTCTTTCTTGTTTTTATTTTCTTTTAATGTGTGAATAATTTTCACACTTGCTAGGGCTAAGAAAGGTTAGTATGAGGGATGGAAAATCCCTTGTGTTTTTATTCGCCAAACAACTTAAAGTGAAGCTAGACCTAACAAATACAACCCCCTCACTTAGACACACTATAAGTGACATATAGCCGTGACCTAAGTTGAGAATTTCTTTAGGCGCACTACAACGTGATATGTAGTTGTGACCTAATTGGAGATTTGGTTGTGTATGTTTGGCTTAGGGTTGGAAATAAGAGAATGTAATGGACGGACAATGGGCATTAGGTATGGATTTAGCGTTGGAAATTTTGCTTAAACTCGCAAATCCCATTCCTGTGTTCTCCTAATCCCCGCTACTTCCGATTATTCCAACATCATTTCACGAATGACAAAAGATAAGCACAAGACTAATTCTAACATTATTAACCAACTCTAACCCTAACAAGTTCTTTTGAACATAAAATACAAACACTTAGGATAGAGTTGAACAAACATATACATTTTCACTTAACTTGTCTAAAACAAGAACGAAAACATACCATCTCGCAGTGGACGACTCGTACTCAACCGGCTAGCTACAAGCAAAACCGATTTGATTGCGGTAAGTAGAACGAATAGAACAAGTAGAACGCATAGCATATCGCGGCGTTCCGCTAACAATCACTCATTTAACCATGCTCTCGCCGGTTGACTCATCTTACCAATTGTATCCATGTGCATGTTATGAACATTAGGGTCTGAAGCTAGACCGGCTTTGTACATAAGTTCATGTAGATATGAATTTTTAAATTTCCTATCAAAATTCTGTTTGAAGTGCCGCACGCAAAACCTATGGAGTGTCGTCGAAAATACAACATCTATCGGAAATGATGCATAAGTCTGTTCTAGCATTAACCGATATGATACTTTTGATTTGACGAAAAAACCATGTCCAAGACGAAGTATTTTCACTCTCAACAATAGAAAGCGCCAACGAAAATATACCGTTATTAGCATCAACACCTGTAGCAATCAACATCCAACCTCTGTACTTGCCATAAAGATATGTTTTATCCACGCACAATACCGGCCGGTAATGTGTGAAACCAGTTGTGCAAGGAGCAAAGCACCAGAAAATTCTTTGAAACTTGACACACCCTCCGGTCTTTGTTTCTATGGTTCTTAATTTGTATAAATAACCCTGGGTTTGAAGGTTTCACGACTTCCATAAAATGGACTAGCGAGTTGTATGAGCTTTCCCAATCTCCAAATATCTTGCATAATGCTTTTTTATGAGCATCCCATGCCTTCACATAGGAAATATGAAGATTACACTGTCAACTAATATAGAGTCGTATCTCTCGAGGAGGCACCATCACATCTGTACGGATAAGTGGCATGATAAGTGAGCAAATGTACGATGAAGTACAATTCCTGTGATTTTTTTCTAGAATGGGATTGAAGCAAGTGTGTTCCAGGTTGTATTTCGTGACTTTCTAAATTTTGGATCTTTTGGATAAATATGCATGCAACCTCCACTTACATTCAAGAGCTTTCATATATATCACGGTATAGTACGTCTTATTTGATTTTTCGGTTTTAAACGTAACATTTTTTGTAATAACCCATGACTTCAATTTGTAAATAAGATCTTCTTTTTCCAGAAACATATTTTCAACACTTACGCAATCTTCCATTGCTACACTCGCTTTCAAATAAGGCCCATCATTTACTTCTGCTGCAGTTAGATCTACCCAACTATCATCTTCCGACGGATCGATGCCGGGATCTTCTAGTTCGACAAAATTATTATTCATAACCATGTCATCAATCAATGCAATATCACGAACTTCGTTCAATCCAGACGCATAAGCCACACTATCCTGATCTTGATGATCTTCATCAGCTTCATCATTATCACTGTCACCCATATCATCACCATCATAAACATTATCAATATCAACATTAGGCTTAGATGCAATAATTGATGGTTTGGGTCGGTATATTATGGATAGATCATGTTGAAAAGAGCGGAATGATGTGGATGGACAGGCTTGGAATGCACTACTTGAACCATATTGGAATGATACAGACGGAAAAGCTTGGAATCCAAGGGTTTGGGAAAATCTGCATTTAGTATATAAAATTTATTAGCATTTTGGTATTATGAAGAAAATAAATATAATCACCAATTTAAACAAATTTAGCCTTGGAATGCATCGTTTGTTTCATGAGGGAATGTTGTGCTTGATAAACCTTGTTGTTCTTCAGGTGTGCATGACACTACAACATGGGTTTATGAAAATCTGCATTTAATATATAAAATGTATTAGCATTCCGGTATTACAAAGAAAATAAATCTAAACACTAATTTTAACAAGTTCACTCTTGAGTTTGAAGGTGTGCATAATCAGGTGTGTAGTCTTATCTACTGAGATTAAATGTATCATTGTTAACCATGCGACTGCATCCTCAAGAACTACATCCAGCGTTGCCATAAAAATAGTTTGTCGAATCTACATCCGATACTTACAACTGTTCTTTCTCAACTAAAAGTTCAAAAGGATGCTCAGTTTTTGCCAAACCAAATTCTATCATTATAGAGGTTGTTTCATCGTCTATAATAACAACCATTGCATTTCCACTAAATTGAGGCCATATACAAGTTAACTTAACATTACTTTCTCGCGGATCGTATTTCGTGATTTTAAACATTTTATTCTCAAGTTCACTGTAAGTACTTGATATTCCTAATCGCATAGGTCTTGCACACCCGCCCACTTACTCGGGACCTTGTGCGCTTATCACAATCTTACCATCGTACTTACATAGAATAATTAAATTTGAACTTGGAATTATCTTATATGAAACAATATCAACCCAACAATAAGTATTATACGTTAACAACTTAGAATAATTTGCATAGTTATGATAACAATCACTAAAACTTAAATAAAGAGTAAACAAAAAATAAATTAACTTTGTACCGGTGTAGGTTAAAATAAATTAACTTAAATAAAGCTAAAAAAAATTATGCCTTTGCGCAAAATCGGATCTGCGTTTCGTTCGTTGTGCTAACGATTACTACTCCAATCAAACCGACTTGATTACACCGTAATAATCTCCTTGCTTGACTTCACACAAATCTTCAAGATCTATCGGGAACTTTGATAGATCTAAAGAATGGGGTTTATGAGTTAGAGTTAGAATGATGAGAAAGGGTTGACTGGTACTTGTAGTGTTTTTTTTTTTGCAAAGTGGATTCAAAGAATCTGTCTTGCCACATTTTGTAGAAAGGCGGGTTCCTAGAATCCGCCTTTCTACAAATTGTCGAAAGGTGGGTTCTGAGAATCCGCCTTCCCAATATTTTTGGAAAGACGGGTTCCAAGAATCCACATTGCCTTTATATCGGACCCAAAAAATTGGAGCCATGCTTACGTGGCTCCAAACCATTCTATTCTACTAAATATAAATTTTAACAACCTATTTTAATAAATTCAATATTAATTTACCTCGAAACCAACCACCACCACCACCAATTTTGCTATCAGAAGTTGAATGAGGTGACTTGTTAAACTACAGCCCTACAGTTTATGTCCTGTGGCAAGCTTCATAATCTGAGGGCAACATTTAATAATTTTGTTAAACTTATGAAACCTGGCCTTATCCTAGACAATATAATAAAGTTTAAATAAAGTTTAAAATATTTATTAAATTGAATCCTTAAGCTTCACCCTGCACATGGTGTGTTAATTTTAGGCCTTTTTCTTGTGAAACGCTCTTATACCTTGGTCTAATTCGAAAACCTACTTGATGTTTCTCCGAAACCCAATACCATATGTTCTTTAATTCCGTTATCTCTTAAGTTTCTGTTGTTAAATCCCGGCCAAAAGTCATATTTGCTCGTTCGCCAAAACGACAAAGTATGACTTTTTAAAGTTCCAATTCCTCGAAGCCGCAACAGATGGTGGATGTGGTGGAGTCGAGGGTGCAAGCGGTAATTGGATTTCTCATATTCAAACTAGGGTTTCATCTGATCTATTGAAAATTAAAGGTATTCCCTCTTGCAACCCTAAATCGTCAGATTTGCTCATGTTCTTCCTCATATGTTTTCACTTTTCACCAATTTACATATTATTGATGCTGTAGACCTACGCCGAGAGTTTGCCATCATTTGAGTTACCCTGCAACAAAAAACACGAAAAAAAAAGAACTAGGGTTAGCTGCAAGGTTTTAATTTGGAGAAGAAGGGGAGGCAACAACTTTAATTCCGTATACAGGGCAATACTGAAAGGTAAAAACGAAAAATAGGGTCACAGGCGTTGCACATGATTCATTTCCCATTGTTTTTCCACAAAACTTAACAGAATAAAAGTTCAAGGGGGTAATGATGTAACAGAATTAAAATACAGGGTATATTAGGTAACGGAAGAAGGTTATGTAGGTTTTCAAGAATTAGACCTAACAGAAGAAGGTTATATGGTGCGGGGCACATAGCCCAGTGGTGGGCAATAGGAGTTTATGGAGGAAGACCCGGGATCTTTTATTCAAAACAATCTTCTTAATTTTGATGGAAAGTCCAATGACTAATATGTAATCATAATGGGGTAGTTTGCCAGGTGGCAGCTCAATCAGGAACCTGACATAGAGATAAGATCCAGAATCATATTATGAATAGCAAAGGAGCAGGATTTTCTATGGATAAGAATTAAAAAGAAGCCAAATTTCTCTATCATCATTCATCAGTCTCTTTCCTTGTTGTCCTTTGTGGCTCTAAAACTGAAGAGGGACATATCAACCCTTCTTCTTTCTTCACTATAAACTAGACATTTTAGACGAGTGAGAGTGAGAGAGAGAGAGAGAGAGAGAGGAGAGAGAATGGGAAAAGGAGGAGATGGAGATGAAGAGAACATGGCAGCGTGGCTTGTTGGTATCAACACTCTCAAGATCCAACCATTCAAACTCCCCCCTCTTGGTAATATATATTCCCCCCTTTCATTATTGTTAGTTTTATTATATTGTTATATTCTCAAATTTCTTTTTTAATGGTGCGATGATTTCTTCGATCCCTAGCTTCATTTCAAAATTAACTTTGATGGGTTAAGTTTTGGAGTTATCAACTCCAACATTAAAAAAGAGAGAGTTGTTTTCTCCTCCTCTTTAGGAGTTCAGAGAAAAATTAAGAGGTTGGGTAACTTGTGTTGTGGTTTATCTAAACTCCACAATGAAATGAAAGCCAAAATTGTTAGAAAATTGGAGTTGAGTCAGGCCACTCCACAAACCTCTATATATCCTAACTTAACTCCAGAGCCAAACATGCCCTTAGGTATAGTTAGTTTCTTTTTCTTCATTTCGTTAAATTTTCCTCCCACACTATTCATTTTACCTTATTATACTTGTGTTTATAATTCCTTGAAAGGCCCACACGATGTTCGAGTGCGGATGAAGGCTGTGGGTATCTGTGGCAGCGATGTTCATTACCTCAAGGTTCAATATTTCATCTCCTTATAGTTCATTCATTCTTCCATTTACGATAGTTGGAGGATTCGGATTCGAACCTCTCACAACCCAATTAATTAGCTAATAAATTCTCATTTTGTGAGCTAGTAAAGCTCCCCGCTTGCATTAGGTTATTTATGACCTATAATTCTAATAAAGAAGAAGTGCCTTAAATTTCAAACATACCATCTACCATGTTTTACACTTTACTTTGTGTTATTTGGGTTAAATTGCTGGAAACCAACTTTACTTTTGACCGAATAGCTGGAAACCACCCTTAATTGGAGAAACCTTCAGTTTCGCCCCCTGTTTTTACGTATATTTTTTTTTTCAAGATTCTATTCATTTGTATAAAAAAAATTCCACTCGGTTTATTAGAAAAAAAATCCACTCGGTTAAAATAATAACTACAATTTATTAAATCTAAAAATAGATAGAAATTTGGAGGAGAGGACTGCAGGTTTTTCTTCGAACTAATGCTAGTTTTGCTAATCGGGTAAAGGTAAAGGGGATATTAGCCTTTTATTGATGGTTATTGATTCTTATTCTTGTCACTCGTCCAACAAATTCTCTGATATATTATAGATGAAAAATGAAATTGATTTTGCTTATGATTTTTTGTTACTCAATAATGTAGACCATGAAGTTGGCGCATTATGTTGTGAAAGAACCTATGGTGATTGGACACGAATGTGCTGGGGTGATCGAAGAAGTGGGAAGCGAAGTGAAGTCTCTATCCGTGGGGGATCGTGTGGCGTTAGAGCCCGGGATCGGTTGCATGCGCTGCAAACGCTGTATCGGTGGAAGATACAACCTCTGCCCCGACATGAAGTTCTTTGCCACTCCACCCATCCATGGCTCTCTTGCTAATCAGGTATCCTAGGTTCTTAGATATAATCAAATCATGAAATGCGAATCAGTTGAATATCTTGCAAATATTACAATGTAATTATATAGCCCATTAGTAGAGCTTATGATACCTCTCATTGGTAGGTGGTGCATCCTTCCTATTTATGTTTCAAACTTCCCGAAAACATGAGCTTAGAAGAAGGGGCGATGTGCGAGCCCCTTAGTGTCGGAATCCATGCTTGCCGTCGAGCTAATGTGGGCCCAGAGACGAATGTTTTGATCATGGGAGCCGGACCTATCGGATTAGTCACCATGCTCTCTGCGCGTGCTTTCGGTTGTCCAAGAATCGTGGTAGTAGATATCGATGATTATCGTCTTTCAGTTGCAAAATCTCTTGGTGCAGACACCGTTGTAAGAGTTTCCACCAATATCCAGGTCCGTTCTCTTCATTTAGCATGCTACAAATTCTCATAAAAAAATTACAAAAAAATACAAAGACATAAGATAAATCGGTAAAACATTGTTAAAAAAAATCATATAGGATTTAGTCATCGCCAATCTATCTTGATGGGAAAAGGCTCTCTGTTGTACATTTCACCAACTCTGCGTGCATGGTGTACGTACATGCGCACACATCCCCAACATAGCGATATCTCAATGATCATTTCATCACTTTTAGGATGTACAAGAGGAGGTACTTAAAATACAAAATGCCATGGGCACGGATATTGATGTGACCTTCGATTGCGCTGGCTTCAGCAAAACAATGTCAACCGCCCTAAACGCGACGAGTAATGGTGGTAAAGTTTGCCTTGTGGGGATGGGGCATAATGAGTTGACAGTACCTCTAACCCCAGCTGCAGCAAGGTAATCTTTTTTCCTGCTATAAACGTGTAAACCTTTATAGTATTTTAATGTAATTTATAAAGTTTATGGTATTTCAGTATAAATAATGCGCTGAATTGATAATTTTATCATACTGCAGAGAAGTCGACGTCGTCGGCATTTTCCGCTACAAGGACACTTGGCCTTTATGCATCGAATTCATAAGAAGCGGAAAAATCGATGTGAAACCGTTGATAACACACAGGTATGGGTTTTCACAGAAGGAGGTTGAAGAAGCCTTTGAAGTGAGTGCTAGTGGCAGCACTGCAATTAAGGTTATGTTTAATCTCTAAATACCAATGTAAAACTAAAAAATGCAGTATTTTTCATATTTTGTCTTTGAAATAAAGGGGAAAAATCTAGTGCTCTGTAAGATATGTATCTGCCCCCCTTCTTGTTCTCTAAAATAAACTGGTTGGTTTACCTGTTATGAGAATATTTATTTTGTTTTCCTGTTGGTGATGTTACATTCCTCTTGTTCTATGATGAAATATTGCAAGGAATTTAATGTGCCTGATTTACTTTCATCCAAAAATAAATCATGGTTTGAAGTTTTAGGTGGTTAACTTGTTCAAGCTCGGCTCGTTTATTTGTCAAACGAGTCCGAGCCGAGTCTTGAGCTTTATCAAGCCTATTTAAAATTTAGAATATATATATATATATATATATATATATATATATATATATGAGATTAATGGAGGAAAGAGGCCATAGGAGGGGATTTCCTCCTATGGCGTGGATAAAATACAAACTCCGCCATTTTTTCCGACGATCGTCACCCATCATCATCATCGTTATCATCTAAGATGTGTGTACACCAAATTTCATGTGATTCCATAACTTTTTCACCGTTGATTTAGTGGGTTCAAAATTAACGGTTTACCGACAATAGAACTTTTTATATTGGTAAATCAACGGTGAAAAAGTTGTGGAATCACTTGAAATTTGGTGTACGCACATCTTAGATGATAACGATGAAGATGATGGCGGCGGATCGTCGGAAAAAATGGCGGAAGTTGTATTTTTTCCACGCCATAGGAGGAAATCCCCTCCTATGGCCTCTTTTCTCCATTATTCTCTCTCTCTCTCTCTCTCTCTCTCTCTATATATATATATATAAAACATGAGTAGTGAAAGATATTGTTGTTACTAAATGAACGGGCTAGTTCTTGTTTAAAACCTTGTCAAGATCTAGATTCTTTGATATTGTAGAATTACAATACTTGACTAAATATTTATGACAATATAAATTTCATGTTAAATAGGTACCATATGAATATAAGAAATAATTGCTGGGCTTCACCTGGCCCAATAGCCATCCCTTCTAGTAGCCTATATATGTGATATATATTGCTAGGGTTAATTAATCTAATTAAGAAATAGAGGGATCTAAGAGATGGTTAGGGTTTGAGACGTCGCCTTCTCTTCTCCAAGTTCTATCGAGAGTTGGCTTGCGAGGTGATCACGTGGGAGATTCTCACTCATCAAGGGTGTGGTTTCTCTCCGGCTGTTATAAGACGGTGGAGGTCAAAGTTCGTTGTGATAACGTGGGCGAGCATAACGATTCCACCACTTTCGGGTTAAGGTAATCTTTTGTAGAATTGTGTAGATCTACTATTCCGCTACCATGATTTGATGTTATGATCTATGCATTTACATATTACATTGGTATCAGAGCCTTCAATGCCCACATTCGAGTTCGTAGTTAGAATTATATTTTAAAAATTATGGCAACTCAAAGTTGTGTTTTATTATATCTAAAAGTTAGACCAAAATTTTTTTTTTATCAATTTTTATAGTTTTGCGATTATTAGGATGGTTGACGGAAATAGATTTTTAGAACCATTTAATTTTATTTTCATGTATCATATGTCGTCTAAATTAAATCTATTTTTTTTGTGACGTTGTGATGTTAAACAATTTGTTTCTTGATGTGAGAATTGACCATGGATCAAAATTTTGAGGATATATTGTTTTTGCTAAAGATTGGAACTTATTTGTAAATTTTTGGTGAAATTTTACGATGGATAGGCCATAAAGTTTTTGGAAAAGCAAAATCTTTAACCTTAAATTTTTTTAGTAGATACGTGGGATTTGAGATAAGATATTTGGTTAGCCCAAACATTTTATTATTTGAAAAATAAATCTAGAATTTTTAAAAAAGATTTTTATGGATTTTAAAAAAAAAAGATTTTAAACTATTTATTTCAGATTTTTTATTTTAAAAACAAATCCAGAAAATTTAAACTTTTTTAAATAAAAAAAAGACATTTTTCGGGTTTGGAGCAGCCCAGAGCCACTGGGCGCTTGCACGTGCTGGACACGTGCAGGCCATGCACAGTTGGGCCTGGGTTGATCCTGCACGTGCAGGCCAGCCCAAGCTGAGCCACGTGCACGCCAGGCCCTATTGAGCCTGGGCTGACCCAGCAAGCCCAGCTTGCAGGGTCATATTTTTTTAAGAAAAAAATAGAAAAGGTTTCTTTTCTCTTCTGATTTTTTTTTTAAATTCAGAAAATATTTTTTTCCTCTTAAATAATTCTAAAATTTTAGAAATTTTTTAGAGAAGGTACATGCATGCTATCTAAAAATTTTATTTTGGGCTTTAAGAGACATAAAAACCGTTTAAAACATTGGAAGTTTTAGATCTTTTTTACCATCAAATTTTTTTAGAAAAATTTAAATTTATTCTCACATAAAATCTTAGGGATTGTCTGGGTAGTTTGGTCCAGTGGGAGCGCCCGGGGCGCATGCTAATTTCACGAGAAACAGAAAACCATAATAAAACAGATAAGATTAAATAGGGTAGTATAATAAAAAGTAAAATTTGTTAGATTGTTTTGTTGTATATTGTGATGTATATGATATACTTAATGAATAAAGACGCATGCTGCATTCATTAATAAAATCTGACAAGTTTCAAGCGGGAGATTTCGTGATAGAACTATGAATTAAGATTCAACTACCCTATCTAGTCCGCTTCAAGAAATCTTTAAACCGTTTTTCAATCATTTTAATAAAATCTTAAATTTAATAATTTTGAAGGATGTGGTTGGGGGCGTAGGCTTTCTTCTCTTTCTTCGAGGGGTGAGTTTATTATTTTTATTAAGATAGATTGAAGAAGAAACGTTCTTTAGAAAAGAATAATACTCCATTAAACGCTAATAGTTTTAACGTACTTAAAATGAATTTTTGTTTTAAACAGATGATTTCCAAAACGATTATCACCGATTTCACCAAGGGCGACAAGCTAAACGGTGATAATTTCTTCAACTGGCATCGAAAGATCTAATTCCTACTAAATGAGCAAAAAATGTAAGACTATACTGAGGCAGAAATGCCTGAATCGGAGCAAGTCTCCACTTAGCAGCATAGGAGGGTTAATGGGCAGTACAAGAGCTAGGTCCAGAAAAATCATTCGACGCGGTATATTATGTTAGCCGCAATGAGGAACGATCTCATCGGTGAGTTTGAGAACTATCCGACAGCGAAGAGACTCTGGGAGGCTCTTGACGCTCGCTTTGGACTTGTCTCACCGATGCGGATCCGGGCTCTGACTATCAAGCTGGATTCGTACAAGATGACTGCAGGGTAGGACATCAAGTTTCATCTTCGTGTGATGACATCGATGATCAGGGATCTCAGAATTACTGGAGTTGCACTCAGCAACGGGCAGCAAATTCAGGCCGTCAGCTGGGCTTTGCTCGATTCCTGAGATGATCTCAAATTCCTTTTAAGCCATGCTGAGAACGTGAATACATTCGAGGACGTAAAGACTAAAGTTGAGTTTGAAGCGGAGTGTAGGGACGCCCTCAAGGCTAAGAAGCCATCATCCCCAGCTATGGCAGTTAAAGGCTCCAAGCCGAAGGCCAAGAGGCCAAGACGCAAGGGGTCCTATAAGGAATCGAACAAAGAGGCGAATGATGAAAATGCAAAGCTCAAGAAGGCCATGAAGCGCAGGAAAAGATCAGCTAAGAGGAATGCATGCTTTAACCGGGGGCAACCAGGTCACTTTGCTCGTGATTGAAAAAGGCCTAGAAAGTAAGCTCTCGCTCTTCTCACTATAAAATATTAGTTGCTAGTACAGTGATGATGTCTGACTCTAAAAAATTATGGATTGTAGATTCGGGAGTCACAGACCACATCTCTCGACACAAGGAAGGGTTTGTAGAGTATAGGAGAGTACCCGCTGGGATCCGGAAGATTTACATGGGGAACGAGTCGTATGTCGAGGTGTAGGGCTTGGGGACGAATCGGCTATCTACGAGTTCAGGGAACGAGTGGCTTCTCCATGACGTTTATATGCTCCAAGGATGTGGCGGAACCTTTTATCTATGGCTAGGCTAGTTAGCGTAGCTTTAGCGTTTTATTTAAGAATAATTATGTAAAACTTATTTTAAATAATTCCCTGTTTTGTGTTGGATGCCTTATAAATGGTCTTATTATTTTGGATTATGACTCTTTTGGTAATAAAGACGCTTTATTTGCTTATTCGTATACTGTGAATAGTTCTGTAGATGAATCTATATTATGGTATAAATGGTTAGATCACACTGGGCAGGATAAGATGTCAAGGCTTGCCAGGGACGGCCTACTTGGTACACTTGCTAAGGTCAAACTGTCCACATGCGAGTATTGTCTCTTAGGTAAGGTGTAATGCCCCAATTCCCGAAATACGGAAATATAGGCCAAAATCGCCAGTGTTCCTCGATAAGGGGAAATCGTTTTACCATAGTCACACTTAAAACTCTAGCAAAACATGTACGATAATATCCAATGTATAATACTAATATCATGCAGTATAAATAACAAATAATACTGATGGATCCACGAGATAAAGATAGTTAATAAAAGATCCAAATAACAAAGGGTTCCGAATAAACAAAATACAAGATCCAAAAAGAAAGATACATTATTCCTAACGTCCCGCGAGAGGCACACATTCTAATAACAACTGAAATAAAATAGAAACAAACCTACAAATACTACTAATCTTCGGCAAATTCCTGATAGTCACTCTGATCCTGCTATGCCTGTGAATCGGTCTTTAAACCTGAGATGATAAGTCCCAGGGATGTCAGAACATCCCAACAAGTACTCAATCGTAATAGTGTGTATGTATGCGATAGCATGAATATGTGAGTGTAGTGAAGCTCGCGTACACATTTAGATATAGATATGGCAGTAATATGAAGTAAGCATGTAAACAGGTTAAGTCAGTCAAGTCATATCCTAATCGGTCATTAAAAGGTAATCTATTTTATCGTGAGTTCGAGTGGATACGTCAACCTCTGTAGAAATATTCCCAACCCAAGGGTAGGGCCTCAGCGGCTAGAAAACACGGACCCAAATATAGAATGAACAAGCGACCGTATATAGCCCGGTACGAGCTGTAGTAACAAGCGACCAATAGGCCCAGTACGAGCTGTAGAAACAAGCGAGCGATATAGCCCGGTACGAGCTGTAGTAACAAGCAACCGATGTAGCCCGGTACGAGCTGCCGGCTTGAGACTCCTGAGGTATTGAATGAATGCACACTCAAACTACCATAACACCCCGCGTATTTATAACTAACATGGCAGTGAACTCGACCACTAAATAAAATACTGACTGGACAAGAACTTGTATTATCATGTTAGCGGTATGGAATAGAAGCTGGTACACAGGAATAAATAGGGTCATGGCATGTAACTCAGCATTTCAATAGCGATCTCGTTTTAATGTAAGAAAATAGTAGTCGTGAACAGGCATGTCATGTCAAGCAAGTGATGTTAAATAAATAGTCTCAAGTAGTATGTCAAGTACAATTGATATAATATGATAATAGCAATAATGTAAATAAGAATCTACATAAATTTTCAAACACCTCCATTTAATATCCGGATTTATTATTTGAAAAAATAATATACTGAAATTTGGTTTTAAAGGGTTAATATGATTAATGCGTGCTCTATGAATTCTAAAGTTTCACCAAGATACACAATAAATTATGTGATTAATATCATCTAAACAATACTATGATATATGATATATATATATATATATATATATATATATGATTATATTTAAAATAAATATTAATAAAAACGAATATAATTACGTACTCTTAATTACTATCGCTGAACAATATACTTGTATGTATAATATGATTACTATCATACCATCATACATAATACCATGATTACTTTGATCTGTCACATATTTCATAAAACGGAACTATTGTGTAATAATGTATTGAGCCATTCGCCGATGTTGCATCGACTAAGAGTGTGGTTTCTCTCCGGCCGTTGGAAGGAAGTGAAGATCAAAATTCGTTGTGGTAACATGGACAAGGATAACGATCCCACCACTTTCAGGTTGAGGTAATCTTTGTAGAATTGTGTAGATCTGCTATTCCGCTAACATGATTTGATGTTATGATCTATGCACCTACATACTTTAGTAACTATATTATTATTACTACTAAATACTAATTATATGCCATAAACTATTTGACCCTATACATAAGCCATAAACGAGCCGAGCCTTAACACCAGCCGAGCTCGAACAGGCTATCTTTATACTTGCTCGATTATTTTGTCGAGCTTTAATTTATGTTGTAGCTTGGCTTGCTTAACTATCAAACGAATTTGAATTTGCTTTTATCGAGCCGATCTGAGTTGAGCTTCCGAGCTTCAAGTTTTTTTAACACCCTACATGTAATCTAGAAGAATTTGAACACAATTTGTTATTGGGGATTATAATGTCTATAAGAAACTTGTTACCAGTCAAGAGACGGTCGACGCTAGATCACCAGTTGTAGAACTTTATTAGATCTTTTGTACTTGTTCATAAAACTTGATCGGCTCTTTTATCTCACTAGTTAAGAAAGGGTTGACACCAGATCACAAGTTATAAAACTTTATCACATCTTTCTTTATTGGTTACATATATTGATGCTCTTACTCTTTTAACACAAAATTGATATCTTTTGTTCCTTTTGACCCATACATGAAGCATTTTGGCTACTGATTAATATCCTGTGGGCTTCCCTTTCTGGTGACAACATAATTCTTGTGGTCTGGCTAAAATTGTCTCAAGCTCGTAGCTTGCACTCCACCACTCGTATATCTAAAAAAGTACTTTCAAGCTGAAATCTTTGAGCAATGAAGACACTGTATATGCATCTCTCTGGATATTTTGTTGGTTTTCTCTTAAAGAAAACTTTCATTTGATTCTCAAAGGAAAAAAGAAAGGACAATTTTTTGAATTAAATTTTTTAAAAATAATATTATTAAAACAAACCATTTTCAAAAGATATTACAAAAGTAGGCCATTTTTAACCACTGGGCGCCACGTCAGCGCCAGCTGAGCGCTGGCACTGGCGTGTTAAATTTTTTTTTAAAGGGACGCAGTTTGAAACTGTGCGCCTTACAAATGTAAGGCGCAGTTTCAAACTGCGTTCATTTATTTTATCAATGGACGTACTTTCAAAGTGCGCCCATATATTTTACTGAAAAACAATGGAGCGCACTTTGAAAGTACGTCCCATTCCCCAACTCGAGATTAAATAGATGTAGACCTATATTTTTCTTCATTCCTCTCTATTCCTACTCTGGCTCGGTCTCCCTCCCTCTCTCTCTGCTCTCTCTGTGTGTGTCCTCTCGCTCATCTCTTTCTGCTCTCCCAAATCTCTTCCTATCGGTCCCAATCTCTTCCTATCGGTCTCTCTCTCTTCCCCAATCTCCCCCTCTCTCTCTCCCCCTCTCCCTCTCTCTCATCCCCCCTCTCTCTCTTTCTCTCTCTCATGCAGGTTTAGATGGAAATTCACCGACGAACAATCACCTTCACCCTCGTCTTCGTCATCACCACCGTGAGCATAAAAAAGGTTAGCAAAACCCTATTTTTCTTCAAAAACCATTCATAAAAATTGTCGCGCCCCGCTTCTCAGTAGACGGAAACGGTGACGTGGCAGGCCGCAATGTATTTATTAAGAAATAAATACGTTAAGTGTAATTAAGCAATATATAAAATGAACAAGAATGAAAAGAGTAATAAAATAAAACAACAACTTAATTTATATTCATCTTTACATACAACTGTTTGAAAATAAAAAGATACAATGAGTAAAGCAGTGCCTAAACAGTTGCATACAAAATGAAAGTGCAGGTGAACTAGTAGTCAGACTGAGTGGTGAGCTGGTCCAAGTCCTCCTGGTTAGGCTCGATCTACTGAGAGTCCGGTTCTCCTGACAAACATTCCAAAGAAAGAAAAAGAAAGGAATGTCGTCAGCGAACTAACGCTCGGTAAGTCCCAAAAGAAGAAAGAGAAGATAACATATAAAGTGAAATGAACAGGTAAATTGTATATAATTGATTACTGGTATATGATAGCTGTTATAATGTGGTTGTTTGTAATTTGGTAAAGAAAGTATTCCTGTATACGAGAGGAGTCCATCTTACCCTGTGGACTATGGTAACATGTAGTACAAGGCCCCGTCATAATCCACGGGACAACGACACGTAAATTCATGTAGGTGTCTTTTAAGTGATCTCTCGTGCCACGATATACTTTCTATACCAATCTACCCCTTTATCCCTGCGTAATGTATTGTATATATTATATTTACAAGTCTTGCCGAAACCATAGATACAAAATAGTAATCATGATCAGGATGTAATCAAGTATTCAAGTAGTCAAGTCAAGTTATAATCATGGTTCGGTCAAGTCAAGTCAAGTATACATATTTGATATTGATGTTTGGATTCGAGTATTCATGTTCATGATCAAGTATTCGTATTTGATTTTGGATTCAGGTTTGAATTGGACTCAGACTGATTCGGACTCTTGTAAATTGATTTAAACTCTGGAATTCTTAGGTTCGGGAGTTATCGGTAATTGCTGCACATGGATGATAGAATTTGTGTTTTTTTCCAAGACAATTACCATTGATAACTCCGTTAAGTTGTCTACCTTAAATAGGCATGCACTCACTTTTTCTGGCTCACTGAGGCTCAAGAGAATTCCCGCTTAAACATATATTTACTATAGTTCTTAAGTATTGTTTTTATATATCCCGAGGAGGGTTTTATGAAAAAAATATTTTAATTTTTTTAATATAGTTTAAAAGTAAATCTCGAGGGTGATTAGTATTACTTAGGGTTTTCATGATTATGGATTTTAAATATTAGGTATTTTAGTGATGATTACTTAGCTTGGAAAGTTCATACTATTTTATTGAAAAACTTGTCCGTTTTGGTATCTTGATGCTATTTTATTGACATTTGTTATCTTTCATTTTAGAAAAATAGAGATTTATTATATTTTGAAAATATGGATTTATAATTTTATGTTATTTTAATTTTAAAAATAATTTTATTTTATTTAGAAAATTCATATTTCTTAAAAACGTATTTAAATCCTGTAACGACTCTGATTTTACTGTACGAAATTTTTTAAGTTAATGTAAAGAATGGAGTTTTCAAATCTGAGTACACTTTATAAGTTATTTTTGTTTAAGAACAGAAAGAAATAAGTTGTAGCTCATTGGTAAAGTTTTGCACTGCTGTAACGTAGCCCTGTGTTTGAATCCTATTAGGCACATTATATTTTTTCTGATTTTTTTAAAAAAAATTTTGGAAGCCCAAAAGTTTACACGTGTCCTGCACATAGAAATAAAAAGTCAGGAAAAACAAACATGTGCATAATATTATAAACATAGACATGGACACGTGGCGAGAATCCAACGGCTCCCCTCACACTTTGGACCGACGAGATGCCTTGATGGGTCGGCGCCGATGGGCCCCCGTAAGTGATAAGTCTCCGTACTTTGCAAACAAAACCCTTGGCCTACCCCCATCATCCCTACACTGTTTTATTTTTCTGAAATTAAACAGAAACCTCAATTTCACCTTTAAATCCAATTTTAATGCATTTTAATTCATTCTTTCAATTCCAAAACCCTAATTCCATACTATAAATACAACCCCATACCCTAGCCCTTTCTCATTCTGAAAATTCTATCCAAAATCCTCAAATTTTTCTAAGTACAAGAAGAGTACAAGTGGAGTTAGCCAAAGACCAACTTCTGGCGAAGAGTCGAGTAAGTTCCGGCGACTCCATGAAGCCACATCGACTACCCCATTTTCTTCTACCTCCTCTTACCCTTCTAACTCGTAAGTTCCTTCTAATCCTTCCCCTTCTCCTCTAAAACTTCTTTTTCATAAAATATGTCGGAAGTGGTGTTAACACCGACATCTTCTTTTTAAACCAATAAATTACACTCTTTCTTACCTTTTCTTCATGCATATTCTTACACAATGTTTATAATTACATAACTAATGTTTAGAACAACTTTCACCCTAAAATATCATAAAACATAATCTTAAATTAATTTTTATGCTAAAATACCATGAACTTCATATATTCATCTTTTAGTTATTTTGATAATTATACCTTTAGAAAATTTCATGGGGTAATGACCTACCCCTCACATACACTCATGTTTACATAGCACGATATCCCTTGAACTTATTTTTTTTACCATATTACATTAAAATACCATGAACTATATAAACCCGGTTTTCTTTTGAATTGTATTATCAAAACTCTTTGTAAATATACCTCTACAACTCTCTTTAGGGGACCCGCTATTGGATGCTGCGGATTATCGCACATCCTTGGGTTAGTAGAGCGAGATGCAGACCTCCTCACGGAGCATTCGGTCTCGAAAGATTTTTAATACGATTTTTAAGAAAAACGAAATTTTCCACTTAATAATAATATTAATTTTTAATAATTATATAAATATTATTAAATCACATATTTTCAAGATATAATAAAATTCCATGTTTTCTAAAAGAATGATAAGTTTCATCAAAACACCTTCAAGTTATTCAAAAGTCGAGCTTTACAGTAAAATACCTTGAACTATAATACTTCAAGTAGAAAATTTTCAAAACCCACTGGTCTAAATTAGTATCACTAAAATACTTCACATTCTTAAAATTCACAATTATGGAAATCCTAAATACTATAAATAAATTTTCGAGGTTTATTTTGAAAGTATATAAAATATTTTTCATAAAACCCCCTCGAGTTATATAAAATTACATTTAAGGACTTTAGTAAATATAGGTTTAAGCGGGATCAATTCTCTTGAGTCTCAGGAAGCCGGAGAAAGTTAATGCTTTCCTATTTAAGGAAGAAAAACTTAACGGTGTTATCAATGGTAATTATCCTGGAAAAAGACACAAATCCTGCCGTCCATGTGCAGTAGTTACCGATAACTCTCAAACCTAAATCAGGATCCAAATTAGTTCTAAGTGTCTGACTTAAGTATGAATCTAAACCAAACCAGAATTCAATCCAAACTCAATCCAATTCAAATATGAATCCAAACCCTAACATGTATACTTGAACTTGAACCTGAATATCAGAACAACATCAACATGCAAACATGACTTGACTTGACCGAACCATGGCTATAACTTGACTTGATTACATGAATACTTGTTTACATCTTAAACCTGATTACATGAACAACTTGTATCCATGGTCTCGGCAAGTCTGATAACTATAATTCAACACAATATATATTACAGGGTTTTAAAGGGGTAGATTGGTACAGAATGTGTTAAAAGTGGCACGATGATGGACACTAAAAGACGCCTACATGAACTCTCGTGCCGTTTTCCCGTGGGTTTTGATGGGGCCTTGTATTTACATGTTACCATAGTCCACGGGATAGTTGGACTCCTCTCGTATACACTGATACATTCTGTACCAAGTTACAAACAACTACGTTAGTATAACAAACTTATACCTGTTTAATTACCAGTTCTTTCTCTTTACTTGTTCTATTTTATTCTTACTTCTGGGACTTACCGAGCGCCAGTTCGCTGACGACATTCCTGTTTCTTTCTTCTTTAGAATGTTCGTCAGGAGGACTGGATCTTCAGAAGGCCGAGCCCAGCCAAGAGTATCTGGAGAAGATTGAGGCACATCCAGACTTCTAGCTTACTTGTACTTACTTTCCAGTTTATATGCAACTGTTTAGGCATTGCTTTATATGCTTGTACTTTCCTTTTCAAGCAATGTATTGTAAAGATGAATGTTAATAAAAGTTGCTGTTTATTTTACATCTCTTGTCATTTCTTGTGCATTCCATATATATTGCTTATTTACGCTTAGCGTGTTTACTTTTGAGTAAATACGTCGCGTGCCTCGCCACGTCTCCTTCCTCATACACCGGGAAGCGGGGCGTGACAAATCCTTTCGAGATCGAATGCTCCGTGAGGAGGTCTGCATCTCTCTCTACTAGCCCAAGAATGCGCGATAATCCGCACCATCCGTTAGCGAGTCCCCTAAAGAGGGTTGTAGATACATAATTTCAAAGAAAATGAAATACCACTTTAAAAGAAATCCGGTTTTAGAATTATGTTGTATTTTATTGTAAACAATATTTTCGAACCAAAAATACATCCAATGAGTATCGTGCTATGAAACCAAGTGTGTGTGTGGGGGTAGGTCGTTACCCCGTAAAGTTTTTCTAAAGGTATTGTTAAGCAATTTTGACAAAAAAATGTGATAACAAAGTTCAGGATATTTTAATGTAACAGTTCAATTATGATTGTTTTACATGAGATTCTTGGTTAGAATTTATTCTAAACATTGGTATTAAGATTACAATTGAAGTGGTAAAATTAGATTGTCCAAATGATAAAGGAAACTAGAGCTATAGGTTTTAGAAAAGATGATATCGGTAATAACTTCACTTTTACTGATATTGATTAAAAATAAAATTCAATGAAGAGAAAGGGAGTTTGGGAGGGACTTACAGTTTAGAAAACTCAAAGAAAGGGTTAGGAAGGAATGGGTGTCGTCGTGGCGTTGCGGGAGCTCCGGAATTTGCTTCGATCTTCGCCGGAACCAACTTGCTCCATAACTCCACTTTACTTCACTTGCACTAGAAACTTTTTAGAGAGTTTTGGCTAGAATTTTCATAATGATGCCGAGTCAAGATAGGGGTGGTATTTATAGTGAAGAATTAGGGTTTTAGAATTAAAAATGCAGATTAAAAGCATTAAAATTGTGTTTAATTGTGAAATAAAAGGTCTCTGTTTGATTGCAGGAAAATCAAACAGTGCAGAGGGGTTAGGGGTAGCTGAAGAGACGAGTGTGCAAAACACGGGCTTCATTGGCCACATCTCAACCGTCGGTGCCAGTTTTTAAGCCATATTGGCCGGTCGATCTTGAGCCTCTGGCCTCGAGATTCGTGTCACTTGATCAATTCGGTATTTAAACCATTTTCCACATGTTTGATTTTTCTAAACTTTTCATTACCCTGTGTATTGCACGTGCAATCTTTTGGGCTTCCAAAAAGTTAAAAAATTCAGAAAAAAATAATTGTGTTTGATGGGAATCGAACACAAAGGTTATGTCGCAGCAGTGCAGAGATTTTACCAGTGAGCTACAAGTTGCTTCTTGCTGTTATTTCACAAAAGTGACTTATAACTCAAACTCAGGCTGTAAAAACTCATTTCTTGTATATTAACAGAAAAATTTCGTACAAAGATTTTAGAGTCGTTACATTCTACCCTCCTTATAAAAATTTCGTCATCGAAATTTACATTTACATGGAGACTAATTTTCAAATCGGTAAGGGTATCTTGCACGCATGTCTTCTTCTCGTTCCCATGTTGATTCTCCTGGCAAATCCTTTCTACACATCACTCGGACAAAGTTTACTTTCTTGTTCCGTAATGTCTTCACCTTTCGGTCCAGGATCTCAACTGGTGATTGCTCGCAAATTAGGTCCGTTTGTACTGTGAGTTCTGAGTGATCAAGTATGTGGCTGGGGTCGCTCACATATCGTCGTAGCTGGGATATGTGGAACACGTTGTGCACTCCTTCCAATGAGGGTGGTAGTGCTAGACGGTATGCCACTTCTCCAACTCATTCGAGTATGTCGAATGGTTCTATATATCTTGGACTTAGCTTAACACTCTTGCCAAAGCGGATCACTCCTTTGTTTGGAGAGATCTTCAGAAAAACACGGTCTCCAGGTTGAAACTTCAGATGTCGCCGCTTTGCGTCTACCCAATACTCATGTCTGTCTTAGGCTATGCGAATTCTTTCCCTGATCGTGCGAACTACGTCCACAGTTGCCACGATCATCTTTGGTTCGAGGAGTTCACGATCTCCGACGTCGTCCCAACTTAGCGGGGAATGACACTTTCGTCCGTAGAGTGCGGCGAATGGTGCCATTCCAATGCTTGCATGATAGCTGTTGTTGTATGAAAACTCCACAAGGTGTAGGTGATCTTCCCACGAACATCCGAAGTCTAACATACAAGCTCTTAGCATGTCCTCCAGAATCTGAATTGTTTGCTCGGACTGTCCGTCCATTTATGGATGATAAGCCGTGCTGAAATTCAGATTATTTTCCAGGCTAGCATGCAGACTCTGCCAAAATTGTGATCGTAATCTGGTATCACGATCGGAGACGATACAAACAGGTACTCCATGCAATCTTACAATCTCCTGCATGAGTTCATGGGTATCAAATAGGGTACATCTTGAAGGTTTAAATCTTACTTTAGATTTATGATTACCTCTTGTTCCCCGCCGAAACACGGAGACGGGACCGCGTAGGTCCGTCTTGCCTGAATTCGGGGGAAGATGCTATTTGGTGCTATCCGTCCACCTCTCCGAAGATGCCAAATTGATTTATGGCACCATGTATCAGAGGTTTAGACAGATGCGGCCGTTGTAGCAGACTTCGTCAGATTCCCCCTCATTGTGAGGGGTTTTTTATTGTGGGGACGCTCTTCTCTGCAGGCGCAAGCCCCTGCAGTTAATTACGTTACCGTATCGCGGTAACCACTTTCTCCTGCTCCAGAAGGTCACTTCGTGTCGTGTGTGTTTATTTTGTTTTTGGTTGCCCTTGGATTGTATACGGAGACTAATTTATGTTGTTCCCGTAGGGCGTGGATTAATCCAAATCCGTATTTTCTTAGATTTGGGTTTTGGTTTTGGTTTAAGGATACATTAGTCTCATTTGAGACTAAGATCGACTTAAACGTTTATTAAGGATACGTTAGTTTAATTTTAGACTAAGATCAACTTAACGGGATCATTTAGATCCAACAAGAGAGCATTTGGGCTCTATTGTTTAGTTTAGGGACATTGCAGTCTATTACCAGTTTAAGGACATGGTGGTCCAAGGTTAAGGACATCATAGTCCATGGGCTTAAAGACCCCACAGTCCAAGGTTAAGGACATCATAGTCCATGGGTTTAAGGACCCCACAGTCCGAGGTTAAAGACGTCATAGTGTATGGGATGTATGGTTGTCGGGACCCGTCACCTCTCTGAAGACGTTGAAGGATTACAACGACATATATCAGAGGGGTTCAGAGATGTACCCTTGAACCAATTTTGGTTGGGAGATCTGTAGTCCAGTTGGGATTAAGATCAGAGATTTATGAGCATATGGGCTCAATTAATCTGAGTTGAGGGCTTATGGCCAATCTTAGGCTAAGTCCAATCAAGTTAAAATGTTTAACATTTATTTTGGGCTGTTGAGCCTTTATTTGGGCTTGGCCCTGACAATGTTTTTATCTTTTACTGAATGCTGAGCATTCCTCATAGCCTTGGGCTTATTACAGAACAATTTATGTTCTATCAGCGCAACACGTGGTGCGCTTGGCGCTTTGCGCCAGTCAAAGAGCGCAGTGCGCTTCTGCCAAGTAGTGCATACGTGAGGGACACGTGTTGCGCTTGGTGCTAATCGCCGGATGATGGGCGCATTGCGACAGTTTATGAGCGCATTGCGCTATTAATTTAGTGGCACACACGTGAGGGACACGTGTCGCGCTTGGCGCTGAGCGCCAGTCAATGAGCGCAGTGCGCTATATTTGGAGCGCTAAGGCTCTGCAGCGCTTTGCGCTAGTCTTCAAGCGCTGAGGCGCTTCTGTTAAGTAGCGCACACGTGAGGAGCACGTGGCGCGCTTGGCGTTGTGCACCAGTCTTGAGCGCAGAGCGCTATCTTATGAGCGCAAGCGCTAATTGATCAACTTTTTGATCCCAAAAGAGACTTTATCTCAAGATTCTAAGAACAAAGTTCTTATTTTTATAGAAGATGCTTCAATCTCTTGTATTAATGAAAGGCTTTGCTTTTATGGATCTATGATCCTTAAGAGAATTGAATTATTCTTTCCCCCTCTCTGTTTATAATGATATGTTCATGATCTCTTTTTGTAAAAGAAAATTTGTCTTATAGATCTATGATCTGTGAGAAGAGTTATGTTGTTCTTTTTATTTTATGATGAGATCTTTTTATCTCTTTGTAAAAGACCTTGGTCTTATAGATATATGATCTTTAAAAAAAAAGTAAATTCTTCTTTTATATGAGATAATTTCATCTCTTTGTTCTTTTTTCTTTTTATTTTGAAGAATGTTTTCTTCTTCTGAGAGCTTGCTCTTGTCTTTGAATTTCTCAAAGTTTATGGGGAGCTTTCTCTCTATGAGACTTGAAGTCTGGGGGCCTTTATATAGGGCAAGCTGATCAGTTCAATCAGTTAAGGAGATCTTTTCTCCAATTGATTTGGGGAATTTCCCATCGTTGGATCTTTGATCCAAAGGCTTCTTGTTTACAGAAGGCAATCTTTTTGTTTTTTAACAAAGATTGGAAAATCTTTCCATACAGAATTTATTTTGTGTTTTGGTGATTTTTAATTACCATTGGATCATTGATCCAACGGTGCTCTGATTTACAGAGCACAATCTTGCTGTTTGGAAAGATTTTGAAGAATCTTTCTTTACCAGAATTTAATTCTGTTTAATTAATGATTTATCATTATTATTGGATCTTTGATCTGATGGTGGGGAGCTTTTAGTTCCAGCGCTGGCGCACCTGTGCTTTGCACGTGGTGCGCTGCTTAGGGTGCAGCGCACTTAGCGCTAGCACATCCGTGCTTTGCACGTGGTGCGCTGCTTAGAGCGCAGCGCACCCAGTGCTAGCGCACACGTGCTTTGCATATGGTGCGCTGCTTAGAGCGCAGCGCACCCAGCGCTAGCGCACTCGTGCTTTGCACGTGGTGCGCTGCTTAGGGCGCGGCGCACTTGGCGCTGCATTTGAAGCGTCGCTTCATTTCAAAATTTGAATTTTGAACAGAGTTTTGCTTTGATTGGGGGAAACAAATGCCCCCCACCGTTACGCTCACGTGGCCGACATGTGAGTGCGGTGGTGGCAGCATCTGCGCCCTTGGATCAACTCAGAAGTTGAAAAGGTATCTCAGTGCTGCAGATTTTGCTGCTTAGGTTAATCCTATGCTGGCGACGCTCGTGAACTTTCATAGTGAGGGCGTCGTTGAGTCTTGGGTTAATCACTGCAGGAAAATTGAGGCCTGCCTGCATGAGCTCGAGTTCGGACGTCCTGCTCCCGAGGTCCTGGCTGTGAACTCCCAGCGGGCTGCATGGGTCGAGCAGAGCACTCCCTACTTCCGTTATCTTGAACAAGAAGCGGCCTTAAAGTGTAAGGAGTGTGAAGATACTTCAAGTGAATCTGCTCGATTGCATGCTCAAGTTGATGCAAACGCTGTACAGCTGAAAGCAATCTTTGAGGGCCTTATACGATGTATTTCCGACGGGCTAACGCTGAGGCAGAAGCTCGACTTCATTGAGCAGGATGCGCAGAGTCGTGTACCAGCTCAGCGGGTCGTTGATGAGCAACTTTTATCTTACTTGCAGCAACGAGCTCAGGTTGAAGCAGAGTTGGCCGCGGCAGCTGACCGTGAAAAGGGGCTGAGGGGAGTGCGCGAGCAACTGATTGGTCTATTGAAAACGCTTCCCTCCCAATAGTTGTTTTTGCACCCTTTGTAATTTTTGAATAAAATTTATCCATTTTTTTATCCTTTCATATGATGTAAATTGTACTCAATTTGACCTTATAAATAAAAGATACATTTCTGTCGTACTATCTTGTGTTATCTCTTGCTTTCTTGTCTTTTCTGTGTTGCCGGCATGTTACCTTAGTAAGCGTAGCCTGTAGATGATAGAGAGCATTCCGTCTTGAACTCTTCGAGAGGTAGTGATGGCTTAGGAAGCAGGTTCAGATCTGCTGCCTAAGGCTTTTCAACTTTATGAGCCGTAAGGGTCTCATAAAGACTTTTCTCCCTATGAGTCGTGAGGATCTCGTAGGTGTATTTTCTCCTTAGGAATCGGGAGGATTCCTAAGTGTCTTGGGAGTCGTAAGGATCTCACAAGAGAGTTTTCTTCCTTACGGGTCGAGAGGACCCGTAAGTGATTGATGTGGTTGACATTATCCGCATTTCATAGAGTCAGAAGTTGCTCTGGGCGTTTCCCACGGGGTCAAGATTGACTCTAGCCGTGTTCCACGGGACCAGGATTTGCTCTGAATGCTTCCTACGGGGTCAGGATTGACACAGCCGTGTTCCGCAAGGACCAGGATCCGCTCTGGACGCTTCCCATGGGGTCAAGATTGACATAGGCCGTGTTCCACTAGACCAGGATTTGCTCTGGATGCTTCCTATGGGGTCAGGATTGACATAGCCGTGTTCCGCAAGGACCAGGATCAGCTCTGGACGCTTCCCACGGGGTTAGGATTGACATAAGCCGTGTTCCACTAGACTAGGATTTGCTCTGGATGCTTCCCACGGGATCAGGATTGACATAAGCTGTGTTTCGCAAGGACCAGGATCCGCTCTGGACGCTTTCTACAGGGTCAGGATTGACATAGGCCGTGTTCCACTAGACCAGGATTTGCTCTGGATTCTTCCCACGGGGTCAGGATTGACATAGGCCGTGTTCCGCAAGGACCGGGTTCCACTCTGGACGCTTCCCACGGGGTCAGGATTGACATAGGCCGTGTTCCACTAGACCAGGATTTGCTCTGGATGCTTCCCACGGGGTCAGGATTGACATAGCCGTGTTTCGCAAGGACCAGGATCCGCTCTGGACGCTTCCTACGGGGTCAGGATTGACATAGCCGTGTTCCGCAAGGACCAGGTTCTGCTCTGGACGCTTTCCACGGGGTCAGGATTGACATAGGCCATGTTCCACTAGGCCAGGATTTGCTCTGGACGTTCCCACGGGGTCAGGATTGACATAGGCCGTGTTTCGCAAGGACCAGATTCCGCTCTGGACGCTTCCCACGGGCTCAGGATTGACATGGGCCGTGTTCCACTAGACCGGGATTTGCTCTGGATGCTTCCCACGGGGTCAGGATTGACATAGGCCACGTTCTACTAGACTAGGATTTGCTCTGAATGCTTCCCACGGGGTCAGGATTGACATAGGCCGTGTTCCACTAGACCAGGAAGGGTTGACTTTATCAGCATTTCACGGAGTCGGGGGTTGACTCTAGGTTGTCTATGCACCGCCGAGTCATGGAACTGGGAGTTTCCGCGGTTCCGTTTTGCTGATGTTGCGTCTGTGGTAGTGAGACGAATGTTGAGATGATCTCCAGGCTGTCTGTGAACCGTTGAGACTTGGCTCTTTTCGGATGGAGCCTAGGGAGGAAGGTGTGATTCCTTCTTTGTTTGTGCCTCTGGATTGTATACAGGGATCAATGTGATTTCACCTGTAGGGCAAAAAGTTTCATTTTATATATTTTTCTTTCCGTGATGCTCTATCATTTCAGCTTTTGTATCGCAAAAGTCGCGATTGCCCAATCATTTCGGCTATTTTTCACGGTGCCCAATCATTTCGGCTATTTTTTTGTTTTTACTCACTACTTTTTATTGTGAGTTGCCCAACCATTTCGGTTATTTTTGTATGCATACATTTTTACTTGCTGATTTTAATGCAAGTTGCCCCATCATTTCGGCTCTTTCGTATGCATTTATGGCTCGCTAGCTTTTCGCTACGAGTTTGGGATTGGACACCGATTTCGGCATCAGCATTGCTACAATTGGGATATTGCCAGGAGCGAATCATCATTTGCCTCTGTCGATATCGAACAAAGGTGGCTTAGCAAACAGGGTTAAGATCCTGTCGACTAAGGCTTTTGACTTCATGAGCCGTAAGGGTCTCATAAAGGTATTTCTCCCTACGAGTCGTGAGGATCTCATAGGTGCGTTTTCTCCTTAGGAATCGTGAGGATTCCCAAGTGTATGGCTTCTCGTAAGTCGATCTTACTAGAGTGTTTTCTTCTTATAAGTCGAGAGGACTTACAAGGGTTGTTCACCGTGTAAACATATCCCTAGTCGCGGGTCGGACTTTGTCAGGGAAATGTTTATTCGCGCCCGTGGATTGTATACAAGGGTCAGCATTGAACCGCTTGTAGGGCAACACTGGAGGTTATGATGGCTTAAGAACAGGTTCAGATCCCTGTAACTTAAGGCTTTTGAATCCTATGAGCCGTGAGGGTCTCAAAGGGGAATTCTCCTTACGAGTTGTGAGGATCTCGTAAGTGTAATTTCTCCTTAGGAATCGTGGGGACCCCTAAGTGTGTTGCTCCTTTGTGAGTCGTAAGGATCTTACACAGGTATTTTCTCCTCACAAGATCGAGAGGACCTTGCAAGTGTCTTTTAACGAGATTGTGCCCTTTCGGGCTTTCATAAAACTCGCTGGTAGCCCTGCTGTTTTTACTCACGGAGCCCTTTTGGGTTTTCATCCGTGCCCATTTTGCTTATAAACATACTATTTTTTTGTTTTTTTATTTATATATATATTTTTTGTGTCAACCTTGGGATGCTGCGGTCCGTAGTAGTTTATCGACGTCTCGGTCAACAGCCAGTTTTAGGACATAGTGGTCCATTGTTAGTTTAAGGACGTTTCGGTCCAAAAGCTGGCTACTACTTATAGAGTTTGGGCTTAGGATGGTAGCGAGCGGACAGGCGTCATCATCTGTCGTTGACCTAGGTCGTGACTCGTCAGGCGTAGTATTTTTTCAGGAAGCGACCGTTTATTGGCCTGAGAGGTCTTTCACCATGCATGTCCATGAGTAGATAGGCTCCTCCATGGTAAATTTTTTCTATGATATACGGACCTTCATAGTTCGGCTCGAATTTCCCCCGCTTGGCACGATTGGGGATCATAGGACTTTTGACCACCAGCACGAGTTCGCCTCGGCGGAATGTTCTCGGCCGAGTCAATCTCTCATACGCGCGCGTCATCTTTGTTTTATAAGCTTCCAGATTTTGTTGCGCCATGAGCCGGGTTTCATCAAGGGCATCGAGCTCCTCAAGCCGAAGGTGAGCATTTTCTTCGTCTGTTAGCTCGTAGTGAACGGCCAATTGTAGAGAGGGTAACTCTATCTCGAGAGGGAGTACCGCTTCTGTGCCGAATACTAGTGCATACGACGTTGTGTTTGTGGTCGTTTTGAACGTAGTTCGATACGCCCAGAGAGCTTCATGCGGTCTCTCGTGCCAGTCCCTCTTATTTCGAGACACCGTCTTTTTCACGATCTTCGTCAAGGTCTTGTTAAAAGCCTCAGCTAGACCGTTAGCTCGGGGATTATAGACCGAAGAGTATCTCCAGTCTATATTATGCTGTTGTGCGAAGCGGCTGATTTTGTGGCTTCTGTAGGCTGGCCCGTTATCGGAGATAATCCGTCGCGGAGTGCCGAACCGGTAAATGACGTGTGTCTTGAAGAAATGGAGGATATTCTCCGTCTTCACTTCTCTTAGCGGTATTGCTTCTGCCCACTTAGAAAAGTAATCGGTCGTCGCCAATATGAACCGGTGTCCTCTAGACGATGCTGGTTCAATGGGTCCGATTATGTTGGTTCCCCACATTTCGAACGGCAAGCTAGCCACCGTCGGATGTAGTGGATTTGGATGCTGGTGGATAAAGTCCCCGTGAATTTGGTACGGGTGGCACTGCTTCTTGTATTCAAGACAGTCTTGGATCATCGTGGGTCAATAGTAGCCCATCCTTTTAATCTTTAGTTTCATTTTCGGCCCAGCTTGGTGAGAACCGCAGAGTCCGTCGTGAGTTTCTTGGACGACTCTTTTTGCTTCTTCCGGTCCCAGGCATCTTAGCCATAAAGAGTCAAATGATCTCTTATACAGAGTATCATTGACGAAGGCAAAAGATAAAGCTCGCTTCATGAGCTGATGTTTTGAGGACTCATCTTCAGGCGTTCGATGGGATTTGAAGTAGTCTATAAAGATTCTCTCCAATCCATAACCTTTTCCTGGTCTTTTATTTGTAGGGCCGTTTGCTCGGTAGCTCCCTTTTCTTCGGAAGATTCCGGAGATATTTTTGACGGTGCAAGAGCCCGATGGCTTTGTACCACGATCCTTAAATCATCGAGGTTTTCGTCAGCCAGTTCTTTAGCGAGTTTGGCTAACGCATCCGCTTTGCTATTTTCCGCTCGCGGTATGCTTTCTAGGGCATAGGCAGGGATTTGAGTCAGCAGTTGCTGCACTCTCTCGCCGTACTTCACCAACTCTGGTTTGCACGTTTGATAGTCGCCATTTACTTGATTAACGATCAGCTAGGAGTCTCTGTATATAAGAAGGTTCTCGATTCCCATGTCGACAGCGATCTCAAGGCCTTCTATCAAAGCTTCATATTCGGTTTCATTATTCGTCCTCGGCTTTGTTAAGGAGAAGGCAAAACGCATTATCTCTCCTTGTGGAGTCACGAAGATGAGGCCTAGCCCTGATTTGATTATGGGGGTGCTTTGTTTGCGCTTCTTCATGGAAGATGCTCTATCGAAATAGAGTTCCCACCGGGTATCATTCTTTCCTCTCCCCCTGTCGATCGTGTCAAACGCGTGCTCGTCGGGCAATTTGCAGTTCAAAGAAGAATCGGCAGGTATCGGATGCTCAGCGAGGAAGTCAGCGATGGCTTGGCCTTTCACTGCCTTAAGGGGTGGGTATGTCACCGAGAATTCCATTAAAAGTATGGCCCACTTGGCGAGCCATCCCGTTAATATAGCCTTTGACATCAAATATTTGAGAGGATCCACCTTTGATATGAGATGGACCTCATGTGCCAACGCGTAGTGTCTGAGCTTCGTTATCACGAAGATCAACGCCAGGCAGTGTTTTTCTATAGGGGAGTAATTGCTTTCTGCCCCCAATAGAACTTGACTCAAGTAGTAAAGGGCTCTCTCCTTTCCTTAGTCGTTCTCTTGTGCCCACAGCGCGCCTAAAGAACCTTCGAGGGCTGTGGTATACAGGACGAGAGGTTTTTCTTTAACGGGAGTGGCCAATACTGGCGGATTCTGCAGGTATTGCTTGATTTCGTCCAGTGTACTTTGGCATTTACGATCCCAGACGAAAGGAGTTCCCTTCTTCATTAGGTGACTGTAAGGACGGCACTTGCCGGAAATATTGGCTATGAATCGCCGGATATACGCGAGCTTTCCTTGAAGAGACCGTAGCTGCTTGAGTGTTCTTAGCGGAGGCATTTCCATAACCGCCTTGATCTTCGACGGGTCTATCTCGATGCCTCGGTGTCGGACGACGAATCCTAGGAACTTGTCCGAGAAAACTCCGAACGCGCATTTAAGAGGTTCATCTTCAAATTGTATTTTCGACGGCGCTGAAACACGATCTTCAGATGCTCTAAATGTTCCTCGTATGATTTTATTTTAACTACGAGGTCGTCGATATAGCATTCGACGATTTCATGTATGAGGTCGTCGAAAATTTTCTTCATGGCCCTCTGATAGGTGGCACCGGCGTTCTTTAGACCGAAGGGCATCACCTTGTAGCAGAATATGCCCAAAGGAGTCCGTAAAGCGGTATGCTTCTGGTTTTCGGGATGCATCTTTATCTGATTGTATCCTGACGAGCCTTCCATGAAGGAGAAAACTTCGTGAGTGGACATATTATCTATCATCAGCTCAGTGACCGGTATTGGAAAGTCATCATTCGGACAAGCTTTGTTGAGATCCCGAAAGTCCACACATATGCGCACCGTCCCATTTTTCTTCATCACCGGGACGATGTTGGCGATCCAGTCAGGATACTGAACCTCTTGGATGAAGCCGGAGTCGATTAGCTTCTTGACCTCAGCGTTGATGCTCATTTCAAGTTTAAGCCGCATTCTTCTCGATGCTTGTTTGATTGGCTTGACGTCCGGAGATATTGCCAATTTGTGCACAACAATCTCTGGATCTAATCCCGGCATCTCGGAATAGTTCCATGTGAAGCAGTCTTTGTACTGCATGAGCACGTTTTTAAGCATAGCCACCTTTTCTTCAGATAATAGCTCACTGACGAACGTCGGCCGTGGGTCGTTTGCCGTTCCCAAGTCAATTTTTTTGAGGTCATCTGCAGTAGTATGTATTCCATCTTCCAGCTCTTTTGGCGCTGGTGGAAACTCGAAGATCACCTCGTCATCATCGTTTTCGAAGCACCATGGGAGATCATCCATATTCTCGGGTTCTTCTTTTGAAAAAGCGTTATCACGTGACAGGTACGAGATCGCTTCCAAGCCCGACGTTGATCCAGCTCTGCTTTCATGGCTTTTGGTTCATGCTTCTGCGGCGGGGTTACCCTCCAACTGCTGGATAAAGCGAACTTGCCTTGCTGATACTGGTCTTCTACCCAGTCTTTGAATGTGAAGCAGTCTTCAAGAGGATGTCCTATCACTCGATGATAGGAGCAATAGTCTGGATGATTAACTTCACCTGCGTGCTCGGGGTGCTTGGACTCCAGGAGGGTAATCATCTGATGCTTTATGACAAGATCAAGTATCTTCCTTGTCTTGTCTTGGGAAAAAGAATACGCTCGACCCATCTTCTTTACAAGAGATGAATCCTGGTTGCTCGATTCTCGATCGCGTGGTTTCTTGGTCCTGCTTTGTCCCTGTCGAACGCCTTTTCCGTTCTTGGGTTTATTTCTGCCCCTGCGTCGGGTCTTTTGTATGCAGGGCTGGCGACGAAGAGCATCGTCATTCTCCGCAGCCTGTTGAAGGAGGCACTGCGTCCTGGCTTTCTCGTAGATTGCCATTTCGCGGCTATGATCATCCCTGACCTTTTGACCCGCTTCCTTTATTAGCCTGTCTATCTGTTCTTCGAATAACGGACTTGGAATTTTCACAGCGGGAGCTTGTTTTGGTTCAGGGTTAGCTTCTTCCCATAGAGCATCTCCTTCTTCATCGAAGTCATGTATAACGCAGCAGTCATGGAATCATTCCCGTCTTTTGGATTGAACATATCTAAGCCCGATCGTTTCCATTCTCCCATTGAGCAACTTTCGCTGAGTTCCGGGGACGTTCCAGATCCTGTTGTAGAACTGAGCTTGTTGCGCGGTCTGTTTCAAAGGTACACCTTGGCGCCTCAACAGCCTTTTCAATCCTTCTGTGTAGTATCTGGGCAAACGGATGGGCTGGAGCCTGTCAAGTGTAGAATCCGCACCACGCCAAATTTCTTTTTCCACTTTGGTTTCCTCGGATCGATAGAATAGGATCGCCTTTTCACCCTTTCGCTTGGAGGGGACATAGAACGTCTGCAGTTCTTGCACACTGTAGGTGTCAAGTGCGTCGAGCTCTTTGTAATGCTCTTGCGGAACCATAGCGATCTGCAAACTTTGATCATCTCCGACGAAGGCTTGCACTGATGGACGAGCCGAGAATACTGCATTGACCTCGTCTTCAGAGTCACTACCAAAGATCAGAATAGGAGTTGACGGTCCCGGTTTGTTGTATTGGGGCGGTCCCGAATAGACTATCTCTTCTTCCTCTTCGGTATCACTCTCGAAGAATGGAATAGTGGTGATAGCTTTGTTCTTGTCCTCCGATTTGCGACATCTTTCCGTGTCTTCGAAATCAGGCAGGAAGTACTTGGCATCCTCATATTTGCGGACTTCGTTTACATAGAATGGCTTTAGTTCCCCTGTCACAGTATACTCGAGACCATCCTTGAAGTACTTCATACACTGATATTGTGTAGAAGGGATAATGTTGTACTCGTGTAACCAGGGCCGGCCGAGCAAAGCGTTATAGCAGGTCTTAGCGTCAATGACGTGAAACTTGATGTCAGTGACTAGCAGCCCAAAGCGCAGCGTCAGTATCGCAGACCCGAGCATCCGTGATGACTGGGAGTCAAACCCGGAGATGGTGATTTTATCACGAGCGAGGTGCTGAACGCTCATGCAAATTTCCTTCAACACTCTTACATTCAGGAGGTTAACGGAGGACCCATTATTGTTGGAGATAGTGCCCTTATAGTCAATTATTGGATCGCAGGTACGTGATTGCAATGATTGCGGAGGACCTATCCCGGTAGAGCAGTCTTACTCGAGATGATAGTATGCTATCTGGTTTGCCTTTATCAGTCGTGTACATGTTCAGGTGACTGATTGCATGTTACACTTTGATAGAGCCCTTAGGATCTTGCTTTACTACCAACAGTATGATGGTGATCATATACGTGAGAGTTGGGTAGTTTATATGCATATCCTTAATTGTAGTCCCTAGTCGTGGGAGTTTCGAGACAGGGCATCGATACTCCGGAGTAGACTAGTGTATACAGTCGAGACCCCGACGAGGGGCGGTGGCCGGTCTCACAAGCCACTGGTGTCAGTTGGATCACCTAAGATGTATACAGGTGCTCATTGGGTTATGAGTACACCGGACAGGACTCGCCGGGAATCTGCTAGTTAGTACTATACCTATCGTCAGATAGCAGTTCCCTGGTGACATGTGTACAGGTTAGTTCATCGACCTGAGGTCGTCATTTGTCTCGTGTGAGTTCCCACTGTGCTTTGATTTCTACCCTACCACGGCTCAAAGGAGTCGTGCAAACAGGTAGCTTTTGGGTACAGTCCCGAGCCATATGGAGGCACGTGAGCGGATCGGCAGGGGATTCGTCTCTCCCGGTATTGGGGGCGAGGTCGTGCTGTGTCTAGGAGAGCCATTACACAAAGTCCATGGCCATGGCAGGAGATTTACTGGTAGGTACTCCAGTAGTATCTCAGGGTGTTATTGGGCTATACTCCGACACGACTTATACTGCTTCTGGGGGTCTGACGTTACTAGCCCCCTAGGCGGATATGCGATACTCATTGGCGAACGGACCGGACTGTATATACATTGTCACTGTTAGGCTCAGTAGGGTTTCTGGATGAGTTCACTCATCGGCCTCCCTTGAGTTCGCTCATCAGCCTCCCTTGAGGTCAGTCCATGGGCAGCCGTTACGCATAGCTAGTGCCGCTGACGGTTTGTGGTTAAACCCACTGCCAGGGTACTGACGAGTCATTAGAGTCCCCCACAGACAGTTTCCCAAGTTCGGGCGAAACGTTGTAGAGGCCGTATGGTTTTATGGCAGGGTTCGGAAAATGCACGTGCGTTTACGCACGTGTCAGTTTTCGGGCAGGTGATACTGGTCGGCTTTGGTTTAAGCCGGATCCGAGTATTATATTGAGTAGATATAATATCTTTGTCTCAGTTGCATTTGTATTCGGTTGTAATACAAATGCGGGTATATTTATACAGTTACGGGGTTATCCTGAAAGTAGTTTCAGGATCACTTTTGGAAGTTGCCAGTTTCCAGTTTTCTATCAGCCGTCTTTTAACATTCGGTTAAAGACGGATTTATCTTTTCTTGGATGAGAGTGACTCAGTGTTCTAGAAGATTCTAGATGAGGTGACTAGGATTAATTGGTGTTGAGTTTTCATTGGATGCATTAAAGGCTTGATGATGTGTATTAGTGACTCATGCTTTATCATTAAAGCTTCTTGTTTTTCTTAAGATATTTGTTCTTGATCTTTTGTTATGATAAGGATGGTTGTTTATGGTCACCTCCATGATAGCTCCTACCTTCACCTCCCTCCTTCTATAAAGTGGCCGGCCCTCTCTCTCCTCCTCACTCACTTGGTAGTTTTCATTTGTAGAAAAGATTATGATAGTATTTGGGGTGTATGGAATTTCACAGTTCATTTCATTCCATCACCCGATTCCCTCGGCAACTTCATTTACCGATCGTCCACGGACTTGGACGAAGTAAGACAAAGTCATCTACTCATTCTCTACATCATTCTTGGTCATCTCTTTTAGCAAACTTGACGACCGAGTTGCCTCAAGTCCGAGGCGGGAGCCCGTTTAAAGAATCGTCGACGTGGTGCCACCTCGACGAGGATATCGGAGATCGACGAGATCGGAGCAGCCGCAACAGAGCGTGGGATGATGGTTAAAGAACGAAGGACTCGGATCGTTCGGTATAACCTTTCTACACTCTTTACAGTTTGTTAGTTTAGCAATAATGGCAGATCCGGGTTAAAGTATATGATTGCGCCAGTTAAAAAGTTTTTGTTCCGTATTTGGCGTCTGTAGACGGCCGGGACGCTAACGTAGACTTACAGTGGTATCAGAGCCTAACCATTTTGCTATACTAACTTGTGCTAACGCGTTTAAAATATCGATCGAACCGGAAATCAAAAATCGCAATTTTCAAGCTTGACAGTTTCTGTTGATTTTAAATGATCTCCTAAAATTTTTCTACATGTCTCAGAAAACTGTGCAGGCTTTTCTAAGAACCACGACGAAATTTGGGGACATGACTCCACCAAACCGCCGCGGAAACGCGGCCAAACCCATGGTTTGGCCGCGCATCCGCGGCCACTTGGTGAGCTCATGCTCCCAAATTCGTACAGTGAGTTCTCTGTTGGATTTTGTGGTTTTTGGTAAATATCGTTTTGGCCCAGATTTTGTCACTGTTCACCAGTAAGTCGTGGGGCCCACTTTTTGATATTTGGTCGATCGAAATTTAAACACGTTAGTTTACAGTGCTTACATTATATCTCCGACCGGGAATGTCATTTGATCGGTAAACTGCGTCTGATTGTTATAGTTCTTTTAGACGGGTTTGCGAACGTGACATTCGCGTTGATGTTCTGTGTTGTGCTGTGATGTTGCGGATTTGTCGTGGTGGATAGCAGTGTGCAATGGTAGTACAGTTTGAGTTTATTTGTACATTTGATATTGCGGGGCGAGCGTCCAACATGTGGACTGCCGTCACTGCCTGTTGTGTAATATTTTTTTGGGCACGACCAGGTTGCGGTCGATGTACCTGTTGTACTATTTTTCATTACTGTACTAGGTTTTACCCCGAGACGGAGTGCACGGATAGCCGGGTTCTGGAGGGCAACGGGTCCGCATCTCATGGCTTTGAGAGGCAGAGGGGCCCCACTCTAGAATTGGCAGACTATTCGCCGCACTCGTAGGGGGTACAGGTTGACCCAAGGAGGGGTGCTCAATTTACCGGATTCCGTGAAGTGCCGGGTGTTCCATTCACTATGCTGTGGGGGACTACCTCGCTTCAGGTTTTGGCGGGTAACTTGCCGCACTCGTAGGGGTCTAGGTTTCATTGCACAGGCTATCCACACGACAGGGGAACGTCGGGTTTCAGCAGCGGCTCTGTGAAACCCGGGGATCCCAGATTATCTGTATTGTTCTGTGATGCTTATTACTTTTCTGTAATGTTGCATATTATCACGCCTGGAGCGATTATTGTATATTGGTTTATATACTATTAGATGTTGTATATGTTTTACACCCGCGCTAGTCTAGTCCCCGCTCTGTCGTTAGTTAAGTAACCTAACGGGTGATGACGGGACCCAGTGACGAATGCGGATGGCATATACGTACATTTTATTTTCGTTCTTTTCTGGTGTAATTGATTGATGGGACTGCATTGATTCTGATCAATGCAAAAAGTTAAACAAACCTGTTTTCAGTTGTTGGAACAAATTTAAAAAGTGTTATTGCAAAGACGTTTTCTTTTGTTATGCATAGCGGTATTCAGTGGAATATCCTGCACCTCATTCGACGGGGCAAGGGCCGATATCCCTTCACCGGGACTGACCCCTTGGGCAGAAGTTTGCGTCAGGGTAATAACTTCACTATAGTCGATTACAAGTTGCTTTGCATAGCGGTATTCAGTGGAATATCCTGCACCTCATTCCACGAGGAAAGAGCCGAGATCCCTTTACCGGGAGTGACCTCTTTAGCAAAAGGTTTTCGCCACTATATTTTAAAAAGCTATCAGGTTCCTTCAGCGATATCAAGTTCACTACGCTAAAGGTTTTTCGCCAAAAACCAGCCGTAGCCCTCCGTCACTTCTTTTGGGTATTCAGTAGTATTCAAGCTATGTATTTTGACCAACGCCAAGGCATAGTGTTTGGTAGCTGCTGGGTATTCAATTGTTGCATAGATAGATGAGTTAGTTTGGGACAGTCGTTCTGCCATTTTGGCCAACGTCAAGGGCATGTGCGGGTGGGTTCAAATTGACAAGATAGTGACGGGTAGAACTTGGCATGTGACTTATGACATTTTGACCAACGCCAAGGTTATAAGAGCATGGGGCAAAAATCAGATCGGGAGTTTCTAAAGAAACTGAAACTTGCCAAGTATGCGCATACCTTCTGGAGTATGAGTAACGTGGATGCATTCCATCACGTTATCATGCGATGAGAGTTGGATCCCGATTCCCACTGATGAGTTGGTTTACTCTTCGGGTGATCCCGATTGATTCTTCTTTCAGGTTTGGAGGAGAATTTGACAAGACAGGGGAGGTTTCCGGATTAGATAAAGTGATAACCATTCTGATCTAGGTTAGAGTGCACGCAGAGTGTTTCTTTTCTCTCTCTCTTTGGCAGCGACCTTTGACCGACCCTAGACTATGACTCAGTGACCAGGTTGACCGAACCTTCTTAAAATACTGGCTTTTGGATTGTCTGAGTTGCATAAGTCATTGCCACTCCTTCTTTTACCCTTTGTATTTCTCAGAACACCCGTATTACTACGGATATCCACTTCCATTGGATAGATCCATCGTATGGTTATATACGAACTCGAAGGGACTTCTTCGAGGATGGATCCAGGTTCAGGAGAAATAGAATTGGTTTATTCAGTTGTCTTTTATTATCACCTTCTCTCAGGTTGCGAGAGCTCCTTGGTTTAGGAGAGTACACCTATTACGCTTATTGGATAGTCTTATTCCAAACCATAGGCAGGTGCCGAAAGGTAGGGAATGAAGAAAACCAATTAGCCTAAGTAGGGTGTACAGAAGGTAATATGTAAAGACAAAATAAAGGGATTAGAAAGAGGGCAAAGTAAATTGCGACTAATATCATTCACGACCAAAACCGCGTACTTCATCGCCACTCCTATTTCACCTTTAAAGGAATAAGGTATTATTCAGATGTCTTTTATCATCACCTTCTCTCAAGATACGAGTACTCCTTGGTTTAGGAGGGTACACCTATTATGCTTACTGGATAGTCTTCTTCCAAACCATGGGCTGGTGCCGAACGGTAGGGAAGGAAGAAAACCATTTAGCCTAACGATGGTGTACAGAAGGTAACGACTAAAGACAAATAAAGGAATTTGGAGAGATGGCAATAAAATATACGGTTGAAGTCATGAATTGGATTATGGAAGAGGCATTACTATGAATACCAGGATACCCGTACGAAACATTTTCATGTTTCAGTGCATTGTTAATGGAAAACTGTTTTCCCGATTAGATACTTACTCCAGGGTGTGTATTCACCAGGTTTCATTCTCATGTCTGTATGGTTTTACAGATGATGAGTGGGAGTAAGTTATTGGGAATTAGGTGATTATCCTCAATATATCGGAATTCGTTGTAATTGGTGATATTTGAGGAAATCGCCAGGGTACAGTTTTTAACCTACGACGCACAGGTTTTGAGTTGCTTAAACTCAGCGGACTTATACAGAGTATTGTATGTTGTCCAAGTGTCCATCAGGACAAAGGGGTAGGTCCTCGTACTATGTTCTATTTACTTATAACTTCTCTAGTATTTAGACAAGTGTTTCGTAGAAATACAAGGTCCAAGTTTTGAGAAGTTGTGGGTATAAGAATAAAGTAGAGAACCAGGTGTCACAAGTATCGGGATTCTTCAAAGAGATCGAAGATGTAGATTCTTGTGATTGGTATTCAGATGATAGTGATGGTTTTGAGAAACGTGTTTCTCTTTCAGGTTACTCATAATTGGATGGATTCCTAAGTTGAGTAATGCTGATTAGCCTCTTTCCATTAAGTTGATATGCACTGGAGACAGCTGCATGATTTGAATCTGGTTCCAATTAAATTAGTGCCAAAGTTTCTATATTGGATATAGAATGGTTCGTACCTTAAAAGATATTAAGGTACGGGGAGTTGTCCAGCTTATGCTTAAAACCAGACTCTGGATAACTCAGGGCACGTTTCTGTAATGGCTGTTTGTGGGTTGACCCTGGCTATGACGAGGGTTGATATTCTACCATTTGGAAGATCAATAGTGATATTGTTCTTGACTCGCCACAGTTTTAGTAAAATGAATCTTTTTCAGAAAACAGTAGTGGGAGTATGGTAGAACTGGAAGTGATTCCAGAACCGCAAACGATTATGGAAAATTTAATAGGACCTATATATTCAATCAGGTTTGACATTCCAATAGCCACTCCGCAGATATGGTAGGTAACCTCAGACACCCGAGAGGTACTTCGGTAGGCTCAAGGACGGTGACAGGGAGGTTCTTATCTACCCAGACTTGACACTACTGTTGTTCCAGGTTATGAGACCCGGAAGGAGGGTTGTTGTAGTCAGTGGGAGCAGCGGAAGTTTAGTGGGCAAGTAGCTTATGTCTATTTATAGACTTGAGCAGTTATAGCGGGGATAGATCATCTAATTTTGATGTGACAGTCATGGGTTTGACTTCAATCAGAATAGGGGATGGATCTGTTAAGAAGGTAGTAGGGTGTGATGTCATGACATACACAGAGTGGGAAGTAAAATTCCTATACTACGAACGGTTGTACTGTGGTCGTCACACAGTTGTTTCTCTAGACAGGATATGGATATAATATCAGACATTATGGTTTCTGGATCTATGGTTTTAGATCTGGATTTGGGTAGTTTCCCAATGTGGGTACTTTGACAGATATTCTAATGGTTTTTGGAATAGTTGACTCCTAGCATGGTGGTGTACCTGCAGGTGATGGAGTCACCCTCTCTAAAGATGTCTTATAGACTAAAGGGGAGAGGGATGTGCATGATTGACAGATCACTTGCTTAGGCAATTGAGTCAATCATGAGATGTCAAGTACCACACCAGATGTTTTTTTTTGCACTAGATGCAATAAGTTTGTATTAATCCAATCCTGGAGAGACATAAGGAAGCAGTTTTAGAACATAAGTACATGTTCTACGGATTTGATGACGGCAGCCTCTTTCAGGAGACGGTTATCATTCCAGGCTTCAAAGGTGACATGATTGACAGAGTGATTGTCAGAGTTATAGTTTTTCCCTCTGACGAAGAGGGACAGTATTATAGACAGGTGGTCCAAGAGGATACTGTGGGTGGCATGGTGCCGGATACTGATTAGGTTCAGTGATCGATACAGTCTAAGAAGTTTGGATTTGGAGTTCATTTATGAACTAGGTCCCATCAGATATCCAGACATATTCTAAGACAGGTATTACTCGATTCGGGAGATGGCTTTCTCCGCGAACTTGAGATTAAGAGAGACATAGAAAGAAACTTCTAGGCGGATCCGCTCACTGAGGCTATTTCTCGAACACAATAGTTTTACAAACGGGCTTTGTGAACTGATTAGTAGAGGAGTTGGATGTTCGGTTTCACACGGGCTGTGAGTAGTCGACATCGCAATATTAGCCTTGAGTGCAAGTGGGAGATTGTTGGAGATAGTGCCCTCATAGTCAATTATTGGATCGCAGGTACGTGATTGCAATGATTGCGGAGGACCTATCCCGGTAGAGCAGTCTTACTCGAGATGATAGTATGCTATCTGGTTTGCCTTTATCAGTCGTGTACATGTTCAGGTGACTGATTGCATGTTACACTTTGATAGAGCCCTTAGGATCTTGCTTTACTACCAACAGTATGATGGCGATCATATACGTGAGAGTTGGGTAGTTTATATGCATATCCTTAATTGTAGTCCCTAGTCGTGGGAGTTTCGAGACAGGCATCGATACTCCGGAGTAGACTAGTGTATACAGTCGAGACCCCGACGAGGGGCGGTGGCCGGTCTCACAAGCCACTGGTGTCAGTTGGATCACCTAAGATGTATACAGGTGCTCATTGGATTATGAGTACACCGGACAGGACTCGCCGGGAATCTGCTAGTTAGTACTATACCTATCGTCAGATAGCAGTTCCCTGGTGACATGTGTACAGGTTAGTTCATCGACCTGAGGTCGTCATTTGTCTCGTGTGAGTTCCCACTGTGCTTTGATTTCTACCCTACCACGGCTCAAAGGAGTCGTGCAAACAGGTAGCTTTTGGGTACAGTCCCGAGCCATATGGAGGCACGTGAGCGGATCGGCAGGGGATTCGTCTCTCCCGGTATTGGGGGCGAGGTCGTGCTGTGTCTAGGAGAGCCATTACACAAAGTCCATGGCCATGGCAGGAGATTTACTGGTAGGTACTCCAGTAGTATCTCAGGGTGTTATTGGGCTACACTCCGACACGACTTATACTGCTTCTGGGGGTCTGACGTTACTAGCCCCCTAGGCGGATATGCGATACTCATTGACGAACGGACCGGACTGTATATACATTGTCACTGTTAGGCTCAGTAGGGTTTCTGGATGAGTTCACTCATCGGCCTCCCTTGAGTTCGCTCATCAGCCTCCCTTGAGGTCAGTCCATGGGCAGCCGTTACGCATAGCTAGTGCCGCTGACGGTTTGTGGTTAAACCCACTGCCAGGGTACTGACGAGTCATTAGAGTCCCCCACAGACAGTTTCCCAAGTTCGGGCGAAACGTTGTAGAGGCCGTATGGTTTTATGGCAGGGTTCGGAAAATGCACGTGCGTTTACGCATGTGTCAGTTTTCGGGCAGGTGATACTGGTCGGCTTTGGTTTAAGCCGGATCCGAGTATTATATTGAGTAGATATAATATCTTTGTCTCAGTTGCATTTGTATTCGGTTGTAATACAAATGCGGGTATATTTATACAGTTACGGGGTTATCCTGAAAGTAGTTTCAGGATCACTTTTGGAAGTTGCCAGTTTCCAGTTTTCTATCAGCCGTCTTTTAACATTCGGTTAAAGACGGATTTATCTTTTCTTGGATGAGAGTGACTCAGTGTTCTAGAAGATTCTAGATGAGGTGACTAGGATTAATTGGTGTTGAGTTTTCATTGGATGCATTAAAGGCTTGATGATGTGTATTAGTGACTCATGCTTTATCATTAAAGCTTCTTGTTTTTCTTAAGATATTTGTTCTTGATCTTTTGTTATGATAAGGATGGTTGTTTATGGTCACCTCCATGATAGCTCCTACCTTCACCTCCCTCCTTTTATAAAGTGGCCGGCCCTCTCTCTCCTCCTCACTCACTTGGTAGTTTTCATTTGTAGAAAAGATTATGATAGTATTTGGGGTGTATGGAATTTCACAGTTCATTTCATTCCATCACCCGATTCCCTCGGCAACTTCATTTACCGATCGTCCACGGACTTGGACGAAGTAAGACAAAGTCATCTACTCATTCTCTACATCATTCTTGGTCGTCTCTTTTAGCAAACTTGACGACCGAGTTGCCTCAAGTCCGAGGCGGGAGCCCGTTTAAAGAATCGTCGACGTGGTGCCACCTCGACGAGGATATCGGAGATCGACGAGATCGGAGCAGCCGCAACAGAGCGTGGGATGATGATTAAAGAACGAAGGACTCGGATCGTTCGGTATAACCTTTCTACACTCTTTACAGTTTGTTAGTTTAGCAATAATGACAGATCCGGGTTAAAGTATACGATAGCGCCAGTTAAAAAGTTTTTGTTCCGCATTTGGCGTCTGTAGACGGCCGGGACGCTAACGTAGACTTACAATTATCAACCAGGATTTTGCCTATCTTGATATCATGATAGTATCCGGAGACATAAAGGGGGCGGTTGTGCTCGCACGTCCCGAGGAGGAGATCTTCATCGCCGAAAGTGATATCGGCCGTGTGCACCTCTTCCAGCTCGTCCTTCATCTTTTCTTCGGTGAAGAAATCTTAGAACTGTTCGGGCTCTTGTAACGCCTTGATTAGAGAATCTCTTTCTTCTTTTGATAACAAGAGGGCATCGAGAATGCTTAGCTGCGAAGGTAGCTTCCTCAAGTGTGCCAGAACGTTGTAGTCCACCTTATTTTTCTTTGGTAGGTCCTTGGCTGTCAGCTCTTTGACGACTTGATCATCTAGGGCGATATCCTCAGGGATTTTTTCTTTCCCCTTATCTTTTCTATTCGACTCACTGTTCGCGGCCCCGAGATTCTTTTTACGTAGCGTACGATTGCGCAGCTGAATGTTCTCACATGTCCTCATTTCCTCCGTTTCGGATGTAGGTTCTTTGAAGAGAGGGCCAATGGCTATTTCTTCATCAGAATCGCTCCCAACGATGAGAACTTGTGATCCCCCAGTGTCGACCATGTGACAGTTGCCGGTAGTTCTTTTACGCTCCTCGGTCGTATTTCTTTGCTCCCGACGAGTTTTGCATTTCATTCGCTTGCAATGTTTTCGGTGAGCAACATATCCTTGCCACCGGCTTTTAAAAGCGTTGCACTCTTCGGTAGGGTGCGCAATCTTTCGATGATATAAGCAGTAGCTAGGATGTATATCCGCTTCATCAGGAGTGTTTCCTTTGGAGGGTGGCAGCTTCATTCCCATCGATATGGCTTTGGCGAACCTTTTCCTCTTCTTGAACCTGCTTTTATTTGCGGCGGATGTACTTTGATCCGGTGGGAGTGTTTCGATCCTTCCGTCTAGTCGCCGGTGTTTGGCCTTTTCAAATATGACCATCACGCGCTTTCGATCAGCTTTGCTTTTCAAAAGAGCTTCGTTCAGGAATGCATCAACCATTTCTTCTGATGGTCCTAAAAGTCCCGGCTTAGGATCTGCCCCCAGTTTCTCTGCGTAAGGAGCTTCTTCGTCGTTTATCGACGAGTGAGAGATCACATGGCAACTTGCCACATAATCTTCAGGCTCATCCGACGAGTCTTCTCCATTGTCATCATCTCTGTCCTCAAGAACGTGGCTGAGAAAGTCTTGGAGTGTGACTGGAGTTCGCGCCTTCTGGTTATATTCTTCCAGCGCGTCAATATGTTTTTACAAGTCCGTGCGCTCGTCATTAAGCTTCACGGGCTTTTTGACCTTCTTCTTCTTCTTTGAAGACTTTGACGGCTGGGTGTGAGCGCTTTGACTATCACCACCAATTTTTAGAGTTGGGCGCGGTTTCAGCATTCCCTCGATGATCTCGGGTTCCAGTGGATTTTTCCATTTGATCGCCGGGCATGTTTGGAGATCCTTCAGCATTCTTTTCGTCTTGGCTAAAAGAACGACCTCCCATGGGGCTTCTTCTACAAAAGAGCATGATGCCCCTGGTGTGTCCGTCTTTTTGAGAGCGTGCGGCTACGGCAGGCTTACTTTCCAATTCTCGGACAGTGCGAACTTGCCCTGTTGATATTGGTCTTCGATCCAGTCTTTAAAGACGAAGCAATCTTCAATTGGATGGCTTACCGCTTGATGGTAGAGGCAATAATTAGGACTATTAGCCTCACCGGGTTGCAATGGGTGTTTTGGATTCGGCAAATTAATGAGCCTGTTGCGCATATCTAGCTCAAACAATCTCCTCGTTTTGTCCCGGGGAAACGAATAAGGACGCTTTATTTTCTCATTATAGTATCGCCGTCTCTCGTCTAGTCGATCCGTTAATTTTGGACCACTGGGCTACTGTTGAGCATTGGCGACAAAGGTCGTTTTCCCTTTCCCTTTTTCATTCCGCGGCTCCGGCTTCGAAGAGGAAGGCATGTGGCCCATCTGGTCCATTTGGGCCAGCTTATCAATCAAGGACTGGAAAGTGGTCGGCTTGAAAAACATCATGAATTGGGAGATGGTCGCTTGAGGGTCAAGAGTGCCCACGAACATGCCCACTGCAGGCGCTTCCTCGATGCGCTGCTCGCACTTTGACCATAAATTCCGCTATCGTATTGCGTATTGCACCCACGTTTCACTTGGCTTTACCCTGGCATTAATCAATGCTGTGATCGGAGTGCGCTCGCTAGCACTTGCGAAACGCTGGGTAAACAGCAGCTCCATCTCTGCAAATATCTTGACAGAGTCATTCGGAAGTTCAGAGTACCATTCGAACGCTGTCTCCGACAAGCTGCCGACGAACTGGCGAAGTAGCAGTTTATCGTCACCTCCAGTGTTGCCACATAGAGCCCTGAACTGGGCGACATGCTGGTGCGGATTTCCCGTCCCCTTATATACAAGGAATTTAGGGATCGTATATCTCGGCGGGTACCTTATTTGGTCATACCAGCCCGGATAGGGTCGTCCGGTCTTAACGATCTGCCCGGCCACTTCGTTTGCTTGGTGAACTCGTATTTGCTGAGCAATGTAATCATCCAGAGCGGCCTTGGAGATGGTCTCTTCCTTGGCTGCTGAAAGAGCCGGAGGAGGGTTCAATGTCTCCCCTCTGTCGTCTTCAATGATAATCGGGGTGCCTTCAGTTGGAGGTTCCGGCTGTAACATCATCCCGGCCATGTCTTGAAACAAAAGAGCCATTCGTTTTATGTTGGCCGCCTGTTCCGCGGCCTCTTTTTCTTTTCTCTCGAGCATTCTTTGGAGGAATTCAGCATCAGTTTCTTGTTCCTGATGCTGCTCTGAGGTCTCCGGACTTTCTTTCGGCCCAGTGAGTGCAGCCATTGCAGTCAGTATCTCCTGAAGTTTTTGCTGTTGTTGCTCCTGAGCCTTTGTTATCGATCGGGTGAGCGGTCGATGACCCGTAGAAGCACAGCTTTCCTCTTTTCCGAAAGCCATATAAACGGTATGTGTTACCATGCCCCCAGACTTGGGGCGTTTAGATTCAGCATCCTTGCGGTTCACCGCGGTCACGTGGGCTTTCTCCGGCCTCCTTCTCTTTTGAGCGGTTAACGTTGAGGGAGCCATTGCAGCGGGCACCTAGACGGATGACATGTTCTGTGGTACCACGGGATGGCTCTTTTATTACCGAGCTTTAATCTTCTTTTGTCGGCGAGAGTAGTCCTGGTCAATCACCGATTCCTGGACCTGTCGCCAGACTTTGTAAATTTTGGAGGACAGCCGCTGAGGGGGCTGCTCCGGCTACTTTTCTGTAGCATTCTCCACAGGTGGAGGAAATCTTTTCAGCGTGGCAGTTGGAGAGTTCTTGCGAACCCTCTTAAGCAGTTCGAAGCTGTTCCCAGTCGGAACAGCAACATCGATTTCCATCATAGGAGCTGGCGGAGTCAGTCCAGAAGGGGAGCTGCCTCCAGCCTTCCTCACTCGGCGCCAGTGGTGACGGCGAGCATGTCGTGTGGATGGGATTGTTTCAGCTGTAGGGATGACTTCATCATGCCCCTTGTTTTGGCGAAGGGTTGTTGCCGGCGTCAGCCTCTTGAAGACTGATGTCCGTTGAGCAGCAATTTCCAATTTGTCAAAGACAGACCTCTGGACAGGGGAAGCAGCTTTGAGGACTTGGCCTGGAGCGGGAGCCGGAACTGCCAGTCTTGTGAAGACTGACTTCTTGGAAGAAGAAACCTCTCTGATAATTTCGTCCGCTTAAGCCGGGATGGCTATCCGCTTTGGGATGGCTGCTTTGGGTATCGCAGGTTTGTTGGCGTTCTGGCCCAGTCTTTTGAAAACTGAGGTAGTGGAGTTGGGCGACCCGTTGAGAGGGGCCACAGCAGTGGTAAGTCGATCAAAGACTGACTTCTTTGGGGCTTCTTGCGACAACAGCTGGGCACTGAAGCTCATTGGTGGGATCATAGTCTTAAAGAATAGCCCAATGGTGGCCTGAGTTACTTGCTCGACTGGCATCTTGAACAGGGAGGCCTCTTGGAGCCCGTAGGTTACACCTCCAGATGAGGCGGAACGGGAGTTGCAGTTGCAGCTGGAACAGTTGGAGGCCATTGGTGTTCTGTTTTCTGCACGGGAGAAAAACCAAATCTTAGTACCTCGAACCCAAGGGCAACCATATCAAACCGCGATTCGTTCTCAAACACGACACACGAAGTGTGGAGTGGAAAGAGAAAAAGGTCCCACCGGACGTGCCAGAATCTGTTTCCCGCCGAAACATGGAGATGGGACCGCGTAGGTCCGTCTTGCCTGAATTTGGGGACAGATGCTATTTGGTGCTATCCGTCCACCTCTCCGAAGATGCCAAATTGATTTATGGCACAATGTATTAGAGGTTTATACGGATGCGGCCGTTGTAGCAGACTTCGTCAGATTCCCCCTCATTGTGAGGGGTTTTTTTTTATTGTGGAGACGCTCTTCCCTACAGGCGCAAGCCCCTGCAGTTAATTACGTTACCACATTGCAGTAACCACTTTCTCCTGCTCCAGAAGGTCACTTCGTGTCATGTGTGTTTGTTTTGTTTTTGGTTGCCCGTGGATTGTATATGGAGACTAATTTATGTTGTCGCCCGTAGGACGTGGATTAGTCCAAATCCGTATTTTCTTAGATTTGGGTTTTGGTTTGGGTTTAAGGATACGTTAGTCTCATTTGAGACTAAGATCGACTTAAACGTTTGTTAAGGATACGTTAGTCTAATTTTAGACTAAGATCAACTTAACGGGATCATTTAGATCCAACAAAAGAGCATTTGAGCTCTATTGTTTAGTTTAGGGACATTGCGGTCTATTACCAGTTTAAGTATATGGTGGTCCAAGGTTAAGGACATTATAGTCCATGGGCTTAAGGACCCCACCGTCCAAGGTTAAGGACATCATAGTCCATGGGTTTAAGGACCTCACAGTCCGAGGTTAAAGACGTCATAGTGTATGGGATGTATGGTTGTCGGGACCCGTCACCTCTCTGAAGACGTTGAAGGATTACAACGACATATATCAGAGGGGTTCAGAGATGTACCCTTGAACCAATTTTGGTTGGGAGATCTGTAGTCCAGTTGGGACTAAGATCTGAGATTTATGAGCATATGGGCTCAATTAATCTGAGTTGAGGACTTATGGTCAATGTTAGGCTAAGTCCAATCAAGTTAAAATGTTTAACATTTATTTTGGGCTGTTGAGCCTTTATTTGGGCTTGGCCGTGACAGTGTTTTTGTCTTTTACTGAATGCTGAGCCTTCCTCATAGCCTTGGGCTTATTACAGAACAATTTGTGTTCTATCAGTGCAACACGTGGTGCGCTTGGCGCCTTGCGCTAGTCAAAGAGCGCAGTGCGCTTCTGCCAAGTAGCGTATACGTAAGGGACACGTGTTGCGCTTGGCGCTAAGCGCCGGATGATGGGCGCATTGCGCCAGTTTATGAGCGCATTGCGCTATTAATTTAGTGGCACACACGTGAGGGACACGTGTCGCGCTTGGCACTGAGCACCAGTCAATGAGCGCAGTGCGCTATATTTGGAGCGCTAAGGCTCTGCAACGCTTTGCACTAGTCTTCAAGCACCGATGCGCTTCTGTTAAGTAGCGCACACATGAGGAGCACGTGGCGCGCTTGGTGCTGTGCGCCAGGCTTGAGTGCAGAGCGCTATCTTATGAGCGCGAGCGCTATCTTATGAGCGCAAGCGCTAATTGATTAACTTTTGATCCCAAAAGAGATTTTGTCTCAAGATTCTAAGAACAAAAGTTCTTATTTTTATAGGAGATGCTTCAATCTTTTGTATTGATGAAAGGCTTTGACTTTATGAATCTATGATCCTTAAGAGAATTGAATTATTCTTTCCCCCTCTCTGTTTATAATGAGATGTTCATGATCTCTTTTTGTAAAAGACAATTTGTCTTATAGATCTATGATCTGTGAGAAGAGTTATGTTCTTCTTTTTATTTTATGATGAGATCTTTTTATCTCTTTGTAAAAGACCTTGGTTTTATAGATCTATAATCTTTAAAAAAAAGTAAATTCTTCTTTTATATGAGATAATTTCATCTCTTTGTTCTTTTTTCTTTTTACCTTGAAGAAAGTTTTCTTCTTCTGAGAGCTTGCTCTTGTCTTTGAATTTCTCAAAATTTATGGGGAGGTTTCTCTCTATGAGACTTGAAGTCTGGAGGCCTTTATATAGGGCAAGCTGATCAGTTCAATCAGTTAAGAAGATCTTTTCTCCAATTGATTTGGGGAATTTCCTATCGTTGGATCTTTGATCTAAAGGCTTCTGGTTTACAGAAGGCAATCTTCTTGTTTTCTTAACAAAGATTGGGAAATCTTTCCATACAGAATTTATTTTGTGTTTTGGTGATTTTTAATTACCATTGGATCATTGATCTAACGGTGCTCTGATTTACAGAGCACAATCTTGTTGTTTGGAAAGATTTTGAAGAATCTTTCTTTAACAGAATTTAATTCTGTTTAATTAATGATTTATCATTATTATTGGATCTTTGATATGACGGTGGGGAGCTTTTAGTTCCAGCGCTGGTGTACCCGTGCTTTGCACGCGGTGCGCTGCTTAGGGTGCAGCGCACTTAGCGCTAGCGCATCCGTGCTTTGCACGTGGTGCACTGCTTAGAGCGCAGCTCACCCAGCGCTAGCGCACACGTGCTTTGCATGTGGTCCACTGTTTAGATCGCTGTGCACCCAGCGCTAGCGCACTCGTGCTTTGCACGTGGTGCGCTGCTTAGGGCGCGGCGCACTTGGCGCTGCATCTGAAGTGTTGCTTCATTTCAAAATTTGAATTTTGAACAGAGCTTTGCTCTGATTGCGGGAAACACCTCTATTGATAACCCATATTGCGTGAAATGGAATAAAGTGAGCCGACTTAGTTAGTCGATCCATAATAACCCATATTGCGTCATTACCCCTCGTGCTGCGAGGAAGGGCGGTCACGAAGTCCATGGTAATGTACTGCCTTTTTTATTCTGGGATTGGTAACGGCTGAAATAGACCAGCAGTTCTGTGATGTTCAGTCTTCACTTGCTGACATACCAAACACTTGTCTACGCTCCTTGCTACTTTACGCTTCATTCCATGCCACCAGTAGTGTTGCCATAGATCATTGTACATCTTTGTGCCACTGAGATGTATAGAATAAGAAGAGCTATGAGCTTTTTTCATCAACTCTTCTCGAACTGGGCCGATAGGTACACATAATCGACTTCCATATCTCAAGGATCCATCTTCGTGGACGATGAAGTCAGTTCGAAGTCCGCTTTCTACTTATTCTCGGATCTTTTATAGCTTGGCATCATTTGCTTAGGTTACCTTGATCTGATTGACAAGAGTGGACTGGACTTGTAAGTTCATCAAATATGAAGCGTTACCTGGCATAACTACTTCGATCTCCAATCCGTGCAATTCTTACTGTAGCTTCCACTGAGCGGTGAGGTTCATTGCTAATGGCTGGCGACTAAGTGCATCAGGAACTCCATTCACCTTTCTAGGATGATACTGTAGGTTGATGTCGAAGTCCGTCATGAGTTCTAGCCATCTTCTCTGCCGCATGTTTAATTCTTTCTGAGTAAATACATACTTCAGACTCTTTTGGTCAATGTATATATCCACTCGTTCTCCCAAGAGGTAGTGGCGCCAAATCTTAAGTGTGAAGATAACGGCTTCCAATTCTAGATCATGTGTTGGATAGTTGCGCTTATGAACCTTTAGTTTTCTTGATGCAAAAGCCACAACTTTTCCATGCTGGTATAGAACACATCCTAATCCTTTACCGGACGCATCATAATGCACAACAAATCCTCCAGATTGATCCGGTATTACGAGGATAGGTGCAGAAGTTAATCTTGACTTGAGTTCTACAAAAACTCTTTCACATGCTTCTGACCACATGAATGCTTCATCTTTACATGTGAGCTTGGTCAGGGGTGCTGCAATCTTTGAAAAGCCTTCAATGAATCGTCGGTAGTATCCTTCTAATCTCAAGAAACTTCGTATATCCTTCACCGTCTTTGGTGTCGGCCACTCGTTGACAGCTGACACCTTAGCTGGATCTACTGAGATTTCTTCGCCTGAAACGATATGTCCGAGAAATCCGACTTGATCTAGCCAAAATTCACACTTGTTATTGTAACAATCCTAAACTTTCTGTACGAAATTTTTCAAAAAATACAGAAATGAACACTTGAGCCTGAGCACAAGTTATAAATTTGATTTGCTTTTGAACATCAAGAAAGCACTTGTAGCTCATTGGTAAAGCCTTGCACTGATGTGACGTAGCCCTGTGATCGAATCCCCCAGCCACATTATCTTTTTATTTAATTTTTCTTTTAATCTTTTAGAAGCCCAAAGGTTTGCACATGCACAACACGAAAAACGAAAAGACACAGAATAAACAAACATGTGGAAAATGTTGCATACACAGACAGAGACACGTGGCGATGAACCAACCCCATTCCACCTGATTATGACCGGAGAAACCATCAAAAACCCCGGTACCGCCGGTTCTCCCCGTCGGTATTGCCACGAAATTTCTCCCCTGACACCTCTTGGCCCACCCCATTTCCCCTAGACTGTTTGTATTCTCTGCAATTATCCAGAGAATTAAAATGCCCCTTTAATCCAATTTTTAATGCATTCTTTAACACTCTAAACCATAATTTCCCCTATAAATACCACACTCTATTTCACCCCTACTCACTCAGAATTTCATTACAGAAACTCTCAAAAATTCTCAAGTCCTTATAGTGTGCAAGTGGAATTAGCAAAGGGCAAGATTCCGATGAAGTTTCGAGGTGATCCCGGCGACGAAACGACGCCCTAAAGCTTCCCTAGTCTTCCCCTACCTCTTTTCTTTCTCAATAGCCAGTAATTCCCCTCTCCCCATCTCATCTTCTATTCTAAAAACTTTCATTTCTAAAACTCGACGGAAGAGGAGTTAATCCGACTTCCGATTCGGTTTTTCTTTAAAAATTCTATTTTTCTTAAACAATAAAATACCACACTCTCATATAATGTTTAACAAACATTAATAAACACATTAAAACAAGTTTCATCTTAAAAGAATCTTTTATGCAACTTTTATCGTATTTTTACGGTAAAATACCACATACTTTATTTTCGACACAAATCAACATAATACTTGTATTACCTTTAGATAGATCAAGAGATAATGACCTACCTCATCACAACACACATCTTTGACATAGCACGATAAAATTTTGGGAATATAGTTATGGGATAATACAACATTACAAATAAATACCATCAAACTTGCAAAACCATTTCTTTAAAAAGCATGCTAATCAATTCCTTGCAATTGCGCCTCAACAACCCACTTTTAGGGATCCCGTTCGGGATGGTGTGGATTATCGCACATCCTCGGGCCTAGTAGAGCGAGATGCAAGGCTCCGAAAGGAGCATTCGATCTCGATGGAATTTTAATGCATTTTTCTTTAGAAAATGAGTTTTCTACAAAAATAAATAAATTTTTTTTATTAATATATATAACTATTATCAAAATATATATTTTAATTATATTATATAAATATTCCAAGTTTTCTAAATTAAAGGAATCACCATTACAGAAAAATACCATTACAATTCAATGCAAAATACCGATATTTCAATAAAATACCATATACTATGAAAACTAGGTTCTACTTACTAGAAATTTAACTTTTATAAAATATACATCTATGAAAACATTAAAGATGATAATTAAATGCTTGAGGTGTATTTTGAAAATTATATCAAAATTATTTTTACATAAAACCCCTCAAGTTATACTAAATTACAATAAGGACCTTAGTAAATATAGGTTTAAGCGGGACCAATTCTCTAGATCCTCAGGGAGCCGGAGAATGTAGGTGCTTGCCTATGTAAGGTAGACAATCTAATAAACGGTGTTATCAATAAGGTTATTGTCTTGGAAAAAGACACAAATCCTTCCGTCCATGTGCAGTAGTTACCGATAACATCAAAACTAATTCAGGATTTCAAGTTCTTTTCAAAGTATCTGACTCAGACCGAGTCTCAATCTAATCAATCTGACTTAAATATGATTCAAGTATAAACTACAATACAACATGAATCTATGAATCCGTCTATTCAATCTATATCAATCTATATTGACTGAACCAAACTATGGATATACTCCGTTTACATGACTATCCATTTATATCCATTCCATTTACTGATATCATGGTTTCAGCAATGTCTTCCATTTACTACAAGACAATACAATACAATCAGTACAATCAATACAATCAATGCAAAAGACATTACGGGGTTTATAAAGGGGTAGACTAGTACGGAACATGTTAAAGGTGGCACGAGATGGTCACTTAAGACATAATTACATCGATGCCGTTGTTCCGTGGTATTTTCGACGGAGCCTTGTACTACGGGTTACCAAAGTCCACGGTGTAAGTTTGACTCCTCTCGTATACACTGGCATATTCTGTACCAAGCTACAAACAACTGCATTAACATTATAATCAAACTTTATTAGTTATACTCTCTTTCTGTCCAATCTATCTCTACCCATCTTTGGGACTTACCGAGCGATTGTTTGCTGACGACATTCATATTTCTGTTCTTCTTTGGAATGTTGTCAGGTGGATCGGATTCACTAGAGATCGAGACCAGCCAGGAGCACTTGGAGTAGTTCATAGAAGATCCCGAGCATTGACTTTACTTGTACATATTTTCATTTCAGTTATGCCATTGTTTAGGCATTCTTTCCATCCATGTATTTACATTTTCAGTTGTACTTGTAAAGAAATGTTTAATAAATAAAAGTTGATGTTCAATTACATCTATTGTCAATTTTCTTGTGTACATTTACTTTATATTGCTTAGATACGCTTAGCGTGTTTACTTCGGAGTAAATACGTAGCGGGCTTCGTCGCGTCCCCTCCCCGTACACCGGTAAGCGGGGCGTGACAGCTATACTTAGTATAGAGCTGATGTTGTCGTAATGTCTCCAGGACAATCCGTAAATGCTTGGCGTGTTCTTCCCGATTCTTTGAATACACTAGGATGTCGTCGATGAAAATGACAATGAACCAGGCTAAGTATTCTCGGAAAACTTGGTTCATCAGGTACATAAAGATGGCAGGTGCATTGTTCACTCCAAATGGCATTACGTGATATTCATAATGATCATAGCGAGTCCAAAATGCCGTCTTTGGAATGTCGAACTCTTTGACCTTCACCTGATGATAACCCGAACGAAGATCTAGCTTCGAAAATACACAAGACCCACTTAACTGGTCGAAAAGGTCAACGATGCGCGGTAGTGGATACTTGTTCATAATCGTCACTCCGTTCAAAGATCGATAATCTACACGCATCCTGTATGAACCTTCTTTCTTCTTCACTAGTAATACCGGAGATCCCCAACTTGAAGTACTGGGATGAATCCAACCTTTCTTCAGGAGTTCGTCCTACTGAATGCGGATCTCCTTTAATCCTTTTGGACTTAGCCAGTACAGAGCTTTGATTACAGGTTGTGCGCCAGGATGTAAATCAATGCTAAATTCAAGAGCTTGATCGGGAGGCAAACCTGATATATCTTCAGGGAACACATCCTCGAACTCTCGAACTACTTCGGGCTTTTCTTCTTCTGCTTGCAATGCTGCAACCATTGCCTTCTTTGGTTTTGTTTTGTAGACGCTAGGTTCTAAGGTACGGTCTCCACTCTTGAAATAGAACACTGGATGATCTGGTATTTCGAACACTAATCTCCTTTGGTGACAGTCGATGGTAGCGAAAAAAGTTCCCAGCCAGTCCATTCCCAAGACTACATCGAAGTTCGGTATGTCCACCACCTTAAAGTCCGCATAAAATTCTCTACTACAAAAGGCCACTGAACACAGATCGTGTCCTAAAGTTTCTTTTAGAACGTCGTTCCCTGAACTGACATTTCAGCTGGATACGAGCGGTTTAACTGGAATCGTATGGTTTCGGACGAACCGTTGCGACATAAAGTAATGTGATGCTTTAGTGCCGAAGAGTGCTAGAGCAGGAAGGGAGGCTACTAAGATTGTATCTAAGTTGTGTGGGATAGGTTTAGGTATAGGAAAAGTATAGTGATACACAATGATTGAAAATGTTTGAAAGGATTGGGAATTACCAGTGATGACTTGTCCTGTGGCTTCGGCCTCCTCAACCATCATTGTGAAATCCTGATGTCGGGGTACATTCCTTCTTGCTGGAGGCACATTCTTCTGTCGTTGGGACACGTTTCTCTGCCCTAGAGGCACGTTTCTCTGTGCCTGATGGAATTGACGTTGATGCTGTGCAGGAGGTCCACATGGAGCGGGTGCAGGGAGAGCTAAACGGGGTGCAAGAGCCTGAATGGTTAGCCACTGCAGAACCGTGATTTCGGGTTTGGGTGCTGGAGCTGTATTGAAGTGGTATGGACATGCCCCTATGGCGTGAGTGGATATGCCACAAATCAAACACAGGCCATTTGCACGCCTGCAGTCCTTCGCCAGGTGTCCCGTTCTCTTAATGTAGAAACAAAAGTCTGGACTGGACTGGTTAAATGGTCCTCCCGATCTCCTGGGTGCAAAGGTCGGCCTAGAAGAGGCTCCTCCTGTTGTAGGGTGTTTTTCGCCACCCCATTCAGATGGTAATGCGCGCGCTCATTAGGTGCATTATAGATTTTCCCTGCCTAGGGTAGGCTGGGGTTTATTGATTATGGGGATCCGAATCTCCGGCAGCCGCGGACTAAGCTGCCGTTAATTACCCCTCGCCTTTGGAGCGAGAGAACCTCCGATTGACGGGTCAAACAGGTCATGCGAACTCAATGTGCAGTGTTGTGTTTTGAAGGGGTTTTGGATATATCGGAGGCCCCGCAGAGTTTTTATGGGGGTCCCGCTACCCGGATAGCGGGCTGAGGGTCAAGGGGGCTAGCAGCCCCCTTGCGGGGTGCGGGGCATCGCCCCGTTAGAAATTTTTTCTAACGGGGGATGGTGTTTAGTGTGGAGTGTATACAAAATGAGGGGGAAAATGGCGTCCAAAGGAAGTGTGGGTGCCAACGCCACACATGCCTAGCACGCGGGCGCTGGACGCAGACGCTTGGGTTAGCGCTAGGCGCTTGGGCGCTGGCGCTAGAGCCTCACGTGCCCGGCATATGAGCGCTGGGCGCTTGGGCGCAAGCGCCTCACATGCCCGGCACGTGGGCGCTGGCGCTTGGGCGCGAGCGCCTCGTGTGCCCGACACGTGGGCGCTGGCACCTTACGTGCCCGGCTCGTAGGCGCTTGGGTGCCAGCGCCTCACATACCTGGCACGTGGGCGCTGGGGCGATGGGCGCTTGGGCACCGGCGGAAAGAAGGGGGTTATTTAGCCCCGGAAAAAGGAGTTAAAGATGACTCATTATTTATGGAGTTAAACTCCGAAGGGTGCTGAATAAAGTTAAACTCCTAAAAAAAGATTTGATTCATGGAGTTAAACTCCCATAGGTCTTGAATGGAGTTAAACTTCTAGAAATTTTTGGAAATGATCAAAAGGGATCCCTTTCTTCTCCTCTTTTCGCCCTGGGTCTTCTTGTAGGCCTTGGATCTTCCCAATGTAGGATTTTTGGAGATGGGTCTCCTTCTTCCTCCTCTTCTATTGGCCGGATCTTGGAGGAAAAGGGGGTGAGATTTAAAAATCTCCCCTTTTTGAGATCTAATAGAAGATCTGAGTTCCCCTTCGTGGGTTTTGCGGTGAAAAACTATTTATTTTTGGGAAAGAAAGAGTTAAACTCTTGATTTAATTCAAAAAAAGTGGAAGGTTTAGAACCTTGAGGAAGGAGAAGGAGGCACAGACCCTAATTTTTTTGAGAGAGAGAAAAAAAGGTCCTAGAGATATTTTCATTAACTTTGCCTTTATAGGCTACACACTTTACATATAGCCCTTTGGGATTTACAAAATGGCATTTTGCCCATCTCATGCCTCATGTGCTCATTTCTTTTGCATATGAGCCATGGGTTTTACAAAAATTTGGCTTTATGCCCATTTTCCTTACATTTATTCATAAAATAAAAAAAGAAATACACCAAAATTATTTATTACAAAATTTTTATTTTGGCAAGGGGAGGCCTGCCGCTTCATGTTCGGGCTCGACCCGGGCATTGACCCACTTGACCTGGGCTTGGGCCTACTTGGCTTGGGGTTGACTTTGATTTTGACTTGGTCAACCGGGGTGTAAATTTTGCCCCCAACAAATTGCCCCCCATCAATAAAGGCACACCACATATGTGGGTTGTGTCTATGAAATTGATGGATCTTCTTTCACGTGGAGGTTGATTTAAATTGGTTCCCGTTTTGACGACGCGGATGTCGTTTCTGCCATTTTAGTGACGTGGACGGTCGGTTCTACCATTTTTGTGACGTGGACGGTCGGTACTGCCCTTTTTGCGACTTGGACGATCGGTGCTTCCCTTTTTGCGACTTGGACGGTCGGTTCTGCCCTTTTTGTGACGTGGACGGTCGATGCTGCCCTTTTTGCGACTTGGACGGTCAGTTCTGCCCTTTTTGCGATGTGGACGGTCGATGCTGCCCTTTTTTCAACTTGGACAGTCGGTGTTGCCTTTTTAGCGACTTGGACGGTCAGTGCTGCCCTTTTTACGACTGGGACGGTCGGTGCTGCCCTTTTTGTGACTTGGACGGTCGGTGCTGCCCTTTTTGGGACTTGGACGGTCGGTGCTGCCCTTTTAGCGACTTGGACGGTCGGTGCTTGATTTGACTTGCTCCGCTTCTTGCGGTGTCAGGGATTAGATTTGACTCGCTCCGTTTCCTGCGGTGTCAGGATTTGACTTGTTTCCGAGGTGAAACTTGATTCCGCCGGGGAGGTCATTGATTGTCTTGCTGATTTGATGTGAATTGGGTTGACATCAGCATCACTACGCTGGAATATGGTACCAGGAGCGAATTATCATTTGTCATGATAGGATTTGGGGATTTTGGTTTTGGTTTGGCATCAGCACTGCTACACTGGAATATGGTACCAGGAGCGAATCATCATTTGCCGTGAGGGAATTTTCCTCATTCCCAGTTTAACGACTTAGGGGTCATCTGCTCCCAGTTTAACGACTTAGAGGTTATTTATTCCCAGTTTAAAGACTTAGGGGTCTATTGGATTGGAGTTTGGAATTTTGGGGTTAGGGTAGGCATCAGCGTTGCTAACATTGAAACACATGTGCCAGGAGCAGTTCATCATTTGCCTTTTCCTGTTGGGAAGCGATGGCTTAGGAGACAGGTTTATGTCCCTATCACCTAAGGCTTTTCAATTTTACGAGCCGTAAGGGTACCATAAAAGCTTTTTCTCCCTACGAGTCGAAATGATCTCGTAGGTGTACTTTCTCCTTAAGAGTCGTGGGGACTCCCAAGTGTGTTTTTCCTTTGTGAGTCGTAAGGATCCCACGAAGGTGTTTTCTTACGAGTCGTGAGGATCCCGTAAGTTTGTTCTCCTCATGTATCGTGAGGACACATGAGTGGGTCTTCACAAATGGAGCATAATTCCAAGGGCGGAGACTAGCCGCGCAACTGATGATTGCGGTGGGGCATGGGTATGATGAGAATTATTTGAGCCCGTAGATTGTATACGGTAGTCAAATTAGGGACCAACCGTAGGGATGGGAGAATTTCGGTGGATTGGATTTTGGTTAGCGTCTGCATCGCTGCACTGGAATATGATATCAGGAGCGACTCACCATTCGCCGTTGGGAAAACTTGGGGTTTGGGTTTTTTTTGGTCGGCATCAGCACTGCTAACACTGAAGCGAAATGCCAGGAGCGATTCATCATTTGCCGTTTCCCGTTGGGGAGTAATGGCTCAGGAGACAGGTTTAGGTCCCTATCACCTAAGGCTTTTCAATTTTATGAGCTGTAAGGGTTTCATAAAAGCATTTTCTCCCTACGAGTCTTGGGGGTCTCGCAGGTGTATTTCTCCCTAGGAATCGTGGGGATTCCTAAGCGTGTTGCTCCTTTGTGAGTTGTAAGGATCTCATACGGGGATTTTCTCCTCACAAGGTCAAGAGGACTTTGCGAGTGTATTTTATCTCTTTTCTCGAGTTTGCGCCCTTTCGGGTTTTCACAAACTCGCCGGCAGTCCTGCTTTTTAACTCACGGAGCCCTTTCGGGTTTTCATCCGTGTCCGTTTTGCTTGTGGACACACCGTTTTTATTACTTTAAAAGTAGTCTCACCAGCAGGACTTGGGAGAGATAAGGGTCGTTTACGCCCGTCAATTGTATACGGTTTTACAGGATGTATGATCTAGACCGTAGGGCCTGTGTGCTCAATTCTCCTGCGACTTGGAGCATTCACGCGTAATATTTCTTGAGATATTGGCCATTGATAGGTGGCATGGGCCTTTCTCCCTTGGCATTTATCAACTGGTAGGATCCTCCATCAAACACTTTCTCGATGACGTATGGTCCTTCCTAGTTTGGCTCGAATTTTCCCTTGGCATGTCGATTGGCGATGATCGGTCTTTTGAGGACCAACACCAATTCACCTTTCTTGAAAGCGCGGAGACGGGCTATCTTGTCATAGGCCCGTGACATTTGGGCTCGTTATAGCTCCAGATTTTGCTGCACCGCGAGCCTCTTTTCTTCGAGGGCGTCGAGCTCTTCAAGCCGAAGGAGCATGTTTTCCTCCTCCGTTAACTCGTGCTGAACGACTATTCTTAAGCTTGGAATTTCGACTTCGAGGGGGAGGACCGCCTCCACTCCGAAGAGCAATGAGTATGGAGTAGACTGAGTTGGAGTACGGTGTATGGTACGATATGCCCACAACGCCTCGTGAAGTTTGAGATTCCAATCTCTCTTGTTGGCTGAAGCATTTTTTCTCAAGAGCATGCATAGAGTCTTATTGAAGGATTCAGCTATCCCATTGGCTTTTGGATTATAGATGGAGGAATATCTCTAGTTTATCTTGTGCTGAATAGCGAACCTTGAGACTTTGAAGCTTTTGAAAGAAGGCCCGTTGTCAGAAATAATTCTTCTTGGTGTACCGAAGCGGTATAGAATATTATGCTGGAAGAACGTCAGAATATTTTCTGACTTGACTTCTTTTAGCAGGATAGCTTCAGCCCATCTGGAGAAATAGTCAGTTGCGGCCAATATGAACCGGTGGCCTCTGGATGACGGAGACTTCGAAGGGCCACGACGCCACCGTAGGATGCAACGGATTGGGATACTTGTGAATGAAATTACCGTGAATTTGGTAGATATGACATTTCTTTGCATGCTCTCCGCAATCCCGTATCATAGTGGGCCAGTAATACCCAAGACGTTTAATTTGAAGTCGCATCTTGGGGCCAGATTGGTGAGCACCGCAAACGCCCGAGTGAACTTCTTTCATGACCTTTTGGGCTTCGGCCAATGACATACACCTGAGCCAGAGTTAGTCGTATGACCTGCGGTATAGCGTGTCATTTACAAACACGTATCAGAAAGCTCTCTTCTTCAGCTGAATCCTCACAGATTTTCTTTCGGGCAGCTTGTCGTATCGGAGGTACTCTATGAAGGGTTCTCTCCAATCTGGCTCGTCTTGGATGATCGAAGCTTCTTCGGTAGGATTGTTCTCTTATTCTACGCCTTCTTTTTCTTCACGCAAAGAGGCTGGAGGCAGAATTTGCCGGCTTCTGACTGTGATTAGAATTTCGTCCATGTCAGGATCAGCTAGCTCTTTAGCTAGGTGAGCGAGTATGTCGGCTTTTCCGTTCAACGCTCTAGGGACTCTCATCAGTTCAATGTGAGTGAACCGTTTCATGAGTTCCACCACTCGGCTTCTGTACCGAGCTAACTCGGGTTTGTATATCTTATAGTCACCACTTACTTGGTTGACAACAAGCTAGGAATCACCTTAGACTCATAGCCGAAGGATTTCCATTTTTATAGTGAGCTCTAGACCAGCTATCAGAGCCTCGTACTCAGCCTTATTGTTTGTGCGGGACTCGGTGAGAGCAAAAGAACGCCGTAGTGTTCCCATCGATGACGTGATGAACACCAATCATATCCCTGCTTTTATCTCCGGGACGCTTGATTTACTGGAGGTCCTTATTGATGAGGCTCCATCGAAGTAGAGCTCCCAACATAGCTCGCTATCCTCGAGGTGCAATATTTTTTCATCGGGTAATTCACAATTTAGCGGCGACTCTTCTGGTATAGGATGATCAGCGAGGAAATCGGTGAGGGCTTGCCCTTTTATTGCTTTCTGAGGAGTATAAACTATGTCAAATTCAAGCAACATGACAACCCATCTTGCCATTCTGCCGGCATGGCTTACTTTGGTCATTAAGTGTTTAAGCGAGTCGACCTTGGAGATCAGCATAACCCGATGAGCAAGCAGATAGTGCCTCAGCTTCTTCACAGCGAATATCAGAGCCAGGAATTGCTTTTCGATCGGGGAATAGTTGTGTTCCGTCCCGACTAAAGTTCGACTGAGGTAGTAGAGGGCGTTCTCCTTTCCCTCCTCGTTGTTCTGGGAAAGGAGTGCACCGAGTGACTCATCTAGCGCGGCAGTATAGAGAATCAACGGTTTGTTTATTATAGGGGCAGCAAGCACTGGAGGGTGCAATAGGTACTGTTTGATGCTTTCGAACGCTTCTCGACATTCGGCATCCCAGACAAAAGGAGCTCCTTTCTTCATGAGCTTTGAAAAGGACCTACATCTCCCCGATAAATTTGAGATAAACCTTCGTATATAAGCAAGTTTGCCTTGAAAAGATCTTAGCTGCGTCAGACTCTTTGGAGGGGGCATCTCCATGATGGCCTTTATCTTAGATGGGTCAACTTCGATCCCCCGATGTCGGACTATAAAGCCCAGGAATTTTCCCGATGACACGCCAAAAGCGCACTTCAGAGGATTCATCTTCAGATCGTATTCCCTCAGTCTAGTGAAAACGGTCATGAGATCTTGGATGTGATCGGCCTTGGTTTTAGTCTTGACGACCAAATCATCAACATAACATTCGATGACTTTATGGATTAGGTCATCAAAGATATTGGTCATGCTCTTTAGTATGTAGCACCTGCGTTCTTCAGTCCGAACGGCATCACCTTGTAGCAGTATATTCCGATCGGAGTTCGGAATGCTGTGTGTTTCTCATCCTTAGGCGACATCTTGATCTGATTATATCCAGACGAGCCATCCATGAAGGTGGACAGCTTATAATTTGAGGTATCATCGACCATCATTTCCATGACCGGTAGCGGGAAGTCGTCTTTAGGTCATGCCTTGTTGAGGTCCCTGAAATCGATACAAACTCGGATCTGCCCATTTTTCTTCTTCACTGAGACTATGCATGCGATCCAGTTCGCATATTTCTCTTCTCTGATGAAGCCAGTATCGATAAGTTTCTTAGTTTCCTCGATGACCTTTACTTCTAGCTCCCTTCTCATTCTTCGGGGAGCTTTTTTGACTGGCTTGACATCTGGAGAAATAGCCAGCTTATGCATGGCTACCTCAGGGGAGAGGCCAGGCATTTCTTTGTACGTCCATGCGAAGCAGTCAGCGAATTCATGCAGCAGGGCTAATATCTTCTCTTTCATTTCCTCTGACAAGAGTGAGCTGATATAGGTCGGCTTTGGATTATCGGGCGTTCCCAAATCAATCTCGGTTAGCTCATCGAAGATTGCTTGTCCGCTATCTTCGAGCTCTTGAGGAGCTTCTTCTGGCTCGTCTATCTCGTCGTCATCATTTAATCTTTCGCTGGCTTCACCAACATGGATCATGTAGCATACCTTAGAATCAGGTTGAATGAAACCTATGCCCCATCTGTCTGGAATTAGTCCATCGATGAGTGCTCGGACCTGAGGCGGATGCCATAGCCCTTCGTAAGACTTCGCTTCGAAGTCTGTTTGATATAGCCGAAACCCGCACTTTTTAAAGTATTCCCGCATCTTAGGTGCATAGTATCTGGGATTGAGGATGGCTCTTATGCCCCTCTCATAGGGAAGGCACGCGATATACAAATCGTCCGGGTGCACAACGGGATTTGACCCATAAAACAGGATTCCCTTCTGTCCACTTTTCCTTCCGGGAACGTAAAAAGTTTTCAGATGGTCCACGGTGAAGAATGACAGTGCATTGAGCTCTTTGCACATCTGCTTCAGCACTCTTGTGACGGCTAGGGACCCTTCTGTAACTTCGAAGGTCTCTCATAGCTTTGTTGTTCACACGATGGGCCGATTTGCACAGCTATTGCAAGACGGATCCTCTTCTTCTGATTCTTCAGTGTCACTGCCTAAACAAGGGCAGATTTTGCTGTCGGATGGGTCTTCAGTATCATATCCGTCCGTATCGCTACCGAAATGAGGGCGAGTTTTACGGAAGGACGGGATTCCAGCATCAAACTCATCAGTGTCACTGCCGAAACACGGACGCACATGGGGGTTTCTGCTTTTGAAAGTGACAGCCGGCTCAGACTTGCTTTTGAGTTTCGAGGCTGTTCTGTCTTTGGTCAGCTGTGGCTCAGCACTTTGGAGGTTCACAAAGTACCGAGAATCTTCATATTGGACTTCATGCACACCGAACGGCTAGATGTCTCCGTCAATGCATCTTTCTTCGCCATTTTTAGTATACTTCATGCATTGATGGAGAGTTGACGGAACGATGCCGTAATCATGAAGCCACGTCCGTCCCAAGAGAATTTTATAAGACATGTCAGCGTTGATCACGTATATCTTAGCTTCAGTTTGCAGATCCCCAAATTTGATTGGCATAGCTATAGACCCCAGAACTTGCTGGCAGTTTTGATTGCAGCCTTGAATGACAATCCTTTCCCTTGACAGGTGTCGGACGTCCATTGACAAACTCTTCAGAGTCCGCAAGTTCATGATGTTTGTAGGGTGTTTTTCGTCACCCTATTGAGATGGGAATGCACGCGCACTTGTCAGGCGCATTACAGATTCTCCCCGCCTGGGGTAGGCTGGGGTTTATTGATTGTGGGAATCCGAATCTCCAGCAGCCGTGGACTAAGCTGTTGTTAATTACCCCTCACCTTTGGAGCGAGAGAACCTCCGATTGACGGGTCAAACAGGTCATGCGAACTCAATGTGCAGTGTTGTGTTTTGAAGGGGTTTTGGATATATCGGGAGCCCCGCAGAGTTTTTTACGGGGGGCCCGCTACCCGGATAGCAGGCTGGGGGTGAAGGGGGTTAGCAGTCCCCTTGCGGGGTGCGAGGCAGCGCCCCGTTAGAAATTTTTTCTAATGGGGGACAGTGTTTTTAGTGTGGAGTGTGTGTAAAAATGGGGGGAAATGGCGTCCAAAGGACGCGTGAGCGCCAGCGCTTGGGCGCTTGGGAACTGGCGCTAGCGCTAGGCGCTTGGGCGCTAGCGCCTCACGTGCCCCGCACGTGGGCGCTCGAGCGCTAGCGCTTTGAGATGGTGTGTATCTGTGTTGTCACGCCCCGCTTCCCGGTATACGGCGAAGAGGACGGGACCGGTCCGCTACGTATTTACCGTGAAGTAAATACACTAAGCGTATCTAAGCAATATAAAAGTAAATACATAAGAGACAAGATATATAAACTGAACAGCAACTTTATTTATTAACATTCTTTTGTACAATGCATGAAAAGTAAATACAACTGAAATAAAAGCGATGCCTAAACAATGGCATAACAGGAATGTAAAGTACTGAAAGGAAATGTGTACAACGAAACTAAAGCTCTGGGTCTTCAGCAAACTGATCCAAGTCTTCAGCAGTAGGCTCGATCTCTGACGTGTCCAAATTACCTGACGACATTCAAAGAAGAAAGAAAGAGAATGTCGTCAGCGAACAGGTCGCTCGGTAAGTCCCAAAGATAAGAGAAAAGTAGAATAGACAGAATAAGAAGGTATCTTTTAAAGTTGTATTATCTTGTTGTAATGTTGTATTAACATTGTTGTTTGTAACTTGGTACAGAAGAATGCCAGTGTATACGAGAGGAGTCTCTATATGCCAGAGACTAGAGGCAAGTATAGTATAAGGAACCGTTTATGCCACGGTACAACAGCAACTGGATTCATGTTAGGTGTATTAAGTCTTACTGTCTCGTGCCACTTCTAACACCTTCCGTACCAATCTACCCTTTAAACCCCGTAGTGTTTTGATTGTATTGTTTGTCTTGTATTGTAACTGTATAAATTGTATAATTGGATGACTGACTGAAACTATGATATCAGTAAACGGATGTAACTGGAGAATCATGTATGTAACTGGAGAATCATGGATGTAACTGTATAATCATGTAAATGGAATGTATATTCATGGTTCAGTTAAGTCAATATAGATTGAATAGTTTGAATATATGGATTCATGGATTTATGTTGAATTGTAGATTGTACTTGAATCATATTCAAGTCAGATTATTTAAAATGAGACTCAGTCTGAGTCAGAACAATTAGAAAAGAAATTGAAATCCTGAATTAGGAAAATTAATTTTAAAACTAAAGGTATTGATATGTCATATGTGAGAAATGAGAAAACCATGGTATTTATTCGTAACTTCATTTTTTTTACAAACTTTAAATAAAGTGATTTAAAATAAAACAACAAACATGCAATCCTAATTGGTCACTATGAAATCTTAACATGTGAATTGAGAGTAATGAAAAAGACTTTACAAACTATATATGTGTATATGTTTGTGTGTTCATTATTTATATATGTATCCATTTAATTAATTATTTAGGAACTATGATATGTCAAGGGAAGTTTTTCATGGCAATATAAAACAAGAGAAATATAAAGAGAAAAAGAAAGAGATGGAGGGAAGGAAAGAGAGAAGGGACTTACATACACAAACCGGTATTGTCACCGGGCTTGTCTTTCCGCCGATAGTCTCGCGTTAGTAGCGAGACCTTCTTGAAGACTTCTTCATGTTCTTCTTCTTGGACTCTAGGTGAAGAGGGAGAAGTGAGAGATAGAAAAATGTGAGGGAGGAAAAGATAGAGGAGGACAAATAAAGATGGTGTAATGGTGAATTATGTATAATAATATATGCATTCAACCTGAGAATTAAAAAAGAAATGAAAGGTCATCATTCATTTTGAAAATGAAAGGTCTCATTTATAGGTTATGAGAAGAATAAAAAATGATAAAAAATAATTGCAAGAATGGAGATTTGAACATGTGACTTATAGAATAACAATGCAAAGACTTAATCAATGAGCTACAAGGTTGTTGATGCACATATTTAATTAGAATTAAATATATGTTGTTGCTTAAAAAGAAAGTGGGCTTTTCAGATGGGCTATAGAGAATAAAAATAATGGATTTGGGTTAAATATTTATGAAAGGAAAAATAAGAATGAGAAGTTAAAAACTTAAATATAAGGAAAAGAAATTGTACCTAAAAAAATACATAATAGATTGAGAAATAAAATAATAATAAATTTAATAGAAAAAGGAAAATACCAAGTACAAATAAATACGGTATATTATTGAAGAGGGATAATACAAATGTATAAAGATTTTGGGGTCATTACATGTGTAGACTTTCGGGACCTCAACAAAGCCTGTCCGAATGATAATTTTCCCGTACCGGTTACCGAGCTGATGATAGACAACACGTCCACTCATGAAGTCTTCTCCTTCATGGACGGGTCGTCAGGGTATAATCAAATAAAGATGCATCCCGAAGACCAGAAGCATACCGCTTTCCGGACTCCTCTGGGCATAATCTGCTACAAAGTGATGCCTTTCGGTCTGAAGAACGCCGGAGCTACCTATCAGAAGGCCATGACAAAGATTTTCGATGACCTCATACATAAAGTCGTCGAATGCTATATTGACGACCTCGTGGTGAAAAGCAAATCGCACGAGGAGCATTGGAAGCATCTGAAGATAGTGTTCCAACGTCTTCGGAAATACAACCTGAAGATGAACCCTCTCAAATGCGCGTTCGGGTTTTCTCGGGCAAATTCCTAGGATTCATCGTACGACACCGGGGCATCGAAATAGACCCGTCAAAGATCAAGGCGATTATGGAAATGCCTCCGCCAAGAACTCTCAAGCAGCTGAGGTCTCTACAAGGAAAGCTCGCGTATATCCGGCGGTTCATAGCCAATCTTTCCGGCAAATGCCGTCCCTACAGTTACCTGATGAATAAAAGAACCCCGTTCGTTTGGGATCGTAAATGTCATAGTGCACTCGACGAAATCAAGCAATACCTGCAGAATCCACCGGTACCGACCACTCCAGTCAAAGGAAATCCCCTCATCCTATACACAACAGCCCTTGAAGGTTCTTTAGGTGCACTATGGGCACAGGGAAACGACCAAGGGAAAGAGAAAGCCCTTTACTATTTGAGTCGAGTTCTCCTGGGGGCAGAAAACAACTACTCCCCTATCGAAAAACACTACCTGGCGTTAATCTTCGCGATAACGAAGCTTCGACATTATGCTTTGGCGCATGAGTTCCACCTCATATTAAAAGTGGATCCTCTCAAATATTTGATGTCAAGAGCCATACTAATGGGACGGCTCGCTAAATGGGCCCTACTCTTAATGGAATTTTCGATAACATACCGACCTCTTAAGGCAGTGAAAGGCCAGGCCATCGCCGACTTCCTTGCTGAGCACCTAATACCTGGCGATTCACCTTTAAATTGCGAACTGCCAGACGAGCACGCGTTTAACACGATCGACGGGGAAAAGGGGGGAGTGATACCCGATAGGAACTCTATTTCGACGGAGCATCTTCAGTGAAGAAGCGACGGCATAACACCCCTAAAATCAAATCTGGGGTAGGCCTTATCTTCATGACTGCGCAAGGAGGGATAATGCGCTTTGCCTTTTCCTTAACAGAGCAAATGACAAACAATGAAGCAGAATATGAAGCTTTGATAGCAGGTATTGAGATCGCTGTCGACATGTGAATCGAAAACCTCCTTATATACGGAGACTCCTAACTGGTCGTTAGTCAAGTAAACGGCGACTATCAAACATGCAAACCAGAGTTGGTAAAGTACGGCAAGAGAGTGCAGCAACTGCTAACTCAAATTCCCACCTACATTCTGGAAAGAATACCGTGTACAGAAAATAGCAAGGCGGATGCATTAGCCAAACTCGCTAAAGAACTGGTTGACGAAAACCTCGATAACGTAAGGATCGTTGTATAAAGCCGTCGGGTTCTTGCACCAGCGGAAATATCTCCGGAGTCGTCTGAAGAAAAGAAAGCGACCAAACAAACAGCCCTACAAATAAAAGACCAGGAAAAAAGCTAAGGATTGGAGAGAAGTTTTTATAGACTACTTCAAATCCCGTCCAATACCTGAAGATGCGTCCTCAAGACATCAGCTCATGAAAAGAGCTCTGTCTTTTGCCTTCGTCGATGATACTCTGTATAAGAGATCGTTCGACTCTCTATAGCTGAGATGCCTGGGACCGGAAGAACCAAGGAGAGTTATCCAAGAAACTCACGACAGATTCTGCGGTTCTCATCAAGCCGGGCCAAAGATGAAGCTGAAGATCAAAAGGATGGGCTACTATTGGCTCACGATGATTCAGGACTGCCTTGAATACACGAAGCAATGCCACTCGTGCCAAATTCACGGAGACTTCATCCACCAGCATCCAAATCCGCTACACCCAACAGTGGCTAGCAGGCCGTTCGAAATGTGGGGAACCGACATAATTGGGCCCATCGAACCAGCGTCATCCAGAGGACATCGGTTCATATTGGCGACAACCGATTACTTCTCTAAGTGGGCAGAGGCCATACCGCTAAGAGAAGTGAAGACGGAGAATATTCTCCATTTCTTTAAGACACATGTCATCTATCGGTTCGGCACTCCGCGACGGATTATCTCCGATAACGGGCCGGCCTACAGAAGTCACAGAATCAGCCGCTTCACACAGCAGCATAATATAGACTGGAGATACTCTTCGGTCTATAATCCCCGAGCTAACGGTCTAGCTGAGGCTTTTAACAAGACCTTGACGAAGATCATAAAGAAGACGGTGTCCAAAAATAAGAAGGACTGGCACGAGAGACTGCACGAAGCTCTCTGAGCGTATTGAACCGCGTTCAAAACGGCCACAAAGACAACGCCGTATGCATTGGTATTTGGCGCTAAAGCAGTACTCCCCATGGAGATAGAGCTACCCTCTCTACGAGTGGCGGTTCATTACGAGCTAATAGACGAAGAGAATGCTCATCTTCGGCTTGAGGAGCTCGACGCCCTCGATGAAACTCGTCTTATGGCGCAGAAAAACCTAGAAGCTTACAAAGCAAGGATGATGCGCTCATACGAAAGACTGACTAGGACGAGAACATTCCGCCAAGGCGAACTCGTGCTAGTTGTCAAAAGACCTATGATCCCCAATCGTGCCAAACGGGGGAAATTCGAGCCGAACTATGAGGGCCCGTACATCATAGACAAAGTCTACTAAGGTAGGGCTTACTTGCTGATGGATATGCATGGCAAAAAACCCTTCAGGCCAATAAACAGCCGGTTCCTGAAAAAATACTGCGCCTGACGAGTCGCGGCCTAGGTCAACGATAGATGACGACGCCTATGTCCGCTCGCTATCCTCCTAAGCCCAAACTCTATAAGTAGTATCCAGCGAAATCTTGCCTCAAAATCCCAACGGACCGAAACGTCCCTAAACTAACAACGGACCTCAATGTCCTGAAACTAGCTACGGACCGAAACGTTTTTAAACTACTACAAACCGCAGCATCCTTGGGCTGACGTAAAAAAAGGCGGTACGTCCATAAGTGAAATGGGCACGGATGAAAACCCAAAATGGCTCCGTGAGTAAAAACAGCAGGGCTACCAGCGAGTTTGTGAAAACCCGAAAGGGCGCAGACTCGTAAAAAATTTATGCACATTTGCAAAGTCCCCTCGACCTTGTAAGGAGAAAATACCTGTGTGAGATCCTTACGACTCACAAGGGAGCAACACACTTAGGGATCCCTACGATTCCTGAGGAGAAATTACACTTACAAGATCCTCATGACTCGTAAGGAGAACCCTCTTATGAGACCCTTACGACTCATAAGATTCAAAAGTCTTAAGCTACAGGGATTTGAACTTGTTCTTAAGCCATCACATTTCCTATACTGCCCTACAAACGGTTCAATATTGACCCTTGTATATAATCCACGGGTACAAATAAACATCTCCCCCACCAAGTTCCATCAATGGCGTGAAATCCCCCTATTTGGTGAACAGACACTTGTAAGTCCTCTCGACTTATAAGGAGAAAATACTCTTATGAGATCCTTACGACTTATAAGAGAGAACACCACTTAGAAGTCCTCACGATTCCTAAAGAGAAATCTCACCTATGAGATCCTCACGACTCGTAGGGAGAAACACCTTTATGAGACCCTTACGGCTTATGAAGTCAAAGTCTTAGTCGACAGGATCCTAACCATGTTTCCTAAGCCACCTTTGTTCGAATCGACAGAGGCAAATGATGATTCGCTCCTGGCAATATCCCAGTGGTAGCGATGTTGATGCCTAAATCGGTATAAAATTCTAAGTCCTTTCACAGCAAATGATGATTCGCTCTTGGCAATATTCCAGTCGCAGCGATGCTGATGCTAAGATTGGCATCAGATTCTAAGTTCCATACTCGCAGCAAAAAGTCAGCGAGCTATAAATGCATATGAAATAGCCGAAATGATATGGCAACTTGCAACAAAATCAGCAAGTAAAAGATATGCATACAAAAATAGCCGAAATGATTGGGCAACTTGCAATAAAATGCAGCGAGTAAAATGAAAATAGCCGAAATGATTGGGCACCGTGAAAAATAGCCGAAATGATTGGGCGACTTTCGCGATATAAAAAGCTGAAATGATAGAGCATCGCGGAAGGAAATAAAAAAAATGAAAATGATGAAAGAATGAAATTTCTGCTCTACATGAGAGTCCATACTGACCCCTGTATACAATCCATGGGCAAAACGAAAAGGAAACCACATTTCCCAACAGACTCTGTCAAAGGGAAGCCAGATCTCAACGGCAACATCTACAGCCTAGAGATCAGCAACGACGTTCCTCCTCATTCCAGCAAGATACGGACGCGACACCACCAGCCGGAGCCACGGCCAAGTCCCTAGTTCTAAGACTCCACGGTTCACAGACAACCTAGAGTCAACCATGACACCGCAGAAAGCGGAGCAAGTCAAACCCGACACCGCAGAAAGCAGAGCAAGTCAACCCTGACACCGCAGAAAGCAGAACAAGTCAACCCGACACCGCAGAAAGCGGAGCAAGTCAAACCCGACACCGCAGAAAGCAGAGCAAGTCAACCCTGACACCGCAGAAAGCGGAACAAGTCAACCCGACACTGCAAAAAGCGGAGAAAGTCAAACCCTGACACCGCAGAAAGTGGAGTAAGCCAACCCCGACACCGCGGCAAGCGGAGCAAGCCAACCCCGACACCGCAGCAAGCGGAGCAAGCCAACCCCGACACCGCAGCAAGCGGAGCAAGTCAACCCTGACACCGTAGAAAACGGAGCAAGTCAACCCCGGCACCGTAGAAAACGGAGAAAGTCAACCCCGACACCATAAAAAACGGAGAAAGTCAACCCGACACCGTAGAAAACGGAACAAGCCAACCAATGACCTCCCCGTTGGAGCAATGCTTCGACTCGGAAACAAGTCAACCCATGACCTCCCCATCGGAGCAATGCTTTGACTCGGAAACAAGTCAACCAATGACTTCCCTATCGGAACTATACTCCGTCTCGGATTCAAGTCAACGCACGAACCTCTAAATTCACGTAAAAAGAAAACTCTCTTGTGAGATCCTTACGACTCTCAAGACGCACTTAGGAGTCCTCACAACCTCTAAGGAGAAATTACACCTACGAGATTCTCTCGACTCATAGGGAGAAAAGTCTTTATGAGACCCTCACGGCTCATAAAGTTGAAAAGTCTTAGGCAGCAGACCTGAATCTGTTTCCTAAGCCATCGCTACCCTACAAGGAGTTCAAGATGAACCATTATCTACCGTCTATAGGCCACACTTGTCAAAGTTACATGCCACTGAAATGGAGGAGCTACTCATGAGTATATAAACTTCTTCACGCTAGATTAAGACATAAAGAAATAGAAGGGTGCGGCTCATGGGGCTGAGGTTTGGGAACTATATCCCTTAAGAGTTCAGATTTGAGTCAATGATAAATGACGACGCTTGTGTCCGCTCGCTATCTTCTCAGATCAAGATTCTGAAAGCTTTATACCAGCCCGAAACCGGTCATATGCTATGTATTACTTTGCACTACTTAACCCACCTACATACCTGCGTGGGCAATGTAGTGGGGGCATTTGTTACCGCTAAAAATTTTTGCGTAAAAGAGCCCAAGGTATCAAATGGCAGCGATACGCTTAAGAAAATACAAACCAGTATTTTCCGAGCTGTATTTTGACAAACTCCCGAATGAGAACCAGCTAAATTTTGAAGGTAACGAAAGCTCCTCGAAAAGTCCTTCGATTTGATATATTATGGGCCTCATAATTCATCCGCGATCAAAAGTTATGAGCAAATGTGTTATGCACGTGTAATCTAAGTAATGCTCTACTACATGGGGGTTACATTTTTAGTCCCACATCGGGAAAAAGAGAGATCTCTTCTCTACCATTCCTATATAAATAAGAGGGGATGCCTCTTAGAAAAAAATGAGAATTCAATTCTCAAAGGATCTTAGTTCTCCATAGGAGCTTAGTTCTCCAAGTTAGGGCCATAGCCGCCCCCCATAATGCGCATATGCGTAAGCGCCATGTGCGTCACGTGCAATGCACGTGCGCCCACCACATGCGCTCCACGTGAAATGCATGTGAGCCAAACATGTGCAACGCACGTGGGAGAGATTCTCAAAGGAGCTTAGTTCTCCAAGTTAGGGCCATAGCTGCCCCCTCGTAATGCGCATATGCGCAAGCGCCATGTGCGTCATGTGCAATGCACGTGCGCCCGCCACAAGCGCGCCATGTGCAACGCACTTGAGCTAAACATGTGCAATGCACGTGAGAGAATTCAATTCTCAAAGGAGCTTAGTTGTCCATAGGAGCTTAGTTCTCCAAGTTAGGGCTATAGCTGCCCTCCCATAATGCGTATATACGCAAGCGCCATGTGCGCCACATGCAATGCACGTGCGTCCGCCACATGAGCGCCACGTGCAACGCACGTGAGCCAAAAATATGCAACGCACGTGGGAGAATTCAATTCTCAAAGGAGCTTAGTTCTCCAAGTTAAGGCCATAGCTGCCCCCATAATGTGCATATGCGCAACGCACATGCGCACCACGTGCAACGCACGTGCTCCCACCACGTGCAACGCACGTGCTCCCACCACGTGCAACGCACGTGCAAGGATTCAAACCTCAAAAGAGCTTAGTTCTCCAAGTTAGGGCCTTAGCTTCCCCCCATGATGTGCAAGCACCACGTGCCACGCTACGTATGACGCACGTGCGCCCAACACGTGCGACGCACGTGCATGAACGCAAAGAAGCCTTTTTTCAACAGCGAGAAGCTTAAACTTCAACTTGTTCTTCCCCCTGATGAGTGGGACATGGGTCAAAGGGTACATCCCTCCACACTTTCGATATATGGCACTGTAATCTCTCAGTGCCGTCGGAGAGGTGGTGGGTCCCAACGACCAATGATCCTTCTTTCCAAAAAAAAGAGAAGAGGACCCCCCATAAGTTTCAAATCGAAAGAAGAAAAGAGAAGAGCTCCCCCATAAACTTCAGAGTTTAAGGCGAGAACTACCTCTCTTCAAGGTAGAGAGAAACAAAAGAGATCATAGCATCTCCTTATAAAAGAAGAACTTAGTTCTTAGATTCATGAGACAAAGTCTCTCATAAAGAAAAACAAAAGAGATCATAGCATCTCCTCCTAAAAGAAGAACTTAGTTCTTAGATCCATAAGAAAAAGTCTCTCACAAACGAGAATTTAATTCTCAAGCACCGAACTGATCAGAATTGCTAAAAACAGTGCTTGGTGCTCAGCGCCGAGCGCTCCACGTGCTCCTCACGTGGGCGCTATTTTAAAGGAAGCGCCTTAGCACTCCAAGTCTGGCGCTCAGCGCCGAGTGCTCCACGTGCTCCTCACGTGGGCACTGAGGAAATAAAGAGCGCTCTGTAAATAGAGCTCAGCACCATAAAGAGTGTTCAACACTCAATAAAAAACGAAAAGAAAGAGGGATGTCAGAACCCAAATCAATGCTCAGCATTGTTGAACAAAAAGGGACTGAGCCCAAACAAATGTTCAACATTTTATTCAAAACTAAGTGGACTGAGTCCAAACAAATTTTCAACATTTTATTCAAAACTGAGTGGACTGAGCCCAAGTTGGCTGCAAGTCCCTAATTCAGATCAACTAATCCCATGTGCTCACAATCTCTTTAATTGGTCTTAGTCCCAAACCTGATTACAGATCTCCCAACCAACATTGGTTCAAAGGTACATCTTTTCACATCTCTGATATGTGTCGTTGTAATTCTTCAACGTCTTCAGAGATGTGGCGGGTCCCGACAACCAAAAACTCCATGGACTATGATGTCCTTAAACCCACTGGACCGCAACGTCTCTAAACTAAACTCTATGGACTATGATGTCCTTAAACAACAGACTATGATGACTTTAAACCCTACAGACTATGATGTCTTTAAACATGGACTATGAGGTCCTTAAACTCATGAACTATGATGTCCTTAAACCCAATGGACCGCAACGTCCCTAAACTAAACTCTATGGACTATGATGTCCTTAAACTCTATGGACTATGATGTCCTTAAACCCAATGGACCGTAACGTCCCTAAACTAAGACGATAGAGCTTAAATACTCTTTCGTTGGATCTAAATGATCCCAAAATCCCGTTGAGTAGATCTTAGTCTAAAATTAGACTAACATATCCTTAACAAACATTTAAGTTGATCTTAATCTCCAACAAGGTTAACGATCCTTAAATCAATCAAACCCAAATCTAAGAAAATACGCCTTTGGACTAATCCCCGCCCTACGGGCGACATCATAAATTATTCTCCGTATACAATCCACGGGCAACCAAAAATAAAACAAACACACACGACACGAAGTGAACATCTGGAGAAGGAGAAAGTGGTTACCGCGATGCGGTAGCATAATTAACTGCAGGGGCTTGCGCCTGCAAGGAAGAGCGTCTCCACAATCAAAAACCCCTCGTAAACGAGGGAGAATCTGACGAAGTTTGCTACAGCGGCCGTATCCGTCTAAACCTCCGATACACGGTGCCATAAATCAACTTGGCATCTTCGTAGAGGTGGACGGATAAAACCAAATAGCATCTGCCCCCAAAATTCAGGCTAGATGTCCCGACGTCCCGGTCACGTCTTTCGGCGGTAATCAGCGGGCTGGGGGTCAAGGGGGCTAGCAGCCCCCTTGTGGGGCAGCGCCCTGTTAGAAATTTTTTCTAATGGGGGATGGTGTTTAGTGTGGAATGTATACAAAATGAGGGGGAAAATGGTGTCCAAAGGATGCGTGGATGCCAGCGCCTCAGTTGCCTAGCACGCGGGCGCTGGGCACGGGCGCTGGGCGTGGGTGCCAGCGCTTGGGCGCTGGCGCCTCACGGGCAAGCGCTGGCGCCTCACGTGCCCGACACGTGAGCGCTGGGCGCTTGGGCGCAAGCGCCTCGCGTGCCCGGCATGTGGGCGCTGGGCGCCGGCGCCTCACGTGGGCGGTGGGCACTTGGGCGCGAGCGCCTCACGTGCCCGGCACGTGGGCGCTGGGGCGGTGGACGCTTGGGCTCCAGCGGAAAGAAGGGTTTTTTTAGCCCTGGAAAAAGGAGTTAAACTCCAAAAGAGGACTCATTATTTATGGAGTTAAACTCCGAAGGGTGCTTAATGGAGTTAAACTCCTAAAAAAAGTTTTGATTCAGGCAGTTAAACTCCCATAGGTCTTGAATAGAGTTAAACTCCTAGAAATTTTTGGAAAATGATCAAAAAGGGATCCCTTTATTCTCCTCTTTTCGCCCTGGGTCTTCTTTTAGGCCTTGGATCTTTCCAAGGTGGGATTTTTGGAGATGGGTCTCCTTCTTCCTCCTCTTCTGTTGGCCGGATCTTGGAGAAAAAGGGGGGTGAGATTTAAAAATCTCCCCCTTTTGAGATCTAATGGAAGATCTGAGTTCCCCTTCGTGGGTTTTGCGGTGAAAAACTATTTATTTTTGGGAAAGAAAGAGTTAAACTCTTGATTTAATTCAAAAAGAAGAAGAAGGTTTAGAACCTTGAGAAAGGAGAAGGAGGCACAGACCCTAATCTTTTTGAGAGAGAGAGAAAGAAAAAAAGGTCCTTGAGATATTTTCATTAACTTTGCCTTTATAGGCTACACACTTTACATATAGCCCCTTAGGCTTTACAAAATGGCATTTTGCCTATCCCATACCTCATGTGCTCATTTCTTTTGCACATGAGCCATGGGTTTTACAAAAATTTGGCTTTATGCCAATTTTCCTTACATTTATTCATAAAATAAAAAAAGAAATACACCAAAATTATTTATTACAAAATTTTTATTTTGGCATGGGGTAGGCCGGCCGCTTCATGTTCGGGATCGACCCGGGCATTGGCCCACTTGGCTTGAGGTTGACTTTGATTTTGACTTGGTCAACCAGGGTGTAAATTTTGCCCCCAACACCTGTCATCTGTATGGCAGGGTGTTTCACACCAGCAGTCTGCGGTCTGCCCTTCTTCTTCACAACTGCCTCATAGCATCGGGCAGCCTTCAAAGCAAGTTCATGAGTTGGGAAATCCCTTGTAGAGAGTGCAGCTTGGATTTTCGGGTCCAACCCTCGCTGAAATCGTCATGCCCGGATCTCAGCAGTAGAAATCAGGTGTGCAGCGAACCTGTTATGACCTTGTGTTAGCAGTGTAATGAATGATATCAGGAATTTGAATATTGAGACAATATCTTATCTGTCGAGCATGGTAAGCTAAGCATCGTATTCATCCACAAACTTGACCCACATCGAGCCTTGTTGTAAATGGATGAATTGCTGCTCCGTGTCAAAACGAGCAGTCTCAGGGAAGTACTTCACATCGAACAGATCGCGAAACGTCTTCCACTCAATAGGTTGGGTGAGACAGCTTTTCTCAGCCTTCCACCAGACTCTGGAATTGTCGGTTAGTTTCAACTTAGCAACTCTCACCCATGCAATATCTGGCACTTGAGCCGCTGCCATATCATCTTCTATTGCTTGAGCCCATTCTTCTGCCTCCAGTAGGCTCTCTTTCCCTAAGAAGTGTTTTGGATGCAATGCCCGGAACTGCTTGACTCTGGGTGCCTCGGCTTCGGGATGGTGCATGAGGATAGCAGTCTGCTGCTGCTGACCCTCCAGAAAGATCTTGATAGCCTCAAGCAGTACTGTTTTCTCATTGATAGGAGCTGTAACGGTAGGTAGTGGTGGTTGAGTAGGCGGTGGGGTATTGCTGTTGACGTTCGTGCTGGTGTTGTTCGAAGAATCCATTACCTTGATAGAAAAGGAATGGTTAGGATAAATTCAAGAAATTAGAAATGTAAGGAATGTATAGTTGCTGATTCTTATAATTCTTATGATATATTGCTTAAGACTTCATGTAGAACTGAGCTGTATGGGCCACCAACAAAACCTGTTACGCCCCACTTCCCATTAGACGGAAACGGTGACATGGCAGGCCGCAACGTATTTACTAAGAAATAAATATGTTAAGTGTAATTAAGCAATATATAAAATGAATAAGAATAACAAGAGTAATAAAATAAAATAGCAACTTTATTTACATTCATCTTTACATACAACTATTTGAAAATGAAAAGATACAATGAGTAAAGCAGTGTCTAAACAGTGGCATACAAAATAAAAGTGCAGGTGAACAAGTAGTCAGACTGAGTGGTGAGCTGGTCCAATTCCTCCTGGTTAGGCTCGATCTCCTGAGAGTCCGGTCCTCCTGACGAACATTCTAAAGAAAGAAAAAGAATGGAATGTCGTCAGAGAACTAACGCTCGGTAAGTCCTAAAAGAAGAAAGAGAAGATAGCATATAAAGTGGGATGAACAGGTAAATTGTATATGATTGATTACTGGTATATGATAGTTTTTATAACGTAGTTGTTTCTAGTTTTGTAAAGTAGGTATTTATGTATACGAGAGGAGTCCATCTTACCATGTGAACTATGGTAACATGTAGTACAAGGCTCAGTCATAACCCATGGGACAACGACAAGTGAATTTATGTAGGTGTCTTTTAAGTGACCTCTCGTACCACGATATACGTTCCGTACCAATCTACCCCTTTATCTCCGCGTAATGTATTGTATAGATTATATTTACAAGTTTTGACAAAACCATGGATACAAAATATTCAAGCAATCATATTCAGGATGTAATCAAGTATTCAAGTAGTCAAGTCAAGTTATAACCATGGTTCGGTCAAGTTAAGTCAAGTATACATGTTTGATATTGATGTTTGGATTCGAGTATTCATGTTCATGATCAAGTATTCATGTTTGATTTTGGATCAGGTTTGAATTGGACTCAGACTGAGTCAGACTCTTGTAAACTGATTTAAACTCTGGAATTCTTAGGTTCGGGAGACATCGGTAATTGCTACATATGGACAATAGGATTTGTGTCTTTTTCCAAGAAAATTACCATTGATAACTCCGTTAAGTTGTCTATCTTAAATAGGCAAGCACTCACTTTCTATGACTCCCTGGGGCTCTGGAGAATTGATCCCGCTTAAATCTATATTTACTAAATTCCTTAAATATTGTTTTTATATATCTCGAGGGAGGTTTTATGGAAAAATATTTTAATTTTTTTAATATAGTTTAAAAGTAAATCTCGAGGGTGATTTGTATTACTTGGGGTTTTCATGAGTATGGATGTTAAGTATTGGTTATTTTAGTGATAATTACTTAGCTTGGAAAGTTCATGGCATTTTATTGAAAAACGTGTACATTTTAGTATCTTTATGGTATTTTATTGACATTTGTTAATCTTTCATTTTTAGAAAAAATATAGATTTATTATATTTTGAAAATATAGATTTATAATTTTATGTAGTTTTAATTTTAAAAATAATTTTATTTTATTTAGAAAATTCATATTTCTTAAAAACGTATTTAAATCCTTTCGAGATCAAATGCTCTGTGAGGAGGTCTATAATTCGCTCTACTAGCCCAAGAATGTGCGATAATCTGTACCATCCGTTAGCGGGTCCCCTAAAGAGGGTTGTTGATGCATAATTGCAAAGAAAATGAAATACCGCTTTAAAAGAAATCCGGCTTTAGAATTATGTGGTATTTTATTGTAAATAATATTTTCGAACAAAAAATACATCCAATGAGCATCGTGCTTTGAAACCAAGTGTGCGTGTGGGGTAGGTCATTACCCCGTGAAGTTTTCCTAAAAGTGTTGTTAAGCAATTTTGTCGAAAAGATGTGATAACAAATTTCAAGATATTTTAATGTAACAGTTCAATTATGATTGTTTTACATGAGATTCTTGGTTAGAATTTATTCTAAATATTGGTATTAAGATTGCAATTGATGTGGTAAAATTAGATTGTCCAAATGATAAAGGAAACTAGAGTTATAGGTTTTAGAAAAGATGATATCGGTAATAACTCTACTTTTACCGATATTGATTAAAAATGAAATTCAATGAAGAGAAAGAGAGTTTGGGAGGGACTTATGGTTTAGAAAACTCTAAGAAAGGGTCAGGAAAGAAAGGGTGCCGTTGTGGCGTCGCGGGAGCTCCGGAATTTGCTTCGATCTTCGCCGGAACCAACTTGCTCTCTACTCCACTTTACTTTACTTGCACTAGGAACTTTTTCGAGAGTTTTGGCTAAAATTTTCAGAATGATGCTGAGCCAAGATAGGAGGTGGTATTTATAGTGAAGAATTAGGGTTTGGAAATTAAAAATGTGGATTAAAAGCATTAAAATTGTGTTTAATTGTGAAATGAAAGATCTCTATTTAATTGCAGGGAAATCAAATAGTGTAGAGGGGTTAGGGGTAGTTGAAGAGGCGAGTGTGCAAAACACGGGCTTCATTGGCCACATCTCAGCCGTCGGCGCCGGTTTTTAAGCCATATTGGCCGGTCGATCTTGAGGCTCTGGCCTTGAGATTCATGCCATTTGATCAACTCAGTATTTAAACCATTTTCCATATATTTGATTTTTCTGAACTTTTCATTACCCCGTGTATTGCACGTGCAATCTTTTGGGCTTCTAAAAAATTAAAAAATTCAGAAAAAAAAATAATTGTGTCTGATGGGAATCGAACACATAGGCTATATCGCAGCAGTGTAGAGGTTTTACCAGTGATGTACAAGTTGCTTCTTACTGTTTTTTCACAAAAGTGACTTATAACTCAAACTCAGGCTATAAAAACCCATTTCTTGTATATTAACAGAAAATTTCCGTACAAAGATTTTAGAGTCGTTACAAAAATATTTGGTTCAAATTTGGTATTGGGAAAACAATTCGAAAATATTGGGTACATATTAGGGGTTTACCCCGATTTTACTTGTGACAGATCAATGAGTATGATACAAATTCTTGCAACTTGTTACATGTTAGAAATATGGATTTTATTGTAAGTTTAAGTAATTATGTGAGTATAAATATGAAGATAAATAAGTAGGGTGTTTGATGAGAACTCTCAAAGCATGTGTCAATTTTTCTGGCAGTTGGGAAAATGATAGATAATTACATCCATCTAGTTTGCTATTTCGGTGGCCAATTATCGATTGGAAAAAATAATATTCCTGAATATGTCGGAGGAAAAACTAAGATGACTAGAGTCAAAAAGTCTAGCACATACAACGAGCTGTGCTAAGTAGTGTGCAAAACTACCAAGATCAATCCATTAGAGTTCAATATCTCCTTAATATACAAATGGCCGACGGAGCAGAATATACCGCCATTGAAGTATCCGATGACGAGGATACACAAGTCATGCTTGCATCAGAATCGAAATCGATTGGGCTGTTTATGAAGGAGATATTGACGTCCGCTCAACTACCCGAACCTTCTTCTGAAGTGTCTGATCCTTATTTTCGAGCATCCGAGCATTACCCGCGAGGAGAATATTCTCACATGCTCAATATAAATACTGATTCTACCGGTTTTATGTCTCGTACCAATGATGAACAATATATAGATCAAAGTTACGTAGGTGAAGGCACATCAAGTGGAACGCCAATGAATTGGCAGTTTACGGAGTAAGTATTAACTTGCATATCTTTATACCACATGTACATTTAGCGAAACACTATTTATTGAGAGTGGAGATATGCTATAGTTACTAAGTATTCATAAATTTGTGTGCAGTTCCTATGTATCGCCGGTCGGTTATAATTGCATGTCACACCAAGCTTCGGTTTTAATTGCATGCCAACGCTAAGCTTCGGCTTCAATATTTTGCCCCAAAATACCGAGCACATGCAGTCGTACAATATGGGTTATAATACGGGATGGACACCATTTGCAAACGATAGGTTAGGACTTCTTCGATATGAAACCGAAATATCAAGTACCATGCAAGTTCCTAATGTTGGTTCTGCATCCAACCAATGTATCTGCTACGGATCCAGCGGTGTTAGAACATAATGGAGATGAAAGTGATGATGATGATGATGCTAGTGATGAGGACGAGATTCAAGCACAAGATAGCATGCAAATTGCACATGTCCTTGATGATGAGAATGATAAGCATTAGATTACTAATTCATGTGTTAATAATGATTTTGATGCGTTTGAAGATCCACTTGCCGATAATATGACAGATGCTCACATGTTATCTACAACGGTAATAGAGAATGTCAACTTTCATGCTGATGGGCTTTCGGCAGTCAATATTCAAAGTGGATTGAAAGTCAGCGATTTGTTCGAGAATAAGAAGAATTTAATTTAGGCAGTCAACGTTTTGTCAATTAAACACGGAGTTTTTTTAAAACCAACCAAGAGTACCACGATCAAGTACACCTTCGTTTGTAAAACAGACGCGAATTGCTCTTGGAGGATTCATGCATATATCTCGAAGAAATCACCGACAGAACATTGACGAATAAAGAAGTATGCGAGTAATCATACTTGTGTGAATCCTGTAGTTAATTCAAATCATAGACATGTCACTTCTACATTCTTATATAACATGATCTTACCTTTCGTGAAAGCGGATGTCGATTTGACCCCTAAACGATTCAAGTGCTTATAAAAGATATATTATTCAATGAAATAAATTATACGAAGGCATGGAATGCGTTGAATAATGCATTGTCTAAAATATACGGAGATTGGGAAAATTCGTATGAATATTTGCTACGATACCTTACCACCATCAAATCTACTAATCCCGGTACTGTCTTCAAGATAACCAACGCATCAATGTCAGAAAGAATAGAATATTTTACTGGTGCATTTTGGGCATTTGGACCGGCCATTAATGGTTTCGCTTCGTCCTGTTCTCAGTATTGATGGGACAAACTTATACGACAGATACAAAGGGATTTTGCTCATTGCTACCAGTGCTGATGCAAATGATGACTTTTATCTTTTGGCATATGCTGTAACTGGAGGTGAAACCACAAAAAATTAGGAGTGGTTCATTGCTTGTATTCATTTTTACATTCCATCCGTGCGGAGAAAGCACATTACTTTCATATCTGACCGGATGAAAGAGATTCCGACTGCATAAGTGAATAGACTTCTGCTCCGGGTCGTGATCTTTAATTAATGCAAAAACTTCCCGATCCATGGGCGCGTCGGCGTATGCACTCTTTGGGTGAACAAATGGGAAAGAAGAGTCAAAATACATAGTACCTGTGCGAAAAGAAACGAGGGTTAAATGTCAATACTACATTACAAATTCTAACATTTGGTACTTTAGATTTGTACCACACTGCAATGCAGGAAAGAGGGGCCGAGGGGGACCCACAAAATCAAAGTGACGGCTCATCATTGATGAGACGGTCAATCATTAAGGAGAAAATCCTAAAAAGATTCTTATTTAATGAGAAACTCATTGGGTCAAGAAGTTAAACTCCCTCGAGAGTAGTACTCTGCAAACAGAAATTACATCTGTCAACTTTAATTATGAGGGGAATAAAAATTCCCCAAAATTCCTAAGAGCCATGCTCTGTGAAAACGATGTAGTAATCCATCAGAACCCTAAAAAAGCAAAGCTTTTTACAGAGTAAAAACTTCAAGATCTTTTAAGATCTACAAAACGAACTCTAAAAGTTCTTCATAAAGATGAACAATTTTCTAATTAATGGGTTAAGTAACCCTAAAAGTCCATTTTAAGATCTATGATCTGAGAAGAGCAAAGCTCTGTTAATAGGTTCGATCTTTTCCCAAATTTGGACAGAGTTCTAACTCTAAAAGGAATTTTCTTGGGCAGAGATCTAAGATCTGAAGGGAGAATTAAATTCTCAGAAGAAAGAAAGAAAGAAGATGAACAGGAGTCATCTTAAGGGCCAAAGGCCCTACTTATAGGCGTTGGAAGACGATCCAACTTCCAAGATGATCCAACGGTGGAAAAGTTGCCACCGCTATACTCACGCGTGAGCCACATGAGCGCAACGGTGGGGGGGAATTTGTTTCCCCCCAATAAGAGAGCAGGGCTCTGTTCAAAATTTGAACTGAGGCAGCGCCTCACGTGCAAGGCATGAGAGCGCCAGTGCCCAGAGTTAAAAACTCTGAGACAGCGCCTCACGTGCAAAGCACGAGAGCGCCAGCGCCAGAACTAAAGGTTCTCCACCCTTGGATCAAAGATCCAACGGAGATGATAAATCATCAAATTTCAGAATTAAATTCTGATTGAGGGAATACTCCTCAAATCTTTCTAAACAAGAAAGATTGTGCTCTGTAAATCAGAGCACCGTTGGATCAAAGATCCAATGGTGATTAAAAATCACCAAGCTACAGAATAAACTCTGTAGGGGAGAATATCTTCCCAATCTTTTTAAACAAGAAAGATTGTGCTCTTTAAATCAGAGCACCGTTGGATATAGATCCAATGGTGATTAAAAATCACCAAGATACAGAATAAGCTCTGTATGGGAAAATATTTTCCCAATCTTGTTAAAAACAAGAAAAATGTCTTCTGTAAAACAGAAGTCCTTGGATCAAAGATCCAACGGGGGATAAATTCCCTAAATCAATTAAGAAATCTCTCAACGAGAGATTTCCTTAACTGAATCAACAAATGTGCCTCCACTATATAAAGACCACAAGACTTCAAGTCTAAAAAAAAGAAAAAAAGAGGAACCCCCCCATAAACTTCAAGTTCAAAAAAAAAAGGAGCAAGCAAAAAGAGCTTTAAAAAAACAGAGAGGAAAGAAGAAGAACTTTCTTCAAGGTAAATAGAGATCATAGTATCTCATCTGCATACCCAAGGGTTTAACCCTTATAAAACAACGTAGTTCTTTCCTTGGATCTGAGATCAATGAGACAAGTCTCCCACAAATAAGAATTTAATTCTCGTAGGGATGAATTTGTTCTTAGGGATTGAAGATCCAGGGAAGAACAAAGAATTGAACTCTTCAGAAAAATGCATAAAGAAGGAAACTGCGCTGCTAAAATAAAGAGTGCTCTGCACTCAGTGATTAGCGCCAAGCACCCCACGCGCCCCTCACGTAGGCGCTAATAAATTAAAGAGTGCTTAGCACTCAGTGGTTGGCGCCCAGCGCCAAGCGCTCTACGTGCCCCTCATGTGGGCGCTAATAAAATAAAGAGTGCTCTGCACTCAATGGTAAGCGCCCTACGTGCTTCTCACATGGGCGCTGTTTAAAATAAAGCGCTCTGTAAATAGAGCCCAGCGCCATAAAGAATGTTTAACACTCAATAAAAAACAAAAAAAGGGTGAGCATCAAAGCCCATATCAATGCTCGGTATTGTTGAACAAAAAGGACTGAGCCCAAACAAGTGTTTAACACTTTATTCAAAAATTGAGTGGGTTGAGTCCAAACTGATAAAAAGCCCCTAATTCAGATCAAACAAGCCCATGGGCTCACAATTTTTCTAAATTCGATCTTAGTCCTAAAACCAACTACAGATCTCTCAACTGACATTGGTTCAAGGGTACATCTTCCCACACCCCTGATATATGTCGTCGTAATTCTTCAACGTTTTCAGAGAGATGGCGGGTCCCGACAACCAACAACACTATGGACTGTAATGCCTTAAACTAACTATGGACTGTAACGTCCTTAAACTAATTATGGACCGCAGCGTCCCTAAACTAAACTCTATGGACCGTAATGTCCTTCAACCCAATAGACCGCAACGTCCCTAAACTAAATTCTATGGACTATGATGTCCTTAAACCCAATGGACCGCAACGTCCCTAAACTAAATTCTATGGACTATAATGTCCTTAAACCCAATGGACCACAACGTCCCTAAATTAAAACGATAGAGCCTAAATGCTCTTTCGTTGGATCAAAAATGATCCTGAACCCCCGTTAAATAGATATTAATCTAAAATTAAACTAACGTATCCTTAACAAACATTTAAGTTGATCTTAATCTCAAACGAGATTAACGATCCTTAAATCAAACCAAACCCAAATCTAAGAAAATACGGATTTGGACTAATCCACGCCGTACGGGTGACAACACAAATTAGTCTCCGTATACAATCCACGGGCAACCCAAAACAAAACAAACACACACGACACGAAGTGAACATATAGAGCAGGAGAAAGTGGTTATCGCTACGCGGTAACGTAATTAACTGCAGGGGCTTGCGCCTGCAGGGAAGAGCGTCCACACAATCAAAAAACCCCTCACAACGAGGGGAAATCTGACGAAGTCTGCTACAACGGCCGCATTCGTCCAAACCTCCAATATACGGTGCCATAAATCAACTTGGCATCTTCGGAGAGGTGGACGGATAAAACCAAATAGCATCTGCCCCCAAATTCAGGCCAGACGTCCTAAACGTCCCGGTCGCGGCTTTCGGCTGTAAACATTTAGCTCTGAGAAAATTCTTTTGGGAATTTTATTCTCTTTTCTTATTTTCTTTTTAGGGTTCTTCTTGCAGATTTGAATCTGCTGTAGAACTCATTTTTTGAGGGTATTGAGAGTTTAACTCCACAGTTTAATGATATTTTTCATTAAATGAGAATCCTTTTGGATTTTTACATTGAGTGCCTTCCTCATCATTGATGGGGGCTTTACCTTGATTTTGTGAGGTCCATTATAATGATTTTGGTATTTTGATTGCTAAGCCTTTATTGGTTTTTCTTTTCAGATACTATGGCTTCTCATCTGTATGATCTTAAAGAGATCATCTCATATAAGGACATTCATGTCCAAGACGCTATCAGAGCCAGGAGTTTACTGACACTCAATGCGCTAAGGTGATGCATCGCTTCGACGATTACAACGGTCGATTGCTCTTCCGCTGTTCTGCCCTTTTGAAGATTATCGTTGGGTCAATTTGGAAAGCACTTCTCGTGCTTGATGAGGCCATGCCGCTCGAGATACTTAATGATGTTGAAGACAAGGTGGATTCAGTATATCTGATGGGCCTGATCTTAAAGAAGCGGAGAGATGATCTTGTCGCAGTTTTGCATCGCGTCTTCCAACAGAAGGCGACAATATCCGTGTGCCAGAGGATGGATGACATCAGCGGAGATTCCGATGCTTGCATTCGTGAGAAAATGCATAAGAAGATGGTCAATGTTTACTGCCGGAAACATAGACGAACCGGGATGGATCGTCTTGCATGAATCTGGGGGCAGATACTAGTTGGACTTATCCGTCCACCTCTCCGAAGATGCCAAGTTGATTTATGGCATCATGTATTAGAGGTTTGGATGAATGCAGCCGTTGTAGCAGACTTTATCAGACCCCCCCTCATTTATGAGGGGTTTTTGATTGTAGGGACGCTCTTCCCTACAGGCGCAAACCCCTGCAGTTAATTAAGTTACCGCATTGCGATAACCACTTTCTCCTGCTCCGGAAGTTCACTTCATGCCGTGTGTGTTTTTGTTTGTTTTGGTTGCCTGTGGATTATATACGGAGACTAGTTTATATCGTCGCCCGTAGGGCGCGGATCGGTCTAAATCCGTATATTTTAGATTTGGGTTTGGTTTATTTAAGGACTGTTAATCTGGTTTGAGATTAAGATCAACCTAAACATATGAGCATTTAGGATTGATTATTTTAGTTTAAGGACATCGCGGTCCATTATTGCCATGTTTGAGGCGAATATTAGCTTAGGGACATTTTGGCCCAACATTCATCTTGCGCACACGCGTATTTGTTACGTGACGAAGTGAACAATGTTGATATGGAATGTGCCCAATATGAGGCACGATCTGATTTGAGGGATGCACATCAATTTGGAAGTGCATCAACGAAAGAAGTTGTTGAGCGTCGGGACTCGCCATCTCTCTGAAGACGTTGAGGAATTACAGTGACATGTATAGAGGTGTGAAGAGATGTACCCTTAAACCAAATCCCGTATTTGAGGGAAAAGGGGTTGCTGTGGACTTAAGAATTTTTGGTCATATTTGAGACCGTAGAAATCAAGAGCATATGGGCTTGATTAATTTAAAAACAAAGAGATTTAATTTCAGAAAACTTAGTCAATTTTGGGCTGAGATTGAGTTTCCCTAATTACTCAAAAGTGCTAAGCAGTGGGGCATACAACGCTCAAGTGTGAAACACGTGAGGCGCTGGATAAGCATTTCCCCAATCAGTGCGAAGCACTTTAGACATTTTGACTAATCATAAAGTGCTGAGCACTTTGCATGGCACTCACGTGGGAAGCACGTGAGTGCTGAGCATTGGGTTTCATTTGTTCACTTACCCTCTTTTTACAGAAGTGCTAAGCACTTGGGTTTCCAAGAGCGTTTGGGGTTTTATTTGGTGGCTGCTTAATTGACAAAGGAGTTTTTTTTTGCTCTTCAGGCGCCCACGTGGGAAACACGTGAGGCAGTTTTAACTTTTCTTTTGCTTGTTTTAAGCACTCACGTGGGAAACACATGAGGCTCCATAATAGTGCTAAGCACTAATGAGACGCCAAGTTATTCTTGTTGTTCGTTTTCAGAGATATTGATCTCTGTTAATGACAATTTTAGTCATTGATGATCATCAAGATTTCGGTTTTGAAGATCTTGGATCATCATCATTGTTTTTATTGAAGAACTAAGTTCTTTTATATTTTTATAAGAACTAAGTTCTTTATGTAGGGTTAAACCCTAATATTGGGGGAATTAAATTCCCATATGCTCATGTTCTTTCTCTTTCTTTTTTTTCTTTAACCTAGTTCCTTTCCCTTAAGTTTTGAATCTGCAGAACAAAACCTCCGTGATGAGAATTAAATTCTCAACTTGTGGAGAGATTTGCTTCAGCAAATTTCAACCAGATGAAGAACTAAGTTTTTATATGAAGGGTTAAACCCTTATATAGAAAAAGGAGAGACGATATGATCTGTGTGTTTTCTTTACCAACGAGGAAAGTTTTGTTCTATAAGAATTAAATTCTCTCTTCTCTCGGTCTGTCCTCTTTTTTTCTTTCTTTCCTTCTCTTTTTTCTCCTCTCTGTCTCTCCTCCTGAGACTTGATGTCTCGGGTCCTTTATATAGTTGAGGCAGATTGTTAATCTTTTTTGAGAAAATCTCTCATTGAGATATTCCAATTGATTTAATTGGTCTCAAAATTGATTTGGGGAATTTTACCCTCCGTTGGATCTTTGATCCAAATGTTTCAGTTTTTACAGAATATGTTGTTCTTGTTTTTAACAAGATTGGGGTAATATTCTCCCATATACAGAACAAGATTTTATTGAACAGTGATATTTTTATCACCATTGGATTTTTAATCCAAAGGTACTCGATTTAACAAAGCATAATCTTTCTTAGTTTAGAAAGATATGGGAAATATTTTTTATTTCATTGGATTTTTGATCCACCAACTTTCTGTTTAACAGAAAATATCCCTCCCAATAGAATTTAATTCTATGCTTAACCACCATTGGATCTTTGATCCAACGGTTCCTTGTATGAGTAGAATTTAATTCTAAGTAAGGAGGTGCCCTCACATGTTTAACACATGATGCTTATTTAGCCTTTTTCATTTAGCGCCCATATGCATTGCATATGGGCGCTCACGTGTTTAACAAGGTGGGTCAATTTGGCCTTTGGCCACTTACTCTTAGTGCTTATATGCTTTGCATACAAAATAAAATTTAATTCTATGCATAGAGTTTAACTCTATCTGAAGCGAATGCTTCAAAGGGGTATCCTCACGTGTTTAACACGTGACCCCAGTTGTGTTTTTTTTTGGGCTTTCATGCTTTATACATAGACGCTCATGTGTTTAACACGTGAGGCCTATTTAGCCTTTAGTTGTTTAATTGCAGTGCCTATATGTTCTGCATATAGGAGCTCACGTGTTTAACACATGAGGCTAGAGACGTGGGGGGAATTTTCTCCCTCTTCTCTTTTTTTATGAGTGAACAAATTCCCCCAGCGTTGCTCTCACATGGCTTGCACGTTAGTGCAACGCTGTCCATCCTTACAACCGTTGGATTGCCTAGGGGAATGGGGAGATGAACCGCTCCCCATCACGTCTTATAAATGAGGCCTTTGGTTCTTGAGATGACCATTGTTTCTTCATCTTCTTCCTTAAGAATTTAATTCTTTTTCCAGAGTTTAGTTCTCTACCCCTAGCATTTTAGAGTTAAACTCTGCAAACACTTCTTTTAGGTAAGGATTATGAACGTTATTCTGCTCTTAGGAAACCCTTTTTCATTCTTACCTTGGATTTTAAATCCATCAACAGAGCTTTGCTCTGATCTTTTGGAGAGAAAGAAAATAAAACTCTCTTTTTAAAAAAAAAATAGACTTTGGGGTCTTGAATCAATGAGGATTGTTAGTTCTCCTCTTAGGGTTTATCCTATCACTGATCTTTAAGAATCCTTGGAATTTAATTCCATTTTCTTTATTTCCCCACCATGTGGGTTCCTGGGATTTAATCCCATTACTGAAGGAATATAATTCCATTTTTTACAGAGCCTTAGCTCTGAAAGATCTAAGGACTTTTGGGAATTTTATTCTCCTTCTGCTCTTGAGAATTTTTTCTCTTTTAGGATTTTAATACCCTTTTCACAGATTCAATGTTGCCCACTTTAATAGAACTCGCTTTTCGAGAATGTTTTTTTAAATAAAAAAAATCCACTGTTTATTAATGAGAATCCTTTTGGATTCTCACAATGATTACCTTGCCTCATCATTGGTGAGCCGCCATTTTGATTTTGTGGGGCCCACTAGCTTTGTAGTTAGTAATCTCATGAGACAAACTCATATATATTTTTTATTAATGGGTCCTCCTTTTTTTCTTTAGGTACAATGACATCACTTCCCTACTTCCCTTACACACGCTCAGAAGTCGCTTTCCCACAGTCGCCGTCAGACGAGGAAGTTATGGCGATAATTAGGGCACATGATAAGGATACTAAAAGCCTTCTCTTATGGGGAGTTTGGTACGGTCACATTATCAGGGGTCGACGTAGTTTCACATGCGAAATACCAACAGAACCCATCCGTTCAATGTCATTCACGGAGCGTCCACGCACTGCTTATGCGGTGGAGGAGGCTAATTGGACCCCTGAGGATCGACTTGAGCCATCAACAACAGCTATACCAAATAAACCCATGATGGCTATCAATATTTTGGGACGCCGAATATATCAGGGTGAAGCTCGACCCTGGGGGCAGGTCTATAAGATAGGTGTTACCCCGCGCCATCCAGCGGGCTATCTTCCCTGGGCCTGGTACATTCTTTTGTCCCAACGTTCACGGCTGCAAAAAGTTGGGTTGTATCAAGCGGTGTATGCGTCACTGTTCTACTACTATGCTCCCCACGTCTGGTGGGTCAAGGCTTTTTTGAACCAGTGGAACCTTCCAACGCATACTTTTCTACTAGGGGACCATGAAGTCTCTATTTTGCTGGAGGAGTTCCGTGAAATTTCAGGGTTGCCGATCAGGGAAGAGCATTACGAAGAATTATTACCTCCTAACGAATATATATTTGCCACAGTGCTAGCTGTACTTGAAGGTTTAACAACCAAGAACACTGTTCTGCATAAGCACCCGAATCTAATCAAGGCCTTGGGCATTTTTGAGAGACTATTCATGGCATCAAAAGGACAAGGTGTAACTTTTGACGCTTTCATTGCTTGCTTTCTCTGTGAAGATGTTCTATCCAAGAAAGCTCCGAAATTTGCGAAGGTCGAAGACCCCTTCGGATTCGGCTTGGAGAAACTGCCGGCCAAAGAAGCAGACCTGCCACAGTTTTACATTCCAATTTCATCGGCCGTGACCTTTGACGCAATCGCTGCCTTTGGAATAGACGAAGAAACTTTTTTTGTCGGCTTCATCAGTCTCTGGCTTAGCTGGTTTGCCATGCCGATGCATCGCCGTTTTTGAAAGCCTCCGTCTTCTATCCTTCCCATCGCATAGCCGAAGGAGCGCGATTGGCTGTTGGCATTGCAGGATTATCACACCTATACCACGGTTTAAGTAGTACCGCCAACACTTCAAACCCAGGTGAGGACACCGTGAATTTCTCCCTCCACTACTTCATGTCATGGATTGAGATGCATGTGTTAGGCGCATTTGCTGCACACCGGCGTCCTGCTTTCTATGAAGCATATACCTTCCCATAGGTCATGAGGCTGGTCGATGCTTCCGTTCCTGATCCGACTCAGTTAGGGGCTCTGCGAGTATTGCTTAATCCGTATTCGAATGAAGACGGGATGGTTTTTAGTAATCGAGTCCTTTCTGCTCCAGCGGGGCCCGTTCAACAGTTGTTCGATTTGTCGAAGAATGGAGCTCCGGATTTAATGACCAAAGCGATCATGCATTTATATTCAATCAGGCCGGGTACTTAGTGTTCCGCCTAAACGATACTGCTCTCTTCATGCGGTACAATCTGAATCGCTTCGCCCAACAGTTAGGTTATAACCAGGGCGTCCCTCTCGAAGCCTTTTTAGTTGAGCCCACTCTCTCGCTGGAGGTCGCCCGCGATGTTATCCACCACTTCATGCGGTTGAGTACTAGTTCCCTCTTCATGATTCCCGAGCCCGACTATCTTCCGAGGCCCATGGGACCCTTCAAAGGCTGGTATCGCCACCGAGTTAGTCCCATCATTGCAGAGGAGAGAAGGGTGCTCTTTGAATGTAAAGTCCCTGCTTATGCTCAAGCCGTCAGCGCCCCATTGCGGCCATGGTCGGTTGTTTTCCCTCCTCTGAGGGATAGCGATTCAGTGCTTATTCCTAAAGCCGCTCGGGCGGAATCAGTCACCCGCACTGCTGGTATGTCGGTTCGCACTAGAGCTGTGGCAGAGATTCCTGAGAAAGTACCAACAACGGCATCCCCAAAAGCAGATACCGAAGGCGAGGTTGGGCAACGCCGTGCAAAATTGCCAAAGGGGAAGAAGCGCCCTTCTTCTAGTTCAAGCTCGGGCCTTAAAAGGAGGAAGAAATCGATCGCCAGTTTACTCGATACCTTGCTTGAGTCTTAGCCTCTTCACGACGAGCCTATATCTGCACATGAACCAGACGACGGTCTCCTCTTTCCTGGCACATCCACCAAAGAAGCCGCTCAGCTGGCCGAAGCCTTGAAGCGTGCATAGGATGAAACTGAAAATGTGCGCCCCAAGAAGGGATACTTTCCCTTGTTGAATTCCGTGATATTGATCCAGTACCAACTAAGTTACCAGTGGTTCCTTTTACGCTGGAAGAAAAACGGGCCCTCAAACAGCCAATCTCGGCCGCTTCTGAAGACGAGACTGCTCTGAAGGCGGGCAGGGATTTACCTTCGATCGAAGCCCGACGAGAGTGATTAAACAGAAAAGAGGAGCGGCTCGAAAAGGCCATACTTCAGGCTCCCTGGCATATTGGTATGTATCTTTTATGTTCTTCTCAGCAGATTAGTTTCATATCATATTCGTATTTACAGATTTTTCCTTTATAGGGCCTTCTATAGCGGACGCAGTTTCGAGTCTATACTGTGCCTCAGAGCCTCCGGTGACGGCCTTTATTCCTTCAGTGGAGGTCACAGCACTGGCCATAGACTCTGTGAATATTTCTAGTGAAGCATCAGAAGGTGTAGAGGAGATTACTGAAGCTGCTAACTCTCCAGTCCAAAATGGACGAAGAATCGAAGATAATCATATATATATATATATATATATATATATATATATATATATATATATATATATATTGCCTAATGAGCCTTCCATATGTCTAACCCTTTCGTTTTCTTAGAATTGCGGGATTTGGTGGCTTCCATCATAGATTGTTCTCCGGAAGAAACCTTTCTACGTCTACTTAATATGGTGGCGCCGCATGCGATATCCCCCCAGAGCCTTGTCCTTTCCTCCAGCCAAGGTTAGTATTCCTTTGCTTTTCGTGTCATATTTTCATAATGATGTTGATGTGCCCCTTTTTTATTTTAAACCACAGTCCTAGAGGCTGACGACGAAGTTGAAGATCTCGATGGGCCTGGGGATCTCTCAAATCCGCCTTCTATGGCCGTAGGTAAGTGACGCCTTAGCATTAGTATTCTTTTACTTATTCTATATTCGGAAAGGTGACTAACCATACATGTATTTTCACAGTTTTGCCCACCCTGACTCCATTAGAGTCTCGGATTTCCATGCCGCCAGGCCCTTATGCCCGACGCGTGTCTGAGAGGATGGAAAAATAGAGTGTTCATTCACCGGCGACTCTTATTGAAGATCTTCGCGCTGGCACTTCTATCACGGCTGAAGAATTCGCTGTTGAAGCCAACGCTTCTTTGTCTATTCTTGCCACCTATCACGACAAGGCGATGGTGCATACTTGGGTCGAGTATTGCCGTCAAGTGGAGGCTTCCCTACAAGGAGTTGAATACGTATGCCTCCCTTATGATATCCTATCCGTAAAGGCCAGCTTGCATGGGTGGATCGATCGGTGCGCGGCCAATCTCCAGTCTTGCAAGAAAAGGCTCAACCGGAAGTTTTCAGCAAGAAAGTTGGCTTCGAAGGCTTTGGGAGAACTTCAAGCCCAGCTCACCACCAAGACTACTCGGGCCTATGAAATATAGTGGGTCCTTCAGGAGGCCATTACAAAGGTGGTGGCTCTTGATAAAGCCGTCATTTTTACACGCGAGATGGTTGAGACCCACAAGAATGCCGAGAAAGAGCTTGAGAATCGGTTTCCCTATACCAAAAACAACAGGCACAGGCAGGGACTCAGCTTGCGACGTTGCTAGAACTTGAGGCGGAAGCCCGGCGGAAAAATGAAGATCTAGCTGGCTTATTGAACCGCACGTCATCTTAAATACCTTGTCGTTGTATATCTTTCTTTTTCTTTTCTTTTCCTTTTTTGTATCTTGTATTCATTTGGATTTATAAATAAAAGAAATATTTTATTTCATGCTTGCGCCTTTATATCCTTTGATGTCTTGATTTGGCGTAAAGTAGTTTATATACTCATTTCGGAGTTTGTAGTTTATTCACTTATTTCAGAGTCTTTAGTTTATGTACTCATTTCGGAATTTGTAGTTTATTCACTCATTTTGGGGTCTCTAGTTTATGTACTCATTTCGGAGTTTGTAGTTTATTCACTCATTTCGGAATCTCTAGTTTATGTACTCATTTCGGAGTTTATTTAGATTACTTCCCTTGGGTTTACAGGCAAACTTGTCCTAACATTATTTGCAGATAACCTCTATTCTTTACGACAGAGGTCCGTTAGGTTTGTGGTACTAGGGTTTTAGTCCATGGTACCATCGCGTTGGCTGATGTATTCCTCGATATGCAGTCTTTAAGCTGTTGTTCGAGTAGCCCCGCGACTGTCGTGTCTCTGATCCATTCGGGGGCTGGACAAGACGTCTTCAAGTAATCTCCTTAGGTCGTATTACCGTCGGAAGGGCGAGCGTTAGGAATTTGCCATGACGCTTCTTACTTGAGGTTAGGCTCAATTTGGAATCCCGATGAGTCATAACCACTCAGCACTAGTGTGGGATGATCTCCAATAGTCTTTTAGACTTTATATAAGTTGCCTTCAAGACCCGAAGCTGAGAATATGTCGTTGCTTTATTTTTTGTCTTGAGATGTCGCGCCGATTCTTTGCTGAAGTAGGGTAGACATCTGTAGGACCTCTATGCTGTATGTATTGCAATTAAAGTCCAGAGCTGGGAATATGCCATTGCTCCAATTTCATTTTATAGTCGCGTCCGCATCCTGCTGAAATGAGGGGGGACATCGAGATAGTCTTTGGGTTGTATATGAACCGACAAGACTTGGAGCTAGGATTTTGTCGTGACTCTATCTTTTGTTGATGTTGCATCTGCATCCTACTGGCATGAGAAGCACGTCGAGCTGGAGTCTGGATTTTGCCGTCACTCCTTTTGATTTGGCTCCTTGGAGCCTTTGTTGACGTTGCGTCTACATCCTATTGGAATGAGAAGAACGTCGAGCTTATCTGTAGGTTGTATGTAAACCGTCGATATCCGGCTCTCCCTTTGATGGAGCTTGGTGGGAAAATACGGTACCCTTTTTTTCATTTATGCCCATGGATTGTATATAGGGGTCGGTGTGGACCTACCTACCTGCAAGGCAGAGGAAACTTTATTTTATTTCATTTCATTCATTTTTTTATTGTCGCGATGCTTTATCTTTTCAGCTTTTCATATAGCAAAAGTCGCGATTGCCCAATCATTTAGGTTTTTTATCAGCGGCGCCCAATCGTTTCGGCTATTTTCTTTTATTTTTTACTCGCTGCTTTTATTGCGAGTTGCCCAAACATTTCGGCTTTTTTATATGCATATTTTTGCTCGCTGATTTTTATTGCGAGTTGCCCTATCATTTCAGCTATTTCATATGCATATTTTTTTACTTGCTGCTGTTTTTATTACGAGTTTGGAATCTGATACCAACCTTAGCATCAGCATCGTTACGACTGGAATATTGCCAGAAGCGAATCATCATTTGCCATGAGCGGACTTGGAGTTTGATACCCTTTTAGGCATCAATATCGCTGCAACTGAGATATTGCCAAAAGCGAATCATCATTTGCCTTGAGAGGACTTGAAGTTTGATACCTTTTTAGGCATCAGCATCGCTGCAACTGGGATATTGTCAGGAGCAAATCATTATTTGCCTTGAGAGTACTTGAAGTTTGATACCTTTTTAGGCATCAGCATCGCTGGAACTGAGATATTGTCAGGAGAAAATAATCATTTGCCTTGAGAGGACTTGAAGTTTGATACCATTTTAGGCATTAGTATCGCTGCAACTGGGATGTTTCCAGGAGCGATTCATCATTTGCCTTTGTCGATTTGAACAAAGATGGCTGTAACAACCCTAAACTTTCTGTACAATTGTTTTTCAAAAATACAGAAAGGGGTATTTGAGCCTGAGCACAAGTTATAAGTTTGATTTTCTTTTGAACAGCAAGAAAGAGCTTGTAGCTCATTGGTAATACCTTGCGCTGCTGAACCAAAGCACCAGAGTTCAAATCCCATCAGCCACACAATTTTTTAAATTAAATTCTTTCAATCTTTTAGAAGCCCAAGAGTCTACACGTGCACTACACGTAATAGGGTAAGTTACAGATTAAACAAATGGGTTCACGAGTCAAGACGAAGCAACGGGGACACGTGGCGAGGAGATGCGGCCCGACTCGGCCGACTCGGGCCGGCGACTCGGGTGAATCGGCCGGTGCCGCCAGTTCTGATGAGTCCAAACCCCGATTTTCTTGACTCTTCTGCAATCTTTGGCCTACCCCACTCCCCCTGCACTGTTTAAATTCTCTGAAATTAAACAGAGAACTAAAACACCCCCTTTTAATTTTTTAAATGCAAAATTAAATACAATTTTTATCACACCCTTTCACTACCCTAAACCCTAAATTTTTCCTATAAATACCACATCTCAAATCACCCCCTCACTCACAAATCCCTGCTCAAACTCTCAAGAAAATTACCAATACTTTTTGTGTGCAAGTGGAGTTAGCAAAGGGCGAAGCTCCGACGAACTCCCGACGACGATCCGAGGAGATTTCGACGACGAAACGACGCATCGGCAACTCCTACTTCTTCCTCCTTCTCTCCTCTAGCTAATCAACCTATAAGTCCCTACTTCTTCTTCTCTTCTCTATTCTAAAATCATTCAAAACTAAAACCCGACGGAAGCGAAGTTAGTCCGACTTCCGATTCGGTTTTCTTTAAAAAAACTATAATTTTTCTTAATCAAGATACCTTCATATCATCACATATTGTTCATTAAACATTAAAAAACTTAATAAAACAAGTTTCACATCAAACTAATCATTTTTGTAACTTTTATTATACTTTTTTAGAAAAATGCCATAAGGTTTAGTTTCGACATAAACCATCATAATTCCGTATTATACCTATAGATAGTTTACGAGGTAATGACCTATCTTCTCACAACACTCATATCTAACATAGCATGATGGAATTTGGGAACATAGATTTGGGGAAAATACGACTTTACATATAACTACCTTCGACTATTAAAACATTTTTCTATAAAAAATGTATTTTAACAAATCTTTGCAAATGCGCCTCTACAACCCATTTCGGGGAACCCGTTCAGGATGGTGCGGATTATCGCACATTCTCGGGCTTAGTAGAGTGAGATGCAGACCTCCGCAAGGAGCATACGATCTCGAAAGATTTTAATACATTTTCCTTTAGAAAACGTGATTTCTATTATAAATAAAACTTATGTTTTTATAAATATATATATATATATATGTAATTAATATCAAAATATCTATTTTTAATATTTATAATATTCCATATTTCCAAAATTCAAGAAAAACATCTCATTTATAAGAAAATACCATACAAATCCAATCTTACAAATAAATACCATATATTATGAAATTAGGTTTTATTCACTAGAAATATCATATTGATAAAATATACATTCATGTTAACTCTAAAGACGATAATAAAATACTTGAGGTGTATTTTGAAAATTATACAAAATTATTTTTACATAAAACCCCCTCAAGTTATACTAAATTACAATAAGGACCCTAGTAAACATAGGTTTGAGCGGGACCAGTCTCTTGAGCCTCAGGGAGCCGGAGATATGGGTGCTTGCCTATTTAAAATAGATAGCTTAACAAACGGTGTTATCAACACGATAATCGTATTTGAAAAAGACACAAATCCTTCCGTCCATGTGCAGTGGTTACCGATAACACCAAAACCTAATTCATGATTCAATTTCTTTTCTAATTGTCCGACTCAGACTAAATCTCAATATAATCAATCTGACTTGAATATGATTCAAGTATCCAAACTACAATTTAACATGAATCCATGAATCTATGTATTCAATCTGTTCAATCTATTCAATATATATTGACTGAACCGAACCATGGATATACCTCCATCTACATGATTCTTCAGTTACACCCATTTACTGATATCATGGTTCCAGAAAGTCATCCATCTATACAAGACAATACAATACAATCAAGATATCGCGGGGTTTATAAGGGGTAGATTGGTACGGAAGGTGTTAGAAGTGGCACGAGACTGCAAACATTAAGACACCTAACCTGAATTCAATTGCCGTTGAACCGTGGCTGAACGGTTCCTTATATTTCGTCCACCGTAGTCTCTGTTCTATTGAGACTCATCTCGTATACACCGGTCTCTTCTGTACCAAGCTGCAAACAACATCGTTAACAATATAATGCAACTTTAAAAGTTACACTCTCTCTGTCTATTCTACTTCTCCCTTATCTTTGGGACTTACCGAGCGATTATTTTGCTGACGACATTCTCTTTCTTCTTCTTTGGAATGTCGTCAGGTGATTCGGACCTTCAAGAGATCGAGCCCACCTTCGAGGACTTGGATCAGCTAGCCTTCGACCCGGAGCTCTAGTTACTTGTACATTTTATTTCAGTACTTTCCATTTCTGTTATGCCACTGTTTAGGCATCGCTTTCCATTCCATGTATTTACTTTTCAGATGTATTGTAAAAAGAATGTTAATAAATAAAGTTGTTGTTCAATTATATCCATTTGTCTTTGTCTCTTGTGCATTTTACTTATATTGCTTAGATACGCTTAGCGTGTTTAGTTCAGAGTAAATATGTAGCGGCCTCGTCACGTCCTCTGCCCGTATATTGGGAAACGGGGCATGACAATGGCTTAAAAAACAGGGTTAGAATCTTGTCGACTAAGGCTTTTGACTTTATGAGCCGTAAGGGTCTCATAAAGGTTTTTCTCCTTACGAGTCGAGAGGATCTCGTAGGTGTAGGTTCTCCCTAGAAGTCATGAGGACTCTTAAATGGTATTTTCTCTTACAAGTCGTAAGGATCTTACAAGAGTGTTTTCTTCTTATAAGTCGAGAGGACTTACAAGTGTTTTTCACCATATGGGATATTTCTCACCATTGGTGGAACTTGGGGGGAATTGTTTATTTATGCCTGTGGATTGTATACAAGGGTCAATATTAGACCACTTGTAGGGCTGGTTCGGGGATACGATAGCTTTAGAACAGGTTTAGATCCTTGTAGCTTAATGATTTTGAATCCTATGAGCCATGAGGGTCTCATAGGGGGGATTCTCCTTACGAGTCGTGAAGATCTCGCTAGTGTAATTTCTCCATAAGAATCGTGGGGATTCCTAAGTGTGTTGCTCCTTTTTGAGTCGTAAGGATCTCACGCAGGTATTTTCTTCTCACACGGTCGAGAGGACCATGCAAGTGCCCATGAATTTTTTATTTTGCGAGTTCGCGCCCTTTCGAGTTTTCACAAACTCGCCGGCAGTCCTGCCGTTTTTACTTACGGGGCCCTTTCGGGTTTTCATCCATGCCCATTTTGCTTGTGAACATACCTTTTTTATATAAATATTTTTTAAGGGACGTCTCGATCCGTTATCGCCATGTTTGAGGCAAAATTTTAGTTTAAAGACATCTCAGTCCGTTGCTACCATATTTGAGGCGAATAATTAGTTTAAGGACTTCTCGGTCCGTTGTCGTCTTGTTTGAGGCGACGGAGTTTCTTTGCATACTACTCTCAGATTTTTTGACTCAGGAAGATAGCAAGCGCACACGAGCATCGTCATCTATCATTGACCTAGGTCATGACTCGTTAGGCGTAGTATTTTTTGAGAAATAGGCCGTTTATTGGCCGAAAGGGTCTTTCGCCATGCATATCCATGAGCAGGTAGGCTCCACCTTGGTAGACTTGGTCTATGATGTATGGGCCTTCATAGTTTGGCTTGAATTTTCTCCGTTTTGCACGATTGGGGATCATCGGTCTTTTGACGACCAACACGAGTTCGTCTTGGTGGAATGTTCTCGTCCTAGTCAGTTTTTCATATGACCATGTCATCCTTGCCTTGTTAGCCTCCAGATTTTGTTGTGCTGCAAGGCGAGTTTCGTCAAGAGCGTTGAGTTCCTCAAGCCTAAGATGAGAATTTTCTTCATCTGTCAGCTCGTATTGAACTGCTACTCATAGAGAGGGGAGCTCTATTTCCAGTAGGAGCTCTGCTTCCGTGCCGAATACCAACACGTATGGTGTTGTATTCGTAGCCGTCTTGAACGTTGTTCGGTATACCCAAATGCTTCATGCAACCTTTCGTGCCAGTCTTTTTTGCTTCTGGACACCGTTTTCTTTATAATCTTTGTCAAGGTCTTGTTGAAAGTTTCAGCTAGACCGTTGGCACGAGGATTATAGACTGAAGAGTATCTCCAATCTATCTTATGTTGTTGTGTGAAGCGGCTAATTTTATGGCTTTTGTAGGATGGCCCATTATCCGAGATAATTTGTCGCGGAGTGCTGAATCGATAGATGACATGGGTTCTAAAGAAATGGAGGATCTTCTCCGTCTTCACCTCCCTTAGTGGTACTGTTTCTGCCCACTTAGAAAAGTAATCGTTCATTGCCAGTATGAACCGATGTCTTTTGGACGATACTGGTTCAATGGGGCCAATTATATCGGTTCCCCACATTTCGAACGGCCAGCTAGCTACTGTTGGGTGTAGCGGGTTTGGATGCTGGTGGATGAAGTCCCAGTGAATTTGGCATGAGTAACACTGCTTCGCATATTCGAGGCAGTCCTGAATCATTGTGGGCCAATAATAACCCATTCTTTTGATCTTCAGCTTTATTTTTAGCCCAGCTTGGTGAGAACCGTAGAGTCCATCGTGTGTTTCTTGGACGACTTTCTTTGCTTCTTCCGACCCCAGGCATCTTAGCCATAGACAGTCGAACGATCTCTTATATAGAGTATCATTGATGAAGGCGATGAACAGAGCTCGTTTTATGACCTGATGTCTAGACGACGCATTTTTGGGCGTTCGTTGGGATTTGATGTAGTCTATGAAGACTTCATTCTAATCGTTGACCTTTTCCTCGTCCCTTATTTGAAGGGTCACTTGTTCGATCATTTCTTTTCCTTCGGATGGCTCTGTTAAGTCTCCCGAAGATATTTCTGTCGGCGTGAGGATCCTGCGAATTTGCACAATGATCTTTACGTCATCGAGCTCTTCGTCGGCTAATTCCTTAGCCAATTTGGCCAATGCATCCGTCTTGCTGTTCTCTACGCACGGTATACTCTCCAAGATGTAGGAGGGGATTTGTGTCAACAGTTGTTGCACTCTTTCGCCATACTTTATCAGCTCCGGCTTGCATGTATGATAGTCTTCATTTACTTGGCTAACGATTAGCTGGGAGTCTTCATACATGAGGAGGTCTTTGATTCCCATGTCGACAGCGATCTCGAGACCTGCTATTAAGGCTTTATATTCAGCTTCGTTATTAGTCCTCGGCTCCTTTAAAGAAAGGGTGTAATGCATTATCCCTCCTTATAGAGTCACGAAGATAAGGACCACCCCGGCTTTGATTATGGGGGTGTTTTACATTCGCCTTTTCATGGAAGACACTCCATCGAAGTAGATTTCCCACCGGGAATTATTTTCTTCGTTTTCTCCTTTGATTGTGTCAAACGCATGTTCATCCTGGGACTCGCAATTTAAGGGGGAGTCGGCTGGTATTAGATGCTCGGCAAAAAAGTCGGCGATGGCCTGGCCTTTCACTGCTTTGAGAGGTTGATACGTTATCGAGAACTCCATCAAGAGGTTGGCTCATTTGGCAAGCCTTCCTGTTAATATGACCCTCGACATCAGATATTTGAGAGGATCCACCTTTGATATGATATGGACCTCATACGCCAAGGCGTAATGTCTGAGCTTCTTTATCGCGAAAATCAGTGTCAGGCAATACTTTTCGATGGGGGAGTAGTTGTTTTCTGCCCCCAGGAGAACACGACTCAAATAGTACAAAGCTCTATCTTTTCCCTGATCGTTCTCTTATGCCAATAGCACGTCTAGAGAACCCTCAAGGGCTGTTGTATATAGGAAAAGGGGGTTACCCTTAACCGGAGCGTTCAATACCGGCAGATTTTGCAGGTATTGCTTGATTTCATTTAGTGCATTTTGGCACTTTTGATCCCAGATGAATGGGTTCTTCATTAGATGACTGTAGGGACGGCATTTTCCAGAGAGGTTGGCTATGAACCGCCGGATATACGCGAGCTTTCCTCGAAGAGATCGCAACTGTTTGAGAGTTCTTGGTGTGGGCATTTCCGTAATCGCCTTGATCTTTGAGGGATCGATTTCGATACCCTGGTGCCGTATGATGAATCCTAGGAATTTGCCTAAGGAGACTCCAAACGCGCATTTTAGAGGTTTCATCTTTAGATTATACTTCCGAAGACGTTGGACCACTATGTTTAGATGTTCCCAATGTTCCTCATAAGAATTGCTCTTCACCACAAGGCCGTCGATGTAGCATTCGACAATCTCATGGATGAGGTCATTGAAGATCTTCGTCATGGCCCTCTGGTAGGTAGCACCAGCATTCTTTAAACCGAAAAGCATCACCTTATAGCAGAATATGCCCAGCGGAGTCCGGAAGGCAGTATGTTTTTGGTCTTCAGGATGCATTTTTATTTGGTTATATCCTGAAGATCCATCCTTAAAGGAGAAGTCCCCATGGGTAGACGTGTTATCAATCATTAGCTCGGTAATAGGTACTGGGAAACCATCCTTCGGGCTTGCTTTGTTGAGGTCCTGAAAATCTACGCAGATGCGCACCGTCCTATTTTTCTTCATCACCGGAACGATGTTAGCAATCCAGTCGGGATATTGAACTTCTTGGATGAAGCCGGAATCAATTAGTTTCTTGACTTCAGCGTTGATACTCATCTTAAGTTCGAGCCGCATTCTTCTTGGCGCCTGTTTGACTGGCTTTATGTCCGGTGATATGGCCAGTCTATGTACTGCCACCTTTGGATCTAGACCTGGCATTTCGGAATAGTTCCATGCGAAGCAGTCTTTATATTGCATGAGCACGTCTTTCAATGTGGCTACATGTTTTTTAGATAGCAGCGCACTGACGAACGTTGGCCTCGGCTCATTTTAAGTCCCTAAGTCAATTTTTCTTCGGTTGTCCGCGTAGTGTGTATCCCGTCTTCCAGATCTTTTGGTGCTGGTGGAAACTCTGAGATCAGCTCATCCTTGTCTTCATTGTGAAGCGCCTAAAGAGGTCATCTATCGTCTCGTGCCCTCCCTCCTTTGAGAGTGTCATCACATGGCAGGTACGAGTTCGCTTCCATTCTTGACGTTGAGCTGGCCTGTCATCACGGTATAGGTCCTCTTTAGCTCATGCTTTTGCGATGGAGTTACCCTCCAGCAGACAGATAAAGCGAACCTTCCTTGTTGATACTGGTCTTCGACCCAGTCTTTGAAGGTGAAGCAGTCTTCAAAGGGATGACCTATAGCTCGGTGGTAAGAGCAATAATCCGGGTGATGGACCTCGTTTATTTGTTCGGGGTGCCGAGACTCCGGAAGCGTCATCATTTGGTGCTTCATGGACGGGTTCCAACCGAGTTTTTCTTGATAGCACGGCTTCTTAGATCTTCCTTGTTGTTTGCAAATGTTGTTTGCGCTCTTTGTCCTGTTTTTGCCTCTATTTCAGGATTTTTCCTTTTTGGGAGGACATACAGCGGGCTGGGGATAAAGGGTATTGTAGTCTTCTTTCTCCTCAAATTACTGATTGAGGCGCTGCATCCTGGCCTTCTCATAGATAGCCATTTCGTGGCTGTGGTCGTCTCGACTCTTTTGACAAGCCTCCTCTATTAGCTTGTCTATTTGTTCTTCAAGCGACAAATTTAACGTTCTTAGAGCGGCATTTCGTTCTGTTTCAACGTCACGGCTATTTGGAAGAGCATTTTCCTCTTCTCTAAAGCTGTTTATAATGCGGCAGCTGTGGAAATGCTCCCGTTTTCTGGACCGAACGTATCCGAGCCCGGTTGTCTCCATCTTCCCGTTAGGCATCTTTCGCTGAGTCCCGGGAATATCCCAAATATTTTTATAGAATTGGGCTGGTCGAACAGTTTGTTCGAAGGGTACACCTTGGCATCTTAACAGCTTTTTCAATCCTTCCGCGTAGTATCTTGACAGACGGATTGGTTGAAGCCCGTCGAGTGCAAAATCAGCACCGTGCCAGACTTCTTTCTCTACTCTGATCTCCGTAGATCGGTAAAAGAGGACCGCTTTTTCACCTCTTCTCCTGGAAGGCATATAGAAAGTCTGTAGTTCCTGTACACTGTATATATCGAGCGCATCAAGTTCCTTATAATGCCGAGGCAGAACCATTGTGATTTACAGGCTCTGATCTTCTTCGTCGAGGGTTTGCACCGGCGGGCGGATGGAGAATACTGCGTTGGCCTCATCCTAAGAGTCGCTGCCAAAGACCAAAATGGAAGTAGATGGTCCAGGCTTGTTGTCTTGGGGTGCTACCTTCTGAGTTAGGATATGTGGAACACATTATGCATTTCTTCCAATGAAGGTGGAAGTACTAAGCGGTATGCCACTTCACCGACTCGTTCGAGTATGTCGAACGGTCCAATGTATCTCGGACTTAGCTTACCCTGTCTTCCAAATCGGATCACTCCACGGTTCGGAGATATCTTTAAGAATACGTGATCTCCTGGCTGGAACTCCAAGTGACGTCGCTTTGTATCAGCCCAGTGCTTCTGTCGATCTTGGGTTATGCGTATCTTTTCTCTGATAGTACGAACCACATCAACAGTTGCTACTATCATCTCAGGTCCAAGAAGTCCCCTATCTCCGATGTGATCCCAACTTAATGGCGATCGACACTTCCTTCCATATAGTGCTGCAAAAGGTGCCATTCCTATGCTTGCTTGGTAGCTGTTGTTGTACGAAAACTCCATAAGATGTAGGTGATCTTCACACGATCCTCCGAAGTCTAACATACATACTCTGAGCATATCCTCCAAGATCTGAATAGTTCACTCAGACTGACCATCTGTTTGTGGATGATAAGCCATGCTGAAGTTCAGACTTGTTCCCAAGCTTGCTTGCAGACTCTGCCAAAATTGCGATCTGAACCTGGTGTCACGATCGGAGACAATGCAGAGCAGTATTCCATGAAATCTCACAATTTCCTGTATGAGTTCATGGGTATCAGAGATAGTACATATTTAAAGAGTTTGAATCTTAAGTAGATTATTACCTCCATGTACTTCTTTGCTAATGTCTCAGTTGATTGACCAACTCGAAATGTGATGAAATGAGCCGACTTTGTGAGTCGATCCACAATGACCCATACCGCATCATTACCCTTTGTGCTAGGAGGAAGAGCAGTCACAAAATCCATCGTGATGGGTTGCCACTTCCATTCTGGGATTGGTAACAGTTGAAGTAATCCAGCTGTCCTGTGATGTTCAGCCTTTACTTGCTGACACACCAAGCATTTAGCGACGCTTCTGGCTACTTCACGCTTCATTCAATTCCACCAGTAATTTTGACGTAGATCTTTGTACATCTTTGTACCTCCAGGGTGTACTGAGTAGGGAGAGCTGTGAGCTTCTTCCATTAACTCTTCCTGAACAGGACTTTTTGGTACACATAATTTGCTGCCGTATCTCAAAGATCCGTCTTCATGGATGATGAAGTCTGTTCTGAGTCCATTCTCCACTTGTTCTCTGATCTTTTGCAACTTATCATCACTTGCTTGAGCTGCTTTGATCTGGTTGACAATGGTAGATTGAACTTGTAAATTCATCAAACTTGAAGCATTACCTGGCATAACTACTTCAATCTCCATCTGATGCAAGTCTTGTTGAAACTTCCACTGAGCGGTGAGATGCATTGCTAATGGTTGTCGACTAAGAGCATCTGGAACCACATTCACCTTCCCTGGGTGATATTGCAGGTTGATGTCAAAGTCCGCCATGATTTCTAACCATCGTCTCTGCCGCATATTCAACTCCTTCTGAGTAAACACATATTTCAGGCTCTAATGATCTGTGTATATATTCACTCGTTCACCAAGAAGATAATGGCGCCAAATCTTGAGAGCAAAGATGACGGCTGCCAACTCCAAATCATGCGTCGGATAATTGCGCTCATGAGTCTTCAGCAGTCTTGAAGCATAAGCCACAACCTTACTGTACTGATATAGAACACATCCTAATCCCTTACCGGATGTATCACAGTGCACATCGAAACCTCCAGACTAGTCCGGTATAACGAGAATAGGCGCTGATGTCAACCTTGACTTGAGTTCTACGAAAGCTTGTTCGCATGCTTCTGACCACACAAATTCTTCATCTTTACGTGTGAGCTTGGTCAGGGGTGTTGCTATCTTTGAAAATCCTTCAATGAACCTTCTGTAATATCTAGCTAAACCCAAGAAACTCCGAATTTCCTTCACTGACTTTGGTGTCGGCCATTCACTTACTGCTGAAACTTTCGCTGGATCCACAGAGATTCCTTTTCCTGATACGATATGTCCAAGAAAACCAACTTGATTTAGCCAAAACTCGCATTTGCTGTACTTGGCATATAATTGATGTTGTCGTAGAGTTTCCAGGACAATTCATAGGTGCTCGGCATGTTCTTTCCGACTCTTAGAATACACCAGGATGTCTTCGATGAAGATGACAACGAACCTGTCTAAGTATTCCCGGAAAACTTGATTCATCAGGTTCATGAATATTGCTGGTGCATTGGTCACTCCAAATGGCATCACTAGAAATTCGTGATGTCCATAGCGAGTTCTGAAAGCCGTTTTATGAATATCAGCTTCCTTAACCTTCACCTGATGATAACCTAAACGAAGATCTAATTTATAGAAAACACAAGATCCACTTAGCTGATCAAATAAATCGTCGATGCACGGGAGTGGATACTTGTTCTTTATTGTGACTTCGTTCAAGGCTCTGTAATCAATGCACATTCTATATGAACCTTCCTTCTTCTTCACAAGCAGTACTGGTGATCCCCAACTTGAAGTCCTGGGACGAATCCATCCTTTCGCCAATAATTCGTCCAACTGTGTTCGAACTTCCTTCAAACCTTCCGGACTTAATCGATAAGGTGCTTTGATCACCGGTTGTGCTCCTGGTACTAAATCAATGCTGAATTCAAGAGCTCGATCGGGAGGCAAACCTGATATATCGTCAGGAAACACGTCGTCGAACTCTCGAACCGCTTCTGGCCTTGATTCTTCCTCTGCTTGAGTTGCTGCAATCACTGCATCCCTTGGTTTCGCTTTGTATGTACTTGGCTCCAGTGTACGGTCTCCACTTTTGAAAAAGAAGACCGGATGGTCTGGAATCTCGAATACTACCCTCCTTTGACGAAAGTCGATAGTAGCATAAAAAGTTCCGAGCCAATCCATACCTAGAACCACATCAAAGTTCGGTATCTCCAGCACTTTGAAGTCAACGTAGAATTCTCTGCTGCAGACGACTACTGGACACAAGCTGTATCCCATTGTTGCTTTTAGACAGCCCTTCCCTGATCTGACATTCCAGCTGGATACAAGCGGTGTGACTGGAATCGCATGGGTTCGGACGAACCGTTGCGACATAAAGCAGTGTGATGCTCCAGTATCGAACAGTGCTAGTGCAGGAAGTGAGGTTACTAAGATTGTACCTAAGGTATGTGGGATATGTTTTAGGTATAGGTAAAAGTATGTAGATAAGTAGCAAGACTGAAAGAAAATTTGAGAAAGAAAGGGTTACCAGTGATAACTTGGCCAGTGGCCTCAGCTTCTTCCACGGTCATCGTGAAAACCTGGCGCCGTGGTAAATTCCTTCTGGCCTGAGGAGCATTCCTCGGAACGTTCCTTTGAGCTTGATGGAATTGACGAGGAGGAGGTGCAGTTTGTGGTCCTCTAGGTGGTGGAGCAGGTAGTGCAAGTCTTGGAGCAGGTGCTTGGAGGGCTGGTCGCTACGGGTAAGTGATTGCTGGCCTGGGTGCAGCAATTGGGTTTTGTCTTTGGGGACAATACCCAATATCATGAGCAGCTGAGCCGCAGACTAAGCAAAGACAGTTGGCTCGCCGGCAGTATTTCATCATATGTCCAGTTCTCTTGCAGTATGTATAAAAGGCTGGGCTAGGACGGTTGTTTGGTACTCCCGGTCGCCTTGGCATAAAAGATGGCCTTGACGAGGCTCCTCCTGCCATCTGGTTGGCAGGACGCTTAAATCCAGCAGACTGAGGTCTACCCCTCGCCTTTACTACTGCTTCATAACGGCGGGCAGCTTTCAGAGCTGATTCATGAGTCGGAAAATCTCCTGTGGCCAGTGCAGCTTGGATCTCCGAATCCAAACCTTGTTAAGATCGACGGGCTCTGATCTCATCCGTCGGTATCAGGTGTGCCGCAAATCGACTAAGCATGGTGAACTCAGCGTCATATTCATCTACCAACTTGGTCCACATCGAACCTTGTTGCAGATGAATGAACTATTGTTCCATGTCGAACCTGGCAGTCTCAGGGAAGTACTTAGCGTCGAACATGTCGCGGAAAGTCTTCCATTCGATGGGAAGTTCAAGACGGATTTCTTCCGCCTTCCACCAATTCCGTGCATTGTCCATGAGCTGTAATTTTGCAACACAAACCGAAGCTATTTCTGGCACTTGTGCTGCGGCCAGATCATCTTCGATACTCTAAGCCCATTCCTCGGCTTCCAGTGGGCTCTCCTTTCCTGAGAACTTTTTGGGGTGCAAAACCCTGAATTGCTTCACCCCAGGTGCTTCTGTCTCGGGACGGTTCATTAAAAGAGCAATCTGTTGTTGTTGTCCCTCGAGGAGGCTACGGATTGCCTCAAGCAGAACCGTTTGCTCGTTGAACGGAGCAGGGACGGCAGGTGTGAGTGGTAGCGGTGGAGGTGCGTTTTTGACATTGGTGCTGGTGTTGTTCGGGAAATCCATAACCTTGAAAAAAAAAATTAGGTTAGGACAGATTCAAAGTATATGGAATGATAAGATTCAAGGAATATGAATTGTAAAGAATGTTTTAGTTGCTGGTTCTTGTGTTATATTGCTTAGGTTGTTCACGCAGAACAGAACTGCATGGTAAGGTTCCATACAGCTCTGACCTGCATGGGCCACTAAAAAAACCTGTCACGCTCCGCTTCCTAGTATTCGGGCAGAAGACGCGACAAGGCCGCTATGTATTTACTCTGAAGTAAATATGCTAAGCGTATCTAAGCAATATAAAATTATATACACAAGAGACAAATGTAATGAAACGGCAACTTTATTTATTAACATTCTTTTGTACAATGCATGGAAAGTAAATACATCTGATGAAAGTAATGCCTAAACTGTAAGTCCACGTTGCCCACCCCGGTGCTTGCGGGGAGGCGGAAAATGGAATAAAAATCGGATTTTTATCATACTAGGCAACACGGACTAACTAAAGTCGGATCTTTGCTAAACAAAAACTAGCTAAAGCTAACTAGAAACTAGCTAAAGGATAGAATGGTTATACCTAGGGCTTTAAGTCCTTCTCTCCTTGCTCCTTGGAGTAGTAGAAAGGGATCACCTTTGTCGTCTTCTCACGTCGAAGAAGGATCCACCCGAAAGCCTTAACCTTTGGCTTCAACTTCAAGCTAGAAGTAACTAGGGTGCTAGAAGTGCCAATCCTAGAACCCTAGATGAGAGTAGAGATTACTATAGAGTGGTTTTTCTCAAGCTCAAGTGTTTCTCAACACATGAGAGGGGAGAGCTTGAGGAAGAGGAAGAACAAGAGAGAGAAAGTATATGATAGAATGAGAGAATTATGAAGCATTCTCACATATATGTGAGAATTATTGTAAATTGATAATTAGTGAGATAATTGTCATGGCTTAATCAAGACATGACCATTATCATTTCATTTTTAATGCAAATTGCAAGGATCAAAGAGCATCTTCCAAATGAAATGATGATGGTCAAAGTGTCAACCTAGGTCAACAAGTCAAGAATGTCAAATGGTCAACAACTCTAACCATGCACAATTATATTAAACTAATATCAATTAACCATAATACACACACAAGCATTAGGGTTAATAAAATGACAATGGTCATTAACCCTAATCAAAGTCCTCTCCCTCTGTCTCAAGCAACTGTGCATACGCACCCGTATTCGTAATCCGAGGAACACGAATACAAAGAGATAAAACCAATCCCAAATCATATACTAGGATCTGGCTTAAACCAAAGCCCGCTAGTATAAGCTGTCCGGACAGCAAACGTGCACAAGTGCGCGGATGTGAACGAACCCTGTCGCAAAACCATGCGACCTCTACTCATTTTGCCTAAAGGCGAATAGCTCTCTGTGTGAAACTCTAAAGACTCGACACTACGCTGGCAGTGGGTTTAACCACAGACCGCAAGCGGCACTAGCTGTACGTAACGGTCCCTAGGTAGATGCCGATAAGAAGATTGACGAGGTGACCCCATCTGAACTCCTACTGAGCCTGTATGTGACAGTCTCCGTACAGTCCGGTCTGTTCGTCTGATACATCGCATGGCGGGCCTAGAGGGGCGGTAAACGTCAGTCCCCTAATAGCGGTACAAGTCGTGTCGGAGTGTAGCCCAGAACACCCTGAGATAACACTGGAAACCTACCAGTATATCTCGCTTGCCCTGGCCAGGGACTACTCGTGTAATGGCTCTCCTAGACACAGCGCGATGTCAACCCCCAATACCGGGAGAGACGAATCCTGTCTAACCGTCACTGCCTCCAAGTGCTTCGGGACTGCACCCAAAAACTACTTGTTTGCACGACTCCTTTGAGCCGTGGTAGGGTAGTAATCAAAGTGCAGTGGGAACACACTCGAGGCGAAGTGACAGTGTCAAGTCAGCGGACTAAGCTGTACTCATGTAACCTGGGAACTGATAACTGACGATAGGTATAATACCAACCAACAGTTCCCGACGAGTCCTGTCCAGTGTACTCGTAACCTAACGAGCACCCGCATACTATCTCAAGTACGACGTACTGACGGCTGTGGGACAGACGGTCTCCCATGCTGGGATGAGAAGCGCATACGCTAGTCTACTCCGGAGTATCGATGCCCTGTCTCGATAGTCCAACGACTAGGGACCTGTATAAGGATGTGCTTATGGATTACCCAGCCCCCACGAGTGTGAGTGCCATCACAACGCTGGTAATCAAGCAAAGATCCTAAGGGCTCTACTAATATGTATATAAGCGATATGCTAAAAGAAACACATGCACATATTAAAGCAGAGACAAACCAAGTAGCATACTACCATTTCGAGCAAGATTGTATATACAACTGTGAATATCCCAAGCTTCCATCAAGTAATATACATACTAATATGATACAGTAATGGCCTCTAGGGCATATACACTAACAATCTCCCACTTGCACTAAGGCCATGTACTGGCGTATCGAAGACCTATCATCTCGATCAGCCGCTCGAACTGAGTCTGGGGTAAGGCCTTCGTGAATGGATCTGCAGTGTTATCTTCTGAAGTAACCCTGCGAACCTCGATCTCCTGGCGATCCACGATCTCCCTGATCAGGTGATACCGCCTCAAGATGTGTCTGGATTTCTGATGGGACCTGGGTTCCTTCGCTAAAGCTATAGCCACGTTGTTGTCGCAATACAGAGGTATTGGATCAATAATGGACGGAACCACCTGAAGTTCTTTCAAGAACTTCCTCATCTAGACAGCTTCTTTTGCGGCATCAGATGCAGCGATATATTCCGCTTCCATAGTCGAGTCAGCAACGGTTTCCTGTTTGGAGCTCTTCCAACACACCGCCCCTCCATTGAGGGTAAAGACAAAACCCGACATGGACTTGGAATCATCCTTGTCACTCTGGAAGCTGGAGTCAGCAAAGGCCTCAATCTGGAGGTCTTTTCCGCCATACACCAAGAACATCTCCTTAGTCCTTCTCAGGTACTTGAGAATGTTCTTTACCGCTATCCAATGTTTCTCCCCAGGGTTTGACTGATACCTGCTTACCACACTCAGTGCATAAGCCACATCTGGTCTGGTACACAACATCGCATACATTATAGAGCCTACCGCAGAAGCGTAGGGTATAATAGACATGCGATCCCTCTCCAAATCAGTCTTGGGAGACATCTCTTTGGAGAGGGTGATCCCGTGACAGGCCGGTAGATTACTGCGCTTGGAATCTTCCATACTGAATCTTTTCAGTATGGTGTCGATGTACCTGGACTGTGATAGTCCTAAAATCCTCTTGGATCTGTCACGGTAGATCCGGATCCCCAGAATGTATGAGGCATCACCCAGGTCTTTCATGGAGAATCTGTGTGACAAGAACCCCTTGACAGATTGTAGCATAGGAATGTCATTTGCTATTAAGAGAATGTCATCTGCTATTAAGAGAATGTCATCCACGTATAAAACGAGGAATACTACAGTTCTCGCTACAAATCTACAATAGATGCATGTTCATCTGGATTTTTGATAAAGCCAAATTCCTTGACCGTCTCATCAAAACTGATGTTCCAACTCCGCGATGCCTGCTTTAGTCCATAAATGGACTTAAGCAACTTGCACACCTTTCCGCTGCTCCCACTCTGAATGAAACCCTCTGGCTGGTCCATATAGACACACTCCTCTAAATATCCATTTAGAAAAGCGGTCTTTACGTCCATCTGCCAAATTTCATAATCGTGGAAGGCAGCAATGGCAAGAAGGATCCGAATGGATTTTAGCATAGCTACTGGAGAAAAGGTTTCGTCATAGTCCAAACCAGGTCGCTGACGAAAACCCTTTGCAACCAGTCTAGCTTTATAGGTCTCAACCTGTCCATCTACACCAATCTTCCTTTTGAAGATCCACTTGCATCCTACGGGTTTTACCCCATCTGGAGCAATGTCTAACGTCCATACTTTGTTGGTGTACATGGACTCCATTTCGGCCCGCATTGCATCCAGCCATTTTACCGAGTCGACGCTCTGAATGGCTTGCTGGAAGCTAGTAGGCTCATCACAATCTATGATGCAATCCTCTCTATCCCCGTCAATGAGAAAACCGTAGTATCTCTCGGGCGGATGAGACTGCCTACTACTCCTGCGGAGTGGCGTGGGAATGTCCTGATCTTTCGAACCCTCTGGTTCTACTAAGCTTTCAGTAATAGCTCGTGGTTCTGGAATTTCTTCCAGTTCTACTGCGCTCCCACTTATTTCTTTTTCTATGAACTGGTGTTCTAGAAAGTGGGCATGGCGAGAAACAAAAACCTTTTGTTCCTCTTCGCAATAGAAGAAATATCCCTTGGAGTTCTTTGGATATCCCACAAACTTGCACTGTACTGAGCGTGCCTCGAGCTTGTCCGCATGCTGCTTTTTTACAAAAGCTGGACATCCCCATGTCTTAATGTGATTAAGATAGGGTCTCTTCCCACACCACATCTGATATGGTGTAGTAGGCACAATCTTAGTTGGAACTCGGTTCAAAAGGTATGCAGCTAATTCTAGCGCATATCCCCAGAACGATCACGGCAACTCAGCGTTACTCATCATGGACCGTACCATATCCAATAGGGTTCGGTTCCGTCTCTCCGATACACCGTTATGTTGCGGATTGTATGGAGGAGTAAGCTGAGAGAGAATTCCATTCTCTTTTAAGTAACCCAGGAACTCGGCACTCAAGTATTCACCACCTCGATCAGATCTTAGTGCCTTGATACTTTTGCATGTTTGTTTTTCTACTTCATTCTTATATTCCTGGAATTTTTCAAAAGCCTCGGATTTATGTTTCATTAAGAAGACATAACCGTACCTTGAAAAGTCATCCGTAAAAGTAATGAAGTAAGAATAACCGCTTCGTGCATGTGTAGACATTGGACCGCACACGTCGCTGTGTACGAGTCCCAAGAGCTCGCTCGCTCTTACTCCGTGTCTAGTGAACGGAGTCTTTGTCATCTTTCCTTTGAGACAAGATTGACAAGTTGCATACGATTGATATTCGAACGGATCCAAATATCCTTCTGCATGTAACTTAGTCAACCTTCTCTCATTGATGTGACCCAGTCTACAATGCCATAAGAAAGTTTTATTGATTTCTGGAGACTTTCTTTTGTGTGTATTCTGGACATTGAAAATCTGTGGTTGGTTTAATACGTATATACCGTTGTTCAATGTACCTGACCCAATCAAAACTTGATTAAGGTGAATGTTCACTACATTACTTACAAATGCAAATTCATAACCTTCTTTAGATAATAAAGATACAGAAATGATATTACAGGTTGCATTTGGTACATAATAACAACTACGCAAAACCAAAAAGTGTCCATCCGACAATCCCAGGTGATAGTCCCCTACGGCCTCAGCATCCATGCTAGCACCATTTGCAACTCTGAGGGTCATGTCACCTGCCTTCAAAACTCTACGCTTTCTCAACGCCTGCAAAGAATTACAGATATGAGATCCTGATCCGGTATCCAATACCCAGGAAGTAGAGTTTATTGATAGACAGTTTTCAATAACATACACACCTGAAACTGAAACCGCAACTCGCTTCAGATCCTGGGTTCTGGCCTTCCAAGCCTTGCAATCCTGTTTCCAGTGACCACTTTTGTGACAGTAGAAGCATTCTTCCTTCCCCACCAGCTTTCCCGCTACCTTTGTTGCCTTTCCTTTTCCCTTCGTATCCACTTTACTGACACCGCCTCTTGGTTTGGCGGGGGCTTTCTTCTTCTTACCCTTGGCTTTCGTCCTGGATCTAGAAGAGGAAGATCCTCCTACAAACAAAGTGGATGTCTCCCTACTTTTCTGTAGGGTGCCCTCTGTACTCCTCAGCATGTTGAGGAGCTCTGAAAGTTCAACTTCCTTTTCCTGTAAGTTGAAGTTCAGGATGAACTGGGCGTAAGTGGAAGGAAGGGACTGGAGAATCAAGTCCGTATAGAGCTCATTCTCCAACGTGGTCCCAAGTTCCGCGAGCTCCTCTATGTAGCCAATCATCTTAAGCACGTGTTCCGCTACCGATGATCCGACGGCCAACCTTGCCGAAAACAACTTCTTCGACACTTCGTATCTGGCGATACGAGACTGCTCTCCATACAGTTCTTTTGTATGAAGAAATATGGACTCTAGGTCCATATTCTCGTGCCTCCTCTGATGTTCGTTGTCCATCGAGGCAAGTACGAGGTATTTGGCCTTCGCGCAATCTATTTCCCAGGTCTTACGGATTTCCCTATCCGCGACACTGGTTTTGGGACCTGGGACAGGGGGAGCTTTGGCGGTAAGGAGATACCCCAACTTGTCGTAAGTGATTGCCATCTTGACATTCCTGAGCCAATCTTTGTAGTTTGGCCCTGTCAGTATGTTTTTATCTAGTAATAACTTAAGTCCGGTCATGTTGAATGGTCGCTGCAATTAGGAGAGAGAAAAGAAACACTTTAGCATGATGCTCTTGCAAGTTTAGAGTGGTTTTTAGTTTGTCTAAACTGGATGACTCCCACTGTCTCTCGAATCCCTTCTCAAACCGTAAAGAAAGGATTAGTCGGGATCAATCTCACCATACAATACTTGCTTAACCGTTCAGCCAGGCCAGTGTCGGTACTTCGAGGGAGGTTTTCCAACGCTTTCGCGAAGTTCCTTAATTAAGTAACCTCTTTTCCCTGTGGGCGTAGCCCCGCTAACACCTTTCTAGACACCTACTAGGTTTATAGCATTGATCGTTAAGTGAGAGTTTTCCCGAGGAGTAGCATATACTCACAGTAGGATCGGGATCCAAATATCATCGCGTGATAAAACCGAAGGAATCCTACCAGAATTATCACACTCCAAATGGTATGCAGCGCTAGCAAGTTTCAGTACTTATGAAACTCCCGATGTGGATTTTTGCCCCATGCTCTTATGACCTTGATTTTGGCCAAAATATCATAAGTCACATGTCAAGTTCTACCCGTCATTCTCCTGGTTAATTTGGACCCACCCGTACCTACCCATGACTTTGGCCAAAATGGCAGCACGACTGTCCCAATCCAACGCATCTATCTATGCTGCACATGAATACCCAATAGCTACCAATCACTATGCCTTGACTTTGGCCAAAATACATAGCTTGAATACTTTTTGACCATTCATGTGGAATGACGGAGGGCTACGAATGGTTTTGGCGAAACCGTGAACGTAGTGAACTTGATATAATCGATGGAACAAGATAGCTTTTAAAAGGAGTGGTTCAAGCTCCGCGTTTAAAAGTTTAGTTTTGAAAAGAACCGAGTGGTTTTCAAAGTGTTCCAATCGACTTTTACTTGGTTTATTTTCTTGCATTAGTTCTTTTAATGCGTCCCATCATTTAATCCTACCATTGCAGAAAACAACCAAAATATGACGTACGCTTATGCCATTCGCATTCTCCACGGGGCCCCGTCATCACCCGTTAGGTTACTTAACTAACGACAGAGCGGGGGCTGGGCTAGCGCGGCTGTAAAACATAAGCAACGCCTAAATAGTTATAGTATATAAATATATAGCAATGATAGACATTACAGATCACAGATGAATACATTGGATGTACCAGGAATCCGCAATCCGTTCGAGCCTGCAACGAAAAGCGGATTACACGGTCGCGATGAATAGCCAATACCCCACCCAAGACCCCTACGGGTGCGGCAAACTACCCGCCAAGTACCCGAAGCGAAGCAACCTCCCTCAACACCGTGAGTAGGCCACTCGGCACTTCGAGATACCCGGTAGTTTGTGCACCCCCTCCATGGGTCTATCCTAGGAGCAAAAACAGTAAAAAGAATTATACAATGACGGCTACAACCCCGACCCGGTTGTGTGGCCATACAAATAATATTACATCAATTTACATATTACAATGGATGAAAGAAAAAGAAACACTCATCTCACATCCACCCCGGCTATTTACCCGCGACAATCCAACGCATTCATATACACATACCATCATCAAACACAGATCACAGATATGTATAACCCTCACTAATCGACTTAAAGCGATTAGCAGACGTTCAATACATAAAAACATCACAGATATAACCGATTAGTCAAAGTATAGTGAAGTTCGATCGAAAATACGGATTTATAGGCCCCCAATACCAAATTTCTTTTCTGGAAAACCTGGGCACAAATAAACCATCTTAAAAATCCCAAAACCATGTCAGAAGAACACTGCACCAAACTCGACCCTGAACCGAGTCAACTCGGCCGCGGTTGCGCGGCAATAGCTTGCTATTGCCGCGGAACCGCGGCGCGTTGAACGATTCACTGGATCGTTTTTGGTGGCTTTCTTCACAAAACCCTGAGATGATTTTTGACGTAAGATTTATTTTATTTTGAGCAGAAAAAAAAATCAACAGAAAGTTAGGGTTTTGCGTTTTTAGTTTTGTGATTTTTTCCGATTGAACTTCCATACACTTTACTACCTAGCTAGTTTATGTTTAGTTAGGCTCTGATACCACTGTAAGTCCACGTTGCCCACCCCGGTGCTTGCGGGGAGGCGGAAAACGGAATAAAAATCGGATTTTTATCATACTGGGCAACATGGACTAACAAAAGTCGGATCTTTGCTAAACAAAAACTAGCTAAAGCTAACTAGAAACTAGCTAAAGGGTAGAATAGTTATACCTAGGGCTTTAAGTCCTTCTCTCCTTGCTCCTTAGAGTAGTAGAAAGGGATCACCTTTGTCGTCTTCTCACGTCGAAGAAGGATCCACCCGAAAGCCTCAACCTTTGGTTTCAACTTCAAGCTAGAAGTAACTAGGGTGCTAGAAGTGCCAATCCTAGAACCCTAGATGAGAGTAGAGATTACTATGGAGTGGTTTTTCTCAAGCTCAAGTGTTTCTCAACACATGAGAGGGGAGAGCTTGAGGAAGAGGAAGAACAAGAGAGAGAAAGTATATGATAGAATGAGAGAATTATGAAGCATTCTCACATATATGTGTGAATTATTGTAAATTGATAATTAGTGAGATAATTGTCATGGCTTAATCAAGACATGACCATTATCATTTCATTTTTAATGCAAATTGCAAGGATCAAAGAGCATCTTCCAAATGAAATGATGATGGTCAAAGTGTCAACCTAGGTCAACAAGTCAAAAATATCAAATGGTCAACAACCCTAACCATGCACAATTATATTAAACTAATATCAATTAACCATAATACACACACAAGCATTAGGGTTAATAAAATGACAATGGTCATTAACCCTAATCAAAGTCCTCTCCCTCTGTCTCAAGCAACTGTGCATACGCACCCGTATTCGTGATCCGAGGAACACGAATACAAAGAGATAAAACCAATCCCAAATCATATACTAGGATCTGGCTTAAACCAAAGCCCGCTAGTATAAGCTGTCCGGACAGAAAACGTGCACAAGTGCGCGGATGTGAACGAACCCTGTCGCAAAACCATGCGACCTCTACTCATTTTGCCTAAAGGCGAATAGCTCTCTATGTGGGACTCTAAAGACTCGACACTACGCTGGCAGTGGGTTTAACCACAGACCGCAAGCGGCACTAGCTGTACGTAACGGTCCCCAGATAGATGCCGATAAGAAGACTGACGAGGTGACCCCATCTGAACTCCTACTGAGCCTGTATGTGACAGTCTCCGTACAGTCCGGTCTGTTCGTCTGATACATCGCATGGCGGGCCTAGGGAGGCGGTAAACGTCAGTCCCCTAATAGCGGTACAAGTCGTGTCGGAGTGTAGCCCAGAACACCCTGAGATAACACTGGAAACCTACCAGTATATCTCGCTTGCCCTGGCCAGGGACTACTCGTGTAATGGCTCTCCTAGACACAGCGCGATGTCAACCCCCAATATCGGGAGAGACGAATCCTGTCTAACCGTCACTGCCTCCAAATGCTTCGGGACTGCACCCAAAAACTACCTGTTTGCACGACTCCTTTGAGCCGTGGTAGGGTAGTAATCAAAGTGCAGTGGGAACACACTCGAGGTGAAGTGACAGTGTCAAGTCAGCGGACTAAGCTGTACTCATGTCACCTGGGAACTGATAACTGACGGTAGGTATAATACCAACCAACAGTTCCCGACGAGTCCTGTCCAGTGTACTCGTAACCTAACGAGCACCCGCATACTATCTCAAGTACGACGTACTGACGGCTGTGGGACAGACCGTCTCCCATGCTGGGATGAGAAGCGCATACGCTAGTCTACTCCGGAGTATCGATGCCCTGTCTCGATAGTCCAACGACTAGGGACCTGTATAAGGATGTGCTTATGGATTACCCAGCCCCCACGAGTGTGAGCGCCATCACAACGCTGGTAATCAAGCAAAGATCCTAAGGGCTCTACTAATATGTATATAAGCGATATGCTAAAAGAAACACATGCACATATTAAAGCAGAGACAAACCAAGTAGCATACTACCATTTCGAGCAAGATTGTATATACAACTGTGAATATCCCAAGCTTCCATCAAGTAATATACATACTAGTATGATACAGTAATGGCCTCTAGGGCATATACACTAACATAAACAGTGGCATAACAGAAAAGAAAAGTGCTGAAATAAAAGTGTACAATGTAGCTAGAGCTCTGGATCGTATGCAAGCTGGTCCAAGTCCTCGCTGGTAGGCTCGATCTCCTGAGTGTCCAGATCACCTGACAACATTCCAAAGATGAAAGAAAAGGAATGTCGTCAGCGAACAATCGCTCGGTAATTCCCAAAGATAAGGGAAAAATAGAATAGACAGAGGGAGAGAGTAGCTTTTAAAGTTGTATTATATTGTATTAGTGTTAACGCTGTTGTTTGTAGGTTGGTACAAAAGGATGCCAGTGTATACGAGAGGAGTCTCTATATGCCAGAGACTAGAGCAAACGGAAGTACAAGGAACCGTTATGCCACGGTACAACAGCAACGGAATATAGGTTAGGGGTCTAAATCTTGCAGTCTCGTGCCACTTCTAACACCTTCCGTACCAATCTACCCCTTAAACCCCGCGATGTCTTGTTTGTATTGTTTGTGTTGTATTGTAAATTGTAATATAGATTGTATAATTGGATGATTTGCCGAAACCATGATATCAATAAATGGATGTAACTGGAGAATCATGGATGTAACTGGAGAATCATATAAATGGAAGTATATCCGTGGTTCGGTTCAGTCAATACAGATTGAATAGATTGAATATATGTATTCATGGTTTCATATTGGATTGTAGATTGTACTTGAATCATATTCAAGTCAGATTATTAATGAGACTCGGTCTGAGTCAGACAATTAGGAAAGAAATTAAAGTCCTGAATTAGGTTTTCATGTTATCGGTAACCGCTGCACATGGGCAGCAGGATTTGTGTCTTTTTCAAAGACGATTACCATATTGATAACACCTTTTTTAAGTTATCTACCTTAAATAGGGAAGCACCCACTTCTCCGGCTCCGTGAGGCTCAAGAGATTGGTCCCGCTTAAACCTATATTTACTAGGGTCTTTAGGGTAATTTATAGAACTTGAGGGGGTTTTATGTAAAAATACTTTTGTATAATTTTCAAAATACATCCCAAGTATTTAATTATCGTCTTTAGAGTTGTAATAAATTTAGATTTTATATTTGTGATATTTCTAGTGAAGATAACCTAATTTCATAATATAGGGTATTTAATTGTAATATTGAACTTGTATGGAATTCATGGTATTTTAATGTAAAGTGATCCTTGTGATTTTAGAAAAAAGTTGCAAATATTTATATTATTAAAAAATAGATATTTTAATGATACATATATATATATATATATATAAATTTTAATATATATTATATTTCTAGAAATCTCATTTTCTTAAGATTTTCATATTTTAAATCTCTCGAGACCGAATGCTCCTTACGGAGGTATGCATCTCGCACTACTAAACCCAGGGATGTGTGATAATCCGCACCATCACAGTCGGGTTCCCCAAAATAGGTTGTAGCGGCACTTTGCAAAGATTTGTAAAACACTTAATCTTATAGAAAACGGTTTTATTAGTAAATGGTGTTTATTTGAAAGGTTTCGTTTTCCCGTATTCAAGGTTCCCGAAAGTATTGTGTTATGTTGCATATGAGAGTTGTGAGGAGATAGGTCATTACCTCGTGATCTACTTAAAGGTATAGCAATAATAAGGTTGTTTTAAAGTCGAAAAGAAACTACATGGTATTATACTGAAAAAGAGCGATAAAAATTGAAATGGAAATCCTTTTGATATGGAACTTGTTCAATATGACTTGTTAATGTTTAATAGTCAACATGTAAAGGTTTAGTATGATTGTATTTAAGAAAAAGTGAGATTTTTAGGAAGAACCGAATCGAAAATCGGATTAACTCCGATTCCGTCGGATTTTGGAATTTCGTATTTTTAGAAAAGAAAATAGAACAGGGAGGTGGGACTTACTGGCTTAGATGTAAGGGATGAGGAATAGGAAGTGAACGTAAGTTCCGGTGCGTTGTTTCGTCGCCGGGAGCTCCTAGGGTCGTCGTCGGAAAATCTTCGGAGCTTCGTCCTTCGCTAACTCCAAAAATACACTAAGCTTCTAGGAATTTCTTGAGAGTTTTGATCAGAATTTTAGAGTGAGGGGGTGTGTTTAGGGGTTGTATTTATAGGGTAAGGCTAGGGTTTAGGGTAGGTGAAAGGTTAAATTGAAAAAATGTGTTAAATTGTATTAAAATGTATTAAAATGGAGTAAATAGGATTTTAAAGAGTCTCAGGTATTGGTCCGTACATTTAAAGTATACAGGAATGCAGGGGAGACCAAGAGGCAACTTTTTCATGTTGGGGACTCGGCGGTCCGGCCGAGTCCAGCCGGCGGTGCCGGCCGAGTCCGGTGCCCGGAGTGTCCCCCGTCGTTTCATTATCCCTCTGGTCCAGTTTTTTTATTTAGTTTAGTGGGGTTTTACGGGTTTAGCACGTGTGGACTCTTGAACTTCTAAAATTTTAAAAAGAAAATAATATTAAAATTAATGTGGGGTATGGGATTTGAACTCTGGTGGCTTGGTTCAGTAGTGCAAGGTATTACCAATGAGCTACAAGCTCCTTCTTGCTATTAAAAAGCAAATTAATTACTTATAGCAATCTCAGTAAATGCAAATACCCCAAATATACATTAATTTTTAAACAAATTTTTGTACACCAAAATTGGAGTTGTTACAGTCTACCCTCCTTACAAGAATTTCGTCCTCGAAATTTACAACTTTTATTTTAAGGACTAGTTTACAAAGAGGTGAGGATATCTTGCACGCATCTTATCTTCCCTTTCCCAAGTTGATTCTCTTGGAGTGTCTTTTCTCAACATCACTCGAACCAAGTTGGCTTCCTTGTTCCGAAGTGACTTTATTTTCCTGTCCAGAATCTCAACAGGTTGTTGCTCACAGGATAAGTCGGGCTGTATAGTGAGCTCGAAATGATCAAGAACATGGCTGGGGTCACTCACATACCTTCTGAGTTGGGATATATGGAACACATTATGCACTCCTTCCAATGAAGATGGAAGTGCTAAGTGGTATGCCACTTCACCGACTCGTTCGAGTATGTCGAACGGTCCAATGTATCTCGGACTTAGCTTACCCTGTCTTCCAAATCGGATCACTCCGCGGTTTGGAGATATCTTTGAGAATACGTGATCTCCTGGCTTGAACTCCAAGTGACGTCGCTTTGCATCAGCCTAGTGCTTCTGTCGATCTTGGGCTATGCGCATCTTTTCTCTGATAGTACGAACCACATCAACAGTTGCTACTATCATCTCAAGTCCAAGAAGTTCCCTATCTGCGATGCCATCCCAACATAATGGCGATCGACACTTCCTTCCATATAGAGCTGCAAAAGGTGTCATTCCTATGCTTGCTTGGTAGCTGTTGTTGTACGAAAACTCCATAAGATGTAGGTGATCTTCCTACGATCCTCCGAAGTCTAACATATATGATCTGAGCATATCCTCCAAGATCTGAATAGTTCGCTCAGACTGACCATCTATTTATGGATGATAAGCCGTGTTGAAGTTCAGACTTGTTCCCAAGCTTGCTTGCAGACTCTGCCAAAATTGTGATCTGAATCTGGTGTCACGATCAGAGATAATGCATACCGGTACTCCATGAAGTCTCACAATTTCCTGTATCAATTCATGGGTATCAGAGATGGTACATATTTAAAGAGTTTGAATCTTAAGTAGATTATTACCTCCATGTACTTCTTTGCTAATGTCTCAGTTGATTGGCCAACTCGAAATGGGATGAAGTGAGCCGACTTTGTGAGTCGATCCATAATGACCAATACCGCATCGTTACCCTTTGTGCTGCGAGGAAGAGCAGTCACAAAATTCATCGTGATGTGTTGCCACTTCCATTCTGGGATTGGTAACGGTTGAAGTAATCCAGCTGTCCTGTGATGTTCAGCCTTTACTTGCTGACACACCAAGCATTTAGCGACGCTTCTGGCTACTTCACGCTTCATTCCATGCCACCAGTAATTCTGACGTAGATCTTTGTACATCTTTGTACCTCCAGGGTGTACTGAGTAGGGAGAGCTGTGAGCTTCTTTCATTAGCTCTTCCCTAACAGGACCTTTTGGTATACATAATCTGTTGCCGTATCTCAAAGATCCGTCTTCATGGATGATGAAGTCTGTTCTGAGTCCATTCTCAACTTGTTCTCTGATCTTTTGCAACTTATCATCACTTGCTTGAGCTGCTTTGATCTGGTTGACAATGGTAGATTGAACTTGTAAATTCATCAAACTTGAAGCATTACCTGGCATGACTACTTTAATCTCCATCTGATGCAAGTCTTGTTGAAACTTCCAGTGAGCGGTGAGATGCAATGCTAATGGTTGGCGATTAAGAGCATCTGGAACCACATTCATCTTCCCTGGGTGATATTGCAGGTTGATGTCAAAGTCCGCCATGATTTCCAACCATCGTCTCTGCCGCATATTCAACTCCTTCTGAGTAAACACATATTTCAGGCTCTTATGATCTGTGCATATGTTCACTCGTTCACCAAGAAGATAATGGCGCCAAATCTTGAGAGCAAAGATGACGGCTGCCAACTCCAAATCATGCGTCGGATAATTGCGCTCATGAGTCTTCAGCTGTCTTGAAGCATAAGCCACAACCTTACCGTGCTGATGTAGAACACATCCTAATCCCTTACCGGATGCATCACAGTGCACTTCGAAGCCTCCAGACTGGTCCGATATAACGAGAATAGGCGCTGATCTCAACCTTGACTTGAGTTCTATGAAAGCTTGTTCGCATGCTTCTGACCACACAAATTCTTCATCTTTACGTGTGAGCTTGGTCAGGTGTGTTGCTATCTTTGAAAAGCCTTCAATGAACCTTCTATAATATCCAGCTAAACCCAAGAAACTCCGAATGTCCTTCACTGACTTTGGTGTCGGCCATTCACTTACTGTTGAAACTTTCGCTGGATCCACAGAGATTCCTTTTCCTAATACGATATGTCCAAGAAAACGAACTTGATTTAGCCAAAACACACATTTGCTGTACTTGGCATATAATTGATGTTGTCGTAGAGTTTCCAGCACAATTCGTAGGTGCTCGGCATGTTCTTTCCGACTCTTAGAATACACCAGGATGTTGTCGATGAAGATGACAACGAACCTATCTAAATACTCCCGGAAAACTTGATTCATCAGGTTCATGAATATTGCTGGTGCGTTGGTCACTCCAAATGGCATCACTAGAAATTCGTGATGTCCATAGCGAGTTCTGAAAGCCGTTTTATGAATATCAGCTTCCTTTACCTTCACCTGATGATAACCGGAACGAAGATCTAATTTAGAGAAAACACAAGATCCACTTAGCTGATCAAATAAATCGTCGATGCGCGGTAGTGGATACTTGTTCTTTATCATGACTTCGTTCAAGGCTCTGTAATCAATGTACATTCTGTATGAACCTTCCTTCTTCTTCACAAGCAGTACTGGTGATCCCCAACTTGAAGTGCCGGGACGAATCCATCCTTACGCCAATAATTCGTCCAACTGTGTTCGAACTTCCTTCAAACCTTTCGGACTTAATCGATAAGGTGCTTTGATCACCGGTTGTGCTCCTGGTACTAAATCAATGCTGAATTCAAGAGCTCGATCGGGAGGCAAACCTGATATATCGTCAGGAAACACGTCGTCGAACTCTCGAACCGCTTCTGGCCTTGATTCAACCTCTGCTTGAGTTGCTGCAATCACTGCATCCCTTGGCTTCGCTTTGTATGTACTTGGCTCCAGTGTACGGTCTCCACTTTTGAAATAGAAGACCGGATGGTCTAGAATCTCGAATACTACCCTCCTTTGACGACAGTCGATGGTAGCATAAAAAGTCCCGAGCCAATCCATACCTAGAACCACATCGAAGTTCGGTATGTCCAGCACTTTGAAATCAGCGTAGAATTCTCTGCTGCAGACGACTACTGGACACAAGTTGTATCCCATTGTTGCTTTTAGAATGCCATTCCCTGATCTGACATTCCAGCTGGATACAAGCGGTGTGACTGGAATCGCATGGGTTCGGACGAACCGTTGCGACATAAAGGAGTGCGATGCTCCAGTATCGAACAGTGCTAGTGCAGGAAGTGAGGCTACTAAGATTGTACCTAAGGTATGTGGGATTTGTTTTAGGTATAGGTAAAAGTATGTAGATAAGTAGCAAGACTGAAAGAAAGTTTGAGAATGCAAGGGTTACCAGTAATAACTTGGCCAGTGGCCTCAGCTTCTTCCACGGTCATCGTGAAAGCCTGGCGCCATGGTATATTCCTCCTGGCCTGAGGAGCATTCCTCAGAACGTTCCTTTGAGCTTGATTGAACTGACGAGGAGGAGGTGCAGTTTGTGGTCCTCTAGGTGGTGGAGAAGGTAGTGCAAGTCTTGGAGCATGTGCTTGGAGGGCTAGTCGCTGCGGGTAAGTGATTGCTGTCCTGGGTGCAGCAATTGGGTTTTGTCTTTGGGGACAAGACCTAATATCATGAGCAGCTGAGCCGCAGACTAAGCAAAGACGGTTGGCTCGCCGGCAATCTTTCATCATATGTCCAGTTCTCTTGCAGTATGTACAAAATGCTGGGCTAGGATGGTTGTTTGGTACTCCCGGTCACCTTGGCACAAAAGATGGCCTTGACGAGGCTCCTCCTGCCATCTGGTTGGTAGGACGCTTAAATCCAGCAGACTGAGGTCTACCCCTTGCCTTTACCACTGCTTCATCACAGCGGGAAGCTTTCAGAGCCGATTCATGAGTCGAAAAATCTCCTGTGGCCAGTGCAGCCTGGATCTCCAAATCCAAACCTTGTTGAAATCGATGGGCTCTGATCTCATCCGTCAGTATCAGGTATGCCGCAAATCGACTAAGCATGGTGAACTCAGCGTCATATTCATCTACCGACTTGGTCCACATCGAACCTTGTTGCAGATGAATGAACTGTTGTTCCATGTCGAACCTGGCAGTCTCAGGAAAGTACCTAGCGTCGAACATGTCGCGGAAAGTCTTCCATTCGATGGGTTGTTCAAGACGGCTTTCTTCCACCTTCCACCAGTTCTGTGCATTGTCCGTGAGCTGTAATTTTGCAACATGAATCCAAGCTATTTCTGGCACTTGTGCTGTGGCCAGATCATATTCGATACTCTAAGACCATTCCTCAGATTCCAGTGGGCTCTTCTTTCCTGAGAACTGTTTGGGGTGCGAAGCCCTGAATTGCTTCACCCCAGGTGCTTCTGCCTCGGGACGGTTCATTAAAAGAGCAGTCTGTTGCTGCTGTCCCTCGAGGAGGCTGCGAATTGCCTCAAGAAGAACCGTTTGCTCGTTGAGCGGAGCAGGGACGGCAGGTGTGAGTGGTAGTGGTAGAGGTGTGTTGTTGACATTGGTGCTGGTGTTGTTGGGGAAATCCATAACCTTGAAAGAAAAATTTAGGTTTGGACAGATTCAAAGTATATGGAATGATAAGATTCAAGGAATATGAATTGTAAAAAATGTTTTAGTTGCTGATTCTTGTGTTATATTTCTTAGGTTGTTCACGCAGAACAAAACTGCATGGTAGAGTTCCATACAGCTCTGACCTGCATGGGCCACCAACAAAACCTGTCACGCCCCGCTTCCCAGTATACGGGCAGAGAACGCGACGAGGCCGCTACATATTTACTCTGAAGTAAATACGCTAAGCGTATCTAAGCAATATAAAAGAATATACACAAGAGAAAAATGTAATGAAACAACAACTTTATTTATTAACATTCTTTTGTACAATGCATGAAAAGTAAATACATCTGATGAAAGCAATGCCTAAACAGTGGCATAACAGAAAAGAAAAGTACTTAAATAAAAGTGTACAATGTAGCTAGAGCTCTGGATCGTGTGCAAGCTGGTCCAAGTCCTCGCTGGTAGGCTCGATCTCCTGAGTGTCCAGATCACCTGACAACATTCCAAAGAAGAAAGAAAAGGAATATCGTCAGCGAACAATCGCTCGGTAAGTTCCAAAAATAAGGGAGAAATAGAATAGACAGAGGGAGAGAGTAGCTTTTAAAGTTGTATTATATTGTATTAGTGTTAACGTTGTTGTTTGTAGCTTGGTACAGAAGGATGCCAGTGTATACGAGAGGAGTCTCTATATGCCAGAGACTAGAGCAAACAGAAGTACAAGGAACCGTTATGCCACGGTACAACAGCAGCGGAATATAGGTTAGGTGTCTTAATCTTGCAGTCTTGTGCCACTTCTAACAACTTCCATACCAATCTACCCCTTAAACCTCATGATATATTATTTATATTATTTGTGTTGTATTGTAAATTGTAATATAGATTGCATAATTGGATGACTTTCCGAAACCATGATATCAGTAAATGGATATAACTGGAGAATCATGGATGTAACTGGAGAATCATGTAAATGGAAGTATATCCATGATTCGGTTCGGTCAATACAGATTGAATATACGTATTCATGGTTTCATGTTGGATTGTAGATTGTACTTGAAACATATTCAAGTCATATTATTAATGAGACTCGGTCTGAGTCAGAACATTAGGAAAGAAATTGAAGTCCTGAATTAGGTTTTGATGTTATCGCGAATTTGACTTTGAAAATTCTCAGAAAAGTTCTTTTCAAAGACGATTACCGTGTTGATAACACCGTTGTTAAGTTATCTACCTTAAATAGGCAAGCACCCACTTCTCCGACTCCTTGAGGCTCAAGAGATTGGTCCTGCTTAAACCTATATTTACTAGGGTCCTTAAGGTAATTTATAGTACTTGAGGGGGTTTTATATAAAAATACTTTTGTATAATTTTCAAAATACACCCAAGTATTTAATTATCGTCTTTAGAGTTGTAATAAATATAGATTTTATATTTTTGATATTTCTAGTGAAGATAACCTACTTTCATAATATAGGGTATTTAATTGTAATATTGAACTTGTATGGAATTCATGGTATTTTAATATAAAATGATCCTTGTGATTTTTGAAAAAAGTTAGAATATTTATATTATTACAAAATAGATATTTTAATGATACATATATATATATATATATTTAAAAATAAATTTTAATATATATTATATTTCTAAAAATCTCATTTTCTTAAGATTTTCGTATTTTAAATCTCTCGAGACCGAATGCTCCTTGCGGAGGTCTGCATCTCTCACTACTATGCCCAGGGATGTGCGATAATCCGCACCATCCCAGTCGGGTTTCCCAAAATGGGTTGTAGCGGCACTTTGCAAAGATTTGTAAAACACTTAATCTTGTAGAAAACGGTTTTATTAGTAAATGGTATTTATTTGAAAGGTTTCGTTTTTCCGTATTCTAGGTTCCCGAAAGTATTGTGTTATGTTGCATATGAGTGTTGTGAGGAGGTTGGTCATTACCTCATGATCTACTTAAAGGTATAGCAATGTTAAGGTTGTTTTAAAGTCGAAAAGAAACTACATGGTATTATACTGAAAAAGAGCGATAAAAATTGAAATGGAAATCCTTTTGATATGGAACTTGTTCAATATGACTTGTTAATGTTTAATAGTCAACATGTAAAGGTTTAGTATGATTGTATTTAAGAAAAAGTGAGATTTTTAGGAAGAACCGAATCGGAAATCGGATTAACTCTGATTCCGTCGGGTTTTGGAATTTCGTATTTCTAGAAAATAAAAAAGAAGAGGGAGGTGGGACTTACTGGCTTAGATGTTAGGGATGAGGAAGAGGAAGTGAACGTAAGTTCCGATGCGTCGTTTCGTCGCCGGGAGCTCCTAGGGCCGTCGTCGGAAAATCGTCGGAGTTTCGCCCTTCGCTTACTCCAAAAATACACTAAGCTTCTAGGAATTTCTTGAGAGTTTTGATCGGAATTTCTTGAGAGTTTTGGTCAGAATTTTAGAGTGAGGGGTGTGTGTTCAGGGGTTGTATTTTTAGGGTAAGGCTAGGGTTTAGGGTAGGTGAAAGGTTAAATTGAAAAAATATGTTAAATTGTATTAAAATGTATTAAAATGGAGTAAATAGGATTTTAAAGAGTCTCAGGTATTGGTCTATACATTTAAAGTATACAGGAGTGCAGGGGAGACCAAGAGGCAAATTTTTCATGTTGGGGAGTCGGCGGTCCGGCCGAGTCGGGCCGGCGGCACCGGCCGAGTCGCTGGCCGAGTCCAGTGCCCGGAGTGTCCCCCGTCGCCTCATTATCCCTCTGGTCCAATTTGTTTATTTAGTGTAGTAGGGTTTTACGGGTCTAGCACGTATGGACTCTTGAACTTCTAAAATTTTAAAAAGAAAATAATATTAAAAATAATGTGGGGTATGGGATTTGAACTCTGGTGGCTTGGTTCAGCAGTCCAAGGTATTACCAATGAGCTACAAGCTCCTTCTTGCTATTAAAAAGCAAATTAATTACTTATAGCAATCTCAGTAAATGCAAATACCCGAAATATACATTAATTTTTAAACAAATTTTTGTCACCAAAATTGGAGTTAGTACACTAGACATAGGTGAGTCCTGGACTGATGTGAACAAATTCTTCGTCATGCCACATTGCTCACGGTGGTATACCCATGAGTGAAGCGCCGTCATCCATACTTAACTTAGGTCTTGATCCTTAAGGAACGTAATCCCGAGCCCTGAAGCCTATGAGTTGCGCCTTTCTGTTCCTTGATATCTTAATTTTAGTGCCCATTAGTTTACTTACTCATTTTAGAGTATGTAGTTTATTCATTTGTCTCGGAGTCTGTAGTTTATTCACTCGTCTCGGAGTCTCTAGTTTATTCACTCGTCTTGGAGGTATTGCTTGATTTCATCTAGTGCATTTTGGCACTTTTGATCCCATACGAATAGGGTCCCCTTCTTCATTAGATGACTGTAAGGACAGTATTTTCCGGAGAGGTTGGCTATGAACCGTCGGATATACACGAGCTTTCCTTGAAGAGATTGCAACTGTTTGAGAATTCTTGGGGTGGGTATTTCCGTAATCGCCTTGATCTTTGAGGGATCGATTTCGATACCCTGATGCCGTATGATGAATCCTAGGAATTTGCCTGAGGAGACTCCAAACGCGCATTTTAGAGAATTCATCTTCAGATTATACTTCCGAAGACGTTAGAACACTATGTTTAGATGTTCCCAATATTCTTCATAAGACTTGCTCTTCACCACAACGTCGTCGATGTAGCATTCGACAATCTTATGGATGAGTTCATCGAAGATCTTCATCATGGCCCTCTGGTAGGTAGCGCCAGCGTTCTTTAAACCGAAAGGCATCACCTTTTATAAGAATATCCTCAGCGGAGTTCGGAAGGCGGTATGTTTTTGGTCTTCAGGATACATTTTTATTTGGTTGTATCCTGAAGATCCATCCATGAAGGAGAAGACCTCATGGGTAGACGTATTATCGATCATCGGCTCAGTAACAGGTACTAAGAAATCATCCTTCGGGCAAGCTTTGTTGAGGTCCCGAAAGTCCACGCGGATACGCACCGTCCCATTTTTCTTCATCACCACAACGATGTTAGCGATCCAGTCGGGATATTGAACTTCTTGGATGAAGTCGTAATCAATTAGTTTCTTGACTTCAGCGTTGATATTCATCTCAAGTTCAAACCGCATTCTTCTTGGCACCTGTTTGACTGGCTTTATGTCCGGCATATGGTCAGTTTATGTACTGCCACCTTTGGATCTAAACTTGGCATTTCGGAATAGTTCCATGCGAAGCAGTCTTTATATTGCATAAGCACGTCTTTTAACGTAGCTACCTGTTTTTTAGATAGCAGCTCACTGACGAACGTTGGCCTCAGCTCATTTTCCATCCCTAAGTCAATTTTTCTTAGGTTGTCCGCCGTAGTGTGTATCCTGTCTTCCAGCTCTTTTGGTGCTGGTGGAAACTCTGAGATCACCTCGTCCTCATCTTCATTTGCGAAGCACCTGAAGGGGTCATCTATCGTCGTGTGCTCTCTCTCCTTTGAGAGTATTATCACATGGCCGGCACAAGTCTGCTTCCATTCTTGACGTTGAGCTGGTCCTATCCTCACTGTATAGGTCCTCTTTCGCTCATGCTTTTGCGGTGGGGTTACCCTCCAGTTGTTGGATAAAGCGAACATACCTTGTTGATACTGGTCTTCGACCCAGTCTTTGAAGGTGAAGCAATCTTCAAGGGGATGACCTAGGGCTCGGTGGTAGAAGCAATAATCCGAGTGATGGACCTCGTTTATCTTTTCGGGATGCTGAGACTCCGGAAGCGTCATCATTTGGTGCTTCATGACAAGATTGAATATTTTTCCTGTCTTTTCTTAGGGGAATGAGTATTCCGGACCCATCTTCTGTATAAAGGACGGGTTCCAACCGAGTTTTTCTTGATAGCACGGCTTCTTAGATCTGCCTTATTGTTTGCGAACGCTGTTTGCGCTCTTTGTCTTGTTTTTTCCTCTATTTCGGGATTTTTCCTTTTTGCGAGGACATACAGCTGGCTGGGGATAAAGGGCATTGTAGTTTTCTTTCTCCGCAGATTGTTGATTGAGGCTCTGCGTCCTGGCCTTCTGATGAGTCCAAAATATTGCACATTTGAATGAATATTTTCCCTACTATTGTTAAGTACTAAAAGATATTTATTGTAAATATAGAACATATGAGGGTTTATTTGTAAAAAGTTTATTATCATATGTTTGTACATTATATTTAACATAATGAGGGAAAATACATGCATATAATATTTATATGAAATATTAGTAATTAAAATATGCATATCATATCAAATATTTCTAATCAATATTCTTAAGATTTAATATCAAATAAAATGGTTAGGATAATATCTCAAAAATATCAAATACTACTAATACTATAACTTGAGATATTATGCAGATATTAGCTCAGGTCTGGAATCCAAGAGATCCGGGGTAAATCAGGATGTCGCCAAAAATATAGAAGCAAATCATAAGATCTAGCAACGGCAGAAACTCAGAGCATTATTCTCATAATATAGACATCAAGAGGATCTTCATATGTCAACAGAAGAGAGCAGAAAAAATCCCAATTCATGATTCCACTAGGTTTCTGCGGTTGGGCGGCCAAACATACCAATATGCAGCGGATCCATGGCATACTTGTAGCCGTAGGATGTAAAATTTTGTATTATAGATCTTAACAGCATATATTCACATAGGGAATCTAAAGTTTCTGGTTTTGGGACTATATATAGGACCGAGAGTTTTACATTAAAGATCATCAAAGAGATCAAGAGATCCACGTATCCGAATGATCATCATCTATTCATCTACCTCCAACAAGAGAGAGATCTAGAGCAAACTAGGGTTTTTGTAATCTACTTTCTAAGGAGAAAAGTTGTATGCAATAGTTGATTAATAAAGGTAATTTTTAAAATTCTTTTTGCACTTACCTTTGCAGCATTTACTTTACGCATTACTTTTCTGCATCTTAATTATGGTTTCGTACTTATTCAACCTTTTTTTCTAAATTAACCATGAGCGAGTAATTTCTAACTTGCTAGGGTTTATAGGATAGGATAGGATAATGGATGAGAAAACCTTTTAACTTCTTTTATACATTTTAAAGTTTATAAATTTCAGCAAAATAAATGTTAACCTCCTTATCGGGCGCACTATCAATTTATTGATAGGCTCGACCATAATTTGAGATTGGTTGAACACTTGTTTTGTTAAGGGCTAGACATGAATAGAGATCAATGAAAAGACAAGGGTTAGTAGTGGGTAAACCCATATTTCCTCCAAGAACCCTAATCTACATTCATCACTATCGCTCTAGTTTTAAACTATTAAAAGATAAAAGAGTCATTTTTAATTATTCATCCATTGCTACTAAGTCCTATGAACCCAACAAGTATTTTTATTATAAATTTTATATCCGTTTTAAAATATAACGATAAACAATCACCTATCTTTCATCAACTTGTCTAAAGTAAGAAAAGAGTTCGCGTTTCCCTGCGGACGACCCGTACTCATCGCGGCTAATTACTAGCGACACCGTCTTGATTGCGGTTATTTAAAAAACACTTCTTTCGCAAACGATCAATTACCTTCTCATAAATGGCCATTTCGCGGCTGTGATTGTCTCAGCTCCTTTGAAAAGCTTCTTTTATTAGCTTGTCTATTTGTTCTTCGAGCGACGGACTTAATATTCTTAGAGCGGGATTTCTCTCTGTTTCAACGTCACGGCCATTTGGAAGATTGTTTTCCTCTTCGCTGGAGTTTTTTATGACGTGGCAGCTGTGGAACTGCTTCCGTTTCTTGGACCAAACGTATCCGAGCCCCGTTGTCTCCATCTTCCCGTTGGGCATCTTTCGCCGAGTCTCGGGAATATCCCAAATATTTTTGTAGAATTGGGTTTGTCGAACAGTTTGTTCGAGGGGTACACCTTGATGTCTTAACAGCCTTTTCGATCCCTCCGCATAGTATCTTGGCAGACGGATTGGTTGAAGCCTGTCGAGTGCAAAATCGGCACCACGCCAGACTTCTTTTTCTACTTTGGTCTCCGTCGATTGGTAGAAAAGGATCGCCTTTTCACCTCTTCGCCTGGGAGGAACGTAGAAATTATTTAGTTCTTGTACGCTGTATGTATCGAGTGCATCAAGTTCCTTGTAATGCCGAGGCGGAGCCATTGTGATTTGCAGACTCTGATCTACTTCGTCAAGGGTTTGCACTGACGGGCGAATGGAGAATGTTGTGTTGGCCTCATCCTCAGAGTCGTTGCCAAAGACCAGAATAGGGGTAAATGGTCCGGGCCTGTTGTTTTCTTTTTGGGGTCGCCCCGAGTAGATTATTTCATCGTCTTCCTCGGAATCGCTCCCAAAGATCGGGATAGTGGCGATGGACTTCTGTTTATCCTCTGGCTTATAACACCTTTCTGTATCTTCGAAGTCTGGTAGGAAGTATTTTGCGTCGTCATATTTCCGGACCTCATTTACAGAGAACAGATTTAGCTCCTCTGTGACGGTGCATTCCAAACCATCCTTGAAACATTTCATATACTGATGATGTATAGAAGAGATGATGTTGTACTCATGCAGCCAGGGCCTGCCGAGCAAAGCATTATAGTATGTCTTGGCGTCAATGACGTGAAATTTGATGTCAGTGACGAGAAACCCGAAGCGTAACGTTGGTATTACGGACCCAAGCGTCCGTGACGACTGTGAGTCAAACCCGGAGATGATAATTTTGTCTCAGGCTAAGTGCTGAACGTTCATGCAAATCTCCTTCAGCACTTTCATGTTGTGAAGGTTGACGGAAGATCCGTTTTCAACAAATATTTTCCCTATCTTGATGCCATGGCAGTACTCGGTGACGTATAACGGACGGTTATGCTCGCACGTACCAAGGAGGAGGTCTTCATCGCTGAATGTAATGTCAGCTGTATGAACCTCCTCCAGCTCATCTTTCATCTTCTCTTCTGTGAGAAAAGCTTGGAACTGATCGGGCTCTTGTAATACCTTGATCAGAGACTCTCGTGCTTCTTTGGACAAGAAGAAAGCATCCAATATACTCAGTTGTGAGGGTATTTTCCTCAAATGTGCTAGGACGTTGTAATCCACCTTATTTTTCTTAGGCGGGTCCCTCACTGCGAGCTCTTTGACAACTCTACCGTCGAGGGAAATTTCCTCAGGGATTTTTATTTCCCTTTGTCGTTTTTGCTCGAACCTTTGTTTATAGGTCCAAGGTTCTTCTCGGGCAGCGTACAATTATGCAGCTGAATATTCTCGCGCTTCTTCTCCTCTTCTTCTTTTTCGGAGGTGGAGTCTTTGAAGAGAGGGCTGAGAGATATTTCATTCTCAGAATCTCTCCCGAAAGTAAAAACTTGGGGATTTTCCCTTTCCGGACTGGTATCAACCATATGACAGTTGCCAGTCGTTTTTTCACGCATATCTGCCGCACTCTTTTGCTGTCGACGAGCTTCGCGCTTCATCCTCTTGAAGTGTTTTTTATAAGCAACGCATCCTTGCCACCACTTTTTGAAGGCATTGCATTCTTCGGTAGGGCGAGTAACCCTCCGATGATATAAACGATAGTTTGGATGTGAATCTTCTCCGTCGAGGCATATGACCCCGGAAGTGTTTCCTACGAGAGGCGGCAGCTTCATTCCCATTGACAGGGCTTTGACGAACCGCTTCTCTGCCTTAACCCTGCTCTTATTTGTCACAAGTATGCTTTGGTTTGGTTGGAGTACTTTACGACTCATCCTTGCCGCAGTTTCTTCATCCAAACGCTGACGCTTAGCCTTTTCGTATATGACTTGTTTGCGTTCTCGGTCAGCTTTGCTTTTTCGAAAGGCTTCATTTAACAGCCTATCGATCAGGTCGTCTGGCAGTTCCGAGGATTTTAGGTCTGATTCTACCCCACATTTCCTTTGCGTTGTTTTCTGACTCTGAGGGAGTTTCTTCATCATTTAACAACGAATGGGAGACCATGTGGCAACTTGCTACACGGTCCCCGATATCTCCTAATGAGTTATTTTACTCATCATTGTCATTATCTTCGTCCTCAAGAATATGCTTGAGGAACTCTTCGAGTGTGACCGGTGTTCTGGTTGTACTCCTCCAGCGCGTCAATGTACTTTTATAGGTCTATGCGCTTGTTTTCATACTCGGCAGGCTGCACAGATTTCTTGGTCTTCTTCTTTTTCTTCGAAGACTTTGAAAGCTTGACTTGGGAGTTTCGCTCTTTGTCAACAATCTTTGGTACAGGACGCGATTTCAGCATCCCTTCGATGATTTCAGGTTCAAGTGGGCTTTTCCACCTGACTGCCGGACATGCCTATAGATCCTTCAGCATTCTTTTGGTTTTTGCTGAAAGAACGACTTCCCACGGAGTTTCTTCCATGAGCGAGCATGATGCCCCTGGCGCGTCCACCTTTTTAGGAGTGTGCTTCTGTGGTGGGTTCACCCTCCAGTTCTCAGACAGCACGAACTTCTCCTGTTGATACTGGTCCTCGACCCAGTTCTTGTGACGTAGCAATCCTCAATTGGGTGGCTCACCATTCTGTGATAGGAGCAATAGATGGGGTTGTTGACGTCGCCGGGTTGCGATGGACGCCGTGGGTCTAGAAATGTGATGAGTTTGTTGTGCACTGCCAACTCAAATAATCTCCTCGTCTTGTCGTGGGGAAACAAGTAAGCGCGTCCTAGCCTTTCTTCCAGGGATAGGCGTGGACGTGCGTTATTTTTGCGAGCCGCCGATTTTGGGTCGCTCGGTTGTTGTTGAGTGTTGGAAATGAAAGCCGCTTTCCCTTTACCCTTGGCGTTTCGAGGGTCTTTACTTGAGGAGGAAGGCCCATGGACCATCTGGTCCATTTAGGCCAGTTTATCGATCAGAGCCTGAAAGGTTGTTGGTTTGAATAACGTCATGAACTGGGACACAGTCGTTTGAGGATCAAGGGTCCTGATGAACATGCCTATGGTGGGGGATTCTTTAATGCGTTGTTCGCACTTTGACCATAGGTTCTGCCACCGGATCGCATATTGGACCCAGGTTTCTCCTGGCTTTACCCTGGCATTGATTAATGTTGTGATCGGGGTGCGCTCGCTTGCACTGGCGAACCGCTGTGTGAACAACAGTTCCATCTCTATGAATGTCCTCACGGAGTCATTTAGGAGCTCCGAGTACCATTCAAAGGTTGTCTCTGACAGGCTGCCAACGAACTGGCAAAGCAACAGTTTGTCATCGCCTCCAGTGTTTCCGCACAGAGCTCTGAACTGCGTGACGTACAGATGTGGGTTGCTTGTCCCCTTATACACATGGAACTTGGGGATCGTATATCCCGGCAGGTATTTAATTTGGTCATACTAGCCTGGATACGGTCTCCCAGTTCTGACGATTTGGCCTGCGGCTTCATTTTCTTGATGAGCTCTTATTTGTTGAGCTATATAATCAGCAACCTTAGAGATTGTTTCCTCCTTGGCTGCCGATAAGGCCGAAAGAGGATTTGATGTTTTCCCTCTGTCATCCTCGATGATTATCGGTGGATCCTCGGCTGGGGGTTCTGGTTGGATCATCATTCCAACCATATCCTGAAACAAAAGCGTTATCTGCTTCATGTTAGCAGCTTGTTCAACAGCTTCTTTGTCTTTTCTTTCAAGCACCTTTCATAGGAACTCTGTATCGGTCTCCTACTCCTGGAGTTGTTCGGCCGTTGTGTCCGGGCTTTCTTTCTGCCCAAAAAGTACTGCTATTTTGGTCAACATTTCCTGGAGCCTTTGTTGTTGCTCTTGAGGTTTTGTCAGCGACCGAGTTTGCAGTCGATGTCCTACGGAAGCATGGATTTCTTCTTTCCCGAAAGCCATGTAGACCGTATGCATGATCATTCCCCCAGACTTAGGGCATTTGGGTCCATCGCCTTTGGAATTTGCCGCCGGTGGTGGGATTTTCTCTGGCCTCATCCTTTTGTGGGAGGTCGAAGTTGAAGGAACCGTTATGACAGGAACCTGTGTAGAAGAAGCCCCTCGCTGTATGATGGAGGGATGGTCTTTCTTTTGCCGAGCCTTCGATTTCTTCGGTCGATGAGAGTAGTCTTTGTTGATCACAGAGTCATGGACTTTCCGCCAGACCCTGTGAATTTGGAAGGAGAGCTGTTGATGGGGCTGCTCCAGCATTGCCTATACCGTGGCATCTGCAGGCGGGGACAATTTCTTTAGCACCGCCGTTGGAGAGTTCTTGCGCACCCTCCTGAGTAGATCAAAGTTGTTCCCGGTTAGAACAGCAGCGTCAACTTCCACCATTGGAGCTGGTGGGGTAAGTCCAAAGGGGGAATTGCCCCCAGCTTTTCTCACTCAGCGCCAATAGCGATGTCGAGCGTGTCTTGCAAAAGGGACCGCCTCATTTTTGGAAGCGGCTTCTTCGTGCCCCCGGCTTTGGTGAGGGGTTGCTGTTGGCGTCAACCTATTGAAGACTGACGTCCTTGGCAGAGTTTGAGAAGGAACGACCAATCTTTCAAAAACCGATCTTCTGATGGGGGAAGCGCTTTTAACGGCTTCACCTGCAGGGATTAGGAGGGCTATCCGTTTTGGGGCAGCCCCTTCAGGTATCACGAGCCTCTTTGCTGGCACGTTTGGGTTCTTGCCCAGCCTATTAAGGACTGAGATGTCATCTTTGGACGACCCGTTGAGAGGGACCGTTGTGGTCGCTAGTCGATCGAAGACCGACTCTTGGTTGCTTTCTCTTGCAACGCTGAGGCACCGAAACTCACTAGTGGGAGCATGGTCCCGAAAAACAACCCAGTAGTGGCTTGCGTAACTTGCCCCACCGGCATTGAAAAGAGAGAGGCCGTGTTAGGCCCATAGGTCACTCCTCCAGCTGGGACGGAGCGAGAATTGCTGTTGCAAGAGGTGCAGTGGGAAGCCATCGATTTTCTCTGCACAGGAGCAAGACACCAAATCTTAATACCTCAAATCTAAGGGCAACCAAGTGAACCGCGATTTTGTTCGCGAAACACGACACACGAAGTGTGGAGTGGAAAGAGGAAAAAGTCTCATCGGGCGTGCCAGAATCTGTTCACCGCCGGAAGACGGACCAGGACGTCGGGACGTCTGGCCTGAATTCTGGGGACAGATGCTATTTGGATTTATCTTCCCTGCAGGAGCAAGCCTCTGCAATTAATTACATTACCGCATTGCGATAACCACTTTCTCCTGCTCCGAAAGTTCACTTCGTGTCGTGTTGTGTTTGTTTTATTTTGGGTTTGGGTCAAGAATTTTACTTGACGGGACCCATGTTGGCAGCTTAGTTTGCCAACGAGAATGAACTTAGGACGCAGATCTCACATTTGTGAGGTTCATCGGTTCATAGGATATTTGGGTTTGATCTAAGGATCATTAGCCATATTTAAGACTAAGATCGATTTATGAGAAGTGAGCATATTGGCTCAACTGATCATTAGATCATATATGAATAGCCTATGGATAGTATACAGTAGTCATTATAGAGACGGTTTGCAGGGCAAAATATATTAGTTTAAGGACGTCGCGGTCCAACATTCTCTGTTTGGGACGAATGTTACTTTAAGGACATTTCGGTCCAATATTTCCATTTTAGGGACGGATGTTAGTTTAAGGACATTTCGGTCTATTATCGCCATGTTTGGGGCAAGTATTAGTTTAAGGACATTTCGGTCCAACATTCCCATTTTGGGGACGAATATTAGTTTAACGACATTTCGGTCCAACATTCCCATTTTGAGGACGAATATTAGTTTAAGGACATTTCGGTCTATTATCACCATGTTTGGGGCGAATATTAGTTTAAGGACATTTCGGTCCAACATTCTCATTTTGGGGACGAATATTAGTTAACAACATTTCGGTCCATTATCCATCTTGTGCACATGTGTATTTGTTACGTGGCGGAGTGAACGATGGTGACATGGAATGCGCCCAATTTGAGGTGCGATCCGATTTGAGGTGTGCACGTCAGTTTGGAAGTGCATCAATGTGGAGTGTATAATTCCCTGTCTTGATGAAATTTTATATCAAGTTGGGATAAGAAAAGAATTGTTGGTTGTCGGGACCCGCCACCTCTTTGAAGACGTTGAGGAATTACAACGACATATATCAGAGGTGTAGAGAGATGTACCCTTAAACCAAATCCCGTATTTGAGGGGAAAAGGGGTTGTGGTGGACCTAAGAATCGTTAGTCATATTTGAGACTAAGATCTCCTTAGGAGATATGGGATGAATATCATTTTGGATATCATCAATGAGAGATTATTAGTCATGTTTGAGACTAAGATCAGTTTGGAAGTCACGAGCATATAGGCTCGGTTGATTTATCAAAAAAGTTTAATCTCAAGAAACTTAGCCAATTTGGGTTGAGATTGGATTTCTATACTACCTAGCAGTGCTAAGCACTAAGATATACAGCGCTCACGTGTGTTTCACGTGAGGCGCTGGAATAGTGCTAACCACTAATCTTTTCTGGCGCTCACGTGCATTTCACGTAAGGCACTACAATAGTGCTAAGCACTAAATTTCTCTGGCGCTCATGTGTGTTTCACGTGAGGCGCTATATTTTTGGAGATTTAATCTCTGTTGATATTTTTAGAGAACTTAAATCTCTGCTGATGGTATTTTGACCATTAACGATCACCAAGATCACTATTTTGAGGATCCGGGATCATGTTCTTTTTAAGAACTAAGTTCTTGATTTGAAGGAACTGAGTTCCTGGAGTATTATGGACTCCATATTATTTTTCTTTTAAATTTGTCATACCCTGAATCTTTGATTCTCAAGAACAGGAGTTTCCCGATGAGACTTAAATTCTCAACTTGTGGGAAACTTGTCTTGTGGATCTCAGATCTAGAGAAAGAATTAAGTTCTTGAGAACGGTTATACCCTTAGATATGCTATGATAGGTAAAGGAGATGATTTGATCTCTGTGATTTCTTTACCTAAAATTTGAGAGGAGGAAGATCTTCTTTATTGAGAATTAAATTCTCTGTTGTTTTGAGAGCTTTTTGTATTTTTACAGAGTCTTATAGGATAGTCTCTTCCTTATTTGAAAAGAGGGATCATTGTTCGTTGAGACCTACCACCTCTCCGACGACGCAAAGAGATTACAGCACTATATATCGAAGGTGTGGAGGGATGTACCCTTTGAACCATATCCTACTCATCAGGGGGAAGAACAGGTTGGAGCTTAAACTCCTAGCTGCTGAAAAAGGTTTCTTTGCGTTCGTGTACGTGTGTCGCACATGTTGGGCGCACGTACGTCGTACGTCTTGCGCACTTGGCGGGCGCACGTGTGTCGCACGTCTTGCGCACTTGGCGGGCGCACATGCGTCGCATGTCTTGCGCACTTGGCGGGCGCACTTGGCGGGCGCACATAGCGGGCACACGTGCGTTGCACGTGGCGCTTGCGCATATGTGCATCATGGAGCGACGGCTAAGGCCCTAGCTTGGCGAACTAAGCTCCTTTAAGAATTGAATCCTTGTACGGCGGGCGCATGTGCGTTACACATGGTGCGCACATGATGGGCGCACGTGCGTTGCACGTGGCGCACATGGCGCTTGCGCATATGCGCATTATGGGGGCAGCTAAGACCCTAACTTGGTGAACTAAGATCCTATGAAGAACTAAGCTCCTTTGAGAATTGAATTCTCGCACGGCGGGCGCACGTGCGTTGCATGTGGTGCACACGTGGTGGGCATACATGCGTTGCACGTGGCGGGCGCACATGTCGCTTGCGCATATGCATATTATGAGGAGGCAGCTAAGGCCCTAACTTGGAGAACTATGCTCCTTTGAGAATTGAATCCTCGCACGTGGTGCGCACGTGGCGGACGCACGTGTGTTGCACGTAGCGCGCGTAGCGCTTGCGCATATGCGCATTATGAGGGGCAGCTAACGCCATAACTTGGAGAAATAAGCTCATTTGAGGATTGAATCCTATTTTTTCTAAGAGGTGTCCTCTTTTATTTATATAGGAGTAGTAGAGAAGGGATCTCTCTTTTTTCCGATGTGGGACTAAAAATGTATCCCCATATGGTAGAGTTATGAGGCCCGTAATATATCAAATCGAAGGATTTTTCGAGACGCTTTCGATACCATCAGAATTCACCCGATTCTCATTCGGGAGTTTGGCAAGATACAGCCCGAAAAATACTGGTTTGCATTTTCTTAAGCATATTGCTGCCATTTGATATCTTGGGCTCTTTTGTGCAGAAATTTTGGCGGGAACAAATGTCTCCCACTAGTTTGCCTACATAGGTATGTACATGGGTTAAGTAGTGCAAAGTTATGCATCTCCGTAGAATTGATGGTTCAGGAGACATATTTAGATCCCTGTCGCCTAAGACTTTTTTTATCTTCGTAAGCCGTAAGCGTCTCAAGAAGGTTTTTCTCCATATGAGTCAAGAGGATCTTATATGTGCGTATTCTCCCTAGAAATTGTGAGGATTCCTAAGTGTATTTCACTTTCTTGAGTCGTAAGGATCCCACGCAAGTATTTTCTCCTTACGAGTCGAGTGGACCCGCAAGTGGGTTCTTCACTTTATTGGCGAATGTGGCCCGTGGATAGTGTATAAGAGTCAATTTGGACCTTTTTGTAGGGCGGCGATGGCTTAGAAAACAGATTTAGATCTGTCGCCTAAGGCTTTTCAACTTTATGAGCCGTGAAGGTCTCATAGAGATGTTTCTCCCTACAGTCTAGAGGATCCCGTAGGTGTATTTTCTCCTTAAAAGTCGTGAGGACTCCTAAGTGATTTTTCTCTTGAGAGTCGTAAGGATCTCACAAGGGAATTTTCCCCTTACGAGTTGAGAGGACTCATAAGTGGTTTTTTCTTCTCATCGGTATGCGACTTTAGAGAATGTGGCCCGTAGATAGTATACAAGGGTCAGTTTGTGCCAGAATCTATTTACTGCCGAAAGAAGGACCGGAACGTCGGGACGTCTGGCCTGAATTTTGAGGGTAAATGCTATTTGGATTTATCCATCCACCTCCCCGAAGATACCAAGTTGATTTATGGTACCGTATATCGGAGGTTTGGACGGATGCGGCTGTTTTAGCAGACTTTATCAGATTCCCCCTCATTTTATGAGGGGTTTTTTGATTGTGGGGACGCTCTTCCCTGCAAGCACAACCCCCTGCAGTTAATTACGTTACCGCATCGCGGTAACCACTTTCTCCTGCTCCGGAAGTTCACTTCGTGTCGTGTGTGTTTTTGTTTGTTTTTGTTGCCGGTGGATTGTATACAAAGACTAATTTGCGTCATCGCCCATAGGGCGCGGATTAGTCCAAATCCGTATATTTTAGATTTGGTCTTGAGTTGATTTAAGGGTCGTTAATCTAGTTTAAGATTAAGATCGACTTAAAACATAAGAGTATTTGGGCTCAATTATCTTATTTAATGACCTCACGGTACATTATCGCCATATTTGAGGCGAAATTTTAGTTTAGGGACATTTCGGTCCATTATCGCCGTATTTGGGGGCTAATGTTAGTTTAAGAATATTTCGGTCAAATATTCCCATTTTGGGGACGAATGGTTAGTTTAAGAACATTTCGGTTCATTATCGCCGTATTTAGGGCAAATATTAGTTTAAAGAAATTTCGGTCCAACTTTCCCATTTTGGGGACGAATGTTAGTTTAAGTACATTCCGGTCCATTATCGTCGTATTTGAGACGGGTATTTGAGCTATATACGTCAATCTAGAAATGCATCAATGTATGACGAGAGGAGTTGTTGGTTGTCAGGACCTGCCACCTCTCTGAAGATGTTGAGAAATTACAACGACATATATCAGAGGTGTGTAAAGATGTACCCACGAACCAAATCCCGTATTTGAAGGAAAAAGGGTTATGATGGACCTAGGAATCGTTAGTCATATTTGAGACTAAGATTACCTTAGGAGATATAGGATGAATATCAATTTTGATATCATCAAAGAGAGATCATTAATCATGTTTGAGACTAAGATCGGCTCAATAATGTTTTTGAGGGTCATTTTTACTTATGATCCATCAAAAGAGCATTTAGGCTCAGCAGCAGGGAACTTCAGAAACTTAGCCAATTTGGGCTTAGTCTGCCTACTCTTATTCAGAGAGTGCTAAGCACTCATTTGGGCTCTATCTGTTCAGCTCTTTTCTTTTTATGAAAAAGTGCTAAGCACTTATTTGACGCTCTGACACTCACATGGGCGCCGCCCAATGAGCGCTGAGTGCTCTGCCACTTTGGCTATTTATAGAGTGTCGGATACTTTTCTCTCTTCTTTTCTTTTTTGCTGGCGCCCGCGTGAGGAGCACGTGAGGCGCTGGGGTGCTGCCCAATCAGTGCTAAGCACTTAGCCGTTTTGGCTGTATATGAAGTGCTAAGCACTTTTATGTGGCGCCCGCTTGAGGAGCACGTGAGGCGCTAGGGCGCTGCCCATTAAGTGCTAAGCACTTAACCATTTTGGCTATATATGAAGTGCTAAGCACTTTTATGTGGCGTCCGTGTGAAAAGCAGTGAGGCGCTGAGGCGCTGCCCAATCAGTGTTAAGCACTTAACCATTTTGGCTGTATATGAAATGCTAAGCACTTTTATGTGGCGCCCACGTGAGGAGCACATGCGGGGCTAGGCGCTGTTAAAGAGGAGCGCCTACATGGGAAGCACGTGGGGTGTTAGTTTCTTTTATATGGAGATTTAATCTCTGTTGATGGTATTTTGACCATTAACAATCACCAAGATCACTATTTTGAGGATCCGGGATCATGTTCTTTTTAAGAACTGAGTTCTTGATTCGAAGGAACTGAGTTCCTGAAGTATTATGGACTCCATATTCTTTTTGTTTTAAATTTGTCCTTCCCTGAATCTTTGATTCTCAAGAAAAGGATCTTCCCGGTGAGAATTAAATTCTCAACTTGTGAGAGACTTGTCTTGTGGATCTCAGATCCAAAGAAAGAACTAAGTTCTTTTAGAAGGGTTCAACTCTTAGATATGTTAGGTAAAAGAGATGTTTTGATCTCGATATTTTCTTTACCTAGGGTTTCAAGAATGGAGCTCTCCTTTTTCCTTGAGAATTTAATTCTCTGTTCTTTCTATCTGTGGTCTCCCTTAGTTTTTTCTCTTTCCATCTCTCTCTCTCTGTGTGTGCCACTGTTATCCCCCTCTCTTTCCATCTATCTTTTGAGACTTGAAGTCTCAGGTCCTTTATATAGGTAAGGCAAATTATTGATTAGTTATGAGAAAATCTCTCATTGAGAGATTCCAACTGATTTAATTGGTCTCAAAATTGATTTGGGGAATTTTACCCACCATTGGATATTTGATCCAAGGACTTCTGTTTTTACAGAATATGATTTTGGATTTTTAACGAGATTGGGGAAATATTTTCCCTATACATAACTTATTCTGTGAAACAGTGATTTTTAATCACCATTGGATTTTTAATCCAATGGTTCTATGTTTTACAGAGAGCGATCTTTTTTATTTAGAAAGATTGAGAGAATATATTCCATAATAGAATTTTATTCTACAATTGGATTTTTGATCCAACCGAGAGTACATTTCTTATTTCAGAAAGATTTGGGAATTTTTTTCTCCCAACAGAATTTAATTCTGTATTTTGATGATTTATCATTTCCGTTGGATATTCCAACGGCTCTATTTAACAGAGAGTATTGTAGAATTTTAATTCTACCTAGACGCTGATGCTCACGTGTCGTGCACATAGGCGCCACTTTAGAATTTAATTCTTAAGATGGGTATTCATGTGCTTTGCACATTGGCGCTCGCGTGAGGAGCACGTGAGGCGTCACCATAGGATTTAATCCTATAAGATTGGCTCTGGTGCTGGCGCCGGCGCCCTCGTGGAGAGCACGTGAGGCGCTGCCTCATTGAACTTTGAACAGAGCTTTGCTCTTTTATTAGGTTAAATATTGGGGGAACAGTGGACATCACCGAGGAGTAGCAAAACCAGATCACGACTCAGGACTAGACTAGCCATTTTTTCTCAGTTTATGTATGCCACCTGTTAGGCATTTCTCTTCTTGTATTGTATTTACTTCCAGTTGAACTCATGTATTGTAAATGCTTCAAGTTTAATTTAAATAAAGTTGTTGAAGTTTAAATCTCATGTTTATTTCTTGTCATTTTATATTGCTTATTTTAGCTTAGCGTATTTATTCCGGAAAATGACATTATCGAAATAAATACGCCGTGGGCTTACCACATCACCGTTTCCGTCTATTGGGAAGCGAGCGTGACAGGTTTTGTTGGCGGCCCGTGCAGGTCAGTTCTGCATGAAGTCTTAAGTAATATATCACAAGAAATATGAAATTCAAAAACTTTACATTCCTTGGATTTCAATTTCTATTGAATCTATCCTAATTTTTTTTCTCTATCTAAGGTGATGGATTCTCCCAACAATCCTAGCACCAACGTTAATGGAAGTACACTACCACCTCCACCTACCGTAGCCGCTCCACTCACAGAACAGGCGATACTTTTGGAGGCTATCGAAATCCTACTTGAGGGTCAGCAGGCTCAAAGCACAATTTTGCAGGAGCAGACTACCCTCCTTCAACAGAGTTTTATCCGCTCTGAAGCAGAAGCACCGGGAATGAAACAATTTTGAGCATTACACCCGAAGAACTTCTCAGGAAAAGAGAAACCGCTTGAAGCCGAGGAATGAGCTCAGAGCATAGAAGATGACCTGGCCGCAGCCCAAGTTCCAGAGGTGGCTTGGGTCAGAATAGCAAAATTCCAGCTTACTGACAATACCAGAGTTTAGTGGAAGGCCGAGGAGAACCGTCTTGATCAACCGATCGAGTGGAAGACTTTCCGTGATCTCTTTAACGCCAAATATTTTCCGGAAACCGCGCACTTTGAGATGGAACAGAAGTTCATTCACTTGCAACAAGGATCTATATGGGATAAATCAGTAGATGAGTATGATGCAGAATTCACCATGCTCGGCAGATTCGCCGCCCATCTAATTCCTACTGCCGAAATCAGAGCCAAGCGCTTCCAGCAAGGATTAGACCCTGAGATCCAGGCTGCCTATTCAGTTGATAAAACTGCACATTTGTTATTACATTTTTCCTACTATTTCTATATTAGAAAAGGTGTTTATTATAATATATGATACATATGAGGGTTTATCTGTAAAAAGACTATTTTCATGTATTGATATATTATAATTAGCATTTGGTAGGAAAATGTATGCAAAAAAATATCATTGACCAAATCTTAAGAAAACAAACTCTACTAATTATCATTTGAGTTGTTGTGCAGAATTTTCAGGACTAAAATCAAGGAAATCAAGTTGTTAAAGCAAACCTGCCTAATTAAGAAATCAAAACTTAGAAATCAAGTCTGGCAGCAACTACGAGAAGATTTCCAAGTTACAAAGATTCCAGAACTCTCCACGTGCCAAGTAGAGAATAACCACAGAAAGAAAATCAATAGATCTGATCAAAAGGCCGCGGATCCGCGGCCAAAACCCCCTTTTGGCCGCGGATCCGCCGCAGGAAAGAGGATTTAGAAGCTGAAATTTTTCTGGGTGAATCTTTATTGTTTTCTTCCAAATTTGGAAGCAAGGTTTCTGGCTTTGGGACTATAAATAAAGACCGAGAGCCTCTTGGAAAAATCATCAAGTCGACGAGATCACGAAGTCCAAGACGGCTCATGCATCCAGACTGATCATCAACTGTTCGTCTACCTCCTTGGAAGAGATCGAGAAGCAAACTAGTCTTTGTAATCATTTTCTAAGGAATCAAAGTGTAATGAATATTGTTGATTAATAAAGGTAGCTTTCTTTTTCTTATTCTATTTCTTCGTAATTTAATTATGCATTTTCTCTCCATCTCTTTTTCTCCCAACATGCGCGAGTAATTCTCCGCTTGTTAGGGTTCGTAGGATTAGGGTAGGCTAATGGATGATGAAAATACCTAAACTCTTTTTACGTCCTATAAAGTTTATAAACTTTATCAAAAGAATCATTAACATCCTAATCGGGCGCGCTAACAATTCATTGCTAGTCTCGACCGCGATTAGAGATTAGATTAATGATTGTTTTGGTAAATGCTAGATATGAACGGAGTTCCGTGTCGAGATAAAGGTTAAGAGTGGGATTCCTTTTCCCTCCAGAAACCCTAATCTACACGCATCACTGTCGTTCTAGTTTTAAATCTATTAAAGGATAGAAAGAGTAATTTTTAATTAATCATCCATAACTACTAAATCCTAACGAACCCTACAAGCCCCCTTCTTATATTAACTACATCCATAAATAATCTAGATCTATATTTTGCATTCTTGTTTAACGTAGATCTAGATCCTACAACCATTTTACAATATTCTTTATCCTTCCTCCTCCCCTTTCTCAACACATCTAAAGTAAGAGTAAAATATTCAACGTTTCCCTGAGGACGACCCGTACTCACCTCGGTCTAGCTACGCGCGACACCGTTCTGATTGCAGTTATTCTACAAACACACTCTTTCGTAACAATCAAATGGCACCGTTGCCGGGGATACGTGCGTAATTTTTTATTCTTACTATTTGTGTTGAATTCTTATACGATCTATATCATAAATAAAACAAAACTGCAAATTATATATTTAACGATTGTCGTGTGAATTTTGCGAGGGATCTGGAGTCATAGAATTGACGAAACAGAGATTCAGAGACATTCATCAAGATCCAGAGGAGTACAGAAGGCCACAGAAAAAAATTCATCAATTGATCCCTCTCTCTTGCGGCGGATCCGCGGCAGAAGGTGCATCTTGGCGGCGGAAGCGCGGCGAGTTAGAGGATCCAAGGCTTCAATCTTCTCTGGTAAGATTCTAACCTCTTTCTCTCTCCTCTGAAATCCAATAAAATCTCTTTTCTGCAGGATTCTTTGCAAAATATCGCCGCTCAAAAAAAATCTTTTTGCAAAGTTTTGTGATTGGTTTTGTTTTGCATATTTTAATACGGACTTTAAGGGGCAAAGACCAAATCCAGATTAGGTGGGGATTTCATCACCCTTCCTAAGCCCCACAAATCACAAACCGAGCATCTGCATCAACCCTACATTAATTTAACAAAAATATCTAGACCAGACTCTAAGGACTGTCGCACTCAATAAGGACAGAGGAAGGTCGTGGGTAATCTATCGTTTATCCGCATTACTTTTGTGGTGTCTAGGCAAGTGTGTCTAAAGCAAGTGGTTACTTAATTAGGACCACTACTTTCGTAGTGGGGAGCCTCCCACTTACCTGGCACTTACCTAGCTACAAGGGTAGTAAAGAGACGGTAGATGATTGATCCTGCGGCTTGTCCTTGAAAGTCTAGGAGCGGTCTAGAGACTGACCTAGGTAACCTTAGTTCTAGGGTTGTTTGTGCATTTTTATGTGATTTGTCTAAATCCGTCATTTTTCAAAACAAACCAATTATTTTCTCCCCTTTTTATCCCTTCCCCCTTCTTCTCTTCTTATAATGGGTGACCTAAACAGAAGAACACTTGCCGAGCTTTGCTGTCCACAACCAGATATTTCTTGTTTTCGTAATCCCTTCGGTATACCGTCCGGCTCTTCCATGTCCTTAAGTGATCATATAGAACAAGAGGAAAGAAACAGTTGGCCACCTCAGTCTAGGTCTTATCGACCGTATCCTAATCCTACACCTGTTTCAGTTCATACCCAGAGTGAGGAAGCCCCTAGACGAATGTCCATTGCTGAGCATATAGCTAGGGCTAGAGGCCAAAGTTTCAACCCGGACCAATATCAACCATCACCACCACTGTCCAAAGAAGAGTTTGATAGGCGGTTTGTGGCATATAAGATGTCTATTGAAAATAGCCAATCAACAAACCCATATCAATATTCTTCTTATCATAATATTGATCCTACTCCCACCCAATTTTCGCAACCATTCTATTCCTATCAATCCAATCCGACTTTTCCACCTTCTCTAGACAGTTCTTCTAATCAGTCATTTGGGAGTTTTAATTATCCACAGGAATTTCAATCTTATACTGAAACCCCTTATCAACCCAAGTCTAGTCTGGAGCAGACATTAGAAAAATTTCTGGAATTGTCGAACCAAATTAGGAAGGAAACAACAGAGTGGATGCAAGCAAAGAATTTCAAACCTGCCCAAAAATTTTCAGTATATGATTCGGGCATAAGACAAAATGAGAATTTGGGTAGTGAGACAGAACTGTACACCCTTCCTAATCAAACCTTCCCATTCCAAACTGAAATCCACAACTCCAGTTTCATAGATTCATCAAGTACACCAAATAGAATGTCTGATAAGTTGTGTGACTTTGTAGTGTTTGATTTACCCGACTGTGAAGGGTCCATTTCAAGTGAAACCATACCCAACCCTTGTGATCTCTACACCTCCACTCTTGAACCAAAACTAATTGAAAACCATACTTTTGATGAGGTGGTTGAGAATTTTAACCTTCACTTGAATGAGGTGATTGACGTTGGGGATATATTGATTGATGAACCCGAAATTTTGGATGATTTTGTCCCACCAATTCATCAAATCCTTTCACTTCTTTGTGGTCATTATCTTGAGCCTTTAATTTTTCCCGAACCCCAAATATGTCTTGAAGTTGATGATAAAGGTATCCCCGAAGAAATACAGCATCCATCTTCCACATCTGGTACAGCAACACTCGACACACCAATTTGTTTACCCATTTCACCTTCTACTTTCTCCGGTTCTTCTTCTGTTCCTATAGTTTCAGTGAGTTTTAATGAATCACAATCCGTTAATTCAAGTTCAATAATACCAGAAATTCAACTTGATTTGGATATTTTTGAAAATGAGGTAGATGAGTTTTTCGAGTCCTCTACCTCAATAATTTTTGAATCAAGTAGGATAAATTCTGGCACAAAACCCTTTGACAGCAAAATGTTCAATCACACCATTAATAAAAGTTTTGAAGAACTTTTTGCTGACGAACTTGAATTTTTAAACAATACGGATTTTGTGATTGATCAATCTCCACCTATAGAGGTTGAACCGTCACTATTCCTTCTTCCTAATCATTCACATTCATCCCCATTCTTTCTTTTCTCTAATTTAAAATTCAAACCCTTTCCAGACCACCTCTTATCCCTTCCCCATTTTTTCTTGACTCGATACAACACATTCTTCCACCGACCTATACGCTATACTGATAAAATCTTTGAATGGTTGGTGTTAACTTTTGGTCTTTGTAAAGTCTTACTTTGACCAAATGACTCACCCCCTCTTAAAATACTTCGTATTGTCTAACTCATGTTTGAGGGGGGGTACATTTTTGGCTCTTGAACATAACTTTTGTCCTCAAATTTGTGAGCCAAAAATAAGTTTGGGGGAGGATTTTCACTTTCATATATTCTTGCCCCCATTAATAATGTCCTCCCAAGCTTACAGGTTTTTGTGATCCAGCAGATAGCAACAGTGAGGACACTGCTGTAAACAGGTTTGGGGGAGGTTTGTGCTTATTTACGCGATACTTTGCATTATACTATATATAAGCACAAAAAAAATTTGATAATAAAAGAATAGAAAGTGAAAAATTATATATGAAAGATAGGAATAGTTTAAGAAAACCAAGAAAATTAGAAGTTTTCTTAAACGAACTAGTAATAAGTAGTTATGAGCTGTTGTCCCAAGGGTTAGTAAGATGAAGGAAGTCACTAATCTGAGGATAAAAATAAGTCTGAAAAATAGTTTCTATTCTGGAAGCCAAACATTTGAATGTTGATACCCTACTATATGCACTTACACACGTCTTGAAACTCGGGATAGTAGAGGATACCTTGAAATGCTCTTTTCTAAAAGCCAAAGTATGAAGGAAATGAAAAAAAATGAAGAAAATATAAAAATGGTGAAAAGAAAAATGAACACTGGTTTTGTTATCGCCAAGGCAGCAATAAAAAAATATAGCGAGGGTGCTTCATCACCTAGTGCCTTAGACCAACTGGTTTGGGAGTCACTGGTAAGCCTTAGGTGGTGCAAGACGAGGAAAATACTATCACCTAATCAGCAAGCACATAAGTAATCGGTCGGTTAGTACCTCAAGAAGTATTAACGGTCGCATGAAAATGTGTGAGCAAATCCTTAATTATTCATCAAATTAAAAAGTACTGAGGTAGATGGGCAAGAGTATGATAGCTTGAATTGAATTCTCCGAGTGTAGGGATGTCCATTTCACACACGTAGGGGTATATGATCGATGTTTGGATGAAAGATAGGAATGAAGAATGAAGACGATGTTTTATTGAGGGATGAAGTTATTTCTAACATCTTTTCATGACTATTAAGATAGGGCTCATGACAACTGAAAAGCTAGTGTAGTTGGAAACTCTAAATTTTCAAAGTATTTCTTTTATGGTTTATATCTTTATATGTAAATTTCACCATCTCTCTTTTATTATAGGATTTTGTGGGTGTAATCCGCTGAAAACCCTCAGGAGACAACACTCCTCCTACTAGGGACACCTGGAGGTTTAACGGCTTGTTGCAGGTGCTCAGTGCAATCGTGTTTGCCTACGAAAGTGTGCTTAGTTTTCTCCTTTCTTTTTCTCCTTCTCTTGAATAAACTAGTTTGCTCGGGACGATCAAAGATAAGTTTGGGGGTATTTGTTCAGTTGATAAAACTGCACATTTGTTATTATATTTTTCCTACTATTTCTATATTAGAAAAGGTGTTTATTATAATATATGATACATATGAGGGTTTATCTGTAAAAAGACTATTTTCATGTATTGATATATTATAATTAGCATTTGGTAGGAAAATGTATGCAAAAAATATCATTGACCAAATCTTAAGAAAACAAACTCTACTAATTATCATTTAAGTTGTTGTGCAGAATTTTCAGGACTAAAATCAAGGAAATCAAGTTGTTAAAGCAAACCTGCCTAATTAAGAAATCAAAACTTAGAAATCAAGTCTGGCAGCAACTACGAGAAGATTTCCAAGTTCCAAAGATTCCAGAGAACTCCACGTGCCAAGTAGAGAATAACCACAGAAAGAAAATCAATAGATCTGATCAAAAGGCCGCGGATCCGCGGCCAAAACCCCCTTTTGGCCGCGGATCCGCCGCAGTAAAGAGGATTTAGAAGCTGAAATTTTTCTGGGTGAATCTTTACTGTTTTCTTCCAAATTTGGAAGCAAGGTTTCTGGCTTTGGGACTATAAATAAGGACCGAGAGCCTCTTGGAAAAATTATCAAGTCGACGAGATCACGAAGTCCAAGACGGCTCACGCATCCAGACTGATCATCAACTGTTCATCTACCTCCTTGGAAGAGATCGAGAAGCAAACTAGTCTTTGTAATCATTTTCTAAGGAATCAAAGTGTAATGAATATTGTTGATTAATAAAGCTAGCTTTCTTTTTCTTATTCTATTTCTTCGTAATTTAATTATGCATTTTCTCTCCATCTCTTTTTCTCCCAACATGCGCGAGTAATTCTCCGCTTGTTAGGGTTCGTAGGATTAGGGTAGGCTAATGGATGATGAAAATACCTAAACTCTTTTTACGTCCTATAAAGTTTATAAACTTTATCAAAAGAATCATTAACATCCTAATCGGGCGCGCTACCAATTCATTATTAGTCTCGACCGCGATTAGAGATTAGATTAATGATTGTTTTGGTAAAGGCTAGATATGAACGGAGTTCCGTGTCGAGATAAAGGTTAAGAGTAGGATTCCTTTTCCCTCCAGAAACCCTAATCTACACGCATCACTGTCGTTCTAGTTTTAAATCTATTAAAGGATAGAAAGAGTAATTTTTAATTAATCATCCATAACTACTAAATCCTAACGAACCCTACAAGCCCCCTTCTTATATTAACTACATCCATAAATAATCTAGATCTATATTTTGCATTCTTGTTTAACGTAGATCTAGATCCTACAACCATTTTACAATATTCTTTATCCTTCCTCCTCCCCTTTCTCAACACATCTAAAGTAAGAGTAAAATATTCAACGTTTCCCTGAGGACGACCCGTACTCATCTCGGTCTAGCTACGCGCGACACCGTTCTGATTGCGGTTATTCTACAAACACACTCTTTCGTAACAATCACTGCCCTAGCAACTGGAGAATACCTAACACATGAAGCAGCTTTGAAGTCAGCACATCGCTATGAAGCTGTTGTTAAGAAGAAGTGAAGGCCATAGTCGATCGGTATGAAATGCCCCGCCAATCAGATTACTGGAGGAACCTCTTCTAGGCCAACTCTCTCAGCGCCAGCTATGAGGACAAGAGGATCATTTTTCGAGACTGAACTAAACTTCTGTATCTATTGTAAGAGGACCAGACACCAAGTCAAGGATTGTCGTCGAGCGAATGGTCTTTGTCTGATATGTTGATCACCCTCACACACTATAGGAACTTGTCCACACAATCAAACTGGCCCAGCTCCTGCAGCTAGACCACCTATTCAAGCTCCACCTACTCGGTTAGCCCTTCCTGTACCACCTCCATGCAGACCACTTGTATCTCTTCAGCCATCAATGTACCAGCATGCACACAGAAATGTGCAGAGACATCAGGCTTTCACTTTGGCGGCTGTAGAAACCGAAGCTATAGGTCAAGATAACATTGGTAAATCCCTTCCTATCTTTTTCAGCCTTTTCAAATTCTTTCATCTACCTAAACATTTTCTTACACTTTCGGTACAATATCATTAGTTCCTTCACCACTGCTTTAATCAAATTTTTCTTGAATCTGTCACGACCACCTCGTACAAATTTCGAGGATGAAATTTTTATAAGGAGAGTAGAATGTAACAACTCTGAAATCTTAGTATGGAAATTCTTCTGTTAGTATACAGAATAGAGTTTGACAGCCTGAGTTTGAGTTATAAGTCACTTTTGCTAAGTAACAGCAAGTAGCCACTTGTAGCTCACTGGTAAAGCCCTTGCACTGCTTTGACATAGCCCATGTGTTCAATTCCCATCAGTCACAATTATTTTTCTAATTTTTTCTTTTAACTTTTTGGAAGCCTAAAAGATTGCACGTGTAATACACGGGGAAATGAAATGTTCAAAAAAATCAAACACGTGGAAAATAGTTTAAACAGGGATTTTATCAAGTGGCACAAATCTCGAGGCAAAATCTTCGAGATCGACCGGCCAAATCACCCAAAGAACCGGCACCGACGGCTAGGATGAGCCCTTTTGACTCCGTGTTTTGCACACAAACCCTTTCAGCTACCCCTAACTCTCCTGCACTGTTTCATTTCTCTGCAATCAAATAGAGACCCTTCATTTCACAATTTAACATCATTTTTAATGCTTTTTAATTCAAATTTTAATTCCCAAACCCTAATTCTCCACTATAAATACCATCCCCTACTTTGGCTCAGCACCATTCTGAAAATTATAGCAAAATTCTCTCAAAAGGTTTCTAAGTACAAGTGGAGTAAAGAGGGGTTAGCAAGCGAGCAACTTCCGGCGAAAATCGAAGCAACATCCGGCGCTCCCGTGACACTACGAAGCTCACCCCCTCTTCTTCAACCCTTCTTTAAACTCTCTAAACCATAAGTCCCTCCCTATCTTTCTTGCTCTTCATTGAAATTACATTTCAAAACTTATATCAGTAAGTGGAGTTAATACCGATATCCTTTTTTCTAAATCCTAGAAACTCCTTATCCTTTATTTTTTGATCAACCAAGTTTTTACACAATATTTGTAACCTTAAATCCTAATATTTAGAATCAAAATTCATCAAAATTCTCATGTGAAATAACAATAGTAGCACTTTTTCATTAAAATACCTTGAACTTTATAAACACCTCTTTTAGTATTTGTTAAAATAATATCTTAGGAAAACTTCACGAGGTAACGACCTACCCCACACGGACACTTGGATCCATAGCATGATGTCTCTTTTGTATGGATATTTGCTACAAATATAATATTACGATAAAATACCACATGACTTTAAAAACCAGATTTCTTTAAAACGGTATTTTCTATCTTTTGCGATTACGCATCTACAACTCTCTTTAGAAGACCCGCTAATGGATGGTGTGGATTATCGCACATTTTTGGGCTAGTAGAACGAGATGCAGATCTCCTCACGGAGCATTCGGTCTCAGAAGGATTTAAATACGTTTTTTAAGAAATACGAATTTTCTAAATAAAATAAAGGTATTTTTTTAATTAAAATTATATAAAATTGTAAATCCCTATTTTAAAATATAATAAATCTTTTTTTTTTCCAAAATGAAACGTTTAACAAATGACAATAAAATACCATCAAGATACCAAAAAGGCAAGTTTTACAATAAAATACCATGAACTTTCCAAGTTAAGTATTCATCACAAAAATACCCTAAATACTTAAAATCCATGCTCATGACAACCCCATATAATACTAATCACCCTTGAGGTTTTATTTTTAATCTATATTAAAAATATTTTTCATAAAACCCATCGAGATATATAAAACAATATTTAAGGACTTTAGTAAATATAGGTTTAAGCGGGATCAATTCTCTTGAGCCCTAGGGAGCCGGAGAAAGTGAGTGCTTGCCTATTTAATGTAGAAAACTTAACGGAGTTATTAATGGTAATTGTCTTGGAAAAAGGCACAAATCCTGCCGTCCATGTGCAGCAGTTACCAATAATTCCCGAACCTAATTCAAGAGCTAAATCAGTACAAATGTCTGACTTATTCTGATCTTAAAAATAAGAGATTTTTAAAATCCCATACTTCTTGTTCTTCATGATCCGGCCAACAGAGAAGGAAGGAGAAGACTCATCTCCAAAAATCCCATCTTGGGAAGATCCAAGGCCAAAAGGGAGAAACAAAGCAGCCCCTTTGATCATTTCTAAACTTTTTAGGAGTTTAACTCCAAGGGTCAAATCGGGAGCACGGTTCTCAGTGCATGGACAAAGTCCCCTTTCTGATTGACACCCAGTGTCCAGAGTGCTAGCGCCCACGTGCCGAGCACGTGGTGCGCCCGGCGCCCAGAGCGCTCGCGCCCACGTGCCGAGCATGTGGTGCGCCCGGCTCCCAGAGCGCTCGCGCCCACGTGCTGAGCACGTGAGGCGCTAACGCCAAGCGCCTGCGTGCCATGCACGCAAGGCGCTGGCCCCTACGCATCCTTTGGATGTCCTTTCCCTTTATATATATATACACACACACACAAACATACACACATACTCCACGACACTGTCCCTGTTAGAAAAAAATTCTAACGGGGCATTGCCCCGCACCCCGTAAGGGGGTTGCTAGCCCCATTGGCCCCCAGCCAGCCATCCGGATAGCGGGACCCCCGTAAAACTCTGCGAGGCCCCCGATATATCCAAACCCCTTTCAAAACACAACACACGCACAATGCACGTTGAGTTCGCATGAATAGTTGACCCGTCAATCGGAGCTTCTCTCGCTCCAAAGGCGAGGGATAATTAACGGCAGCTTAGTTCGCGGCTGCCGGAGATTTAGATCCCCACAATCAATAAACCCCAGACTACCCTAGGCAAGAGGAATCTGTAGTACGCCTGACAAGCGCGCGCATTCCCATTTCAATGGGGTGACGAAAAACACCCTACAGTGTGCTATATAGCGAGAAAAATATTGAAAAACGGAAGAAAACATAAATGTTCGTGATTTTTTTAATATCACTAGCAAAATATTATAAATTTGAAGAAAATAAATAATTTTGGGATTTTTGTAAATTTCGCGTTTGTCATTTGTTATAGCATACAAAAGATTAAAAAACAGAAAAATTTGAGAGTTTTGAAAATGTCATGATTTATGTGCTATATACCATGCATAAAATTGACGAAGAAAACAAAAAATTGAGATTTTTGAATTTTTTGCAATTTTCATTTGCTCATGGAAAATATTTAAGAACCGAAGAAAATAAAAATATTATATTTTTGAAAATTTCATGATTTTCTTGTGCCCTGCAAGCAAAATATTGGAAAACCGAAGAAAACAAAAAAATTTGTGTTCTTTAAAATTTCATCATATTCATGTGCAAACGGTTGAAAATTTGAAGGAAAAAAACATTTAAGATTTTGTGCATTTCGTGATTCTCGTGTGCTATAAGCCTATAACATGCAAAATATTGAAAAAACGTAAAAAAAAAATTGAGATTTTAAAAAAAAATCACGATCGTCATATGCTATAACAAAGAAAATATTGAAAAGCTGAAAAAATGCCAAAAATTTTACAAGTTATTTTATTTTTAAAATAGCTTTTGGCGTGCTATTAACCCATGAAAACTTGAAACATGTATCTAGTTTTCCTTTTTATCTATTAAAGCAATAGGCTGTTGTTCTTTCAAATTGACAAAAAATATTCAAAACACGAATTCATCCTTTATTTGTTTCGCTGGAGGATAATGCATGAATATATTATATTTTGTATTTGCGTATTTCCTTCAAAAAAATATTGTACATGCGGATTATGCAGAATTAAACAGAAGCAAACTTCAATATGTGTATGTGTAGAAAAACCTTGACGAATATGAAAAACAAGGAAATATGTTGATGGAAGGAGCACAAAAACTAGGTCTATATTAAATGGTTCTCATCGTGTTTTGGGTATTTGGTGGGTTTATGCAAATCGTCAGTGTGCCAGTTAAACAGGCTTTTACCTGTATATACTGCATATGACCAATCATGTGGTTATTTGATCTTTTAGTTCTATTTGAAGTGGTTGCTAGGCTAAAATATTAAATACCTCTTTAATCAGCCTTCTAAACCTTGTTTTAGAACACTGATAAATCATGTTAGCATTGTTATCCTGATATCAAAGAGCAATTCCTCTTCTGCCAGTTGATTTATCCTTAACAAGAGACAGTATAAGGATAAAAACACAGGTTGCGTGATCCTTGTGCATGGATTGATTAATGATACTTTAGCTAGTATATGTAGAGAGACTAGAAGGGAAAGGATGACTACATGAATCCCACATGAAAATATTTTAGGTAACTTAAGCCGGAAAAAAAATGTACTTCAGCAAGTCTAGATATAGCACCTTGTTGTTAAAGAGTAGATGTGCATTCACATTTCCAACTTGGTAATAGTATACAGGATCTCTTCTAGCCGCCAAAAAAAGTTTTTAAAGATAAGAAGGGAAAGGGGGTGCTGCATGTGACCAATTATGGTTATTTGATCTATTTAGTTCTATTTGAAGCGGCTACTAGGCTAAAACATCTAATAGTAGATCATGTTAGCATTGTTATCCTGATATCTAAAGAACAATGCCTCTTCTGCCAGTTGATTTAACCTTACAAGAGACTATATAAAAATTAAAACACAGGTTGCATGATCCTTGTGCATGGATTGATACTTCAGCTAGTATATGTAGAGAGAATAAAAGGGAAAAGATGACTACATGAATCCCACATGAAATAAGCCAGGAATATATATATATATATATAGAGAGAGAGAGAGAGAGGGAGAGAATAATGGAGGAAAGATGCCATAGGAGGTAATTTCCTCCTATGGCGTCAAAAAAATACCCCCTCCTTCATTTTTTTCGACGATCGGCACCCATCATCTTCATCGTTATCATCAAAGATGTGGGTACAACAAATTTCATGTGATTCTACAACTTTTTCACCGTTGATTTAGAAATGTAAAAAGTTCTATTGTCGGTAAACCGTTAATTTTGAACCCACTAAATCAACGGTGAAAAGGTTGTAGAATCACATGAAATTTTTTGTACCCACATCTTAGATGATAACGATGAAGATGGTGGGTGCCGATCGTCGAAAAAAATGAGGGAGTGGGTATTTTTTCGACGTCATAGGAGGAAATTCCCTCCTATGGCCTCTTTCCTCCATTATTCTCATATATATATATATATATATATATATATATATATATATACACACACTTCAGCAAGTGTAGATATAGCACCTTGTTGTTAGAGAGAGATGCGCAGTCATATTTCCAACTTGGTATCAGTATACAGGATCTCTTCAACCTGCCAAAAAAGGCTTCTCGAATAAGAAGGGAAAGAGAGGGGGCGCGCCGGGGGGGGGGAGGGGGGGGCTAAAACTGACTATATGATTTTATACAGAAATTTTCTACAATATATGTGTGCTTCAAGGTGAAACAGACAATTTTCTCTTTCTCTAAACCCATTTAAGCAAAGGGGAACTATTTATTCAAGTTTAAATTTTATATATTACATATAGAAGATTTATAGAAAACTTGAAAGATATTGATAGGAAGGTGTATTGCATATATAGTTGGAGGGTGTGATAAATACTGCATATATAGTTCGCTGAATACATTGAGCAACATTGCTTTGCTAGAGGCAAAGAAATGCTAGATACTGATATCATCTGAATATACACATTAAGATGAAATAGCCCTAACCGCACGTATAAGCTAAACTTCTGAATAGATCAATCAATTTGGTTAATGGGCAAAGGTTTTTGTGCTGTAAAAGTAAACAACTACTGAGGGAGGTTTGTGCAATCAACCCATAAATTCATCCTTAAACAATAGGACATCAAAAAATATACCTTAAGAGATTCATGTTCGTGATCAGGTGCAGCTTCTGCAGTCAGCCAGATGGTGCAAGAATCATATGTGAGTTACAGTTCTTGAACATGCAATTGATTCATCTTTCTCGATACAAATTTGGCCTCTCTTGATCTCCCAGCTGCCTCAAGATGAACTCTTAAAGGATTCAAACAAGAAGAGAGATCAGATGCATCACCCTTCTCACTCAGTCCATAAAAGAGCTCAAATGCATCCAATGCTCTCCCAGTTGCACAGAGACCATGAATAACCCTGGCATAAACTCCACCTCTCAAATTCTCATCCTTCTTCAAACTAAACATCAAAAGATCTTTTGCCTCCAAGTACTTCTTCCCCTTGCAATGAGATTCAACCAGCCCCTCCATCTTCACACAATACCCATTATCGTAAATCAACCCAACAATCTCAATCGCTCTATCATACAGACCCAAATCAAAAAGGCCAGCAACAACATCTGTCAAAAGCTCGATATTATGACGAACTTTTCTCTCCACCATCACTTCAACTAACTTGCCAGCTTCTGCAGCCAAGCCATCCTTCTTTAAGAGCGCAGCAAGCACAGAGTGAAACATCCTCGTGCTAGGCCGATGCCCACAATTTAACATCCTCTCTAAAGCCTTCCACGCGAAAATTGCATTCTCTTTACCTAAGAACCCTTCGATTAGGTTTTCAAATATCTCTAGATCAAGCTTAAGATTCCTCCTTATCATCAACGCCATCAATTCATACCCTTCTCTAAACTCCCCCTCCCTACAAAAACCGGAGATTACCGTCTTAAACGCCACGATATCCATCGTTGCTCGCCTCTCTACAAGCTGTTCCAACAAAGTTGCAGCCTTTTTGGCCTTCCCATTTTTACAAAAATACTCAAATATCGGGTTATAAGCCCCTATCAAAGGCACACAAACTCCTCTCCTACTCAGAACCCGCCTCTCTAGCAACTCGTCCACAAGCTTCTCTGCTCTCTCGAAATCACCACTGTTACACAGCCCCCGTATCAGCATGCTATAACTCGCCGAATCACTCTTCACTCTCAACACCGTCATTTTATCGAAAACCTTCATTGCCTCATCCACATTCCCGAACACACAATGCGCCGCAATCAAAGTATTGAACGTGCACGTGTCAGGCTTAAACCCGTGCCCGTCCCGTTCCAGCACCCCCTTCACCAAATCCATCCTCTTTTCCTCGCACAACCCTTTCACGATCGTGTTATATGTAATCTTATTCGGCTCCAGCCCAGCCTCAACCATCTCCTCAAGAACCTCCACCGCCTTCACCGCCCGGCCGCTAGCACAATACCCGCGGACCAAAGTCGTATATGTCACGACATTAGGCACCATACCATCACCTCCCTTCTTCCTCTTCATCCCGTTCAAGAAGTTGCGTGCGACCTCGAGCCTGCCGGCTCTGCAGAGTCCGTCAAGCAGAGCGTTGTAAGTCATCACGTCCGGGCGGCACTCATACGCGGGCATCTGACGGAAGAAGGTGAAACCCTCGTCAACGAACCCGCTCGAGCAGAACCCATGGATAAGGGTGTTGAACGTGCACGCGTCGGGCCGGACACCTGAGCGGAGCATTTCGTCGAACAGCTGGTGGGCGTTCTGGGTCTGGCCGCGGCGCAGGATGGCAGAGAGGAGGGAGTTGAAGGTGAAGACGGTAGGGGCGACATTGAACTGGGGCATTAGGCGGAATACGCGGACGGCGTCGGGGAGGCGGGCGGCGGAGGAGAGGGCGCGGATGAGGGCGTTGAAGAGGTCGTCGCGGAGGAGGTGAGGGGAGGATTTAAGGGAGAGGAGGAAGTTGAGGGCGGAGGAGAGAGCGGAGGGGGAGCGGCGGCGGAGGAGGAGGTGGAGGGCCATGGAGGAGTGGCGGGGGTCAAGGGGGAAGCCGGAATCGGCGGCGAGGGAGAGGAGGGGGAGGGGACGGCGGAGGAGGGGGAGTAGGTGAAGGAGGGAGGAGGGGGAGAGTGAGGAGAGGAGGGAGGGGGCGGCGAATGAGGGAGGCCATGGGTAGGGCTGCGAGTTTATGAGCTTGGCCATGGATTTTGCAATTTGGGGCTCAGATTGCGTGGTGGTGGTGGTGTTGGAGGAGGAGGAGAGGCGGCGGTGGAGGGAGAGGAGGCGGCGGCGGCGGTGCTGGTGTCGGAGCATGATCGGCGATGGAGATGTTAAAAGATCAATCTTTTTGAAGAGGGCGGGCTCAAATTCCCTCTACCATTTAAATTTCATTAAATACCATGAACTATATTCAGGCCCTATTAGGGTTTATATGCTGAGGAAATGGATACCCTGGCACCCAGGAAATTTCCTGCTGTATCGCCTTTCTAAAAGTCAGCTTTCTATAGTTATTATTGGTTAGCGTCTCCGGCTATATTGTTCTTCATGTCGTGAAATGTCTGTCAATATTCATGTATTTTGAATACCTTTTGATCATTAATATAGAGTTTCGAAAAATTCTATCATCGGTAAACCGTTAATTTTGCAATCATTTGATATAAGGAAAAGTAGTGTCGAAATGACATGAAAATCGGTAGACATATATTTTAAGATATGGAGATCAACATGGTCATAGTTGGTTGTCGAAAATATCGACGATTGGTTGAATTTTATAAATGCCGCGGTAGGAAATTTCCTTCAAATCCGTTATGTAATGTATGTTAGATATTAAAGAGAGTATTAATTCAAATTGTTGGTTGAAGTATAAATATTTTGAAGGTTTGTACAATTTGCAAACATAAGCATTATGGCTGAAATTTTTTAAAATTTAATATTTTTCCCCTTAAAGTTAGATAATGTTCTTTGTCATATGTTTTACAAAGTATTAGATTGGAATTTCAATTTGAAACCACTTCTTCTGAAATATTAAGGGTAGATTTCCCAAAAAACCTCTGACAAACTTTTCAGGCGTCAAAAAAATCCTTGCCCAAATAATCTTGTCAAAAAAACCCTGACAAACTTTTCCTCTGTAAAAAAAATCCTGATTGCATTATCGTTATCTATATAGTGTCCTTCAATAACTAGTTAGCTGCATATATATTGCAGGAATCTATACAGATATGTAGGTTAGCTGAATACAAGTTGCATGAAACTATTTAGATATACTGCTAGCTAGATATTGCAGGGACACTATACAGAAATTGGAGCCAGGGGTTTTTAACAGCGGAAAAGTTTGTCAGGGGTTTTTGATAAGTTTCTTTGGGCCACGGGTTTTTGACAGCAAAAAGTTTGTCAGGTATTTTTTTTTGATAATTTTCCCAAATATCAAAGATAGATCAGTATATGAAGATAAAAGATTTAAAAGGGTTATCTGTATTTTTTTTCAATCTCAAGGTACATGCCTTTGCCTTTTTCTTTCACTTTTTGATGAGTAAAAACGAATGAGAGAGAGATGGCTTGAGGTGGCGTCCCTGGAGGTAAGAAGAAGGCGGTTTTTTTTTTCCTCCGAATTTTTGGACATTTTACCATGAAAATAATAATATGCCACGTATATGTTCATGTATCCACAATCCAATCAATACATTTCTTACAGTCCGCTATTGCCAGGGTCTCGTGCATGGCTGAGACTACGGTCCGCTATTGCTCGGGACATAACCTTGCAGTTATGCCGCTAAGCACATGGCCTTATATATATATATATATATATATATATATATATATATATATATATATATATATAACGTATGTTGGTTGTGTATAAGTACGGGACACTTTCTTTATTCAATCATACTTTCACGCATATCGGACTCGCTTTTAATCACTTGTATGCTAACATACTTTCCACAATCCAATCAATACATTTCTCACCCGACAATGCAATACAGTCACTAGGGTATCAATGTAAATAGGTACTAAACATGAGTGTAAAGCAATCGTACGGCATGATAGAAATGCATTAGATAGACTTCAACTAATAAGGAACGGCCGATATCATTCATTTTGCAAAATTCATTAAAAATCATATGTTCAGAAACAGTAGCGCAATATAAAAGACATAAAATGTAGACTCGTTTAGCTAAACAACAAAATTGGTTTCATCCCGATATATGTTTTGGTTAGTGAGATATGCTCCTTTTAAAACAGGTGTACACTGCTGGAATTTCAGTTTCAGAACTGAAAGTCCAAATCCGAACGCAATTTACCACCAGTTATGTTAAGAATCTGTAAGTCTACGGTAGCGTCCCGGCCGTCTACAGACGCCAAATGCGGAACAAAAACTTTTTAACTGGCGCTATCGTATACTTTAACCCGGATCTGCCATTATTGCTAAACTAACAAACTGTAAAGAGTGTAGAAAGGTTATACCGAACGATCCGAGTCCTTCGTTCTTCAACCATCATCCCACGCTCCGTTGCGGCTGCTCCGATCTCGCCGATCTCCGATAAACTCGTCCAGGTGGCACCACGTCAACGATTCTTTAAACGGGCTCCCGCCTCTGACTTGAGGCAACTCGGTCGTCAAGTTTGCTAAAAGAGACGACCAAGATTGATGTAGAGAATGAGTGGAATACTTTGTCTCGCTTCGTCCAAAACCATGGACGAACGGTTAATGAAGTTGCCGTGGGAATCGGGTGATGGAATGAAATGAGCTGTGAAATTCCATACACCCCAAAATCTATCACATCGTTTTCTGCAAAGTGAAAACTCAAGTAAGTAAGGAGGAGGAGAGGGGGCCGGCCATATATATGCAAAGAGGGAGGTGAGTGTAGGAGAGGGGGAGGTAACCATAAGAAAATATCATGTGTGAACACAAACAAATATCTCAAGTGTGAACACAAAGTGTGAACACACCAAAAGCAACCAATGAAAACACAACACCATTCTAACCTAGTCACCACCTTCTAGAACCTTCTAGAAGCATGACTCACCCTCATCCAAGAAAAGATAAATCCGTCTTTAACCGAATGTTAAAAGACGGCTGATAGAAAACTGGAAACTGGCAACTTCCAAAAGTGATCCTGAAACGAATTTCAGGACAACCCCGTAACTGTATAAATATACCCGCATTTGTATTACGACCGAATACAAATGCAACTGAGACAAAGAAATTATATCTACTCAATACAATACTCGGATCCGGCTTAAACCAAAGCCGACCAGTATCATCTGTCCGAAAACTGACACGTGCGTAAACGCACGTGCATTTTCCGAACCCTGCCATAAAACCATACGGTCTCTACAACGTTTCGCCCGAACTTGGGAAACTGTCTGTGGGGGACTCTAATGACTCGTCAGTACCCTGGCAGTGGGTTTAACCACAAACCGTTGTTCCCCTCCGAAAGGCGGCGCACAGGACCGCGATGTCCTGACGCTGAGGTTCGGGGCAGATGCTATTTGGTTTTATCCGTCCACCTCTCCGAAGATGCCAAGTTGATTTATGGCACCGTGTATCGGAGGTTTAGACGGATGCGGCCGATGTAACAGACTTTGTCAGATTCCCCCTCGCTTGAGGGGTTTTTGATTGTGGGGACGCTCTTCCCTGCAGGCGCAAGCCCCTGCAGTTAATTACGCTACCGCATCGCGGTAACAACTTTCTCCTTCTTCAGAATTTCACTTCGTGTCGTGGGTGTTTGTTTTGTTTGTGGTTGCCCGTGGATTGTATACGGAGACTGAGTAATACCGTCGCCCGTAGGACGTGGATTAGTCCAAATCCGTATTTACTTAGATTTGGGTTTGGTGTTTTTAGTTTAAGGATACATTAGTCGCGTTGCGACTAAGATCAACTTAAACATTCGTCAAGGATACGTTAGTCCTGTTTTGGACTAAGATCAACCTGACGTGGTGATTCATTTAATTTATGGCCATCGGGACTCATCACCTCTCTAACATCGTTGAAGAATTACAACGATAGGTGTCAGAGGAGCTCAGAGATGTACCCTTGAACCAAAGCTGATTGAGGGTTTTATAGTCCATTTAAGTGTTTAAGGATACGTTAGCCGTGTTTGGGGCTAAGATCAACTTAAACGGGATCGTTTAGATCCGGCAAAAGAGCAATTGGCTCTATTGTTCCAGTTTAGGGACGTAGTGGTCCATTATTAGTTTAGGGACGTCTCGGTCCGATACCAGTTTAAGGACGTAGTGGTCCATTATTAGTTTGGGGACGTTTCGGTCCGATGCCAGTTTAGGGACGTAGTGGTCCATTATTAGCTTGGGGACGTTTCGGTCCGATGCCAGTTTAGGGACGTAGTGGTCCATTATTAGTTTAAGGACATTTCGGTCCATCGCCAGTTTAGGGACGTGGTGGTCCATCATTAGTTTAAGGACGTCTCGGTCCGATATTAGTTTAAGGACGTCTCGGTCCGATATTAGTTTAAGGACGTTCCGGTCCAACATTAGTTTAAGGACGTTTCGGTCCACGAGTTTAAGGACCCCGCGGTCCATATCGATGTGTGGTCGTTGGGACCCGTCACCTCTTTGACGTCGTTGAGGAATTACAACGACGGATGTCAAAGGAGTTCGGAGATGTACCCTCGAACCGGATGTAAATTGATTTAGAAGAGCAATTTTGCTCAGTCAATTTAATTTAAGGACTTATGGCCAAAATTGGGCTAAGTCCAGTTGAAATGTTCAACATTTTATTTGCTTTTGCATTGCATTTCTTTTTTTTATTTTTATTTGGGCCTTGCCCAGAAAGGATGCAGAGCATCAATTTGTTTTGGGCTCTGCCTTTTTAGGAATGATGCAAGGCATCAATTTTATTTGGGCTCTGCCCTTATATAAAGGATGCAAAGCATCAATTTATTTGGGCTCTGCCCATTTATTGCCTTGCAATTTATTTTGGCCTGTCAGGTCATTTTGATTTGGGCCTGGCCCTTTAATTAATGCATTGCATTTGTGCAAAATACTGTTAATTTGAGAATCTTTTAGATTCAAGAACCGATGGTTCAAAAAAAGAAGTGCAAAGCACTATTTGATTTAGATCTAAGAAAAAACAAGTTTTTTTTTTGTTTTTCTTATCTCAGAGAACCAAAAGTTCATGAAAGTGCAAAGCACTATTAATTTAATAACCTTTTAGGTTCAAGAACCGATGGTTCATAAAACAAGTGCAAGGCACTATTGAATTTAGATTTAAAAAAAATAACAGGTTTTTCTTGTTTTTCTTCTCTCAGAGAACCAAAGGTTCATGAAAGTGCAAAGCACTATTAATTTAATAACCTTTTAGGTTCAAGAACCGATGGTTCATAAAACAAGTGCAAGGCACTATTTTTTTTATTTATTTATTTATCGTTGAAGATCTATGATCTTGTTCATAAGAGAATTTTCTCTTCTTTAAAAGGTTTTTACCTTTTTTTTTATTCTTCAAGAGTTCTCTTCTCTTTTTTTTCTTTAGCAAGATCTTCCTTCCTTTGAAATGAGGTCTAGGGTCTTTTTTATAGTGCCCATGAATTAGTTATAATTTGTTACATAAATCATTTTCTGAGTGATTTGGGTAATTTTCCCCACCGTTGGATTTTTGATCCAAAGGCCCCTGCTTTACAGAAGAAAATCTTCTTGTTTTAACAAGAACAGAAAAGATTTATTCTGTTTTGCGCAACTCGCCCAGCGCGTGACACGTGTCGCGCAGCTGTGCTTCTGCAACCGCGCAGACACGTGTCGCGCAACTGAATTTTTAATTTTTAATATTTTTTTTATAAATTTTTTTAATTTTTTTTTTAAATTTTTTGCTTGCGCAACTGCGCGCTGACACGTGTCGCGCAGGTGCGCACTGCGCAGCTGCGCACTGCGCAGCTGCGTGACACGTGTCGCACGCACTGCGCAGCTGCGTGACACGTGTCGCGCAACTGCGCAGTTGCGCATTTTTTTTTTTTTTGAGAAAGAACAGAAGCATTGCTTCTTTTTCCATTTTGGAATTTAAACAGAGCTTTGCTCTGATTGGGATAAACAAATGCCCCCCCACCGTTGCGCTTACGTGGCCTCCTAACGTGAGCGCAGCGGTGGCAGACTCTGAACCGTCGCGCCATCTCTTGGTAGCTGAAAGGGCACTTGATGCCTATAAATAGGACCTTTGGTCTCTTAGATGATTCTCATCTCTAAAATTTTACTTTCAGAACTCAGAGCCCTGCTCTCTTATTTAAACACTTTTAAAAGTTCAAACTTTTAGAGAATTTTAGGTTAAAATATTAATTTTAATTAAATTAAACCAATTTTAAGAGCATTGCTCTCAATAGATCCCAGATCTAAAGAAGACCCTTTTAGGGTTTCACTTAGTAGAGCTTTGCTCTAAGGGGGTCTATAGAAGACTAAGGAGAGCCCTATTAGAGTTCCATTAATAGAGCTTTGCTCTCTAAAAGATTTTCCCTGTATTTTCTCATTTCATTAATGGAGCTTTGCTCCTCCCAAATCATATAGAAGAACTCTTAAGAATTCTTCATGGATCTTGGAAGTTAAAGATGACATTTTATTTCTCAGTGCATTATATCATTTTACTTAATTAGTCTTTCTGATAATTTTGTTGATCCTCTTTCATAGGAACAATGAACGCCCACATGTATACTCTTACGAGATCATCTCTCGTGAGGGCATCCGCCGACTTGGCCGCTTTCAAAATCGGGAATTCACAAACGAGGAGTGTGCTGAAATAATGAGTCGTTTCGACGCATACAACGGTCCACTGCATCCCCGACGTTCCTTTCTTCTTAAACTTATCGTGGGAGCTATCTGGGAAGCGCTTCCCCTATTCTGTTCCGGCGTGCCGCTTAGGGCGTTGGATGCCGCTGAGGACAAGGTGCACTCTGTGTACCTATTGAACTTTATCTCGAAGATACGGCGAGACAGTCTTATCGACCTCTTGCACAAGGTCTTTCAATAGTCTGCCATACTCGCTGCTTATCGGAGGGTGGAAGACATCGGAAGGGACCCTGACGCTTGTGCTCGCGAAAGGAAGCACACTAGGATGGTCCGCGAGGCTTGGAAAGTCATAGATAGGGTCGCTTTTGAATTCCTCAATCCATGCCCTGGATCTGAGGTTATTCCATTGTAACTTTCATTTATTGTTTTTATGACTGTAAGAACTTCGGGCAATATTAATGGAAATTTTTTTTTTATATCCCAGCTTGTCTTTATTATATATCTTTTGTCCTGAGTCTTTTTGCCCATGCATGAATGATTGTGTCTTGAACGCTTGATCAAATGTAAATCGGATGCTCTTTCTGTTGCTTTTCCTCTTTCTCAGCATGTCGTAACAATTAGCAGGTAATAGAGTAAGCTTCTTGATTTCTTCACGAAATAGCGAGGGCTTAGGCCGCAGGTTCAGATCTGCTGCCTAAGACTTTTCAACTCTGTGAGCCGTGAGGGTCTCATAGAGACTTTTCTCCCTACGGATCGAGAGGATCTCGTAGGTGGGTTTTCTCCTTAGGAATCGTGAGGATTCCTAAGTGTGGTTTTCTCTTATAAGTCGTAAGGATCCTACAAGAGAATTTTTCCCTCTTACGAGTCGAGAGGACTTGTAAGCGGTTGTTTCCCTCCTTGTCGAAGTTCGATGTTGGAGAGTGAGACCCGTGGATGGTATGCAAGAGACCGTTTTGGGTCAACTTGCAGGGTCCCAGTGCTTAGGAAACAGACTTCTTTTATGCCCACTGCCTAAGGCTTTATCTCATGAGTCGAGCCGCCTCGACAATTTTTCACAAGTCGAGACGAATCGAACGTTTCTCGCAAGAACATCTTAACGTCGCATTTAACCTCTGCTCTTTACGACAGAAGCCCGTTAAGGTCGGTGGTACTTAGGGTTTTGGCCATCGTACCGTCACATAAGCTGATATAGTCCTCGATAGGCAATCGTGCTGTTCGAGTAGCCCCGCGAGTGCCGTGTCTCTGATCCCTTCGGGGGCTGGACAAGACGTCTTCAAGCAATCCTCTTTGGCAGTTTGACCGTCGGAAGAGCAAGCGCTAGGAATTTGCCATGCCGCTTTTTACTTGAGGTTAGGCTCATTTTGGAGAGCCCCGATGAGTCATAACCACTCCGCGCTGGTATGGGATGATCTCCGATAGTCTTTCAGGCTTTATATGACTTGCCGTTAAGACCCTGAAGCTAGGAATTTGGCCTTTGCTTCGTTTGCTGGCATTGCGTCCTCTGTATCGAGACGAATGTCATGGTGGGAACTAGGGATTTTGCCGTGGCTCCATTTTTTTGATGACGTTGCATCTGCTGTGTCGAGACGAACGTTGGGGTGACATCTCGTCTGCTGTATCGAGACGATCGTCGAGGTGGTGACCACTCTGTGCTGGTGCGAGATGATCTCCGGTTGTCTTTCTGGTTTTATGTGAGTTACCGTAAAGACGTTGAAGCTAGGAATGTGGCCTTCGCTTCATTTGCCTTGTCATGTCTGAATCCCTGCCTGAGAAAGAACGCTGGGGTCGACATCTCGTCTGCTGTATCGAGACGGACGTCGAGGTGGTGACCACTCTGTGCTGGTGCGAGATGATCTCCGGTTGTCTTTCTGGTTTTATATGAGTTACCGTAAAAACGTTGAAGCTAGGAATGTGGCCTTCGCTTCGTTTGCTTTGTCACGTCCGAATCCCTGCTGGAGGAAGAACGCTGGGGTCGACATCTCGTCTGCTGTATCGAGACGATCGTCGAGGTGGTGACCACTCTGTGCTGGTGCGAGATGATCTCCGGTTGTCTTTCTGGTTTTATGTGAGTTACCGTAAAGACGTTGAAGCTAGGAATGTGGCCTTCGCTTCGTTTGCCTTGTCATGTCTGAATCCCTGCTGGAGGAAGAACGCTGGGGTCGACATCTCGTCTGCTGTATCGAGACGGACGTCGAGGTGGTGACCACTCTGTGCTGGTGCGAGATGATCTCCGGTTGTCTTTCTGGTTTTATATGAGTTACCGTAAAGACGTTGAAGCTAGGAATGTGGCCTTCGCTTCGTTTGCTTTGTCACGTCCGAATGCTGTATCATGTCTGGTGTATTGAGACGAATGCTGAGGTGGAGCTGGGATTTTGCCATCACTCCGCTTTGTTTCGACCGTGAGGTCTTTTGTTGACGTTGCATCTGCCTCCAGCTGGACTGTGGAGGAACGCTGTTGTTGACATTGCGTCTACTGTATCGAGACGAATGCTGAGGTGAAGCTGGGATTTTGCCATCGCTCCGCTTGATGGTGTAACATCTGTGTCCTGTTGGAATGAGGAGGCACACCGTTGTTGGTCTCTAGGCTGTAGACGTTGACGTCGAGACCCTGAAGCTCGGGATCTTCGTTTGCTTCATTTGTTGACATCGTGTCTGTAATATTGCGACAAATGTCGAGAGAAGGTCTCTAGGTTATCTATGAACCGTCGAGATTTGACTTCGCTTTCTGGTGGAGCCTGTTGGGAAGGTATTGTTCCCTTTTATCTGTGCCCCTGGATTGTATACAGGGATCGATGTGATTTCACCTGTAGGGCAAAAGTTTCATTCTTTTATTATTATTTTTTTTTTATTCTTTCCGCGATGCTCTATCATTTCAGCTTTTATATCGCGAAGGTCGCGATTGCCCAATCATTTCGGCTATTTTTCGTGGTGCCCAATCATTTCGGCTGTTTACTTTATTTTTACTCGCTGCTTTTTATTGCGAGTTGCTCAATCATTTCGCTGTTTATTTTATTTTTACTCGCTGTTTTTTATTGCGAGTTGCCCAATCATTTCGGCTATTTCGTATGCATACATTTTTACTTGCTGATTCTGTTTGCAAGTTGCCCCATCATTTCGGCTATTTTGTATACATTTTTTATTGTATTTTGGCTCGCTGATTTTTTTTTTTTCCGCGAGTAGGGGATTTGGGATCTGATACCAATCTTGGCATCAGCATCGCTGCGACTGGGATATTGCCAGGAGCGAATCATCATTTGCCGTGAAAGGACTTGGAATTTGATACCGGTTTAGGCATCAACATCGCTACAACTGGAATATTGCCAGGAGCGAATCATCATTTGCCTCCGTCGATATCGAACAAAGGTGGCTTAGTAAACAGGATTAAGGGTCCCGTCGGCTAAGGCTTTTGACTTCATGGGCCGTAAGGGTCTCACAAAGGTATTTCTCCCTACAAGTCGTGAGGATCTTGTAGGTGTGTTTTCTCCTTGGGAATCGTGAGGATTCCTAAGTGTATGTTCTCTTATAAGTCGTAAGGATCTTACAAGAGTGTTATCCCCTTATGAGTCGAGAGGACTCACCAGGGTTGTTCACCGTTTGGACATATCCCCAGTCACGGATGGGACTTGGTTAGGGAAATGTTTATTCGCGCCCGTGGATTGTATACAAGGGCCAATATCGGACCACTTGTAGGGCAATGTCGAAAGTTGTGGGGGTTGCTTAAGCACAGATTTAGGCCTCTGTAACTTAAGACTTTCAAATCTTATGAGCCGTAAGGGTCCCACAAGAGAGTTCTCCTTACGAGTCGTGAGGATCTCGCAAGCGTATTTTCTCCTTAGGAATCGTGGGGATCCCTAAGTGTGTTGTTCCTTTGTGAGTCGTAAGGATCTCACGCAGGTGGTTTCTCCTTACAGGGTCGAGAGGACCCTATAAGTGTTTCTTAACGAGGTTGCGCCCTTTCAGGTTTTCACAAACACTCGCCGGTAGCCCTGCTGTTTTTACTCACGGAGCCCTTTCGGGTTTTCATCCGTGGCCATTTTGCTTGTGGACATACCGTTTGTTTTTTTTGTTCTCTTTTTTTTTGCTTTTTTTTCTCTTTTTTTTTTCTTTTCTTTTCTTTTTCTTCTCTTTTTTTTTTTTAAACGAGGTCGCGCCCTTTCGGGTTTTCACGAACACTCGCCGGTAGCCCTGCTGTTTTTACTCACGAAGCCCCTTCGGGTTTTCATCCGTGCCCATTTTGCTTGTGGACGTACCTTTTTTTTTTTTTTTTTTTAACATGTCAGCCTGAAAATGCTACGGGTTGGGAGTAGTTTAACGACGTTTCGGTCATTTGCAAGTTTTAGGACATTGCGGTCCGCCGTTAGTTTAAGGACATTTCGGTCCGTTGTTAGTTTAAGGACGTTTTGGTCCGTTATCCAGTTTTAGGACGTAGTGGTCCGTTAGGCTTTCTCTATGAATGAGCATGATGCCCCCGGCGTGTCCATATTTTTCGGAGCATGCGGTTGTGGCGGGTTCACTTTCCACTTTTCGGGTAACGCGAACTTGCTCTGTTGGTATTGGTCTTCGACCCAGTTCTTGAAGACGTAGCAATCCTCGATCAGATGACCTACCGTTTGGTGGTAAGGGCAATAATTAGGATTATTAATATCGCCTGGCCGCAACGGACGTTTTGGACTCGGCAGATTGATGAGTCTGTCACACACTGCCAGCTCGAACAGTCCCCTTGTTTTATCTTGTGGAAACGAGTAAGGGCGTTTCAACTTTTCCTGGAGGGATTGCCGCTTGTTGTTTTGGCAAGCAACTGGTCTAGGGTCACCTGATTGTTGGTGAGCGCTGGCGACGATGGCCTTTTTTCCTTTTCTTTTATCCTTTTTGTTCGCTCCGTTGTTTGCAGGACCGGGATTCTTCCCGAGTAGCATGCGATTGTATGGCTGAACGTTCTCGCAGCTTCTCAATTCCTTTATTTTTGAAATAGATTCCCCGAGGGAAGAGTTGGGGGTAGCTTCTTCGTCAGAGTCGCTTCCAAAGGTGATAATTTGTGATCCCTTGAAGTCGGCTATATGACAGTCGGCGGTGGCTCTTTTGCGCTCATCTATCGCATTTTTCCGATGTCCACAAGCTTCACACTTTGTCCTGTCGAAGTGTCGCTTTTGAGCGACATACCCTTGCCACCAACAGTTAAAGGATTCGCAGTCTTCGGTAGGATGTATGATCTTCTGATGATATAAACAGAAGTTAGGGTGCATCTCTACCTCAGAGAAAGAATTTTCTTCAAAGGGCGGTAGCTTCATTCCCACTGATAGAGCTTTGGCGAACCGTTTCCTCGTCTTGAATTTGTTTTTATCCGCAGTGGATGGCTTTTGATTTGACGGGAATGCCTTGGCTTTTTCCAGTGTGGCCATTTCACGCTCTTGATTGGCTTTTGCTTTCAAACGAATTTCATTTAGGAAGACATCGATCAACTCGTCTAATGGCTGTAGAATCTCTGGCTCAGGGTTCGCCATTGATTTCTCAGCGCAAGGAGCCTCCTCATCATCCGTCAGTGAATGAGAAATCACATGACAAGTCGCCACGTAGTCTTCGGATTCATCCGATAAGTTTTCTCTGTCGTTTTCATCCTCGACGAAAGAACAAGTTGCCCCCGGCGTGTCCATTTTCTTTGGAGAGTGTGGCTGTGGTGGGTTTACCTTCCAGTTTTCCGACAGCGCGAATTTGCCTTGTAGGTACTGATCTTCGATCCATCCCTTAAAGACGAAACAATTCTCAATCGGGTGACTCACCGTTTGGTGGTAAGGGCAATAATTGGGATTATTAAGATCGCCTGGCTGCAACGGACGCTTTGGACTCGGCAGATTAATGAGTTTGTTGCGCACGGCCAGCTCGAACAGTCTTCTCGTTTTATTCTGAGGAAACGAGTAATTACGTCCTAGCCTCTCTTCGAGGGATGGGCGTGGACGCACGTTGTTTTGGCGAGCGACCGGCTTTGAGTTGCTCGACTGTTGCTGAGCGTTGGCGACGATGCTCGTTTTTCCTTTCTCATTTCGGGGATCGGGTCTTGGAGGAGACGGTCTATGGCCCATCTGGTCCATTTGGGCTAATTTGTCGATCAAGGCCTGGAAGGTGGTCGGCCTGAAGAACATCATGAATTGCGAGATGGTCGCTTGCGGATCGAGAGTGCCCACAAACATGCCTACCGCAGGTGCCTCTTCTATGCGTTGTTCGCATTTCGACCATAGGTTTCGCCATCGTGTTGCGTATTGGACCCACGTTTCGCCGGGCCTTATCCTGGCATTTATTAGTGCTGTCATCGGGGTGCGTTCACTAGCACTCGCGAATCTCTGTGTAAACAGCAGCTCCATCTCTGCAAATGTTTTGATAGAGTCGTTAGGCAGCTCCGAATACCATTCAAAGGCTGTTTCTGCTAAGCTGCCGACGAATTGACGTAGCAACAATTTGTCATCGCCTCCAGTATTGCCGCATAAGGCCCTGAATTGAGCGACATGCTGATGCGGATTCCCTGTCCCTTTATATACGTGGAATTTAGGGATCGTATATCCTGGCGGGTAACTGATTTGGTCATACCAGCTCGGATACGGTCGTCCAGTTCTAACAATTTGCCCAGCCGCTTCATTCGCCTGATGAACCCGGATCTGCTGAGCTATATATTCGTCTAGGTCAACTTTGGAGATTGCCTCCTCCTTAGCTGTTGATAGAGCCGGCGGAGGATTTGACGTTTCTCCCCTGTCGTCTTCAAGGACGATCGGAGGATCTTCAGCAGGAGGGTCCGGCTGTAACATCATCTCTACCATATCTTGGAAGAGGAGTGCCATCTGTTTTATGTTAGCCGCTTGCTCTGCAGCTTCTTTGTCCCTCTTTTCGAGGACTCTGCGTAAAAAGTCAGCGTCGGTTTCTTGTTCTTGACGCTCATCTGATGATGCCCCTGGACTTTCTTTTGGCTCGGTAAGTGCAGCCATTGTAGTCATCATTTCCTGAAGCTTTTGTTGTTGCTCCTGGGTTTTCGTCACGGATCGGGTGAGCGGTCGGTGGCCCGTAGAAGTGCGGCTTTCCTCCTTTCCAGAAGCCATATAAACAGTGTGCACCACCATGCCCCCAGACTTGGGGCGTTTGTGTTCGGTGTCTTTGCGATTTGCCGAAGACATAGGGGCTTTTTGCGGCCTCCTTTTTTGAGTGGTTGGAGTTAAGGGAGCCGTTATGGCGGGCACCCAAGTAGCCGTCATTCTTTGTGGCTTGACAGAGTAGTCCTTCTCCTGCCGAACTTTCATCTTTTTCTGTCGGCGGGGATAGTCTTGATCAATCACCGACTCCTGGACCTGTCGCCAGACCTTGTAAATTTTAGAGGACAGCCGTTGAGGAGGCTGCTCCAGCTTCTTCTCTTGAGTATTCTCCACAGGTGAAGGAGTTCTCTTCAGCACTGCAGTAGGAGAGTTTCTGCACACCTTGTTTAGCAATTCAAAACTGTTCCCGGTTGGAACAGCAGCATCGATCCCCACCGTTGGAGCTGGCGGAATTATCCCAGAGGGGGAGTTGCCCCCAGCCTTCCTCACTCGGCGCCAGTGGCGACGTCGAGCGTGTCTTGCGGATGGAGTTATTTCAGCTATAAGGGTGACTTCGTCGTGTCTCCTGTTTTGAGGAGAGACTGTTATTGGTGCTAGCCTATCGAAGGCTGACACCCGTTGAGAAGTAATGTCTAATCTGTCAAAGACAGACCTCTGGGCAGGGGAAGCAGCTTTGAGGACCTCGCCTGGAGCAGCAACTGGAATGGCCAGCCTTATAAAAACTGACTTTTTGGAAGGAGGAGCCTTTCCAATGATTTCTTCCGCTTGAGCCGGGATAGCTATCCGCTTTGGGATGGCAGCTTCGGGTATCACGGGCTTGTAGACGTTCTGGCCCAGTCTGTTGGAAACTGAGGTATTGAAGTTGGGTGACCCGTTGAGAGGGGTCGCGGCAGTGGCGAGTCGATCAAAAACCGGCTTCTTTGGAGCTTCTTGCGATGTTATTGGGGCATTGAAGCTTATCAATGGGAGCATAGTCCCGAAGAATAATCCAGCGGTGGCCTGAGTTACTTTTTCCACTGGCATCTTGAAAAGGGAGGCCGCTTGGGGCCCATAAGTCACTCCTCCAGCAATGACGGAGCGAGAGTTGCAGCTGCAGGCGGTGCAGTTCGAAGCAATCGATCTTCTGTTTTCTGCATGGAGAAAGACACCAAATCTAAGTACTTTGAATCCACAAGCAACCACAGCAAACCGCGATTTGTTCGCGAACACGACACACGAAGTGTGGAGTGGAAAGAGGAAGAGGTCCCACCGGGCGTGCCAGAATCTATTCCCCTCCGAAAGGCGGCGCACAGGACCGCGATGTCCTGACGCTGAGGTTCGGGACAGATGCTATTTGGTTTTATCCGTCCACCTCTCCGAAGATGCCAAGTTGATTTATGGCATCGTGTATCGGAGGTTTAGACGGATGCGGCCGATGTAACAGACTTTGTCAGATTCCCCCTCGCTTGAGGGGTTTTTGATTGTGGGGACGCTCTTCCCTGCAGGCGCAAGCCCCTGCAGTTAATTACGCTACCGCATCGCGGTAACAACTTTCTGCTTCTCCAGAATTTCACTTCGTGTCGTGGGTGTTTGTTTTGTTTGTGGTTGCCCGTGGATTGTATACGAAGACTGAGTAATACCGTCGCCCGTAGGACGTGGATTAGTCCAAATCCGTATTTACTTAGATTTGGATTTGGTGTTTTTAGTTTAAGGATACATTAGTCGCGTTGCGACTAAGATCAACTTAAACATTCGTCAAGGATACGTTAGTCCTGTTTTGGACTAAGATCAACCTGACGTGGTGATTCATTTAATTTATGGCCATCGGGACTCATCACCTCTCTAACATCGTTGAAGAATTACAACGATAGGTGTCAGAGGAGCTCAGAGATGTACCCTTGAACCAAAGCTGATTGAGGGTTTTATAGTCCATTTAAGTGTTTAAGGATACGTTAGCCGTGTTTGGGGCTAAGATCAACTTAAACGGGATCGTTTAGATCCGGCAAAAGAGCAATTGGCTCTATTGTTCCAGTTTAGGGACGTAGTGGTCCATTATTAGTTTAGGGACGTCTCGGTCCGATACCAGTTTAAGGACGTAGTGGTCCATTATTAGTTTGGGGACGTTTCGGTCCGATGCCAGTTTAGGGACGTAGTGTTCCATTATTAGTTTGGGGACGTTTCGGTCCGATGCCAGTTTAGGGACGTAGTGGTCCATTATTAGTTTAAGGACATTTCGGTCCATCGCCAGTTTAGGGACGTGGTGGTCCATCATTAGTTTAAGGACGTCTCGGTCCGATATTAGTTTAAGGACGTTTCGGTCCAATATTAGTTTAAGGACGTTTCGGTCCACGAGTTTAAGGACCCCGCAGTCCATATCGATGTGTGGTCGTTGGGACCCGTCACCTCTTTGACGTCGTTGAGGAATTACAACGACGGATGTCAAAGGAGTTCGGAGATGTACCCTCGAACAGGATGTAAATTGATTTAGAAGAGCAATTTTGCTCAGTCAATTTAATTTAAGGACTTATGGCCAAAATTGGGCTAAGTCCAGTTGAAATGTTCAACATTTTATTTGCTTTTGCATTGCATTTCTTTTTTTTATTTTTATTTGGGCCTTGCCCAGAAAGGATGCAGAGCATCAATTTGTTTTGGGCTCTGCCCTTTTAGGAATGATGCAAGGCATCAATTTTATTTGGGCTCTGCCCTTATATAAAAGATGCAAAGCATCAATTTATTTGGGCTCTGCCCATTTATTGCCTTGCAATTTATTTTGGCATGTCAGGTCATTTTGATTTGGGCCTGGCCCTTTAATTAATGCATTGCATTTGTGCAAAATACTGTTAATTTGAGAATCTTTTAGATTCAAGAACCGATGGTTCAAAAAAAGAAGTGCAAAGCACTATTTGATTTAGATCTAAGAAAAAACAAGTTTTTTTATTGTTTTTCTTATCTCAGAGAACCAAAAGTTCATGAAAGTGCAAAGCACTATTAATTTAATAACCTTTTAGGTTCAAGAACCGATGGTTCATAAAACAAGTGCAAGGCACTATTGAATTTAGATTTAAAAAAAATAACAGGTTTTTCTTGTTTTTCTTCTCTCAGAGAACCAAAGGTTCATGAAAGTGCAAAGCACTATTAATTTAATAACCTTTTAGGTTCAAGAACCGATGGTTCATAAAACAAGTGCAAGGCACTATTTTTTTATTTATTTATTTATCGTTGAAGATCTATGATCTTGTTCATAAGAGAATTTTCTCTTCTTTAAAAGGTTTTTACCTTTTTTTTTATTCTTCAAGAGTTCTCTTCTCTTTTTTTTCTTTAGCAAGATCTTCCTTCCTTTGAAATGAGGTCTAGGGTCTTTTTTATAGTGCCCATGAATTAGTTATAATTTGTTACATAAATCATTTTCTGAGTGATTTGGGTAATTTTCCCCACCGTTGGATTTTTGATCCAAAGGCCCCTGCTTTACAGAAGAAAATCTTCTTGTTTTAACAAGAACAGAAAAGATTTATTCTGTTTTGCGCAACTCGCCCAGCGCGTGACACGTGTCGCACAGCTGTGCTTGTGCAACCGCGCAGACACGTGTCGCGCAACTGAATTTTTAATTTTTAATTTTTTTTTAAAATTTTTTAAATTTTTTTATTTTTTATTTTTTGCTTGCGCAACTGCGCGCTGACACGTGTCGCGCAACTGCGCAGTTGCGCAGTTGCGCACTGCGCAGCTGCGTGACACGTGTCGCGCAACTGCGCAGTTGCGCACTTTTTCTTTTTTTTTTGAGAAAGAACAGAAGCATTGCTTCTTTTTCCATTTTGGAATTTAAACAGAGCTTTGCTCTGATTGGGATAAACAACCGTCAGCGGCACTAGCTATGCATAACGGCTGCCCATGGACTGACCTCAAGGGAGGCCGATGAGCGAACTCATCCGGAAACCCTACTGAGCCTAACAGTGACTATGTATATACAGTCCGGTCCGTTCGTCTATGAGTATCGCATATCTGCCCAGGGGGCTAGCAACGTCAGACCCCCAATAGTAGTATAAGTCGTGTCGGAGTGTAGCCTAATAACACCCTGAGATACTACTGGAGTACCTACCAGTAAATCTTCTGCCACGGCCATGGGCTTTGTGTAATGGCTCTCTTAGACACAGCACGATCTCGCCCCCAATACCGGGAGAGACGAATCCCCTGCCGATCCGCTCACGTGCCTCCATATGGCTCGGGACTGTACCCAAAAGCTACCTGTTTGCACGACTCCTTTGAGCCGTGGTAGGGTAGAAATCAAAGCACAGTGGGAACTCACACGAGACAAATGACGACCTCAGGTCGATGAACTAACCTGTACACATGTCACCAGGGAACTGCTATCTGACGATAGGTATAGTACTAACTAGCAGATTCCCGGCGAGTCCTGTCCGGTGTACTCATAACCCAATGAGCACCTGTATACATCTTAGGTGATCCAACTGACACCAGTGGCTTGTGAGACCGGCCACCGCCCCTCGTCGGGGTCTCGACTGTATACACTAGTCTACTCCGGAGCATCGATGCCCTGTCTCGAAACTCCCACGACTAGGGACCACAATTAACGATATGCATATAAACCACCCAACTCTCACGTATATGATCGCCATCATACTGTTGGTAGTAAAGCAAGATCCTAAGGGCTCTATCAAAGTGTAACATGTAATCAGTCACCTGAACATGTACACGACTGATAAAGGCAAACCAGATAGCATACTATCGTCTCGAGTAAGACTGTCCTACCGGTATAGGTCCTCCGCAATCATTGCAATCACGTACCTGCGATCCAATAATTGACGATGAGGGCACTATCTCCAACAATCTCCCACTTGCACTCAAGGCTGATTATTGCGATGTCGACTACTCACAGCCCGTGTGAAACCGAACATCCAACTCCTCTACTAATCAGTTTCACAAAGCCCGTTTATAAAACTATTGCGTTCGAGAAATAGCCTTAGTGAGTGGATTCGCCTAGATGTTTCTTTCAATATCTCTCTTAATCTCAAGTTCGCGGAGAAAGCCATCTCCCGAATTGAGTAATACCTGTCTTAGAACATGTCTGGATATCTGATGGGACCTAGTTCATAAATGAACTCCAAATCCAAACTTCTTAGACTGTATCGATCACTGAACCTAATCAGTATCCTGCACCAAGCCTCCCACAGTATCCTCTTGGACCACCTGTCCATAATACTGTCCCTCATCAGAGGGAAAAACTATAACTCTGACAATCACTCTGTCAACCATGTCACCTTTGAAGCCTGGAATGATAATCGTCTCCCGAAGGAGGCCGCCGTCATCAAATCCGTAGAACATGTACTTATGTTCTAAAACTGTTTCCTTATGTTTCTCCAGGATTGGATTAATACAAACTTATTGCATCTAGTGCAAAAACAACATCTGGTGTGGTACTTGACATCTCACGATTGACCCAATTGCCTAAGCAAGTGATCTGTCAATCATGCACAACCCTCTCCCCTTTAGTCTATACGACACCTTTAGAGAGGGTGACTCCATCACCTGCAGGTACACCACCATGCTAGGAGTCAACTATTCTAAAAACCATTATAATATCTGTCAAAGTACCCACATTGGGAAACTACCCAAATCTAGATCTAAAACCATAGATCCAGAAACCAGAATGTCAAATATTATATCCATATCCTGTCTGGAGAAACAACTGTGTGACGACCACAGTACAACCAATCGTAGTATAGGAATTTTACTTCCTACTCTGTGTATGTCATCCAGATACCACGACATCACACCCTACTACCTCCTTAACAGATCCATCCCCTATTCTGATTGAAGTCAAACCCATGACTGTCATATCAAAAATAGATGATCTATCTCCGCTATAACTGCTCTAGTCTATAAATAGACATAAGCTACTTGCCCACTTTGGTTCCGTTGCTCCCACTGACTACGACAACCCTCCCACCGGGTCTCATAGCCTGGAACAACAGTAGTGTCAAGTCTTGGTAGATAAGAACCTCCCTGTCACCGTCCTTGAGCCTACCGAAGTACCTCTCGGGTGTCTGAGGTTACCCACCATATCTGCGGAGTGGCTATTGGAATGTCAAACCTGATTGAATATATAGGTCCTATTAAATTTTCCGTAATCGTTTGCGGTTCTGGAATCACTTCCAGTTCTACCATACTCCCACTACTGTTTTCTGAAAAAATCCATTTTACTAAAACTGTGGCGAGTCAAGAACAATATCACTATTGATCTTCCAAATGGTAGAATATCAACCCTCGTCATAGCCAGGGTCAACCCACAAACAGCCATCACAGAAACGTGCCCTGAGTTATCCAGAGTCTGGTTTTAAGCATAAGCTGGACAACTCCCCGTACCTTAACATCTTTTAAGGTACGAACCATTCTATATCCAATATAGAAACTTTGGCACTTATTTAATTGGAACCTGATTCAAATCATGCAGCTGTCTCCAGTGCATATCAACTTAATGGAAAGAGGCTAATCAGCATTACTCAACTTAGGCATCCATCCAATTATGAGCAACCTGAAAGAGAAACAAGTTTCTCAAAACATCACTATCATCTGAATACCAATCATAAGAATCTACATCTTCGATCTCTTTGAAGAATCCCGATACTTGTGATACCTGGTTCTCTACTTTATTCTTATACCCACAACTTCTCAAAACTTAGACCTTGTATTTCTACGAAATACTTGTCTAAATACTAGAGAAGTTATAAGTAAACAGAACATAGTACGAGGACCTACCCCTTTGTCCTGATGGACACTTGGACAACATACAATACTCTGTATGAGTCCGCTGAGTTGAACAACTCAAAACCTGTGCATCGTAGGTTAAAAACTGTACCCTGGCGATTTCCTCAAATATCACAAATTACAACGAATTCCGATATAATGAGGATAATCACCTAATTCCCAATAACTTACTCCCACTCATCATCTGTAAAACCATACAGATATGAGAATGAAACCTGATAAATACATACCCTTGGAGTAAGTATCTAATCGGGAAAACAGTTTTCTTTTAACAGTGCACTGAAACATGAAAATGTTTCGTAGGGGTATCCTGGTATTCATAGCAATGCCTCTTCCATAATCCAATTCATGACTTCAACCGTATATTTTATTGCCGTCTCTCCAAATCCCTTTATTTGTCTTTAGTCGTTACCTTCTGTACACCATCGTTAGGCTAAATGGTTTTCTTCCTTCCCTACCGTTCGGCACCAGCCTATGGTTTGGAAGAAGACTATCCAGTAAGCATAATAGGTGTACCCTCCTAAACCAAGGAGTACTCGCATCTTGAGAGAAGGTGATGATAAAAGACAACTGAATAATACCTTATTCTTTTAAAGGTGAAATAGGAGTGGCGATGATGTACGCGGTTTGGTCGTGAATGATATCAGTCGCAATTTACTTTGCCCTCTTTCTAATCCCTTTATTTTGTCTTTACATATTACCTTCTGCACACCCTACTTAGGCTAATTGGTTTTCTTCATTCCCTACCTTTCGGCACCTGCCTATGGTTTGGAATAAGACTATCCAATAAGCGTAATAGGTGTACTCTCCTAAACCAAGGAGCTCTCGCAACCTGAGAGAAGGTGATAATAAAAGACAACTGAATAAACCAATTCTATTTCTCCTGAACCTGGATCCATCCTCGAAGAAGTCCCTTCGAGTTCGTATATAACCATACGATAGATCTATCCAATGGAAGTGGATGTCCGTAGTAATACGGGTGTTCTGAGAAATGCAAAGGGTAGAAGAAGGAGTGGCAATGACTTATGCAACAAAGACAATCCAAAAGCCAGTATTTTAAGAAGGTTCGGTTAACCTGGTCACTAAGTCATAGTCTAGGGTCGGTCAAAGGCCACTGCCAAAGAGAGAGAGAAAAGAAACACTCTGCGTGCACTCTAACCTAGATCAGAATGATTATCACTTTATCTAATCCGGAAACCTCCCACTGTCCTGTCAAATTCTCCTCCAAATCTAAAGAAGAATCAATCAGGATCACCCGAAGAGTAAACCAACTCATCAGTAGGAATCGGGATCCAACTCTCATCGCATGATAACGTGATGGAATGCATCCACGTTACTCATACTCCAGAAAGTATGCGCATACTTGGCAAGTTTCAGTTTCTTTAGAAACTCCCGATATGATTTTTGCCCCATGCTCTTATAACCTTGGCGTTGGTCAAAATGTCATAAGTCACATGCCAAGTTCTACCCGTCACTATCTTGTCAATTTGAACCCACCCGCACATGCCCTTAACGTTGGCCAAAATGGCAGAACGACTGTCCCAAACCAACTCATCTATCTATGCAACAATTGAATACCCAGCAGCTACCAAACACTATGTCTTGGCGTTGGTCAAAATACATAGCTTGAATACTACTGAATACCCAAAAGAAGTGACGGAGGGCTACGGCTGGTTTTTGGCGAAAAACCTTTAACGTAGTAAACTTGATATCGCTGAAGGAACCTGATAGCTTTTTAAAATATAGTGGCGAAAACCTTTTGCTAAAGAGGTCATTCCCGGTGAAGGGATCTCGGCTCTTTCCTCGTGGAATGAGGTGCAGGATATTCCACTGAATACCGCGATGCAAAGCAACTTGTAATTGACTATAGTGAAGTTATTATCCTGACGCAAACTTCTGCCCAAGGGGTCAGTCCCGGTGAAGGGATATCGGCCCTTGCCCCGTTGAATGAGGTGCAGGATATTCCACTGAATACCGCTATGCAAAACAAAAGGAAACGTCTTTGCAATAACACTTTTTAAATTTGTTCCAACAACTGCAAACAGGTTTGTTTTACTTTGCATTGATCAGAATCAACGCAGTCCCATCAATCGATCACACCAGAAAAGAACGAAAATAAAATGTACGTATATGCCATCCGCATTCGTCACTGGGTCCCGTCATCACCCGTTAGGTTACTTAACTAACGACAGAGCGGGGACTGGACTAGCGCGGGTGTAAAACATATACAACATCTAATAGTATATAAACCAATATACAATAATCGCTCCAGGCGTGATAATATGCAACATTACAGAAAAGTAATAAGCATCACAGAACAATACAGATAATCTGGGATCCCCGAGTTTCACAGAGCCGCTGCTGAAACCCGACGTTCCCCTGTCGTGTGGATAGCCTGTGCAATGAAACCTAGACCCCTACGGGTGCGGCAAGTTACCCGCCAAAACCTGAAGCGAGGCAGCCCCCTACAGCAAAGTGAATGGACCACCCTGCACTTCACGGAATCCGGTAATCTTGGGCACCCCTTCTTGGGTCAACCTGTACCCCCTATGAGTGCGGCGAATAGTCTGCCAATTCTAGAGTGAGGCCCCTCTGCCTCTCAAAGCCATGAGATGCGGACCCGTTGCCCCCCAGAACCCGGCTATCCGTGCACTCCGTCGCGGGGCAAAACCTAGTACAGTAATGAAAAATAGTACAACAGGTACATCGACCGCAACCTGGTCGTGCCCCAAAAGAATATTATACAACAGGCAGTGACGGCAGTCCACATGTTGGACGCTCGCCCCGCAATATCAAATGTACAAATAAACTCAAGTTGCACTACCATTGCACACTGCTATCCACCACGACAAATCCGCAACATCACAGCACAACACGGAACATCAACGCGAATGTCACGTTCGCAAACCCGTCTAAAAGAACTATAGCAATCAGACGCGGTTTACCGATCAAATGACATTCCCGGTCGGAGATATAATGTAAGCACTGTAAACTAACATGTTTACATTTCGATCGACTAAATATCACAAAGTGGGCCCCACGAACAACTGGTGAACAGTAACAAAATCTGGGCCCAAAAGATATATACCAAAAATCCCAAATTCCAACAGAAAAGACACCGACCAAATTTGGTGCACTGATCCCATAGAATGGCCGCGGATGCGCGGCCAAACCATGGGTTTGGCCGCGATTCCGCGGCGGTTTGGTGGAATCACGTGACCAAATTTGGTCGGTGTGCTTCTGAAACCCTGCACAACTTTCTGTGATATGTGGAATAATTTTAGGACATCATTTAAAATCGACAGAAACTGTGAACTTGGATTTTGCGGTTTTTGATTTTCGGTTCGATCGATGTTTTAAACGCGTTAGCACAAGTTAGTAAAGCAAAATGGTGAGGCTCTGATACCACTGTAAGTCTACGGTAGCGCCCCGGCCGTCTACAGACGCCAAATGCGGAACAAAAACTTTTTAACTGGCGCTATCGTATACTTTAACCCGGATCTGCCATTATTGCTAAACTAACAAACTGTAAAGAGTGTAGAAAGTTTATACCGAACGATCCGAGTCCTTCGTTCTTCAACCATCATCCCACGCTCCGTTGCGGCTGCTCCGATCTCGTCGATCTCCGATCTGCTCGTCCAGGTGGCACCACGTCAACGATTCTTTAAACGGGCTCCCGCCTCTGACTTGAGGCAATTCGGTCGTCAAGTTTGCTAAAAGAGACGACCAAGATTGATGTAGAGAATGAGTGGAATACTTTGTCTCGCTTCGTCCAAAACCATGGACGAACGGTTAATGAAGTTGCCGTGGGAATCGGGTGATGGAATGAAATGAGCTGTGAAATTCCATACACCCCAAAATCTATCATATCGTTTTCTACAAAGTGAAAACTCAAGTAAGTAAGGAGGAGGAGAGGGGGCCGGCCATATATATGCAAAGAGGGAGGTGAGTGTAGGAGAGGGGGAGGTAACCATAAGAAAATATCATGTGTGAACACAAACAAATATCTCAAGTGTGAACACAAAGTGTGAACACACCAAAAGCAACCAATGAAAACACAACACCATTCTAACCTAGTCACCACCTTCTAGAACCTTCTAGAAGCATGACTCACCCTCATCCAAGAAAAGATAAATCCGTCTTTAACCGAATGTTAAAAGACGGCTGATAGAAAACTGGAAACTGGCAACTTCCAAAAGTCATCCTGAAACGAATTTCAGGACAACCCCGTAACTGTATAAATATACCCGCATTTGTATTACGACCGAATACAAATGCAACCGAGGCAAAGAAATTATATCTACTCAATACAATACTCGGATCCGGCTTAAACCAAAGCCGACCAGTATCATCTGTCCGAAAACTGACCGGTGCGTAAACGCACGTGCATTTTCTGAACCCTGCCATAAAACCATACGGCCTCTACAACGTTTCGCCCGAACTTGGGAAACTGTCTGTGGGGGACTCTAATGACTCGTCAGTACCCTAGCAGTGGGTTTAACCACAAACCGTCAGCGGCACTAGCTATGCATAACGGCTGCCCATGGACTGACCTCAAGGGAGGCCGATGAGCGAACTCATCCGGAAACCCTATTGAGCCTAACAGTGACTATGTATATACAGTCCGGTCCGTTCGTCTATGAGTATCGCATATCTGCCTAGGGGGCTAGCAACGTCAGACCCCCAATAGTAGTATAAGTCGTGTCGGAGTGTAGCCTAATAACACCCTGAGATACTACTGGAGTACCTACCAGTAAATCTCCTGCCACGGCCGTGGGCTTTGTGTAATGGCTCTCCTAGACACAGCACGATCTCGCCCCAAATACCGGGAGAGACGAATCCCCTGCCGATCCGCTCACGTGCCTCCAGATGGCTCGGGACTGTACCCAAAAGCTATCTGTTTGCACGACTCCTTTGAGCCGTGGTAGGGTAGAAATCAAAGCACAGTGGGAACTCACACGAGACAAATGACGACCTCAGGTCGATGAACTAACATGTACACATGTCACCAGGGAACTGCTATCTGACGATAGGTATAGTACTAACTAGCAGATTCCCGGCGAGTCCTGTCCGGTGTACTCATAACCCAATGAGCACCTGTATACATCTTAGGTGATCCAACTGACACCAGTGGCTTGTGAGACCGGCCACCGCCCCTCGTCGGGGTCTCGACTGTATACACTAGTCTACTCCGGAGTATCGATGCCCTGTCTCGAAACTCCCACGACTAGGGACCACAATTAACGATATGCATATAAACCACCCAACTCTCACGTATATGATCGCCATCATACTGTTGGTAGTAAAGCAAGATCCTAAGGGCTCTATCAAAGTGTAACATGTAATCAGTCACCTGAATATGTACACGACTGATAAAGGCCAACCAGATAGCATACTATCATCTCGAGTAAGGCTGTCCTACCGGTATAGGTCCTCCGCAATCATTGCAATCACGTACCTGCGATCCAATAATTGACTATGTGGACACTATCTCCAACAGAATCTAGGGTTGTTACAGTTTAATAAATTTTATATTTCTCAATTAAATTTCTAACGTAACCTACGGAACATTAATAGCAGCTGTGTAGAGGGAGATATGGTCGTTGTAAGATCAATACGTATAACTATCATAACAGAAAAATAGCAGGACATGTCGACATCATAAAATACTTTAAAAATATCAAACAGGAATTAAAATCAATGAAACCAGTGCCGAATTTTAGCTAACTCAATTATCTACGCATAAATATAAGTCTCGACATCTCAATATATTTATACAGGGTTATATCAGGGATTAAAAGCGGATGCCATTAAAGAATACTACTCTGGACAGCAGTCCAGAGCCGTATTTCTCCCCAGTTTAGAACATTGTAACTAAACCATTTTCAGTAAAATTTAAAATATGTTTACAAGTTATCCAATTATCTTTGCTACGAGCCCAAGAACGTCACAATACGGTTTGCATTTAATTTATTATGAATTTCACTAGGCAACATAACAGTAAAGTCCAGGTTTGTCGTTGCCTCTTGGGGACGGCATTTCATATGCGAAACTACGGTATTTTGAACCCAACCTTCTACACATTACTTGTTAATAGAAAACAAGTCTATTGATAAAAGATTTGAGCATTTTAAATTAGGGTTCAGGGCATAACATCGAACACTTAGCATGTAATTATATAATTATCGAAATGTGAGTTTTAACTAATCCATATGAACGAGATTTGATCCGTGTAAGTTTTATATGTTTAACACGGGATATTAGACCCGTTATGTGTTCAATTCATCACGTGTTATGTGTTCAATTCATCACGTTACGTGCAATCACGGTCCACACTCGAAAACCGGTTCGGTTACAATATGTTTTAAATATAATTATCGATTTGATTATACAAATTATAACATATAACATAGCATAATAGCAAGAGAGCGGGACCATTTGCCTTTGCTCGTTGAATTGGAAGCAACACAGACGTAGGGTTTGCCTCAACACACGAGACGGCAACGAACGACGTGGAGCCTGACACGGGTGCGATACGAATGTGGCTCGAAAGCGGTCCTGAGATGAGAAGAACGCGGCGACGAGATGACGGCGAGGACGGCTTGGTCGGCGGTGAAGGCAACGGGGGAAACGCTTGGTTTGGGCTTGAAGGAAGATGGTGGCGATGGCGGAGCTTGGGCGATGGCGGAGAAGCGGGGATCGACTGCTATGCAGAAGGGCTTGGAAGAGCTCGTTGGTGGTGGATCCAAAGAAGAGGTCGCCGGAGAGGAGGCAGCGAGGTGCGGCGGCGGTTGGTGATGTAGTGGAGGGGGTGTTTGGAGGGGTGAGTAGGAGGAGAGGGTACGTTTGGGAAGCTTGTCGGTGGTGTGAGGTGGCGCCGGCTGTGGGTGTTGGCGGTTGTAGCAAGGTAGGGGAAAGGAGGGAGGGGGGAGAGAGAGAGAGAAATAGTGAGAAGTATATCAAGGGAGGGAGAGAGATCAGTTGAGAGAGAAAGAGGCCGAGGTTAAGGAAGACGAGCGAGGGGTTTCGGAGTGGCAATTCGAGGGCTCGGTCATGGGTGAGTTGTGAGCCGTGGGGGTTGAGCGAGGAAGGAGGAGGAGGGCTCGGTGTCAAAAAGAAGAAAGAAAAAAAGAACAAGAAGAGAAGCATGTGAGGGGAAGAGAGGTCGGTTTCGGCTAATAGGCCTAAAAATTTATAAGAAAAGAAAAAGGAGGAGGGAGGGATGCGGCTTGGTTGGTTGGATAGAAAAATAAAAAGAAAGAGAATAAAGATGAAAGAGAAACTTAGGGAAAATTAAGGGAATTATTTGGAAGAATTTGTGAGAAATATTTGGAAGTAAAATTAAATAGGGAAAATAAATTTATTCAAATACGGAATACAATGAAATGAACCGGGTATTACATACGAGGGTAGTTGTTAAACATCCCGTATGAGCTGATGACCACCGCATTTCTAGAAGCGATAAGCAAGACATGAGGGTAGCGGTTAAACATCTCCAAGAAGTAGTCGTGACCGCGAAGGTCACATACCAATAAGTGACGGCGGTAATGATAGGCAATAAAGATGGAGGGGACTCTAAAGATAAATCGATCCACTGTTATCAGACGGATACATGAATATCCGAACAATTTAAACTCCTATTTTTAAAGCTACTATTTTCCTCTTGACAAATCTCAATTGTGCGTATACTACACCTTGGAAAGAGGATATCCGCCAATCTATTCATCAACAAGATGAGCCCATGGCAAAAGTGCAATCACGAAAAAGCCGAAGCCCATACCCAGTTAGCCCGACCCATAAGTCTGCCTTCTTCTCCAAGCTTTGTCCCCAAACACAAAACCCCCAATTCTAATCTTCTCTCTCGACAGCAAGAACAAGAAGCAAAAAAACCCTAATTTTTTTTTCATTCTCGAACTCTCGAAGCTCAGCAATGGCTCGCTACGACCGCGCGATCACCGTGTTCTCCCCCGACGGCCACCTCTTCCAGGTCGAGTACGCCCTCGAAGCCGTACGCAAGGGCAACGCTGCCGTCGGCGTCCGCGGCCTCGACAACGTCGTCCTCGGCGTCGAGAAGAAATCCACTGCCAAGCTCCAAGACTCGAGGTATATAACCTTACTTCGAATCGAATCACTTTCGAATCTAGGGCTACGGTTAGGGTTTTCAGCGATCTGTTCCTAATTTCTCACGATCTCAATCATCAGATCGGTGCGCAAGATCGTCAACCTCGACGACCACATCGCGCTCGCATGCGCGGGGCTCAAGGCCGACGCCCGAGTGCTCATCAACAAGGCGAGGATCGAGTGCCAGAGCCACAAGCTCACCGTCGAAGACCCGGTCACTGTCGAGTACATCACTAGGTACATTGCTGGGCTTCAGCAAAAATACACGCAGAGCGGGGGTGTGAGGCCTTTTGGGCTCTCGACGTTGATTGTGGGGTTTGATCCGCACACTGGAGTGCCGGCGCTGTACCAGACAGATCCCTCCGGGACCTTCTCGGCTTGGAAGGCGAATGCCACTGGACGGAACTCGAATTCAATGAGAGAGTTCCTGGAGAAGAATTATAAGGATGTCTCGGGGCAGGAGACGGTGAAGCTTGCGATCAGGGCTCTGCTTGAGGTGAGATTTTTGTGGTTTAGTGATCTTGTTTTGGCAAAGTAGGTTTTTTTAATGGTAAAGTTTGAATTCTGCTAGGCCTTGTCTGGGTATGGAGTTAGGATAACTGGAATTTATTTTGAAGTGGAGGTAGATTGAATGCAAACTATGGTTTGCAAGACCCAAACTCTATTTTAAAATACACTCCAGTAATGCTATTAGAGATGTGTTTGGGGAAAATGGAGCTTAGATAACTTTGATCAGATTCGAGTTTAGATAACTGTAGTAGTTGAGATAAGTATAGTTATCTCAACTCCAAAATGAATGCCAAACATGATATAGTTAACATTTTGGAGTTAAGTTTTGCTAACTTTATGAAACTCTAGTTTAGAAAATTTCATTCCCAAACAGGGCCTTAGCATATCACCATATTGGTAGCTTTGAAGTGGTTATTAACTGGGTTAATTGCTGATTAATACCTGAAAGATTCACCAATCTTGCGCTTTAAAGCCATATCGAATTTTAGCCGTGTTAAAATCCCTTAAAGTATTGAATTGCATTTAACACCCTTACACTTGACAAAAAATATGAAAGTCTGGAAATACCCTTCAATAACTTTTTGAGGACAGAAGCAAATTAAAGCTGAACAAGTAATTTTAGTATTTTCTATCGAACCCATCAGAATCCCTCTATAGCTTTGTGAATTGCCCATTGCATCTGGTTTCTAAGAAATGACCTTCCCCAAGAGGGTATAGGCATCATGAAACCAAAACGACAGAAAAATTATATCTATGTGCACTAAAAAAGGAAGGTATGTTGAAAATTAGCTTTACGTTTTGGATGCATACATTGCATTTAAGGATTTAGTTTGTCAAAGAGGGGAGTAACAAATTAGCCTAGAATTAGCGAGGAGAGATTATAGATGACTAAATATGAATTTATACTCATTTTGATTTAAGAGTGAGGCAATAATTAGGGTCAGGGTTAGGTTTTCCATATAAAAGATGAAGAAGACAATATGCTATGAAGCACGGATTCTTGAAAACCTTACATGTATCGACTCGGATTTACAAATTGGAGTGGATTCGCTTGGTTTCACGAACTTGAGTCATGGATCCCAATTTTTATTTGAATAAATCAAAAAATGATTCGGGTATATCAAAATATGTATGGACTCATGAATCGGATTCACAAGTCTGGTTTGATCATTTAAATTGGTTCTTCGATGTGATTTGGGTTGGGTTGGGTTTTGAAGTGTTAAACGTTAACCCACAATATCTATAGACTCAGCAAAAAACCATCAACAAAAGATCTGGCCTTTTTTCAGTAAACAATTGATGCCACTGCCTTCTTTCCTCACTACGCCTCGTCGAAGCTGCCACCTCCACCCCCTCCTTGCAAAGCCTTAGCCATAGTCTTCTCTCTTGAAGACGCCTCTCTTCACTGCCTTTCTTTTGACAAAATTAGGGCTGCTCTTTGCAAAAATACAAAATATGGATTTCCGTCTAGGCTCACTCTCTCTACACACGCGCACACACACACTGTTAGCTTAGAATCAGTGAATACTATTTGTTTGGTTTTAATATATTTATATGTATATAAATTAATATACAACTATATTTAGTTTATTGAAAAAGGTGATATAATAATGTTTCCCATATCTTACGTCTTTGGAAAAATTCTAATCCGTAAATCTGTGTTGTATCATATCCCTATCCGCATGCAGGGACGGAACCGGCATTTTTGCTTGGGGGCTAAAATAGCGGGTTCTTAGCCTAGTATAAAATCTTTTGAGCATACATGAGTTGTGGATGTTTAAACCAAAACATATTATAGCATAAAGAAAAAGAAAAAAATGTAATTATTAATGCTCAACTCATATATTATTTATGTTTTTATTTCAAATATTGAAAATATGAAGTACAATAAATAAAAGGGCTTAGTTTTGTCTGCTCGATATAAAAGTCACCTCTTTATTTGGAGGAAAGTTTACTCTTTCTATGCATTTTATATAATCCATGCATAATCCATGCAGAACTTATTTGGATGAATATCTAATAATTGTTTGGATGGGTTCCAAAAGTAACCGTCCAAACTTAATTTTAGGATTTGAAAATATTAATTTTTCCTTGAATATACCGGTATATCTTACTAAAATAAATTAAGAATAACAGTCTCCATAAATTTAGGAGCTGATTGACTGTTAAGATTTCCATCAACTATTTGGGTTCATTTTAAAGGGAACGTGTGGATTAAAATCCCTAGAAAAGTGGCGAGCAACAAATACAAAACCAAAAATTTCGGAATGGGGGGGATCGCCCCCCGTACTATATACATGGTTCCGTCCCTTTCCGCATGGGAATATGTGCTACAAAAGATATGTGATGGTCATTTTCTTCCAGATTAGGGGTATTATTGTTGTAAACAACCCACATACCCTCTCATGAGAGTATTCCATGATATTATGACAGTAGAATTACCTTTTGTATCAAAATGCTAGTTTTGAGAAGTTCAATGGAGTTTAATGCACCAAAAAATTCAATAGAGCATTAAAGTACAACATGAGTAAAATGTTGAGGTATTATCCAGCAATTTATCCTTGTTGACTTTGTTAATTGCGTATGACACCATTTATTTATAATTTTATACCTCTTCTATCATTTATAACCCCTCAAGGTAGCTATTGGTATTCGACACCTCTAGATTAGACAACAATCATGTCAAACTTGATATATTCTACAGCTTATAGTTCAAGGCTATCTGTTGATAGGCCAGCTTGGGGGATGCCATCATTGGATGAGGTATAGAGGAAGATTGTCATGTGCAATTCACCTTTATTAATTTGATGTGTGTTGGCCTTAGGAAAGGAACACACTGGAGTTGAAGAGTAGGCAGTGGAGCGTAGAAAAAACTTCAGGAAGTGTTTTTGCCTCTTGGCTAATGGAAGGTAGTGTATACACCCATCCGGAAATCAAGAGAGACGACGGAAAAAAGCTTTAGTTTAGTCGATGTTTATGGTGTTTTCTAGGAGAGATGCTTTAGAGTTGAGCCTGAATTGTCACTTGATGTTTTTTGTTGTTCAGAGCTTTGAGAGAGGCGAGTTGTAAGGTTGTGATGAAAGAACACCTTCTACAGAGTCATGGTTGAGAGTCTTGAACCATTCTATATTATATATACTAAAGAGGTAAGAGTATTTCAGGGAATACTCGAGCCTTTCTTTAGCAGCACGTGACTTGAGAAATTAAGTCTAGTCCTTTATTTTTTTGACATTGAACCGGCCCTCATTTCTTAGATATAGCATTGTATGAAACTTACTTTGGGCCCCATCTTGAAATGACTACACAAATGGTGGTTTGAAAAATAATATTTTGCCCCAGGTTTTGTTGGGAAATTTATTTCGGACCCCTCCCATAGTGTTCTACTGTAAGAAAATATTAGAAAATTATTAAACGATAACTTAATATTTTGGTTTCCCTTTATTATTAAATAATAATTTAATATTTTACTAAATTGAACTTCAAAACCTTTGAATTTCCTCTTTTTTTTGAACGAAATATTTTTGTTGTGGTGCGGAGCATACCAACTTTTTGGGAATTTCTTCACTTTCAGAGTGATGAAATTTTATTAGATTATGTTTATTTAGCATTTTTCAGGTAGAGAATTTTCCAAACAAACAAGCTAAGAAAAATTGAAATCTTTCAAAAAAAATTTAGGCATTGTGCGAGAGATGGTATATATATGGAAATGTTTAGATTTTCATCATTTGAAAATGAGAGCTTCTGAAATTTATCTTTATTTTATTAATTTTCTATCATCAGCAAAAGATCTGGATTGAATATGCTTCTTCTTTTATGAAATATCATAGCTCAGACGTTCTTGGCTAAAATATATAGTAAGTAATGAATTTTTACATGTAATGGATCAATATATTGGTCTAATTTACTATTTGGAATGTTCATAACAATTGCCTGTTGAATTTGCCCGAAGAAGATTTTCTTACAATACGATAATTTTTGAAAGATCTATTTTTTATTCCAAATACAGTTTATGAAGTTGATTAGTACTTTTGCTTTTGACCATTTGTCACTATTAGTAAATGCTTATGCATGTTAATGAATTACTTAATATTTTTTATTTAACATGTTTGTGTTAATATGACAAAGTAAATTCAGCTCTTAATAATCACAATATCAATACTTAAAGCCGAGGTGAAAAAGAGAGAATGTTGTTACCTCTGAAGAGTTGGAAAAGAAAAGAAAAGAAAAGAAAAGAAAATTAGTTGCTGAGGGAGTTGCTTATGTAATTATTTGGATAACCCGCGCTCTAAAGCGCGGGGACACTTGCTAGTGATTGAAATATAGCTAAGAGGTGTTTTTGAAAAGATCAAGAGTGTAGTGGGAAGCATTGTGGATTTCAAAGCTGTGTCCAAGCACATGATTTAACGCTAGTAGATAAGAATAGCAAAGAAGATAAAAAAGGGAGGAAGGAGATATAAAGATGTTAAAAGCACCTTAATGTTCAACTAAATTCCCTGTAGACCAGCATAGGGAAAATATGACTAGAAATGAATTGTAAAAAAGAATTATTTATTAGCCTATTGCTTTTTTTGGGTGTCAGAAGGAGTTACTATGCAAAAGAGCCGATGCAAGGGGCATAAGATGAATGACAACTGTATATAAGAGTGCTCTCTCTCTCTATATATGTATGTGTGTGTATTGTAAACTGGTCCGCGTTTTTAAAAAAAAAGGGAACTCTCGATCCACGATATATTTGAACGATCCGAACCGTTCAAGCTGATCACCCCACCCTCAAATGTGTGTATGAAAAATTAAAGGATTTAAGAATCTCTACCCCATGCATCGAATGAGTGCAAAATGAACGCCTTTCAGTATAGCAACATAAACTCCATCTAATACATTGGTTAGAGGTGTTTAAATCCTTTGATTTTTCATACACATACATTTGAGGGTATGGCGATCAACTTGAACGGTTCGGTTCGTTTAAATATGCCGTGATTCGAGAGTTCAAAAAACGTGGACCGTTTGCAAACCTTTCCTCCATTAACCTATATATATATATATATATATATATATATAAGGTTAATGGAGGAAAGGTGCCATAGGAGGGAATTTTCTTCTATGGCGTCGGAAAAATGCATGCTCCATGATTTTTTTGACGATCGGCATACATCACTTCCATCTTTATTATCTAAGATGTGGATACACCAAATTTCATGTGATTATACAATTTTTTCACCGTTGATTTAGTTAGTGCAAAATTAATGGTTTACCGACAATAGAACTTTTTACATTGCTAATTCAACGGTGAGAAAATGGTGGAATCACATGAAATTTGGTGTATGTACATCTTAAATGATAACGATGATGATGATGGGTGCCGATCGTCAAAAAAAATGGAGGTTGCATTTTTTCGACGCCATAGGAGAAAATTCCCTCCTTTGGCCTCTTTCCTTCATTATTCTCTCTTTCTATATATATAGTACGGATCCGTTAAGGCCGGTTTGTGTTTTAAATTCACGAACCTGATTAACAGCCGTTGGATTTGTCCTTTGTTTTCAATGACTCGGATTAAAACAACTAAAATAATCTAGTAAATATTATCTTCCCTAATTTTTGGGATCCATATTTATATGATTTGAATCAAAAGGGCAAAAAAATTCAAATTCAATGAACCTAAATATGAAAAATCAGAATATCCAAGAGATCCTCATGATTTGAATATTGAAATAATCTGAACGTCTAATAAATCCACGTGATTCCAAACAATATTTACCCAAAATAAATAATTATAGATAAGTATGGATCCCAAAAATTAATAAAGAAAATATTTACTAGATTATTTAAATGGATTTTTTAGTTGTTTTAATTATCCGTTGAAAGCAAAGGCCAGATCCAAAGGCTGTTATTGAGATTTTGTGAATTTAAAAACACAAACCCGTCCTAATGGATCCGTACTCTCTCTTTATATATATATATATAGGAGCGGTCTCATTAGATATTTCATAGATGAAATGGTAACACGGGCGAACACAAACGATATTAAACAAATAATTGAACATGTGATGCAGGGGAGAGTTCTAGTTAAAAGCACCTTACAGTTCAACTAAATTCCCTGTAGACCAGTATATGGAGAATATGACTAGAAATGAATTGTAAAAACCGGTGCAAAGGGCTCGAGATGAATGGCAACCGCATATAAGAGTCCCCCCCCCTCTCTCTCTCTCTCTCTCTATATATATATATATATATATATATATATATATAAGAGCACTCCATTGCAAACTGATCCGCGTTTTTTAAAAACGGGAACTTTCGATCCACAACATATTTGAACGATCCGAACCATTCAAGTCTATAGAACATGAGCAGTCTCATTAGATATTTCATAGATGAGATGGTAACACGTAGGAAGAAATCAGGCAAATATTGATTGGGAGCATTTACACAAATGATATCAAACAAATAATTGAACATGTGATGCAGGGGAGAGTTCTAGTTCTATAGAATCAAGTGTATTTTGGTGGACTTGATATCTCAAGAGTTGTATTCCGACTTTGCTTGCTGTCCTCTAGTTCACGCAAGCTCAGTGCTAATCCTGTAACCATCATAGACCACACTTTGATAAATTCACAGCTTTCCATAAATCCTACAATAAAAGTAGTATATCTTCTTCTGATAAGTTCAGCCCATTCCTGTCATACAGTATTAGCTCATTGCCATATCTCTGCTGTTTTACTGGCTCCTTCGAGTTAGTATAGCTTTTATGCTCTGACTGGATATGGCTACATTATAGAAGGCCACCACGAACCCTCGTCTCTTTTACAATAAGTACTGCATTCTAGCTTTACTATTGAAAATTGTTATGAACTTTCTCAATCTCTTAGTAAATTATGGTGTTTCGTTCTTTCCCATGTCAATTAAACCAATGCCCTTCAAAAATAGCATTCCGTCTCGCCAAGTTTGCAAGCTCATACATACGATGGTTTACTATAACTTATTGAGAAAGCTCGCAGCAGTTCATAATAAATAAAATTTATATACAGCAGGTTTATAGGTTTTTCCTGCAAAAGAAGAGTAGGCTCATGGTTTTTTTTTTTTTAATGATTTAGCCAATTTTCAGCTTATTCATTCACATTTGTAATTCTGAGGAAAAAACAAATACCGTAAGTCATTTGAAATTTAGGTAATCAGCTGTTTCAAATTTTTTTTTTTTTGATAGACTATAGGGTTCTGATTGAATTATTTACTTATTTATTGGTGGTTATAGGTCGTTGAGAGTGGGGGAAAGAACATTGAGATTGCGGTGATGACAAAAGACAAAGGCCTTCAACAACTGGAAGAAGCTGAGATTGATGCGATTGTTGCTGAAATCGAGGCAGAGAAAGCAGCTTCTGAGGCTGCCAAGAAAGCTCCTAAAGAAAACTGATCTCTCAACAATTCACGGTGCAAAAACTAGCAACGTTTATATTTTTCGTTCCTAAAATTTTTATTATTTCAGCTTGATTACCGTTGTGTTTGTATTGCATTTTGAATTTATTTGATCGACTTGTGCAACCTCTTATGTGCAAATGGGTATTGCTCCATCTGGTTCATATATTGATATTCTGCTTATAGTTATAAAAACTGTCCCTCAAAGCAAAAGAGAGACAGAACAATAAAGATATCGCATTTGCGAGATTTAATTTAGTTTTGTAAATCTCAAGGTTTTTGGTTAGGTGGAATTGGAAACAAAGCTCTAGCTTCAGGTGTTCCAACCTTCTGTCCTTGAATACTTGTGTCCAGGATATCTGGGTTTTAGTAATAATTTTCTAATTATCGTTACTTATAATTTGATTTAAGAAAGCAGCTTTGTTAGAATGAAGGAACAAGTATTGCACCCATTGATTGGCAATTTTTTCCATCCCTAATTTTTGGCCGGGCTTGAACAATGTCGAATGAATTGAATTGTGTACCCAAAATAGTTCCTATCCCCCCCCCTCCCCCCTCTTCTGTGAGGGCAGGGCTAGTTTTTTTTTTAAGGGTTTGGGATAGGATTGTGAGTCTTGCTATAGCCTACATCAAGAGTGAACAGTAAATGACCGGAAACCTTAAAATGGACCCGGTATTTCTTTGTGGCAACCGTTGCTCGATGGCTACCTATTCGCTGCCCTCTTCTAGTCACTACTCAAACTATTGCCCATTCTTTGGCAGACAGTTTTCGAAGATTCTCGGGTCACTAGAGATCATCCAATTGGCCTGTGAAGTTTGCTATACATAAAGAAATAAGCCAGATAAACCTGTTGTCTTGCCTTTACTTTTGTTAGGGGTGTAATTTTTCTTTCCCCTATCTTTTATTTACATACTCCATTTAATTCCAATTTAATTCCTTTATCTTTTTATTTACATGCATTTTCGATTCCGTGCGCATTATATTTTCCTTGCACTTCATATATATGTTTTTTAACTTAGTTTATTTGTTTATTTCTCTTTATGCTATTTATGCTATTTGTCTGACGACTATATTTGATTATATTTACGTTTTCTTCACGGCTTTCGTTTTATTATTTTGCATGTAACGTATAGAGCTTAGACTCTTAGAGTGTGCATCCGAGGACCGAGCCATGGAGGGCGTGCAGGCGATCATATACTTAACCGTTGATTGATAGACGAAATTGGGTTGCGAACATGTAGCAATTATCTTTGTAACTAGGGTGTATAAATTCTCCTATATGCTTGTATAGTCGTTGCGATCTGTTCTTTTAAATCCTGCAAATGTACAACTCCATAATCACTTTATGTTTCTCCCTCACTCTACCTCATGAAGACACAATCAGGTTTATCATGTTCTAGGAGCCAATAAATGAAAAATAATGAATGAGTATAGAGTGAATATGTATTATTATTTGATGTTTAAAATAATTTAGTGTGAGAAAATTAGAGGGGATATATATATATATATATATATATATATATATATATATATATATATCAATTTTTAATTTGTTGAATTTAATGTACATATTGAAATTACTACATTATATTAGATGGTGACTGGGTTATTATTTTTAATTTTTAAAAATGTTTTTCCAATTATGGGAAAAATCGATACAATTAATCAAGAAAGAAATTTGTTGGGGTGTGGGGTGTGGGGGAGCCATATATATATGTTTGTTCTATTTGTTTTTAGAGTAGGATGAGTTGCCATGCTTTTTGCCTATAAGAAAAAATAAAAAATGCCTCTAGCTATATGTTATTGTTTCTATTTACGGTTGAAATTATTTGTATTCCTAATTTTGTATAAAATAAACCAAGAAAATACTAGGATATATTTGTTTGTAGCTTGAATGTTTTATGATCCAGGTTTTCATTAAACCAATGCAAGCTTTGTTGGTCGTCCCCCTAAGCTTTGAATCCTGGCTCCTTTCCTGTGTGCAGCATACTCGGTCAGATTAGGCTCCATATGTCACAGTTACCCTATTCTTATTTATGTTTTGATTAAATCTTGAAAAATAATCAAATTTAAAAAATGAACTTCTCCTGATGGTTATGATGAGTTTTATGTTCCGTCAAGGACGGCCTAAACAATTCAGCAGCTCACCATCTGAATAATCTTATGATCAGCAGTCTCAAGGACGCTCAACCGCAACACAGATTCAGCAAGACTAAGATAGGCCTTGCATCCCCTCACGGCGACGTGGTGGGAACGAGCGGCCATCTATGCTGTAGGATACATTCCTAACCAAATCCTAGACTACTTATTATTAGGAGCTCTTCCATCGCAGACCCATTGCTTGCTGCTGCCCTGTCTTCTGAATCCTTTATATACAGTGTGCTTCGTGTTCTTGAACTTTGTTCGGCCCGCTTGCCACTTTAGTGGCGAAGACCGACTGCCGAGTAATTGGAAGAGGAGGCGGAATCTATTTCGAAATTGAGAAGAGTTGCGATTTGGACGTAGAGTTAAAATGCAGAAGAAGTTTCGTGCGGATCATATTTTTGTTTTTCTTTTTTCAAGCTTTATATGATTACAACATCCTTGCATTCGAGTGTAAAGTAATCATATTCATCTATATATGGTCAATCTAGAAAAATTAGAAAACTAATCCAGTTAGTTAATCAAGAAAATTGAGGCCAAACATGTGTGGAATTCCTAGCAATAAAGCACCCAAGAAACTAGTTGAATCAACTTAATGACAAAAATCCAAAAAACAATGAGGAAAAGGAGGATTCCCATCTTCGTGGAAGACGGTAGGGAATTAGGTCATTTTGACTCATTCCTTCGAATGAGTTTCCGAATTCACAATGAGGAAAAGGACGGCCAACTAATATTTAGCTGTCTTTTGTGACCCATGATATCGTCTACTAAAGGTTATACAAATAATTTTAAACTTATATTTCTCTTATCTAGATGCATTGCATCTGAAATACATAATAAATTCTTTATATGTTCTAGTACTAGAAACCACTTATCCGAGTGATCATTGACTAATCATAGAAACCGAAATTGGAAAGGGAAAAAGTCGAAACTTTGCCTCTAATCCACTTGGTATGTACACATATATGCGAACAAAAAATTGAGAAATGAAAAGAGTGTTGGATTCTTAAGAGTAGCTCCACAAGGAAACATCAGCTATGCAGTGGTCTACATCCTCTTCCCAATAACAAGAAGCACTAGAGTTGGTGGAAATACCAAAGGGCAGTTGTGTGATTAATGTATCCCAGTAATAATCCTTGCTCAACTCCATTATTGAATCCAACATGCTGCTCTCTTCTGGTGCCGGGGTCGAGATTTCTGGCGAGGATGACGACGAGGACGATTCTTCCTCCGACAATGGAGATGGCGCTGACGACGGCGACGTCAGACCCTGCGGTTGATCTAACGACGATGGGCTGAACGTTTCCGCAGCCGGCCTGAACATTTCTGCAGCGGCCGCGGCCGCTTTCTGAATATCCTTGTGATCATCCGACTCGGGGATATTTAAACGCCAAGCAGAGTCTGTGAAATTAAGGCAGGCCTTGCGTCCCCTCAGCGCCATGGCGGCCACGTCGTGCGCCCGTGCGGCCATCTCAGCGGTAGGAAACGTCCCCAACCAGATTCTAGACTTCTTCTTTTTATTCGGATCCCGCAATTCGCAGACCCACTGCCCGGTGTTGCCTCGTCTTCGGATGCCTTTGAAGACGGGGTGTCGGGTCTCCTTGAACTTTGTCCGGCCGGCACGTCTCTTCGGGGGCGAAGATGCTACCGTGGCGTATCTGTAAGCCGCTGCTTCGTCGGAATGGGAGAATTGAGGAGGCATGATGCTTGATGATGATGATGAATCCATTTGAATTGAGATATGAAGTGAAGTGAAGTGAAGCATTGGGGTTTATTTATATAGGTTGTGGATGCTACAGCCTACAAGTGCGCTTTGGACGCGGAAGTGCCAGCAGAGTGTGAGTGTGTGTTACACGTAATCAACACACAGCTGTGAATGAGTGGGTCCCTAGGATCCTTATCCAATTCAATGGGAGAACAGCGGACCAATTGACTGAGTGCACGTTGGGACTGTGATGATTAAAACTGTCACAAAAATACCAATCCTTTCTATCTTGATATTCCCACCTTCTTCTTCTTCTTCTTCTTCTTGTATCCGGCGTCGCCTGCATGGAGTCCACGGCACCGGTAGAAAAAATATTACTCATATATACTAAATAATTGCTCGTAGAGAGAGGACGTGATGGAGTGTGGAATGATTATCTGGAGCATGTGTTCTCTCAAAACTCCTTACGGTATATCCGTACCAATATGTTGCACGTGCGATGCACGTAAGACTATAAAAATATCGGATGGTTGTTATTTGTGGGTTGTTATTGTGGGACGAGGATATGGGATGGGCTTTTTTCAGTACGGATTTTTAATTTTTAATTCGCCAATATTGATTTAATTTCATGTTTTTCTCTGCTCCATTCTCATAACTATATATTTTTGTTAGGTCTTATAAATATAGATTATAATTTTCATGGCATGGTTATGATTTTCGAATTCTTAGCACTCATGTTGATCCTATTTTAATTATTTTCCTTCAAGCTAGCATGAAACGAGCTGAGCATCTTTTATCAATTTAGAGTATAATTAGAAACCTAACTGAATTAAGTAACTAGCCTCAAAGTGTTGGGATATAACAAAGCCATCCACACAATAATTCATTTGATTGAGGCCAACGCATATGTGAAATCTGTTGAAGGCAGCACCCCGGAAACTTACCGAAGCAACTTGACCCACAACAAGGCAATTCAATTGTCATCTCGATTGGATGCATATACTTGATGCTCTTCATATCTACTGGATGTGACCTACATCACTGAATCAGTTTCGGGGTCATGTCGATTCATGAGTAAAGATTTAATAAAATTGAAAAGGAGAAAAGTTGGGGGAAAAAATCCCTGATCCATAATCATATTATATGCACAAGTTGAACTAATAATCATCAAATTAATCTCTCTATCAGATGGAATAACTCCAGAGTAACATCTTCAGCTATGCAACAATCCATTTCATCTCAACACATATAACTATCATGAGTAAAAGGGAATGGTTCTGTCAACAGTGTATGTGGATCCCAGTAGAAGTCTTTACACAACTCCACAACTGCATCCAAAATGCTGCCCGCTTGCACAGCCGGGGACAGGATTTCCGGTGACGATGGTGATGATGATGGTGATTCTTCATCTTCTGACGACGACGTCGACAATGGTAGTGATGTCGACGACAATTCATCTGATGATGATGGTGTTGGTGGTGGTGCCACCGATGATGAACTCTGGTCGTACGATGGCCGGAACATTTCGGCAGTGGCCGTGTAAATCCCCGTTCCCATCAATAAAATCTTTCTATATGTTTCCTGGTCCCCCCGAATGTTTTCTATTTTTCCCTCGTAATTTTGTAGGTAAATCGGTCGCTAAGGTCTTAATACTTGGTTTTCCTAAACAATTAAAATTAAAGCTAAAACAAATAATAAACTAAATAAACATATACCCAAAACCCCAGCCCAAAACCAAAAAAAAAAGGAAACCAAATAATTTAATTCCCTCACCGGCCCAAGCCCGCGCCCAACCCCTTACCCGCACGCCAACCCAAGCCGACCCGCTTTCATCCTTCTTCCTCACTCCCTCATTTCTTTTCCCGCCACTGCGCAACCTACGTCGCCCGCTTCTCGCGCCCACGACGAACGCTTCCCACGCCCACTCGCCTCCGCGTCCCTCGCGCCCGCCTCCACGCGACCGGTTCATCCCCAACAGCTCCAAGACCCAACGGTTCTCGCCGCGACTCCCGCTCCTTGCGCTCGCGTGAGAACCGGCCATCTCCAACAGCCACACCCCCTCTTCTCTCCAACGTCTCCTCCCCACTCCTCGTTCTCTTCACTCATCTCTCCCGCTCTGCTTCTCTCTCTCTCTCTCTCTCTCTTTCTCTCTCAAACTCTCTTTCCCTCTCACCGGCAACCCACCACAGTCGATCGCTCCCCGACGCCACCGCCCGTCTCGATAACCAACCCATAACATGTGAAGTTTCCCAACTTCCTTCTTCCTCAAGAACCAACTCCCACACCCACGTCACCGACCTAGAACCCACCACTGGCGCATCACTGCCATCACCCCCGTCAAGTCCCTACGTCACCAGTGCCACCGTGCTCTCCTCCTCCGCCAACTACACCACCACAGCAACATCTCTCCATCTCTCTCACTCCCCCTCAGTGCACCGACCCCCGCATCTCGCCGACGAACCCAAATCCCTCATCCCTATACCTCGCCAGAGCCTGAGCTCACCGCCTGCAGCCCCCGAGCTCTCCCGTGACCTGCTCACTTTTCCCCTACCCACCGATCCCAGGCCAGCACTGCCGAGCTCGCTTCCTCGACGCCATACGCACTGCCGAGCTCACTGCCGTCGTGTTCGTGCCATGATCGTGTCCGTGTCGCGCCAGCCCTTGTCGTCATCACGATCGTCTCAGGCAAGTGAAGCCCCTTTCACTTGTTAAATTCATGCTATGTAAATGGTGTAGTTAGAAATTGTAGTTTAATGGTTTAATTGGATGTGATACGATGCTTGGTTGAACGAATAGATAACATTCCCGTACGCGTACCGAGTGCGTGATGCGTTTATTCCATTAAAATCCCTAAGTTTCATTTTTAAAAATTCCGATTGAGGTTAATGAATGACATTTAAGATATCGGCATCAAATTGATAAGGCACCGAACGTAAAATAAAATTCCGATTGGTTACGGCAAAATCTGAAAATCGACGTACATCCCACGTTGTAAAATTTGTAGTTATTTGAATATGATTCCAATCATGATGCTCCAGGGCTCGTATCGAACCTAACGAGATGGCCTATAACCATGTGTATTTAGGTTTGGAATAATGAAATCCCACGACCCTGAAAAATGATGAAGGACGAAGTTCTGGACTGCAGTCCGGGGAAACTATCTCTGGTGGAAACCGAATTCTGAGTACCTGTACACACCTGTTTAAAAATTAAAATGCGCGGAACCCCACATGGTAGCATAGATAACTTAATTAGCTAACACCTGAAATTGGTCCCGTGCGTTTTTACGGCCGTTTGGCATTTAATTTATATTTTAGAATGTCACTGCGTTCTGCAGTTTCTGCAGAAGGGTTCGGTACATTGCCACTTTAATCTGGACATAACTTCTGATGTAGAGGTGCGATTGATAATCCATTTGGTGTGTTGGAAACTTAACTGGCATAACTAAATTTTATTCAAATAGGGCAAAAGCTGAATCTGCACACAATTACTGATAAACTGTGCGCGAAGTTGGGCTTCCAGTTCTGGAACTGGAATCTCAGAAGTCGATCACTGCCTTCAAACGATGATAATTCTCTAACCTGAACTCCGATTGACCTAAAATAAATTTTTTTGCTTAGATAATACAGTGTGCTTCATACGCTCTTTATATTGTTTTGGCCAATTCTAAACGTATGATTTACCGTGAATTTTGCAAGTTATAAGGCATTAGACGTTGTAGTGTAATGAATACCTATTCAGTGCATTTATACATATTTTCTCATGCTTGAGTTATACCTTCCGCATAGTGAATCATTTGCATTGTCGGTATATTAATGATTAGTGATTGAGTTGTGGCAAATACGACAGTGATATTGATAAGTGGAAAAAGTATTTGAAAACGACAGTGAAACGTATTATCCACAACTTATCTAAATTCGTGAATACAGACCATAACCTGGGGAAATAGGGAAATCAAGGTGGATTTGAACTCGTATTTAGCGAGGTACAGTGATTAGAGGATGATCATTCGTTATCAGTGATACTTATATACATATACATAGTTTAGGTCGTGGGCCTAGCGGCACGGCTGACAGGGTTATGTCCCGGGCACAGTGGACCGTAGTCTCGGGCATGCACGGGACCCTTGTTAAACACGAGTATCCTCTCCACCAATTGATTTCATGGACTTAATGACCGTTAAGTAGTGACATACATTGCTTAGATCACCGACATCTTACTCATAGTGCACCATTCATATCCAGTTGATATGATTATATATATGTACTGCAATCCATTGTACTCCCCATGTTTAATACTACTGCACGCCTATTATACATATTTATTGCTATGTGTGTCGCCCTGACGACCTGAATATGCATGCTCAGAGGACGAAGTGGATCCAACCCAGGAGCAGGACTTACCTTTCGAGATTGCGGAGATCTAGACTGCACCACCAGCGCTACTTTCTTTTATTTCAGCACTTGTTATTGGTTAGTTGTTTATTTTGTGAAATAAATGTACCTCGAATTCTTTTAAATTGCAATGTAATAAAGTCGTGAACTATGATTTCTCCTTTACTCAAGTACTGTTTATTAACTACCATGTAGTGCTAGAAGCCGAAGTGTGACTACGGCGGGATTATTCCCTGATCGTAGAAGCATGGCTGGCCTAGTCATCCCTCGTACCCCGTATTTTGGGAAGCGGGACGTGACATGGTTTTGTTGGTATCAGAGACAGGTTTTGGATGAGATTACAGTTCCGTGGAGGGACCTCTAGATTGAGTTGCACCCTTACCGTATGCCTTATTGCATTCTTCCTCACTTCCTAATCATCGTTGAATCATTGTGTAGCCTTGCTTGAATCTGATTTCTGTTGATCTTTCAGGAATATGGACTCCTCAGGCAACTCCTCAGGTGCCGGTCACCACGATCGTACCGAGAAGATCCTTAGCACACTGACGACCCTGGCCCAAGCTCAAGAGAGGAAAACCGATCTTCTGACCGAGGGATTGAAAGTGGTACAGGTGACCGCAATTACCGCACTGGAGAGATCTACGGCTGTTCCCACCGCCCCTGAGGGCGCGCTTGTACCGATCACACAGGCTAGGGTTGGTAACGTTTCAGACTTCAGGAGGCTCCATCCAGCAGTGTTCACAGGATCAGCAAGTCCACTTGAAGCCGAGCAATGGCTCATCAACGTAGAGAACCTCCTGACTGCCGCTCGTATTCCTGACGACGACAGAGTGAACGTAGTGAAGATTCAACTAGAAGACGAGGCCCGCACGTGGTGGTCCATAGAGGAGAGCCGACTAGAGAAGCCTATTGGATAGGACACATTCTCCACGTGATTCCTGGATTATTACTTTCCGGCTACTGCCAAGGCCGAGATGGAGGAAAAGTTTATTATGTTGAAGCAAAATGGACGCTCAGTGGATGTCTACGCCGCCGAGTTCATTCGGCTGAGTCGCTTCGCACTGTACATGGTAGCCACCGAATCCGCCAGGGCAAGACGCTTACAGCAAGGGCTCGATATTGAACTGCAACAACTTATCGCGTCGCTCGACCTACCGACCTTCGCCCAAGTTTTGAATGCTGCCCGAGTACAGGAAAGACTAGCAGAGAAGGCCAAGGGCCAACGATCAATGGACCGAAGACCTCACGTAGTTCCGACAGGCCTACCATCCCACCCCGTGGAGGCATCCCAGTTCACAGGCCAGGTGTCACACAGATGAAGCGTACCTTCTCACCTCAGCCGCCGCAGCGGAGGGCCCTATATTGCGATTATTGTCAGAGGCCGGGACACATGCAGAGAGATTGCCGCAGAGCTAAGGGGCAGTGCCTGATTTGCGGATCCAGCGAGCACAGGATCAACGGGTGTCCACAGAGATCTGAGCTGCAGGGAGGGTTCGAGTAACAACGACCGTCGTATGGCACATCAGCTCAGAGGGGTCCACCTCGAGTGCCCCAGCAGCGGTCCTTCGATCAGAGACAGGCTATTTCAGGTCGGAATCAAGGACGGGCTTTCACCCTATCCGCCGAGCAGGCAGAGGCTTCTGGAGATGTGGTTACAGGTACCATCCTCGTTTATTCTGTACCAGCTAGAGTTCTTTTCGATTCGGGTGCCTCGCATTGTTTCATTTCCACGTGGTTTGTCCACACACACTCTATACCTCACGAGCCGTCAACCAAGGGTTGGGAGATACATACGGGTAATGGTATTATTATGTCCGATCAAGAGTGTAGCTTATGTCCGGTGGTAGTGTGCGGCAGGGAATTCTATGCAAATTTCCTTTTAATCAGGACTGACAGTTATGATGCGATTCTCGGGATGGACTGGATGAGTACATTCCATGCAATAATTGATTGCCGAGCGAGAAGTGTGACCTTCCGCATTCCCAATCACCCAGAGTTTATCTTCGAAGGCGGGAGTGAATCTTTGGAGCCAGCCAAGTATAGAGCCAAGCCAAAAGAGTTGACAGTTATGGAGATCGATGAACGCCCAGCCCTAGAGATTGTTCGGGATTTCCTGGATGTGTTTTCTGAAGATTTACCAGGTCTACCATCTCCACGCGTCTTGTAATTCTCGATTGATTTGACTCCAGGTACAGCACCAGTTTCCAAGGCCCCGTACAGAATGGCACTGGTCGAGTTGGCAGAATTGAAGAAGCAAATTGAAGAACTCCTGGGGAAGGGATTCATCCGGCCGAGCGTTTCACCGTGGGGTGCACCAGTTCTGTTGGTGAAGAAGAAGGATGGATCGCCGCGGATGTGTATAGACTATCGAGAACTGAACAAAGTCACGATAAAAAACAAGTACCCAATTCCGCGCATCGACGACTTATTCGATCAGTTAAGTGGGGCCAAGGTATTTTCTAAATTGGATCTCCGTTCTGGCTATCATCAGATCAGAGTAGCGGCCGAGGACATATGCAAGACGGCTTTCAGGACCCGATATGGACATTATGAGTTCCTCGTGATGCCGTTCGGTGTTACCAATATTCCAGCAATATTCATGGACTTGATGAACAGGGTGTTTGCAAAGTACTTGGACACATTTGTCGTTGTATTTATCGACGACATACTTGTCTACTCGAAGACCCGGGAGGAGCATGTCGAGCATTTGCGCACGGTTCTACAAATTCTTCGGGAAGAGAAGCTGTACGTGAAACTGAGCAAGTGTGAATTCTGGCTAGACAAGGTTCAGTTCTTGGGACACATTGTCTCGGGCAAAGGCATCTCAGTGGACCCGGCAAAGGTAGAATCTGTCAGAGACTGGCCAACGCCGAAGTCAGTGGCCAAGATCAGAAGCTTTCTGGGATTGGCAGGATATTATCGGAGGTTCGTCCAAGACTTTTCAAGAATCGCTGAACCGTTGACGAGGCTGACACGGAAGGATGTACCGTTTGCGTGGACAGAGGAGTGTACTCAGGCATTTGACACACTGAAGCAGAAGTTAACCACGACGCCTATTCTTACAGTGCCAGATGGTTCCGGTGGGTTGGTGATACATAGTGATGCCTCAGGGAAGGGATTAGGCTGTGTTCTGATGCAGCACGGTCGGGTGGTTGCTTTACGCCTCTCGACAGCTGAGAACTCACGAAAGGAACTATCCTACGCATGACTTGGAGTTAGCTGCAGTGGTTTTTGCATTGAAGATCTGGAGGCACTATCTGTTGGGCGAGAAGGTGGAGGTGTACACGGATCATAAAAGTCTGAAGTACGTCTTCACTCAGAAAGAACTAAATATGAGGCAGCGCCGATGGCTAAAGCTGATGGCGGATTACGACTTGGACCTTCAGTATCACCCGGGGAAAGTAAATATTGTACCAGATGCTCTCAGTCGCAAGCCAGCGGTCATGATGTTTACCAGTCAGAGGAGCATCATTGAGGATTTTCAGAGACTCGAGCTTGAAGTCGTCACACCGAGCGCAATCAGTCAATTTTGGCAACTACGGGTGCAGTCTTCCCTTGTGGATCGCATCAAGGATGCACAAGCGGATGATCCTCGATTGCAAAAGTTCAGAGCGCAAGTAGAAGCTGGGCTGAGGACGGACTTAATCATACATGAAGACGGTTCTCTGAGATTCGGTAGCAGGCTCTGCGTATCCAAAGGGGAAGTTCGAGAAGAGGTACTGGCTGAGGCGCATAGTTCAGCTTATTATGTATATCCGGGAGGTACAAAGATGTATCGAGATCTAAAGCATCATTTTTGGTGGAACGGGATGAAGCGAGAAATTGCGCGGTTCGTCTTCAGATGCTTGGTATGCTAACTGGTGAAGGCGGAACATCAGAGGACAGCAGGACTGTTACAACCGCTTCCGATACCTGAATGGAAGTGGGAGCACATTACTATGGATTTCGTGACGGCCTTACCACGGAGCCCTAGGGGCAACAACGCCATTTTGGTTATCGTCGACCGCCTCACGAAAGCTGCACACTTCTTACCATTCCGAGTGGGACAGTCAACAGTGTCACTGGCAGAGAGATACATTCAGGAGATAGTGCGACTTCACGGAGTCCCGGTTAGCATTGTGTCAGATCGAGACACCAGATTCGTTTCGCACTTCTGGAGGAGCTTACAGGAGAGTTTGGGTACCCGCCTCAAGTTCAGTACAGCTTATCACCCACAGACGGACGGACAATCCGACCGTACGATTCAAACGCTCGAGGATATGTTGAGAGCCTGCGTGTTGGATTTTCAGGGTTCCTGGGAAGATCATCTGCATCTAGTTGAGTTTTCTTATAATAACAGTTACCAGGCTAGTATTCATATGGCTCCTTTCGAAGCACTTTACGGGCGAAAGTGTCGATCCCCAGTTTGTTGGGATGATATGGGAGAACGAAGATTACTGGGTCCCGAGCTTATTGTTCAGACAGTCGACAAGGTCCAGATGATCAGACAACGCATTAAGACGGCTCAGGATCGACAGAAGAGTTGGGCGGATACCAGCAGGAGAGCACTGGAATTTGAAGTCGGAGATCACGTATTCCTGAAGATTTCCCCTACCCTCGGAGTCAGGTTTGGAGGTCGCGGGAAACTCAGTCCCCGTTTCATCGGACCTTTTGCGGTGCTAGAGCGAGTAGGAGAGGTGGCCTATCGACTTGTCTTGCCTCCATCGCTAGCTGGTGTGCACAATACCTTCCACATATCACAGTTGCGGCGTTATGTTCGGGATGAAAGCCATGTTCTGGACTATTCGGAGTTAGCTTTGGGCACGGATTTGTCCTACGAGGAGCGGCCTACCACTATTCTCGATCGTCGGGATAAAGTGCTGAAGAACAGGGTCATTCCACTGGTTCGTGTTTCTTGGGGTGGTCGTTCTCCAGGGAAGTCTATCTGGGAACGCGAGGAGGACATCCGTGCATATTTTCCACATCTCTTTGTTTAGTACTGTTGTTACGTTGCCTCTTTTAAATTTCGAGGACGAAATTTTTGTAGGGGGGTATGATGTAAATCCCCGTTCCCATCAATAAAATCTTTCTATATGTTTCCTGGTCTCCCCCGAATGTTTTCTATTTTTCCCTCGTAATTTTGTAGGTAATCGGTCGCTTAGGTCTTAATACTTGGTTTTCCTAAACAATTAAAATTAAAGCCCAAACAAATAATAAACTAAATAAACATATACCCAAAACCCCAGCCCAAAACAAAAAAAAGGAAACCAAATAATTTAATTCCCTCACCGGCCCAAGCCCGCGCCCAACCCTTTACCCGCACGCCAACCCAACCCGACCCGCTTTCATCCTTCTTCCTTACTCCCTCATTTCTTTTCCCGCCACTGCGCAACCTACGTCGTCCGCTTCTCGCGCCCACGACGAACGCTTCCCACGCCCACTCCCCACGCCCGCTCGCCTCCGCGTCCCTCGCGCCCGCCTCCACGCGACCAGCTCATCCCCAACAACTCCAAGACCCAACGGTTCTCGCCACGACTCCCGCTCCTTGCACTCGCGTGAGAACCGGCCATCTCCAACAGCCACACCCCCTCTTCTCTCAAACGTCTCCTCCTCACTCCTCATTCTCTTCACTCATCTCTCCCTCTCTGCTTCTCTCTCTCTCTCTCTCTCTCTCTCAAACTCTCTTTCCCTCTCACCGGCAACCCACCACAGTCGATCGCTCCCCAACGCCACCGCCCGTCTCGATAACCAACCCATAACCCGTGAAGCTTCCCAACTTCCTTCTTCCTCACGAACCAACTCCCACATCCACGTCACCGACCTAGAACCCACCACTAGCGCATCACTGCCATCACCCCCGTCAAGTCCCTACGTCACCAGTGCCACCGTGCTCTCCTCCTCCGCCACTACACTACCACAGCAACATCTCTCCATCTCTCTCACTCCCCCTCAGTGCACCGACCCCCGCATCTCGCCGACGAACCCAAATCCCTCGTCCCTGTACCTCGCCAGAGCCTGAGCTCACCGCCTGCAGCCCCCGAGCTCTCCCGTGACCTGCTCACTTTTCCCCTACCCACCGATCCGAGGCCAGCACTGCCGAGCTCGCTTCCTCGACGCCATACGCACTGCCGAGATCACTGCCGTCGCGTTCGTGCCGTGATCGTGTCCGTGTCGCGCCAGCCCTTGTCGTCATCACGATCGTCTCAGGCAAGTGAAGCCCTTTCACTTGTTAAATTCATGCTATGTAAATGGTGTAGTTAGAAATTGTAGTTTAACGGTTTGATTGGGTGTGATACGATGCTTGGTTGAACGAATAGATAACATCCTCGTACACATACCGAGTGCGTGATGCGTTTATTCCATTAAAATCCCTAAGTTTCATTATTAAAAGTTCCGATTGAGGTTAACGAATGACATTTAAGATATCGGCATCAAATTGATAAGGCACCGAACGTAAAATAAAATTCCGATTGGTTACGGCAAAATCTGAAAATCGACGTACATCCCACGTTGTAAAATTTGTAGTTATTTGAATATGATTCCAATCATGATGCTCCAGGGCTCGTATCGAACCTAACGAGATGGCCTATTACCATGTGTATTTAGTTTTGGAATAATGAAATCCCACGACCCTGAAAAATGATGAAGGACGAAGTTCTGGACTGCAGTCCGGGGAAACTATCTCTGGTGGAAACCGAATTCTGAGTACCTGTACACACCTGTTTAAAAATTAAAATGCACGGAGCCCCACATGGTAGAGTAGATAACTTAATTAGCTAACACCTGAAATCGGTCCCGTGCATTTTTACGGCCGTTTGGCATTTAATTTATATTTTAGAATGTCACTGCGTTCTGCAGTTTCTGCAGAAGGGTTCGGTACATTGCCACTTTAATCTGGAAATAACTTCTGATGTAGAGGTACGATTGATAATCCGTTTGGTGCGTTGGAAACTTAACTGGCAGAACTAAATTTTATTCAACTAGGGTAAAAGCTGAATCTGCACACAATTACTGATAAACTGCACGCGAAGTTGGGCTTCCAGTTCTGGAACTGGAATCTCAGAAGTCGATCACTGCCTTCAAACGATGATAATTCTCTAACCTGAACTCCGATTGACCTAAAATAAATTTTGTTGCTTAGATAATATAGTGTGATTCATACGCTCTTTATATTGTTTTGGCCAATTCTAAACGTATGATTTACCGTGAATTTTGCAAGTTATAAGGCATTAGACGTTGTAGTGTAATGAATACCTATTCAGTGCATTTATACATATTTTCTCATGCTTGAGTCATACCTTCCGCATAGTGAATCATTTGTATTGTCAGTATATTAATGATTAGTGATTGAGTTATGGCAAATACGACAGTGATATTGATAAGTGGAAAAAGTATTTGAAAACGACAGTGAAACGTATTATCCACAACTTATCTAAATTCGTGAATACAGACCATAACCTGGGGAAATGGGGAAATCAAGGTGGATTTGAATTCGTATTTAGCGAGGTACAGTGATTAGAGGATGATCATTCGTTATCAGTGATACTTATATACATATACATACTTTAGGTCGTGGGCCTAGCGGCACGGCTGACAGGGTTATGTCCCAGGCACAGTGGACCGTAGTCTCGGGCATGCACGAGACCCTTGTTAAACACGAGTATCCTCTCCACCAATCGATTTCATGGACTTAATGACCGTTAAGTAGTGACATATACATTGCTTAGATCACCGACATCTTACTCATAGTGCACCATTCATATCCAGTTGATATGATTATATATATGTACTGCAATCCATTGTACTCCCCATGTTTAATACTACTGCACGCCTATTATACATATTTATTGCTATGTGTGTCGCCCTGACGACCTGAGCGTGCATGCTCAGAGGACGAAGTGGATCCAGCCCAGGAGCAGGACTTACCTTTCGAGATTGCGGAGATCTAGACTGCACCACCAGCGCTACTTTCTTTTATTTCAGCACTTGTTATTGGTTAGTTGTTTATTTTGTGAAATAAATGTACCTCGAATTCTTTTAAATTGCAATGTAATAAAGTCGTGAACTATGATTTCTCCTTTACTCAAGTACTGTTTATTAACTACCATGTAATGCTAGAAGCCGAAATGTGACTACAGCGGGATTATTTCCTGATCGTAGGAGCATGGCTGGCCTAGTTATCCCTCGTATCCCGTATTTTGGGAAGCGGGGCGTGATAGGCCGCAGGTGCATTCTAAATAACCTTCCGGTCAACAGACATGGGGACACTTAGACGCCAAGCAGAATCAGCGAAGTTAAGGCAGGCCTTGCGGCCCCTCAGCGCCATGGCAGCCACGTCGTGCGCCCTTGCGGCCATCTCCGCGTAGGGAACGTGCCTAACCAAATCCTGGACTTGTTGTTTTTCGGCTCCTGTACCTCGCAGACCCACCGCCCGCCATTGCCTCGCCTTCGGACGCCTTTGAAGACCGGGTGCTGGGTCTCCTTGAACTTGGTCCGTCCAGCCCTCCGCCTCGGGGGCGAAGACGTGACCGTGGCGTACTCGAAGCTTGTTTCGTCTTCGTCGTCAGGATTAAGGGATGACATGGGAAGCTGAGAGTAGCTGATATTGAACTGAATTGAGATGTTGAGAGATGATATGAAGTGTGAAGTGAAGGAAGCAAGTGCTGTGCAGGGGTTATAAATAGGGTTTTGGAATGCAAATCAAGTGTTTCTGCGTTTTGGACACGGAGCTGCCAGCAGCAGCAGCAGCAGCAGCAGTTGTTGTAAAGATAATAATGCATCATGTGTTTCGTAGCTCCTTCTCTAGTTTCAGATTAAGATAAAGATAAAGAAAGATATTATGGTGATATATATTTGACTACGGTGCTCTCATCCAAACAGATGAATTTGTTTGCTTCTCCTGGGCACTCTTATTTCTCTCTGAATGCATCCAAATGATAAATACAATGGCCCCCATGTTTGATGATGTTAATATATCAAGATAATGTGAGCCATGTCTTTTATCTTTTGGATACATAGGATAGAGAATAATAGTAAGTATTTCTTAAGAAGAATGGGAAAAATTCTCCAAAATAGACTCTCAAGTTTAAATCAAAATATACATAGATATTAGAATTATTATAATTATTTAATTATTTAGTTAAAATTTAATAATTATTCAAATTATTTAAAATGTAATAATTATTCAAATTATTTAAAATGTAATAATTATTCAAATTTAATAATTATTCAAATTATTTAAAATATACATAGCCCAAATTTTTTATTTATTTAGTTAAAATTTAATAATTATTCAAATTATTTAAAATGTATTTTATAATTAATTAATTATATTATAAAAGAGGCAAAATGATCATTTGATATGAACAGTAACGTTTGTAAGTCGACGTTATCATGTGGGGAGGCGGAATAGGTAAAACAATCATTTTGTTTAAACTAATATCGACTAACTTTACGGATCTTTGCTAAGCCCTAACTAACAACTATCTAGAAGTGATTAGCTACTATGATAGGTGATTATACCTAGAGATTCAAGTCCTTCTTGTCTTTGTAGTTCATCTCCTCGTCGGCCTCCTCGATGTGATAGAAGATCCACCCGAGAGCTCCTTCTCCAAGCTTTCACCTCTCACTTGAGCTAACTAGGTGGCTATGAGTGCTAATCAAAATAACCTAGAGGATATAGAAGAGGATTAGAGATCTATTAGTCTTGCTAACCCTAGGATCTCAACACATGAGAGGATTATGGTTAGTTCTTTGAAGAGAGAGAGCTTGAGGAGAGAGAAGATGTGAGTGAGAATGATATGAATAATATCTCATTTGTGAATATATGAAGCATGATAATTATTAAATGAATAACATATGATAATATCAACCATGCTTCATTAACTCACTATGTGTGAATCATCTCACGAGTCATTAAGCAATAAATGCTTCATTAACTCACTTGGATGGATCACACCATGAGTCACTAATCCATTTAATGCAAATTCCACCTAAGCTCTCCACCTCATCTTTCTTCTAGAAGCTTCTCGACAAATTACGAGAATGCCCCTTCTATCCGTGAAAACACAGAAATACTGAGACTGTATAAATCCAATAATCCAATACTAGAATCTGGCTTAAACTAAATCCCACTAGTAAAAACTGTCCGAACATCGTACGTGCATAAAAACACGTATGTGTCTGAACCCTGTCGTAAAACCATACGACCTCTATATCATTTCGCCTGAAGTAGGGAAACTCTCTGTGTGGGACTCTAAAGACTCGACACTACGCTGACAATGGGTTTAACCACAGACCGCAAGCGGCACTAGCTGTACGTAACGGTCCCCAGGTAGATGTCGATAAGAAGGCCGATGAGGAAACCCATCCGAACTCCTACTGAGGCTGATGTGACAATCTCCGTACAGTCCGGTCTGTTCGTCTAAGACTATCGCATATAAGGCCTAGGGAGCGGCAAGCGTCAGTCCCCTGAAAGCTGTATAAGTCGTGTCGGAGTGAAACCCATTACACCTTGAGAAGCTACTGGAAAACCTACCAGTATATCTCGCTTACCCTGGCCAGGGACCTTGCGTAATGGCTTTCCAAACACAGCGCGATATCAACTCCCAATACCGGGAGAGACGAATCCTATCTAACCGCCACTGCTTCCAATTGCTTCGGGACTGCACCCAACTGCTACCTGTTTGCACGACTCCTTTGAGCCGTGGTAGGGTAGCAATCTAAGAAAAGTGGGAACACACTCGAGACGAAGCAGCAGTGTCAAGTCTGCGGACAATGCTGTACTCATGTCACCTGGGAACTGTTAACTGACGACGGGTATAATACCAACCAACAGTTCCCTGTGAGTCCTGTCCGGTGTACCCGTAACCCAACGAGCACTGTATACTATCTCCAGTACAACGTACTAATGGCTGTGGGACAGACCATTTCCCCTGCTGGGATGAGAAGCGTACACACTAGTCTATTCTGGAGTATCGATGCCTTGTCTCGATAATCCTATGACTAGGGACCTGAAAAGGATGTGCTTGTAGACTACCCAGCCCTCACTAGTGTGACTGCCATCACAACGCTGGTGGTCAAGCAAGATCCTATGGGCTTTATCAATATGTTTTCGCGATATGTTAAAAGAAACATATACACATATTAAGATAGATATAAACCAAGTAGCATACTCGGTCAGATTGGGCTCCATATGTCACAGTTACCCTATTCTTATTTATGCTTTGATTAAATCTTGAAAAATAATCAAATTAAAAAAACGAACTTTCTAACAATCTCGACGAGGAAGTCAATTCTTCTCGTTCTCCTCCTGATGGTGATGATGAATTTTATGTTCCGTCAAGGACGGCCTAAACAATTCAGCAGCTGCTACAATCACCATCTGAATAATCTTATGATCAGCCGTCTCAGGGACGCTCAACCGCAACACAGAATCAGCAAGGCTAAGATAGGCCTTGCGTCCCCTCAACACCATCACGGCGACATGGTGGGCACAATCGGCCATCTATGCCGTAGGATACATTCCTAACCAAATCCTAGACTTATTATTATTAGGAGCTCTCCCATCGCAGACCCATTGCTTGCTGCTGCCCCGTCTTCTGAATCCTTTATATACAGTGTGCTTTGTGTCCTTGAACTTTGTTCGGCCCGCTTGCCACTTTAGTGGCGAAGACCGACTGCCGAGTAATTGGAAGAGGAGGAGGAATCTATTTCGAAATTGAGAAGATATGCGATTTGGACGTAGAGTTAAAATGCCAACGGAAGAAGTTCGTGCGGATCATATTTTTGTTTTTCTTTTTTCAAGCTTTATATGATTACAACATCATTGCAATCGAGTGTAAAGTAATCATATTCATCTATATATGGTCAATCTAGAAAAATTAGAAAACTAATTCAGTTAGTTAATCAAGAAATTAACATGATTATTCATATTTAATTGAGGCCAAACATGTGTGGAATTCCTAGCAATAAAGCACCCTAGAAACTAGTTGAATCAACTTAATGACGAAAATCCAAGAAACAATGAGGAAAAGGAGGATTCCCATCTTCGTGGAAGACGGTTGGGAATTAGGTCATTTTGACTCATTCCTTCGAACGAGTTTCCGAATTCACAATGAGGAAAAGGACGGCCAACTAATATTTGGCTGTCTTTTGTGACCCATGATATCGTCTACTAAAGGTTGTACAAATAATTTCAAACTTATATTTCTCTTATCTAGATGCATTGCATCTGAAACACATAATAAGTTCTTTCTATGCCCTAGTACTAAAAACCATTTATCCGATAAGTAGAACGGGACGGCATAGAAGATTAGTTTTAAAACGCTGGATGCCAAAAGGTTATGAAGTCTAACATCCCAAATATGTTTTCATCTTGATCGGTCGGTGTTCATAGATAGATAATATTGGTTTATCACTCCTTGTTGGATCCACAAGTTATCTTATAAGCAGGCACCTAGTGAATTGCATGCATCTACTATTTCACTTTTTAGCAAGATGGAAAAATGAATCCTTCACACAACTTTACCGCAAATTTATGTTGAAAGAAGATGATGTTGCAAATGTTTCGGTCTCTAGGCGATTGTTTTGGTTATTTCTTTTTTTGGAACTGGCCCGTAAGCCTAGCCTACACATCACAAAGAAAAAAACTAGTATGTAAGGGCTTGCACTACTTGCAAGCTGATCAGTCGAAAATACTGCATTTTTAACACGGCAATTTCCCTATCATTTGCACTCATCTAGAAGTGTTCGGTATTCATATTGCACATATTAGCAAAACATCTCTGAAATACCAGATTGCATGTGTTAGACTTTAAAACCGGCACTTTTAGGGAAATTGTGTGTTTATCATGACATCGCATCATTCTTGTATTGCACAACTCTTGTCCCGAGAAATTGTGCAGGAAATTGCAGAGACCAAGCCAGAATTGTGAAAACAGTTCTGATAAAATACGCCAACTCAAAAGCTAGAGATCTGGTAGCAATCTAGAGGGAAACATGAAATTCAACATATCAAAACAAGGCCCATAAATCAGCCCGAGCCCATAGCAGAAATTCCAAGCCCTAAGGCCCCCAAAGAGTCGCGGTTCCGCGGCGGGAGCCGGCTTGCGCCGCGGAACCGCTGCTTGGTGACGTCATCAGGAGGTCAAATTTTTAGCACGTGCTTCATCTAACGGCCCAAGCTTCCAGAACATTGTAGAATTTCCACATGGCTCATCTAGAAGGCTCGGTTAACAAACTATTTCTAGAAGGCTCTCTTAACAAACTTTTGGAGGGAAATTCAAATTTGAAATTCTAGATCTAGGGTTTTGAGGTCTATAAAAGAGAGCCTAGATCTAGGCTTGAGGTTGTTCATCATTAGTTCAATTCTTCATCTCTCCCTCTTCCACCCACAAGTTGAGTGACACGACTTGTGCTAAATTCCAATTCAAAATCAAGATCAAGATCCCGAGTACCTTTCAAGCAAGAAGCCTTCAACCTTTAGAAAGCGACGCCGGATTTCAACGGAGCAAGAGATCCAAGCCGATCCGCGACTCAAGGAGCCGAGCGAAACCGAAATCGACGATCTAGTTCCTTCCTTTTGTAAATTCAAGAGAGTTGTAACGAAATTTGTCGATAAATAAAGGTGAAATTTCTATATCTTGCTTATCTTTTGATTCAACATTATGATTCGATCTCAATTTGTGATTGCGTTTGATATTATGATGTTTGAGTAAAACTCCGCTCGTATAGGAGTTGTGACGATCAATAGAATGATGATGATTTAGATCTTTTTACAATTCTTAAATCCTATAACGATTGTAAATTCTTGTGAATCAAATGATCGATGACCTAGTTTCGGGATGATCCTTTCTTGATTGTGCTCACTCGAAACTAGGGAACAACGATTGATCATTTGATTGACTAGAAGCTAGAATTTGAATGAGATTCATCGAAAGGATTAAGGATAAGTTGAGGAAACCCTAGCTTCTTCGCAAAATCCTTAACCTCGATGAATTATCATCGATCTAGTATCAATTAGTTAATGGATAAGAACATGAAATCATTAGATCTCATCACATCTATAGATCCGATCTACTCCTACGAGCTACACTTCGAATCTTGATTGTTGGTTGGAAATCATCACAAATTATCACTTCTTGATTTTAATGCTTTCTTAGATCTAGATATTTTCTCTTTCTTGAAATGCAATTTTATAAATCATGAGTTGTTTTCTTTTCTTTTTCTTAAAGTTTCGACTCATCTAATTCGAAGCACGAATGATTACACTTTCCCTTTGGACGATCCGCACTTACTAACGCGCTACATCCGACACCGTTATTGATTGCGGTCAAATATTTTTGGTTGTGATTCTATTCATTTTCTCAAACTACACAACGAGAAATTCATTCAATCAAATGGCGCCGTTGCCGGGGATCGTGTGCTATTTGTTCATTTTTTGAAATTTGAGTTGAAAAGTTTATTCCATCAATATTTTTTAGATCAAAACTCACGCAAAACACTAAACGAGTTGTTGTGGTTAATTGCAAGGAAATCCGGAGCTTGCTGTGCACTTGAAAAATTATTTGAAGCATTCCAGAGGACTAAGGAAGTGATCAGGAGCTCTCTGGAAAAATTTAGTGCAGAGATCCCACTGTAGCACTGCGTTTCCGCGGCATAAGGGCTTAATTGCGGCGGTTCCGCGGCCTCTTCAAGGCTTCTTTGTACAAAAATCTCTCAGGTGCTTTCTAACTTTCTTATCTCCTTCCTCATCTGCTCCAATTAACAATTTGTTGCAGGCTTCTTTGCAAAAATCGCAGCGCCGCAAAAAGCAAAATAAATTGTGCTTGTTTTTTATTTTTGTGGTTGTTTGCATAATTAATACGGATATTAAGGGGCACGACCAAATCCAGATTAGGTGGGGAGTTCATTACCCTTCCTAAGCCCCAAAAATCATAAACTTGCATCCTCATTACCCTCATTAACTAAAAAATATCTAGAGATGACTCTAAGGACCGTCGCGCTCACTTAGGACAGAAGAAGGCCGTGGGTAATTCATTGCTTATCCGCGTTTCTTTTGTGGTGTCTAAGGCAAGTGTGTCGAAGGCTCGTGGTTACTTAATTAGGCCCACTACTTACGTAGTGGAGAATCTCCCACTTACCTGGCCACAGGAGAGACAAAGAGGCAGTGGAGGATTGATCCTGCGACTTGTTTTTTGGCAGTTAGGAGCGGTCTAGAGCCTGACCTAGGTGACCACTAGATTTTAGGGTATTGCTGTTGGATATAGTGCCCTCAAAGTCAATTATTGGATCGCAGGCACGTGATTGCAATGATTGCGGAGGACCTATACCGGTAGGACAGTCTTACTCAAGATGATAGTATGCTATCTGGTTTGCCTTTATCAGTCGTGTATAGGTTCAGGTGACTGATCACGATTACACTTTGATAGAGCCCTTAGGATCTTGCTTGACTACCAACAGTATGAGGGCGATCATATACGTGAGAGTTGGGTGGTCTATAAGCATATCCTTAATAGTGGTCCCTAGTCGTGGGAGTTTCGAGACAGGGCATCGATACTCTAGAGTAGACTAGTGTATACAGTCGAGACCCCGACGAGGGGCGGTGGCCGGTATCACAAGCCACCGGTGTCAGTTGGATCATCTAAGATGTATACAGGTGCTCATTGGGTTATGAGTACACCGGACATGACTCGCCGGGAAACCTGCTAGTTGGTATTATACATATCGTCAGATAGCAGTTCCCTGGTGACATGTGTACATGTTAGTTCATCGACCTGAGGTCGTCATTTGTCTCGTGTGAGTTCCTACTGTGCATTGATTTCTACCCTATCACGGCTCAAAGGAGTCGTGCAAACAGATAGTTTTTGGGTACAGTCCCGAGCCACATGGAGGCACGTGAGCGGATCGGCAGGGGATTCGTCTCTCCCGGTATTGGGGGTGGAGGTCGCGCTGTGTCTAGGAAAGCCATTACACCAAGTCCTTGGCCAAGGCAGGTGAGATTTACTGGTAGGTACTCCAGTAGTATCTCAGGGTGTTCAGGGTTTGTCTCTGACACGACTTATACAACTATTGGGGGTCTGAGGCCGGATATACGATACTCATAGACGAACGGACCGGACTGTATATACATTGTCACTGTTAGGCTCAGTAGGGTTTCTGGATGAGTTCGCTCATCAGCCTCCCTTGAGGTCAGTCCATGGGCAGCCGTTACGCATAGCTAGTGCCGCTGATGGCTTGTGGTTAAAACCACTGCCAGGGTACTGACGAGTCATTAGAGTCCCCCACAGACAGTTTCCCAAGTTCGGGCGAAACGTTGTAGAGGCCGTATGGTTTTATGGCAGGGTTCGGAAAATGCACGTGCGTTTACGCACGTGTCATTTTTCGGGCAGATAATATTGGTGGGCTTTGGTTTAAGCCGGATCCATGTATTATACAGAGTAGATATAATATCTTTGTCTCAGTTGCATTTGTATTCGGTCGTAATACAAATGCGGGTATATTTATACAGTTACGGGGTTATCCTGAAATTCGTTTCGGGATCACTTTTGGAAGTTGTCAGTTTCCAGTTTTCTATCAGCCGTATTTAACATTCGGTTAAATGCGGATTTATCTTTTCTTGAGATGAGTGTGGAAGGTTCTAGAAGTTTCTAGAAGAGGTGACTAGGTTGAATGGTGTTGATGTTTCATTGGTTGCATTTAATGTATTCATACTTTGTGTTCACACTTTGTGTTCACACTATGTGTTCACACTTTATGTTCACACATGATATTTGTTCTTGTGGTCACCTCCCTCCTCCTACACTCACCCTCCCACCTCTATATATTGTGGCCGGCCCCCTCCTTGGTGCATATGAGATTTTTCACTCTCACTTGATTGGAAAAAAGATGATAGATTTCGGTGTATCGAATTTCACAGCTCATTTCATTCCATCACCCGATTCCAATGGCAACTTCATTAACCGTTCGTCCATGGCTTTGGACGAAGCGAGACAAAGTCTTCTACTCATTCTGTACATCAATCTTGGTCATCTCTTCTAGCAAACTTGATGACCGAGTTGCCTCGAGTCAGAGGCGGGAGCCCGTTTAAAGATCCGATGATGTGGTGCCACCTGGACGAGGAGATCGGAGCAGCCGCAACGGAGTGTGGGATGATGGTTAAAGAACGAAGGACTCGGAACGTTCGGTATAACCTTTCTTCCCTCTTTGTAGATTGTTAGTTTAGCGTTAATGGCAGATCCGGGTTATAGTATGCGATAGCGCCAGTTATAAAAGTTTTTGTTCCGCATTTTGGCGTCTGAAAGACGGCCGGGGCGCTACCGTAGACTTACATGGTATCAAAGCCACGCCATTAAGCTTTACTAACTTGTGCTAACGCGTTTAAAATATCGATCGAACCGGATATCGAAAACCGCAAAATTCAAGTTCTGAGTTTCTGTTGATTTTTAAAGGGTTCTAAAAATAATTTTACATATCACAGAAAATTCAGCAGGGTTTTCTAAGAACACCGTACAAATTTGGGCACGTGATTCGACAAGACCACCGCGGAATCGCTGTCAAACCTATGGTTTGACCGCTCTTCCGCGGCCATTCAGTGAGATCGTGGCCCCAAATTTGCACATTGGGTTCTTGTCTGGATTTTGGGATTTTTGGTATATATCTTTTGGGCCCAGATTTTGTTACTGTTCAACAGATGTTCGTGGGGCCCACTTCGTGATATTTAGTCGATCGAAATTTAAACATGTTAGTTTATAGTACTTGCATTATATCTCCGACCGTGAATGTCATTTGATCGGTAAACCGCGTCTGATTGCTATAGTTCTTTTAGACGGGTTTGCGAACGTGACATTCGTGTTGATGTTCTGTGTTGTGCTGTGATGTTGCGGATTTGTCGTGGTGGATAGCAGTGTGCAATGGTAGTGCAGTTTGGATTTATTTGTACATTTGATATTGCGGGACGAGCGTCCAACTTGTGGACTGTCGTCACTGCCTGTTGTATAATATTCTTTTGGGGCACGACCAGGTTGAGGTCGATGTACCCGTTGTACATATTTTTCATTTCTGTACTAGGTTTTACCCCGCGACGGAGTGCACGGATAGCCGGAGTCTGGGGGGCAACGGGTCCTCATCTCATGGCTTTGAGAGACAGAGGGGCCTCACTCTAGAATTGGCAGACTATTCGCCGCACTCGTAGGGGGTACAGGTTGACCCAAGGAGGGGTGCCCAAGATTACCGGATTCCGTGAAGTGCTGGGTGGTCCATTCACTATGCTGTAGGGGGCTGCCTCACTTCAGGTTTTGGCGGGTAACTTGCCGCACCCGTAGGGGTCTAGGTTTCATTGCACAGGCTATCCACACGACAGGGGAACGTCGGGTTTCAGCAGCGGCTCTGTGAAACCCGGGGATCCCAGATTATCTGTATTGTTCTGTGATGCTTATTACTTTTCTGTAATGTTGCATATTATCACGCTTGGAGCGATTATTATATATTGGTTTATATATTATTAGATGTTGTATATGTTTTACACCCGCGCTAGTTCAGTCCCCGCTCTGTCGTTAGTTAAGTAACCTAACGAGTGATGACGGGACCCAGTGACGAATGCGGATGGCATATACGTACATTTTATTTTCGTTCTTTTCTGGTGTGATTGTTTGATGGGACTGCGTTGATTCTGATCAATGCAAAGTAAAACAAACCTGTTTGGATGTTGTTGGAACAATTTAAAAAGTGTTATTGCAAAGATGTTTCCTTTTGTTATGCATAGTGGTATTCGGTTGGAATATCTTGCACCTCATTCGACGGGGCAAAGGCCGATATCCCTTCACCGGGACTGACCCCTTGGGCAGAAGTTTGTGTCAGGGTAATAACTTCACTATAGTCGATTACATGTTGCTTTGCATCGCGGTATTCAGTGGAATATCCTGCACCTCATTCCACGAGGAAAGAGCCGAGATCCCTTCACCGGGAGTGACCTCTTTAGCAAAGGTTTTCGCCACTATATTTTATAAAAAGCTATCAGGTTCCTTCAACGAGATCAAGTTCATTACGTTAAAGGTTTTTTCGCCAAAAACCAGTCGTAGCCCTCCGTCATTTCATATGAATGGTCAGTAGTATTCAAGCTATGTTGGTCTGGCCCTTAGCTAGTACATAGTGATTGGTAGCTGCTGGGGTGTTCATATGTTGCATAGATAGATGCGTTGGTTTGGGACAGTCGTACAGCCTTGTTGGCCCTTAGTCAAGGGTGAGTACGGGTGGGTTCAAATTAACAAGATAATGATGGGAAGAACTTTACATGTGACTTATGATGGGTTGGCCCTTAGTCACGATCATAAGAGCATGGGGTAAAAATCATATCTGGAGTTTCTAAAGAAACTGAAACTTGCCAGGCATGCGCATACCTTCTGGAGTGTGATAACGCGAGTGGATTCCGTCATGTTATCATGCGATGAGAGTTGGATCCCGATTCCCACTGATGAGTTGGTTTACTCTTCGGGTGATCCCGATTGATTCTTCTTTCAGGTTTGGAGGAGAATTCGACAGTACAGTGGGAGGTTTCCGGATTAGATAAAGTGATAACCATTCTGATCTAGGTTAGAGTGCACGCAGAGTGTTTCTTTTCTCTCTCTCTTTGGTAGCGACCTTTGACCGACCCTAGACTATGACTCAGGGACCAAGTTGACCGAACCTTCTTAAAATACTGGCTTTTGGATTGTCTGAGTTGCATAAGTCATTGTCACTCCTTCTTTTACCCTTTGCATTTCTCAGAACACCCGTATTACTACGGACATCCACTTCCATTGGATAGATCCATCGTATGGTTATATACGAACTCGAAGGGACTTCTTCAAGGATGGATCAAGGTTCAGGAGAAATAGAATTGGTTTATTCAGTTGTCTTTTATTATCACCTTCTCTCAGGTTGCGAGGGCTCCTTGGTTTAGGAGAGTACACCTATTACGCTTATTGGATAGTCTTCTTCCAAACCATAGGCAGGTGCCGAAAGGTAGGGAATGAAGAAAACCAATTAGCCTAAGTAGGGTGTACAGAAGGTAATATGTAAAGACAAAATAAAGGGATTAAAAAGAGGGCAAAGTAAGTTGCGACTGTTATCATTCACGACCAAACCGCGTACTTCATCGCCACTCCTATTTCACCTTTAAAAGAATAAGGTATTATTCAGTTGTCTTTTATCATCACCTTCTCTCAAGATGTGAGTACTCCTTGGTTAAGGAGGGTACACCTATTATGCTTACTGGATAGTCTTCTTCCAAACCATAGGCTGGTGCCGAATGGTAGGGAAGGAAGAAAACCATTTAGCCTAACGATGGTGTACAGAAGGTAAAGACTAAAGACAAATAAAGGGATTTGGAGAGATGGCAAAGAAATATACGGTTAGAGTCATGAATTGGATTATGGAAGAGGCATTACTATGTATACCAGTATACCCCTACGAAACATTTTCATGTTTCAGTGCATTGTTAATGGAAAACTGTTTTCCCGATTAGATACTTACTCCAAGGGTGTGTATTCACCAGGTTTCATTCTTATATCTGTATGGTTTTACAGATGATGAGTGGAAGGAAGTTATTGGGAATTAGGTGATCATCCTCATTATATCGGAATTCGTTGTAATTGGTGATATTTGAGGAAATCGCCTGGGTACAGTTTTCAACCTACGACGCACAGGTTTTTGAGTTATTCAACTCAACGGAGTTATACAGAGTATTGTATGTTGTCCAGTGTCCATCAGGACAAAGGGGTAGGTCCTCGTACTATATTCTGTTTACTTATGACTTCTCTAGTTTTTAGACAAGTGTTTCGTAGAAATACAAGGTCTAAGTTTTGAGAAGTTGTGGGTATAAGAATAAAGTAGAGAACCAGATGTCGCAAGTATCGGGATTCTTCAAAGAGATCGAAGATGTAGATACTTGTGATAGGTATTCAGTTGATAGTAAAAGTTTTGAGAAACTTGTTTCTCTTTCAGGTTACTCATAATTGGATGGATTCCTAAGTTGAGTAATGCTGATTAGCCTCTCTCCATTAAAAGTTGATATGCACTGGAGACAGCTGCATGATTAGAATCTGGTTCCAATTAAATAAGTGCCAAAATTTCTATATTGGATATAGGTGAGTTGTCCAGCTTATGCTTAAAACCAGACTCTGGATAACTCAGGGCACGTTTCTGTAATGGCAGTTTGTGGTTTGGCCCAGGCTATGACGAGGGTTGACTTTCTACCATCTGGGAGATCAATAGTGATATTGTTTTTGACTCGCCACAGTTTTAGTAAAATGGATTTTTTCAGAAAACAATAGTGGGAGTATGGTAGAACTGGAAGTGATTCCAGAACCGCAAACGATTACGGAAAATTTAATAGGACCTATAGATTCAATCAGGTTTGACATTCCATTAGCCACTCCGTAGATTTGGTGGGTAACCTCAGACACCCGAGAGGTACTTCGGTAGCCTCAAGGATGGTGACAGGGAGGTTCTTATCTACCCAGACTTGACACTACTGTTGTTCCAGGCTATGAGACCCGGTAGGAGGGTTGTTGTGGTCAGTGGGAGCAGCGGAAGTATAGTGGGCAAGTAGCTTATGTCTATTTATAGACTAGAGCAGTTATAGCGGAGATTGATCATCTAATTTTGATATGACAGTCATGGGTTTGACTTCATCAGAATAGGGGAGGATCTGTTAAGAAGGTAGTAGGGTGTGATGTCCTGGTATTTGGATGACATACACATAGTAGGAAGTAAAATTCCTATACTACGATCGGTTGTACTTTGGTCGTCACACAGTTGTTTCTTCAGACAGGATATGGATATAATATTTGACATTCTGGTTCCTAGATCTATGGTTTTAGATCTGGATTTGGGTAGTTTCCCAATGTGGGTACTTTGACAGTATTCTAATGGTTTTTAGAATAGATGACTCCTGGCATGGTGGTGAACCTGCAGGTGATGGAGTCACCCTCTCTAAAGGTGTCTTACAGACTAAAGGGGAGAGGGATGTGCATGATTGGCAGATCACTTGCTTAGGCAATTGAGTCAATCATGAGATGTCAAGTACCACACCAAATGTTGTTTTTGCACTAGATGCAATAAGTTTGTATTAATCCTGGAGAAACATAAGGAAGCAGTTTTAGAACATAAGTGGATGTTTTAGGGAGTTGATGACGGCAGCCTCCTTCTGGAGACGGTTATCATTCCAGGCTTCAAAGGTGACATGGGTGACAGAGTGATTGTCAGAGTTATAGTTTTCCCTCTGACGAAGGGGGCAGTATTATGGACAGGTGGTCCAAGAGGATACTGTGGGAGGCATGGTGCTGGATACTGATTAAGTTCAGTTATCGATACAGTCTAAGAAGTTTGGATTTAGAGTTCATTTATGAACTAGGTCCCATCAGATATCCAGACATATTCTAAGACAGGTATTACTCTATTCGGGAGATGGCTTTCTCCGCGAACTTGAGATTGAGAGAGACACAGAAAGAAACATCTGGGCGGATCCACTCACTGAGGCTATTTCTCGAACACAATAGTTTTACAAACGGGCTTTGTGAAACTGATTAGTAGAGGAGTTGGGTGTTGGTTTCACACGGGCTGTGAGTACGCGACATCGCAATAATTAGCCTTAAGTGCAAGTGGGAGATTGTTAGATATAGTGCCCTCAAAGTCAATTATTGGATCGCTGGCACGTGATTGCAATGATTGCGGAGGACCTATACCGGTAGGACAGTCTTACTCAAAATGATAGTATGCTATCTGGTTTGCCTTTATCAGTCGTGTATAGGTTCAGGTGACTGATCACGATTACACTTTGATAGAGCCCTTAGGATCTTGCTTGACTACCAACAGTATGAGGGCGATCATATACGTGAGAGTTAGGTGGTCTATAAGCATATCCTTAATAGAGGTCCCTAGTCGTGGGAGTTTCGAGACAGGGCATCGATACTCCGGAGTAGACTAGTGTATACAGTCGAGACCCCGACGAGGGGCGGTGGCCGGTCTCACAAGCCACTGGTGTCAGTTGGATCACTTAAGATGTATACAGGTGCTCATTGGGTTATGAGTACACCAGACAGGACTCGCCGGAAACCTGCTAGTTGGTATTATACATATCGTCAGATAGCAGTTCCCTGGTGACATGTGTACAGGTTAGTTCATCGACCTGAGGTCGTCATTTGTCTCGTGTGAGTTCCCACTGTGCATTGCTTTCTACCCTACCACGGCTCAAAGGAGTCGTGCAAACATGTAGTTTTTGGGTACAGTCCCGAGCCACATGGAGGCACGTGAGCGGATCGGCAAGGGATTCGTCTCTCCCGGTATTGGGGATGGAGGTCGCGCTGTATCTAGGAAAGCCATTACACCAAGTCCTTGGCCAAGGCAGGTGAGATTTACTGGTAGGTACTCCAGTAGTATCTCAGGGTGTTCAGGGTTTGTCTCCGACACGACTTATACAGCTATTGGGGGTCTGACGTTACGAGCCCCCTAGGCCGGATATACGATACTCATAGACGAACGGACCGGACTGTATATACATTGTCACTGTTAGGCTCAGTAGGGTTTCTGGATGAGTTCGCTCATCAGCCTCCCTTGAGGTCAGTCCATGGGCAGCCGTTACGCATAGCTAGTGCCGCTGATGGCTTGTGGTTAAAACCACTGCCAGGGTACTGACGAGTCATTAGAGTCCCCCACAGACAGTTTCCCAAGTTCGGGCGAAACGTTGTAGAGGCCGTATGGTTTTATGGCAGGGTTCGGAAAATGCACGTGCGTTTACGCACGTGTCATTTTTCGGGCAGATAATATTGGTGGGCTTTGGTTTAAGCCGGATCCATGTATTATACAGAGTAGATATAATATCTTTGTCTCAGTTGCATTTGTATTCGGTCGTAATACAAATGCGGGTATATTTATACAGTTACGGGGTTATCCTGAAATTCGTTTCGGGATCACTTTTGGAAGTTGTCAGTTTCCAGTTTTCTATCAGCCGTATTTAACATTCGGTTAAATGCGGATTTATCTTTTCTTGAGATGAGTGTGGAAGGTTCTAGAAGTTTCTAGAAGAGGTGACTAGGTTGAATGGTGTTGATGTTTCATTGGTTGCATTTAATGTATTCATACTTTGTGTTCACACTTTGTGTTCACACTTTATGTTCACACATGATATTTGTTCTTGTGGTCACCTCCCTCCTCCTACACTCACCCTCCCACCTCTATATATTGTGGCCGGCCCCCTCCTTGGTGCCTATGAGATTTTTCACTCTCACTTGATTGGAAAAAAGATGATAGATTTCGGTGTATGGAATTTCACAGCTCATTTCATTCTATCACCCGATTCCAATGGCAACTTCATTAACCGTTCGTCCATGGCTTTGGACGAAGCGAGACAAAGTCTTCTACTCATTCTCTACATCAATCTTGGTCATCTCTTCTAGCAAACTTGATGACCGAGTTGCCTCGAGTCAGAGGCGGGAGCCCGTTTAAAGATCCGATGATGTGGTGCCACCTGGACGAGGAGATCGGAGATCGACGAGATCGGAGCAGCCGCAACGGAGTGTGGGATGATGGTTAAAGAACGAAGGACTCGGATCGTTCGGTATAACCTTTCTTCCCTCTTTGTAGATTGTTAGTTTAGCGTTAATGGCAGATCCGGGTTATAGTATGCGATAGCGCCAGTTATAAAAGTTTTTGTTCCGCATTTTGGCGTCTGAAAGACGGCCGGGACGCTACCGTAGACTTACAATTGCTTGTTTCATTTGTTGTGTTGCATCATTTTTTCAAAAATCCGTCCAATTTTCAAAGCAAAAACCAACACTTCATTCCCCTAATTATATCTACGCTACCACTTGTACTAACCCTTTTTAGTGCAAGATAGGATGGACACGGGATTCTAGTGCCCGTTTAGTCCGCGTTCCCCCCATCGACCCAAAAGTCGGTATTTCTACATTTACCTCTTCTTTACCCACCACCACACCCATTTCGATGGACGATTCTCCATCGAACTTCTTAACCACTACTCTGCCACCGTCCGTTGGTGCGCAGAATCCACCTCGCATCTCTCTCCAAAAGAGGTGCTATCCAACACGAGGTCCCCTTTCCACCTGTCTTTCCATTCCACCGGCCAACGGGGAAAATTTTCAGATTAAACCCCAATACATCAACCTTCTACCAAAATTTCACGGTCTCGAGACTGAGGACGCATACGTGTTTATCACGAAATTTGAAAATGTATGCGCAATGATGGGTACCTCACAGCTTTCTATGGATGCTATGCGTCTCCGTCTTCTCCCATTCACCTTGTGCGATATAGCCGAGAAGTGGCTGTATAACACAACCGCACATTCCATTTCAAATTGGGAAGAATTCGTCAAAGCATTCCTTAAGAAATTCTACCCACGTCATAAAACAGCTCGAGTCCGTAGAGAAATCAATCAATTCACCCAGCTTCCAAATGAAACATTTTCACAATGTCTTGAACGCTTTAAGGATCTGTTAGTTCAAATGTCCACATCACGGAATCCCCAGGTGGGAACTGTGCCGAATCATTTATGAGGGCATTAATTCTAACACAAGACAGATCCTTGAATTAATGTGTCAAGGCAACTTTATGACCAAAGATGATGGGGAAGCCTGGAAATTTCTAGAAGATTTCGCTGAAAAATCCTTACAGTGGGAGGGTGTGAGTCAATCGTCTAGGGCTGGCAATAACCAATTGGAAGTTTCCATAGGAGTTAGAGCTGAAATTTCAGCTATGCAAAAGAAACTCGAGAATATGGAAAACAAATTTTTAGCTGCCGCCCTAAATCAAATGTCACTCTCCAAAACTGTATGTGGATGCTGTTCTGATCCTTCTCATTTGACGGAAGAATGTCCACGAAATTCTCCGTTTCAAGGTCACGAGCATACCAATGCCGCATTTCAAAGACCTAGAAACGATCCATCTTCTTCCACATATAATCAGGGTTGGAGGAATCACCCTAATTTTTCTTGGAACCAATCACAATCTCAAAACACGGTTCCAACCCAACACAATTTCCAAAGGGTCCCTCACCCTCAACAGCAACCACAATTGAGTCAGCACCCCTTCCAAGCACATAACTTCCAAAATCCGGCCAACACTTTTGCACCACATGAAAACTCTTTGCAACTGACCGGTACAGATAATACCTCTGCACTAGCACAAACCCTGGATACTTTCATAAAACAATCCATCTAAGGGACGGAAAGTTTGCAATCTTCCATCGAGAATGTGATGAAGATCATTGTCTCTCAAAATGAGAATATCAAATCGATGGAAGCACAAATTGCATAACTAAAAGCCGAAATGAGTGCAAGAGAGAAATGAAAACTTCCAGCTCAACCTTTAGCCAATCCTATCTATTCACATCCTGTGAATGCAATCACGTTGAGATCTGGAAGAGTGCTTGACAATCACGTTGGGGAAGAGATTGATGACACTGAAAAATCTATCGATGATACCCCGGCTGAGACCTTTCCTTCCACTTCTACTTCTAATTCTAACCCCAATTCTTCTACCCCACCACCTTCTTGCGAGCCTATTCTTCGTTTCCCAAAAGGCTCGCCACCTCAGCCCATCTCTTCTACTCCTCCACCGACGATCCCCACTTCTATTTTGGGATCAGGTCCACACACACTTCCTTCTCCTATGATGGACCCAGCGCTTATTGCTAAAGCACCTTATCCTAATCGGTTAAGGGCTAACAAATCGAGTCCACATATGGAGAAGATTATGGACATGTTTAAGCAAGTTAACATCAACATCCCTCTCCTAGATACTATCCAACAAGTTCCGTCCTATGCAAAAACTCTTAAGAACTTATGCACTAGGAAGAGGAAGACTCAAGTGCCCAAGAAGATATTCATGGCAAAAACAGTAGACACGGCTTTCCCCCAACAATTACCGAGGAAACGTAAGGATCCTGGCTATCCTACTATTTCCATTTCTATCGGGGAGAAACACATCAACCGTGCTCTACTTGACCTTGGCGCTAGTGTTAACTTGCTTCCATACTCGGTTTATGAGCAACTAGGTATCGGAGTGTTAAAGCCCTCGAGCATAACTCTCCAGATGGCTGACCGATCAATCACCAAACCTAGGGGTGAACTGGAGGATGTGTTAATAAAAATCGGGGAATTTATATTCCCTGTGGACTATATTGTAATTGATACACAGCCTGTAGCGAACCCACGGAATCAAATTCCGGTGATTTTAGGTCGCCCCTTTTTTGCCACTTCCAATGCAATAATTGACTGTCGTAATGGCTCTATGACCCTATCCTTCGGGAATAGGCCAATTGAGCTGAACATTTACAAGTTGGGAAGTGTACCCTCCGAACCTACTGCTCAAGTCTGTTCTGTCGACTTAATGGATGTCGACAGCAGCGAATTTGATGATCCTCCTGATACTGATCTTGACTCTTTTCATACGTTGTTGTTTGACCCAACTATGTATCATACACATACGGACTCTTCCACCGAGATGTCCGGGTCAACAACTAACACGGATTATGAACTGTTCTTAGAGTCTGAAGATCACCCCGCACTTTGTGATGACATTATTCATCGGGGTATTGATGGAACTTTTGAGGAGATCTTCGCTGATGAACTCGTATTTTTGAATGACACGGGTGTTGAGATGAATCATCTCCCAATCTATGAAATTGAACCTCCACCCATTCTTTTGGACTGTAAAAAGAATGCGAGCAATCCATCACATTCACTGCATCGTCTCTCCAAAACGAGACGCACACACACTCTCTTCCACCACTTACCCTTTCCCCACTTTTTCTTCCACCAACCAGAGCACTGCATTGATAAAATTTTTGAATGGTTGGTGTTAACTTTCGGTCTTTGCAAACCTTGGCATCGACCACTGATTTTTGACCCCCTCATGTGATTTTCAAAGATTAACATTGCATAACTCAAGTTTGGGGGGGGGGGGGCATTTTTCTGGCTCTTGAAAAGAAATTTTTTACAAAATTGAGCCAAAAATAAGTTTGGGGGAGGGTCTTCACTTAAATATTTTGCCCCCACTAATAAATTCCTCCCAAGCTTACAGGTTTTTCGAGATTTAGCTGATGGCAACAGTGAGGACACTGTTGAAAACAAGTTTGGGGGAGGTTTGTGCTTATTTTCGCATCATTTGCATCATACTTTGCATAAGCACAAAACATTTTCAAAACCTATAAAAATTTAAAAATTTTCAAAAGATAAAAAATATTTTTGTACATAAATAAAATAATAAAAGATTAGCTAGTGAAAAATTACATCCATGAGATTAGAAAAATTTAAGAAAACCAAGAAAATTAGAAGTTTTCTTATACGAACTAGTAATAAGTAGTTATGAGCCGTTGTCCCAAGGGTTAGTAAGATGAAGGAAGTCACTAATCTGAAGATAAAAATAAGTCTGAAAAATAGTTTCTATTCTGGAAGGCCAAACATTTTGAACGTTGATACCTTGCTATTCGCACTTACACACGTCTTGAAGCCTGGGATAGTAGAGGATACCTTGAAATGCTCTTGTCTTAAAGCCGATGTATGAAGGAAGTAAAAAAAAAATGAATGAAATATAAAATGGTGAGAAAAATGGACACTGGTTTTGTTATCACCGAGGGCAATAAAAAATTTATAGCGAAGGTGCCTTTTCACCTAGTGCCCTAAGGCCAACTGGTCTGGGAGTCACTGCTATGCCTTAGGCGGTGCAAGACAAGGAAAATACACCAAATAAGCAAGCACATGAGTAATCGGTCGGTTAGTACCTCAAGAAGTATTAACGGTCGCATGAAAGTGTGTGAGCAATCCTAATATTCATTAATTAAAAAGTACTGAGGTTGATGGGCAAGAGTATGATAGCTTGAATTGAATTCTCCGGGTGTAGGGATGTACTTTACACACACGCATGGTGATATGATCGATGTTTGAAAGAAAGATAGGAAAGAAGGATATGACGATGTTTTATTGAGGGAGGACGTGATTTCTGACATCTTTTCATGACCATTAAGATAGGGCTCATGACAACCGAAAAGCTAGCTTAGTTGGAAACCCTAATTTTCAAGGCTTTTCTTTTACAATTCTTTTCTTTAAATGTAATATTCATGATCTTCCTTTTATTATTGGATTTTGTGGGTGCAATCCGCTGAAAACCCTCAGGAGACAACACTCCTCCTACTAGGGACACCTAGAGGTTTAAAGGCTTGTTGCACGTGCTCAGTGCAATCGTGTTGCCTACGAAAGTGTGCTAGTTAGTTTTTCTCTTTCTTTATTTTCTCCTTCTCTTTTTAATAAACAGCTCGATCGAGACGATCGAAAATAAGTTTGGGAGAATTTGATCAGTCGAAAATACTGCATTTTTAACACAGCAATTTCCCTATCATTTGCACTCATCTAGAAGTGTTCGGTATTCATATTGCACATATTAGCAAAACATCTCTGAAATACCAGATTGCATGTGTTAGACTTTAAAACCGACACTTTTAGGGAAATTGTGTGTTTATCATGACATCGCATCATCCTTGTATTGCGCAACTCTTGTCCCGAGAAATTGTGCAGGAAATTGCAGAGACCGAGCTAGAATTGTGAAAACAGTGCTAATAAAATACGCCAACTCAAAGGCTAGAGATCTGGTAGCAATCTAGAGGGAAACATGAAATTCAACATATCAAAACAAGGCCCATAAATCAGCCCGAGCCCATAGCAGAAATTCCAAGCCCTAAGGCCTCCAAAACGCCGCGGTTCCGCGGCGGGAGCCGGCTTGCGCCGCGGAACCGCGGCTTGGTGACGTCATCAGGAGGTCAAATTTTTAGCACGTGCTTCATCTAACGACCCAAGCTTCCAGAACATTGTAGAATTTCCACGTGGCTCATCTAGAAGGCTCGGTTTAACAAACTATTTCTAGAAGGCTCTCTTAATAAACTTTTGGAGGGAAATTCAATTTTGAAATCCTAGATCTAGGGTTTTGAGGTCTATAAAAGAGAGCCTAGATCTAGGGTTGAGGTTGTTCATCATTAGTTCAATTCTTCATCTCTCCCTCTTCTACCCACAAGTTGAATGACACGACTTGTGCTAAATTCCAATTCAAAATCAAGATCAAGATCCCGAGTACCTTTCAAGCAAGAAGCCTTCAACCTTTAGAAAGCGACGCCAGATTTCAACGGAGCAAGAGATCCAAGCCGATCCGCGACTCAAGGAGCCGAGCGAAACCGAAATCGACGATCTAGTTCCTTCATTTTGTAAATTCAAGAGAGTTGTAACGAAATTTGTCGATAAATAAAGGTGAAATTTCTATATCTTGCTTATCTTTTGATTCAACATTATGATTCGATCTCAATTTGTGATTGCGTTTGATATTATGATGTTTGAGTAAAACTCCGCTCGTATAGGAGTTGTGACGATCAATAGAATGATGATGATTTAGATCTTTTTACAATTCTTAAATCCTATAACGATTGTAAATTCTTGTGAATCAAATGATCGATGACCTAGTTTCGGAATGATCCTTTCTTGATTGTGTTCACTCGAAACTAGGAAACAACGATTGATCATTTGATTGACTAGAAGTTAGAATTTGAATAAGATTCATCGAAATGATTAAGGATAAGTTGAGGAAACCCTAGCTTCTTCGCAAAATCCTTAACCTCGATGAATTATCATCGATCTAGTATCAATTAGTTAATGGATAAGAACATGAAATCATTAGATCTCATCATATCTATAGATCCGATCTACTCCTACGAGCTACACTTCGAATCTTGATTGTTGGTTGAAAATCATCACAAATTATCACTTCTTGATTTTAATGCTTTCTTAGATCTAGATATTTTCTCTTTCTTGAAATGCAATTTTATAAATCATGAATTGTTTTCTTTTCTTTTCTTTTTCTTAAAGTTTCGACTCATCTAATTCGAAGCACGAACGATTACACTTTCCTTGTGGACGATCCACACTTACTAACGCGCTACATCCGACACCGTTATTGATTACGGTCAAATATTTATGGTTGTGATTCTATTCATTTTCTCAAACTACACAACGAGAAATTCATTCAATCACAAGCCTTTGGATGGCTTTGAGATTTGTGCAAGTAAAGCTATCCAAGGGCTTGCAAGTGGCTTGCACCATGCAAGCCCTTGCATAGAAGTTTTTTCCTATCACACATGCATCCAGGGGTCCTACGGGTTTGCATCTAACGGGTTAAATTATGAACACTTAATCTCCTGAGGATTGAACCCCGCACACTCTCCATAAAAGGAAATGATATGATTAACCGAGCTATGATATTAGTGATGAGATTGTTGAGCAGGACTGTCATTATTTGTCATCTGGTAAGCTTTCTAAATTTGCCCACATCACTAAACTAACCAGTAAACAATACCTATTTACTTCCGAGTGATCATTGGCTAATCATAGAAACCGAAATTGAAAAGGGAAAAAGTTGAAACTTTGCCTCTAATCCACTTGGTATGTACACATATATGCGAACAAAAAATTGAGAAATGAAAAGAGTGTTGGATTCTTAAGAGTAGCTCCACAAGGAAACATCAGCTATGCAGTGGTCTACATCCTCTTCCCAATAACAAGAAGCACTAGAGTTGGTGGAAATACTGAAGGGCAGTTGTGTGATTAATGTATCCCAGTAATAATCCTTGCTCAACTCCATTATTGAATCCAACATGCTGCTCACTTCTGGTGCCGGGGTCGAGATTTCTGGCGAGGATGACGACGAGGACAATTCTTCCTCCGACAATGGAGATGGCGCTGACGACGGCGACGTCAAACCCTGCGGTTGATCTAACGACGATGGGCTGAACGTTTCCGCAGCCGGCCTGAACATTTCTGCAGCGGCCGCGGCCGCTTTCTGAATATCCTTGTGATCATCCGACTCGGGGATATTTAAACGCCAAGCAGAGTCTGTGAAATTAAGGCAGGCCTTGCGTCCCCTCAGCGCCATGGCGGCCACGTCGTGCGCCCGTGCGGCCATCTCAGCGGTAGGAAACGTCCCCAACCAGATTCTAGACTTCTTCTTTTTATTCGGATCCCGCAATTCGCAGACCCACTGCCCGGTGTTGCCTCGTCTTCGGATGCCTTTGAAGACGGGGTGCCGGGTCTCCTTAAACTTTGTCCGGCCGGCACGTCTCTTCGGGGGCGAAGATGCTACCGTGGCGTATCTGTAAGCCGCTGCTTCGTCGGAATGGGAGAATTGAGGAGGCATGATGCTTGTTGATGATGATGAATCCATTTGAATTGAGATATGAAGTGAAGTGAAGCATTGGGGTTTATTTATATAGGTTGTGGATGCCACAGCCTACAAGTGCGCTTTGGACGCGGAAGTGCCAGCAGAGTGTGAGTGTGTGTTACACGTAATCAACACACAGCTGTGAATGAGTGGGTCCCTAGGATCCTTATCCAATTCAATGGGAGAACAGCGGACCAATTGACTGAGTGCACGTTGGGACTGTGATGATTAAAACTGTCACAAAAATACCAATCCTTTCTATCTTGATATTCCCACCTTCTTCTTCTTCTTCTTCTTCTTCTTCTTCTTGTATCCGGCGTCGCCTGCATGGAGTCCACGGCACCGGTAGAAAAAATATTACTCATATATACTAAATAATTGCTCGTAGAGAGAGGACGTGATGGAGTGTGGAATGATTATCTGGAGCATGTGTTCTCTCAAAACTCCTTGCGGTATATCCGTACCAGTATGTTGCACGTGCGATGCACGTAAGACTATAAAAATATCGGATGGTTGTTATTTGTGGGTTGTTATTGTGGGACGAGGATATGGGATGGGCTTTTTTCAGTACGGATTTTTAATTTTTAATTCGCCAATATTGATTTAATTTCATGTTTTTCTCTGCTCCATTCTCATAACTATATATTTTTGTTAGGTCTTATAAATATAGATTATAATTTTCATGGCATGGTTATGATTTTCGAATTCTTAGCACTCATGTGGATCCTATTTTAATTATTTTCCTTCCAGCATGAAACGAGCTGAGCATCTTTTATCAATTTAGAGTATAGTTAGAAACCTAACTGAATTAAGTAACTAGCCTCAAAGTGTTGGGATATAACAAAGCCATCCACACAATAATTCATTTGATTGAGGCCAACGCATATGTGAAATCTGTTGAAGGCAGCACCCCGGAAACTTACCGAAGCAACTTGACCCACAACAAGGCAATTCAATTGTCATATCGATTGGATACATATACTTGATGCTTTTCATATCTACTGGATGTGACCTACATCACTGAATCAGTTTCGGGGTCATGTCGATTCATGAGTAAAGATTTAATAAAATTGAAAAGGAGAAAAGTTGAGGGAAAAAATCCCTGATCCATAATCATATTATATGCACAAGTTGAACTAATAATCATCAAATTAATCTCTCTATCAGATGGAATAACTCCACAGAGTAACATCTTCAGCTATGCAACAATCCATTTCATCCCAACACATATAACTATCATGAGTAAAAGGGAATGGTTCTGTCAACAACAGTGTATGTGAATCCCAGTATAAGTCTTTACACAACTCCACAACTGCATCCAAAATGCTGCCCGCTTCCACAGCCGGGGACAGGATTTCCGGTGACGACGGTGATGATGATGGCGATTCTTCATCTTCTGACGACGACGTCGACAATGGTAGTGATGTCGACAACAATTCATCTGATGATGATGGTGCTGGTGGTGGTACCACCGATGATGAACTCTGGTCGTACGACGGCCGGAACATTTCGGCAGTGGCCGCAGCTGCATTCTAAATAACCTTCCGGTCAACAGACGCGGGGACACTTAGACACCAAGCAGAATCAGCGCAGTTAAGGCAGGCCTTGTGGCCCCTCAGCGCCATGGCAGCCACGTCGTGCGCCCTTGCGGCCATCTCTGCGGTAGGGAACGTGCCTAACCAAATCGGGGGCGAAGACGTGACCGTGGCGTACTCGAAGCTTGTTTCGTCTTCGTCGTCAGGATTAAGGGATGACATGGGAAGCTGAGAGTGGCTGATATTGAACTGAATTGAGATGTTGAGAGATGATATGAAGTGTGAAGTGAAGGAAGCAAGTGCTGTGCAGGGGTTATAAATAGGGTTTTGGAATGCAAATCAAGTGTTTCTGCGATTTGGACACGGAGCTGCCAGCAGCAGCAGCAGCAGCAGCAGTTGTTGTGAAAAAGCGAGTACAATCACAGCTAAGAGTTATCAACCAATGAGAAGCGGCGATTGGGGATAAGTTACAATGGGGGCAATGTCATCATCCATTTTGATAATAATGCATCATGTGTTTCGTAGCTCCTTCTAGTTTCAGATTAAGATAAAGATAAAGAAAGATATTATGGTGATATATATTTGACTACGGTGCTCTCATCCAAACAGATGAATTTGTTTGCTTCTCCTGGGCACTCTTATTTCTCTCTGAATGCATCCAAATGATAAATACAATGGCCCCCATGTCTGATGATGTTAATATATCAAGATAATGTGAGCCATGTCTTTTATCTTTTGGATACATAGGATAGAGAATAATAGTAAGTATTTCTTAAGAAGGATGGGAAAAATTCTCCAAAATAGACTCTCAAGTTTAAATCAAAATATACATAGATATTAGAATTATTAAAAGGTTTATTTACCGAAAACTCGTAAAAAGTTTGGGTCATTTAAACAAAAACCCCATTTAACTTTAAAACTATCAAAAAACTACAAAAATAAACGGTGACATATCAGTACCGTTTGTGCCACGTCAGCGCCATCTCAACCAAGTTCTCACATCAGCTAAAAAATTATAAAATCCCCAAAATTCCCTATTTAACCTTGATCCTAACTTAAAATTTTAAAAAATTATAAAAAATCCCCCCTTCAACCTCCTCCGATCCCACCTAGGACGGCTCTGGTACCCACAGGCAACCCCCAACCCCTTTCCCATCCTCCGACGACCCCAGACCCCTTCCCCTTCCTCTGACCTTCACTGCCCCCATCATCATCAGTCATCATCATCACCGTCGTCTTCTTCTTCAACCCATTCCTAAACCACCCTTCCCTCCCCTGCCCCTAACCACCCTTCCCCCATTGCGAACCCTTCCACTCACTGCCCCCGTCATTGTCTTCGTCATCATCACCATCGTCGTCGCCGTCTTCTTCTTCTTCCACCCCCGTTCCCTCCACTCTCCCCCTCCTTCGATGACCACCATCCCCTTCCCCTCCTCGGATGCCCTCACCACCCCCGCCTGCTGCCAAATTTTTTTAATTATATAGTTAAAATTTAATAATTATTCAAATTATTTAAAATGTATTTTATAATTAATTAATTATATTATAAAAGGAATTGATATGAACAGTAGCGTTGACTAACGTTAATTTCAAATGTATTGATAGTTTTGTTAAAATGGCCCAAACTTGTTGAGAGTTTTCAATAAATAAGTTTTATTAAAATGTTGTGTTCTAGAATTGCAGTTTCTTGTTTGGTTGTCAAGAGTCTGGGAGTGTTGAATATCAAAATTATTCGGTAGCTATGTAAATAAGGATGAAAGCAGAGAGTATGAATTGAAAGTCGTCGTAAACTTGAGTCTAGGAAGTATTTCCTCCAAAAACGGCAAAAAGAAGGCGAAAAATGATAAGAGGTGGAAAAAAGGAAGAGGTAACTCTAAATAAGATAATTGCTTTTTTACTCCTCTCCATTGATGCGGCCGCAGATTCCGTCCAAATACAAACCCAAATGGTAATCTTATTTTTGCTGATGGCATAATTAAGTTTCACATATAACTCAGGTTATTAACGAAACACCGCGAGAAGACATTTTACTAACCGCATGCAACTTCATATCTTCTAGCAACCAAACTGACTCTAAATCGCGATGAAAAAGGGCAATTCAAAGCCTTCTTTTCCCCCCTAAAAGGGTCTAGACAACTGTGGAAGGCAGCACATACGAAGTCGTGAGAACAACTTGAGTCACAAAATGCCAAGAAACAACTTTTTTTTGGGCATTAATTTGTGCCCTTGCCTCTGAAAACCGGTGACAGTTAGGACTCCACATTTTGCAAGTTGCTCCCAGATTCATCGGAACCTTTAATTAGTGGCCCAGCCCAGCTGTAATTTGACTGTTCATAACAACAAGGATAAATTGTCAAAAGCCCGCGGCCAGCTTCAAACTTGAGTAAAAAAACATGGGAATCAAAACCCCTGTATACCACTTGTCTGTAATATCTACGCAGTTGCCTATAATATCTAAACAGTTGCAGTTGCCTGTAATATCTAAACAATTGCCTATAATATCCAGCAGTTGCAGTTGCATGTAATATCTAAACAGTCGCCTAAAATATCCAGCAGCTGCAGTTGCCTATGATGATATCCAAGCAATTGCAGTTGCCTATGATGATATCCAAGCAGTTGAGAGAATATAAGGCCTAAATGAAATAAAGCCCAAGGTTTTTCACAAAGATTTTGAACAACAGACCCTTTTTCAACAATTTTAAAAATTACAGGGTTTTTAGACTACTCCCAAGCGGGCCGGGGACATTTTGACAATTTACCCTAACAACAACAAATATATCTCGCTTTCACCCACCTTATTAAAACACGTTTTCAATCTTAATCCTATGAATGTCTCTTCCAAATTCAACGGGGCCAAGTAATGTGGTGAAAGGTCAGCCGCAATTTAATGTTGGACTGCTCACCTTTTCTCTCCAATCTCACTTTCGTCAAATTAAATTAAATAATATCTAGTTTTTATGCCCGTTGAACTTTGGAAGCTTGTAAAATGAAAAGAGAAAAAAAAAATTACCGAACCTGTATACAAAAGAATATCATTCATTATAAAAATAAAATTACAATAGTATAAATCTTTTTCTGCTATATAAAATTTGATCTTTTATCCATCAAAAACTACATATAATATAAATTGTTATTTTATTGAGCTTATTATAATAATATTGTAGCAAAAAAGTAGTAAATATTTATTATATATATATTAATTTTAATTTCGTTAACTTATTTTGAAAGAAAGAAGAGTGAGGTGGAGAGATTTCATTGACAGAGAGATTGCCAGACACAGATAAATAATTTAGAGAGACGAAAAATACCATTTCAAAATTTAAATGACTAGGTCGCTAGATGGTCTATGTTAGAACAAATTTTTAGAGGACGTTGCTCTTTTTATAAATTTCTCCTCACAAAGATTGAGACCCAAAAACACAAAATCAAATAGGACTCCAAAAGAGTTTGCATTTAGCGGTGTAACCGAGTCGAGCTTGAACGCGCCGACCACTATCAAAGCTCGGCTCGGCTTATTTTAGACTGGCTCGAGCTGAGCGGGTGTGGCTTATGTTCAGTTCATAATCTTACCGAGGCTTAAACGAGCTCAAGTCGAGCTTGGTTGCATCCTCTTTTAGGCGATCTCTGAAAGAAAAACGATAAAAAAGTGTTTAGTGGAGAATGAGGATGGGCCAATGGCTACTATTGGGGGTTGAGAAGAAAAATTAAAGGCATTTTGTGAGGAGGTGATGACTAAACTTCTTGGCTTTAAAGAGAAACTGATTTGGGAATAACAATCATGTGCTAGAGCCTAAGAGCCTACGTTTTGGGATATGAAAAGATTAAAAAAAGTTGACAGTTAAAGCATGGAATGGGACTATTCACCTTTGTTTAACTTGATATACATCCTTTTAATTGAATAAGTATCTTGGGAGTTGTATAGAATCCGCTATATACCACATATTATTTTTTTTCATTTTCAAATCGTGTAAGTGAGCTAAAATCGAACTAATATCGAATGAGCCTAAGCTCGAGTTTAGCTCATTTAATAAACGAGACAAGCTTCCTGGCTCATCTTCGGCTCATTAATAATGATAGCGTATGGATTTTCATTATCCATTCTCGTCTTGTTTTGATGATAGCTTAAACATGAATAGTTGTTTAGTATCACTCGCTTATCTTACTTTATATTATCGACGCTAAACTCTTATACACTTGATATTTAGCTTGCATATCCTATATCTTGTGTATATTAAGTAATATATCAATATCGATATGTTTTACTTATGTTATACTTTTTGATATCGATATATTGCTCACATTCATTGTTTTGATATTCACAATATGAATATGTATATACATGTGTTCTATATTAGTTTTTCATATATCATGTATATACCATGCATAGCTTGTGATATCAAAACAATGAATGTTTTATATACTAGTGTTTATTCATAACTTGTTTATTTCATAACAGTGTATTTGATGAGCTTGGTCTATGAGATTGCTTTTTAGGATATCGAATATCTCGAGACGAAACTCTATAAAGAAGGATGAAGGTAATGTTGGAGATAGTGCCCTCAGAGTCAATTATTTGATCACAGGCACGTGATTGCAATGATTGAGGGAGGACCTATCCCGGTAGAACAGTCTTACTCGAGATGATAGTATGCTATCTGGTTTATCTTTATCATCGTGTACTGCTTTAGGTGACCTGACAGGTCGCTATTGCACGTTGATAGAGCCCCTAAGATTCTTGCTTGACTGCCAGCAGTATGAGGGCGATCATATAAGTGAGAGCTGGAGTCTATAAGCACATCCTTAAAAGGTCCCTAGTCGTAGGAGTTTCGAGACAGGGCATCGATACTCCATTAGTAGACTAGTGTATACAGTCGAGACCCCGACGAGGGGCGGTGACCGGTCTCACAAGCCACTGGTGTCAGTTGGTTCACCTAAGATGTATACAGGTGCTCATTGGGTTATGAGTACACCGGACAGGACTCGCCGGGAACCTGCTAGTTGGGATTATACCAGACGTCAGATAGCAGTTCCCAGGTGACATGTGTACAGGTTAGTTCATCGACCTGAGATCGTCATTTGTCTCGTGTGAGTTCCCACTGTGCTTTGATTACTACCCTACCACGGCTCAAAGGAGTCGTGCAAACAGGTTTTAGTTGGGTACAGTCCCGAGCCACATGGAGGCAGTGAGCGGATCTGCAGGGGTTCGTCTCTCCCGGTATTGGGGGTGAGGTCGCGCTGTGTCTAGGAGAGCCATTACACAAAGCCCTCGGCCGAGGCAGGAGATTTACTGGTAGGTATTCCAGTAGTATCTCAGGGTGTTCTGGGCTACACTCCGACACGACTTGTACCGCTTTTGGGGGTCTGACTTTTACCAACCCCCTAGGCCCGCCATGCGATACTCATAGACGAACGGACCGGACTGTACGGATATTGTCACTGACAGGCTCAGTAGGGTGTCAGGATGAGTTCGCTCATCGACGTCCCTTTTGGTCAATAGCTGGTGGCCCGTCACGTATTGGTTAATACCTCTGACGTGCTAGTGGTTAAATCCACAGCCATAGTATTGACGAGTCTTTAGAGTCCACCACACTTTCAGTTACTCAGCTTTCGGGCGAAACGCTGTAGAGGCCGTATGGAGATATGGCAGGGTCCGATCAGATACGTGCGGTATTGCACGGATCAGGATCGGACGGTTTGTACTAGAGGCCGTATAGTTATATGGCAGGGTTCGATCAGATACGTACGGTATTGCACGGATCAGGATCGGACGGATATTACTAGCCGGCTTTGGTTTAAGCCGGATCCTAGTTTAGTACAGTGTAGATTTTGTCTCATTGCATTTGTATCCGGTCGGAATACAGATGCGGGTGTGTATGCACAGTATCGGGGTTTTCCTGTAATTTATTACGGGACCAGTTTTCTGGAGTTGCCAGTTTGCATTCCGTTCCGGCCGGTTTTCCTTTGTTCTTTCCCGGCCGAACCTTTTGATGGAGGGTGTTATTTGCAAGTTTGCAAATAACACTTTGTGGAGGGTTTTCATGCAAATAGTTTGATTATGAAAGCATCTTTTTTATTCCATTCTTTTCCTTCATCATTTCTTGCTTTATGAAGATTAGAAATGAGATGATAGTTGATGTGAGTTTGTTATGATGATGTTTGGATATGGTCACCCTCTCTCTTTTCCTACACTCACCTCCCTCTTGCTTTCATATTCTTTCCTCCACCATTCTAATATGATAAGGTTTTCATTTTTGGAGAGAAGAAGAAGATGAGAGCTTCATCTTGAGAGTTTCATTCTTGATCTCATTTTCATGCTAGAAAAATACAAGCACCATTTTTCTAATCTTGATTCCTCCATCACCTTCAAAGGCAACAAACCCCAAATGAGACATAGCCTCTACACTACACATTCTACAGCATATCTTGAGCATGTCGAGTTGCCGGCTTCATGCCCGAGTTGCCTCGGTATTGAGGCGGGAGCCCGTAAAAGATACAGGCGATGTGGTGCCCTTCCGGCAAGGACGTGACGACCGGAGGATCCGCGGGAGATCGGGACGACGACGAGAAGACCGGAGGACTCGGCTCACTCGGTACATCTCTCACCCCATCTCTAGTTAGCTAGTATAGGTTAATGGTTTCGATCCGGGTATATTGTCCGCGGTAGCGCCAGTTTAAAAGATAAGAAAATTTTGATTCCGTATTTTGGCCTCGGATAGACGGCCGGGGCGCTGCCGTGGTGCAACATGGTATCAGAGACACGCCATTAACCTTGCCTAACTTGTTCTAATGTGTTTTACTTATCCGATCGACCGAAATTCCAAAAACCTCATTTTTGTTCACATCAGTTTTCTGTTGAAAATTTTTGGTCTCAAAAAATTTTTCAGGTTGCATAAAACTAATGTACTGAAAATTATAAGACTGCTGTAAAAATTCGACGCACTCAGTCGATGGATGAAGCGCGGAACCGCGGCCAAACCCCCCCTTGGGCCGCGGTTCCGCCGCACTTTACTGTCCTCACTGTGTCCAATTTTTACAGTGGGCTTGTGGGCTGATTTTGGGGGTTTTGGGATATTAAATTTGGGCCCAGATTTTCTGTGAGTGCTACAGTATTGCTTGGGGGCCTACTTGTTAATTGTTTGATCGATCGGATATTTTAAACACATTATTTCACAGTATTTACATTATATCTGCGACCGTGAATGTCACTTGATCGGTAAATCCCGTCTAACTGCTATAGCCCGGTTAGACGGATTTGCGAACGTGATTTTCACGTTGATGTTCTATGTTTATGCTGTGTTGTTGCGGATCGGTCGTGGGGATAGCCTGGATGCAATGCTAGTACAGTTTCTGTTGTATTATGTACATTTGATATTGCGGGGCGAGCGTCCGACATGTGGACTGCCGTCACTGCTTGTTTGTATTATTCTTTTGGGGCACGACCTGGTTGCGGTCGATGTACCCGTTGTATGTATATTTTACTTTCTGTACTAGGATTGCCCCGCGGTGGGGTGCACGGATAGCCGGGTTCTGGAGGGCAACAAGCCCGCATCTCATGGCATTAGGACGGAGGGGGCTTCACTCCAGGATTGGCGGGCTATTCGCCGCACTTGTAGGGGGTACAGGTTGACCCAGGAGGGGTGCCCGAGTTACCGGATTCCGTGAAGTGTTGGGTGGTCCATTCACGTTGCTGAAAGGGGTTGCCTCGCTTCAGGTTTTGGCGGGTGACTTGCCGCGCCCGTAGGGGTCTAGGTTTTCATTGCACAGGCTATCCACACGACCAGGGGAACGTCGGGTTTCAGCCGCGGCTCTGTGAAACCCGGGGCTTCCAGATATCTGTATTGTTCTGTGATGCTGCATATTTCTGTGATGTTGCATTTTATCACGCCTTGAGCGAATATAATATATTGGTATATATATTAGTAGATGTTGTATATGTTTTTCATCCGCGCTAGTCCAGTCCCCGCTCTGCCGTTAGTTAGCTAACCTAACGGGTGATGACGGGACCCAGTGGCGAATGCGGATGGCATATACGTACATCAGTATATTTTCGTTCTTTGTGGTGTGATCAATTGATGGGACTGCGTTGATTCGGATCAATGCATGTTAAAACAAACCTATTCTGATGTTGTTGGAACACTTTTCAAAAAGCTGTTATTGCAAGGACGTTCACTTTTGTTTTGCATCGTGGTATTCATTTGGAATATCCTGCTCCTCAGTCGACGAGGCAAGGGCCGAGATCCCTTCACCGGGAGTGACCCCTTGGACAGAAGTTTGCGTCAGGGCATTAACTTCACTATAGCCGATTACTTTTGCTTTGCATCGTGGTATTCAGTTGGAATATCCTGCACCTCATTCTACGGGGAAAGAGCCGAGATCCCTTCACCGGGAGTGACCTCTTTAGCAAAGGTTTTCGTCACTATATTTTTATAAAAGGCTATGCAGTTCCTTCGACGATATCAAGTTCATTACGTTAAAGGTTTTTCGCCAAAAACCAGCCGTAGCCCTCCGTCATTTCCTACAGGTATTATTTGGTATTCGTGCTGCGTTTGTTGACCTAGTCAAGACGTAGTGTTCGGTAGCTAAGTAGTACTTGTTTGTTGCATAAGTGGGATTGGTTAAGACAGTCGTGCGGCCTTGTTGACCTAGTCAAGGGCACGTACGGGTGGGTTTAATGCAATCCAGAATAATGACGGGTTGAACTTGACTGGCGGTTTATGGTTTGTTGACCTAGTCAAGGTCATAAACCGCTTGGGGTAAAAATCACATCGGGAGTTTCAAAAGAACTGAAACTTGCCAGACATGCGCATACCTTCTGGAGTGTGGTGACGTGAGTGGATTCCGTCACGTTATCATGCGATGATAGTTGGATCCCGATTCCCACTGATGAGTTGGTTTACTCCTCGGGTGATCCCGACTAATTCTTCTTTCAGGTTTGGAGGAGAATTTGAGGTTACAGTGGGAGGTTTCCAGATTAGACAAAGTGATAACCATTCTGATCCAGGTTAGAGTGCACGCTGAGTGTTTCTTTTCTCTCTCTCTTTGGCAGCGACCATTGACCCGACCCTGGACTATGACTCAGTGACCAAGTTGACCGAACCTTCTTAACACTGGCTTTTGGATTGTCAGAGTTGCAAACCTCATTGCCACTCCTACTTTTACCCTTTTCTCCAGGACACCCCGTATTACTACGAACGTCCACTTCCATTGGACAAAACCATCGTATGGTTATATACGAACTCGAAGGACTTCGAGGATGGTTTCTGGTTCTGGAGAAAACGAATAGGATTATTCAGTTGTCTTTTCTTTTCACCTTCTCTCATTGCGAGTACTCCTTGGTTTAGGAGATAGTACACCTATTACGCAAATTGGATAGTCTTCTTCCAAACCTTAGGCAGGTGCCGAACGGTGGGGAATGAAGAAAACCAATTAGCATAACGATGGTGTACAGAAGGTATTAAGTTAAGACAAAGCAAGAGATTAGTAAGAGGGCAAAGTAAATTGCGACTGCTATTCACGACCGAACCAAGTATTTCTTCGCCAATCCTAAATCACCTTTGTATTTCTCCAGGACACTCCGTATCACTACGAAGATCCCAAAGTTTATTGGATAATCCATCGTATGGTTATATACGAACTCGAAAGGAACTTGTTCCAGTTCGGGGATGGATCCTAGTTCAGGAGAAACAGGAATAAGGTTTATTCGGTTGTCTTTTATCTTCACCTTCTCTCGCATTGCGAGTGCTCCTAGGACTAGGACAGTACACCCATTATGCTTATTGGATAGTCTTCTTCCAAACCATAGGCTGGTGCCGAACGGTAGGGAAGGAAGAAAACCATTTGGCCTAAGGGGTGTGCAGAAGGTAATGACTAAAGACATATAAAGGGATTTGGAGAGGTGGCAAAGAATTATACGGTTATAGTTGTGAATCTGGATAATGGTAGAGGCATTACTAGGAATACCAGGATACCCCATCGAAACATTTCAATGTTTCAGTTCAACTGTGTACTGTTAAAGGAAAACTGATTTCCCGATTAGACACTTGCTCCAGGGTATGTATTTACCAAGATTGATTCTCACATCTGTATGGTTTTTCAGATGATGAGTGGGAGTAAGTTATTGGGAATTAGGGTAATCATCCTCATTATATCGGGATTCGTTGTAATCGGTGATATTTGAGGAGATCATCTGGGCTGTTTGCCGGTCGGCAAATATTTGGTTTTGAATATCCGCTGTTGTGCACCAATTTCAAATTGTTATATCTGTACGTCTATTTTCATAGAGTGAGATATACCTTTTGATATTATGTCGATGACATTTACCTATATCAGTGGATGGTTAGGTAAGGAGCATTAAACAGCGGTGTAATTCTTCTTAACCATAAGTACAGTTTTCAACTTACGACGCACAGTGAAAGAGTTGTTAGACTCAGCGGACTTATACAAAGTATTGTATGTTGTCCAGTGTCCATTAGGACAGAGGGGTTGGTCCTCATACTATATTCTGTTTACTTTTAACTTCTCTAGTTCTTAGACATGTGTTTCGTAGAAACACAGGGTCTAAGTTTTGAGGAGTTATAGGTATTTGAATAGAGTAGAGTACCAGGTGTAGCAAGTATCGGGATTCTTCAAAGTGATTGAAGATGTAGATACTTCTGTATGGTATTCAGTTGATAGTAATGGTTAAGAGAAATTGCTTCTCTTTCAGGTTACTCATAATTGGAAGCATTCCTAAGTTGAGTAACGCTGATCGGCCTCCTTCCATTTAGTTGACATGCACTGGAGACAGCTGCATGATTTGAATCTGGTTAAATTAAATCAGTGCCTCTGGTTCTATATTGGATATAGTACAGTTCATATATTAACATTGTTAAGGTACGGGGAGTTGTCCGGCTTATGATTAAAACCAGACTCTGGATAACTCAAGGCACGTTTCTGTAATGGCTGTTTGTGGGTTGACCCAGGCTATGACGAGGGTTGACTTTCTACCATAAGAAAGATCAATAGTGATATTGTTCTTAACTCGCCACATTTTAAAAGGAAATGGTTATTTTTTCAGAAAACAGTAGTGGGAGTATGGTAGAACTGGAAGTGATTCCAGAACCGCAAACGATTACTGAAGATTTGATAAGGAACCTAAAGATTCAATCTGATTTGACATTCCATTGGCCACTCCGCAGATATGGTGGGTAACCTCAGGCACTCGAGAGGTACTTCGGTATGCTCAAGGACGGTGGCAGGGAGGTTCTTGTTTACCCAGACTTACCATTGCTGTTGTTCCAGACTGTGAGACCCGGCAGGAGGATGAGTATAGCGTCGTTCTAAACTAGTTTTAGAAGTGTACGTCTATATGACTCTGCCAGAGGGTTGTCGTAGTCAGTGGGAGCAGCGGAAGCATTGGTGGACAGGTGGCTTACGTCTATTTATAGACTAAAGCAGATATAGCGGAGATAGATCATCTATTTCTGATGTGACAGTCATAGGTTTGACGTCATCAGAATAGGGGATGGATCTGTTAAGAAGGTAGTAGGGTGTGATGTCCTGGTTTTGGATGACATACACATAGTAGGAAGTGATATTCCTATACTACGATCGGTTATACTTTGGTCGTCACACAGTGTTTTCTCCACATGGCACTTGGACATTATATCAGACATACTGGTAACTAGATCTATGGTTTTATATCTAGATTTGGATGGTTTCCCAATCAGGGTACTTTGACAGCATTCTAAGAGTATTTAGAATGGTCGACTCCTGGCATGGTAGTGTACCTGCAGAGAATGGAGTCACCCTCTCTAAAGGTGTCTTATAGACTAAAGTAGAGAGGGATGTGCATGATTGGCAGATCACTTGCTTAGGCAATTGAGTCAATCATGAGATGTCAAGTACCACACCAGATGTTGTTCTTGCAGTAGATGCAATAAGTAGATATTGATCCAATCCTGGAGGAACAGTCGGAAGCAGTTTTAGAACATAAGTGAATGTTCTAGGGATATGATAACGGCTGCCTCCTTTAGGAGACGGTTATCACTCCAGGCTTCCAAGGTGACATGGACGACAAGGAGGTTGTCAGAGTTATAGTTCTCCCTCTGACGAGGGACAGTATTCTGGACAGGTGATCCAGGCAGATACTGAGGGAGGCATGGCGCAGGATACTGATTAAGTTCAGTTGACGATACAGTCTAAGAAGTTTGGATTTGGAGTTCATTTATGAACTAGGTCCCATCAGACATCCAGACATTCTTAGACAGGTATTGCTCATTTCGGGAGATGGTTTTCTCCGCGAACTTGAGATATAGAGAGACATAGAAAGAAACATCACAGCGGATCCACTCACTGAGGCTATTCCTCGAACGCAATAATTTCGCAAACGAGCTTTGTGAGACTGACTAGTAAAGGAGTTGGGTGTTCGGTATCACACGGGCTGTGAGTATGCGACATCGCAATAATTAGCCTTGAGTGCAAGTGGGAGATTGTTGGAGATAGTGCCCTCAGAGTCAATTATTGGATCACATGCACGTGATTGCAATGATTGAGGGAGGACCTATCCCGGTAGAACAGTCTTACTCGAGATGATAGTATGCTATCTGGTTTATCTTTATCATCGTGTACTGCTTTAGGTGACCTGACAGGTCGCTATTGCACGTTGATAGAGCCCCTAGGATTCTTGCTTGACTGCCAGCAGTATGAGGGCGATCATATAAGTGAGAGCTGGAGTCTATAAGCACATCCTTAAAAGGTCCCTAGTCGTAGGAGTTTCGAGACAGGGCATCGATACTCCATTAGTAGACTAGTGTATACAGTCGAGACCCCGACGAGGGGCGGTGGCCGGTCTCACAAGCCACTGGTGTCAGTTGGTTCACCTAAGATGTATACAGGTGCTCATTGGGTTATGAGTACACCGGACAGGACTCGCCGGGAACCTGCTAGTTGGGATTATACCAGACGTCAGATAGCAGTTCCCAGGTGACATGTGTACAGGTTAGTTCATCGACCTGAGATCGTCATTTGTCTCGTGTGAGTTCCCACTGTGCTTTGATTACTACCCTACCACGGCTCAAAGGAGTCGTGCAAACAGGTTTTAGTTGGGTACAGTCCCGAGCCACATGGAGGCAGTGAGCGGATCTGCAGGGGTTCGTCTCTCCCGGTATTGGGGGTGAGGTCGCGCTGTGTCTAGGAGAGCCATTACACAAAGCCCTCGGCCGAGGCAGGAGATTTACTGGTAGGTATTCCAGTAGTATCTCAGGGTGTTCTGGGCTACACTCCGACACGACTTGTACCGCTTTTGGGGGTCTGACTTTTACCAACCCCCTAGACCCGCCATGCGATACTCATAGACGAACGGACCGGACTGTACGGATATTGTCACTGACAGGCTCAGTAGGGTGTCAGGATGAGTTCGCTCATCGACGTCCCTTTTGGTCAATAGCTGGTGGCCCGTCACGTATTGGCTAATACCTCTGACGTGTTAGTGGTTAAATCCACAGCCATAGTATTGACGAGTCTTTAGAGTCCACCACACTTTCAGTTACTCAGCTTTCGGGCGAAACGCTGTAGAGGCCGTATGGAGATATGGCAGGGTCCGATCAGATACGTGCGGTATTGCACGGATCAGGATCGGACGGTTTGTACTAGAGACCGTATAGTTATATGGCAGGGTTCGATCAGATACGTACGGTATTGCACGGATCAGGATCGGACGGATATTACTAGCCGGCTTTGGTTTAAGCCGGATCCTAGTTTAGTACAGTGTAGATTTTGTCTCATTGCATTTGTATCCGGTCGGAATACAGATGCGGGTGTGTATGCACAGTATCGGGATTTTCCTGTAATTTATTACGGGACCAGTTTTCTGGAGTTGCCAGTTTGCATTCCGTTCCGGCCGGTTTTCCTTTGTTCTTTCCCGGCCGAACCTTTTGATGGAGGGTGTTATTTGCAAGTTTGCAAATAACACTTTGTGGAGGGTTTTCATGCAAATAGTTTGATTATGAAAGCATCTTTTTTATTCCATTCTTTTCCTTCATCATTTCTTGCTTTATGAAGATTAGAAATGAGATGATAGTTGATGTGAGTTTGTTATGATGATGTTTGGATATGGTCACCCTCTCTCTTTTCCTACACTCACCTCCCTCTTGCTTTCATATTCTTTCCTCCACCATTCTAATATGATAAGGTTTTCATTTTTGGAGAGAAGAAGAAGATGAGAGCTTCATCTTGAGAGTTTCATTCTTGATCTCATTTTCATGCTAGAAAAATGCAAGCACCATTTTTCTAATCTTGATTCCTCCATCACCTTCAAAGGCAACAAACCCCAAATGAGACATGGCCTCTACACTACACATTCTACAGCATATCTTGAGCATGTCGAGTTGCCGGCTTCATGCCCGAGTTGCCTCGGTATTGAGGCGGGAGCCCGTAAAAGATACAGGCGATGTGGTGCCCTTCCGGCAAGGACGTGACGACCGGAGGATCCGCGGGAGATCGGGACGACGACGAGAAGACCGGAGGACTCGGATCACTCGGTACATCTCTCACCCCATCTCTAGTTAGCTAGTATAGGTTAATGGTTTCGATCCGGGTATATTGTCCGCGGTAGCGCCAGTTTAAAAGATAAGAAAATTTTGATTCCGCATTTTGGCATCGGATAGACGGCCGGGGCGCTGCCGTGGCGCAACAGGTAATTGAGCTTAAATGGATATATCTAATGGAGATTGGAGGATATGGACGATAGCTTCCCAAATTGCATATCAAGCTTCGTGAGTTCAAGCTGCGTAGCCGAGAAACAAGAATTCAAGAATTCAAGTTGCGCATAGTTTTGAGAAGCTAGGAGCCAAAGTCCAAGTTGAGGCGTCGAAGTCAAGACCAAGATTTGAAGTTCAAGATATCGACTTAAACACGCTAGTGAGTGGATTGGCGAGTTCTGAAATCCAAGTGAAGCGGATCGCCAAAGTTCAAGAGTTAAAGACGACAAGGATTCAAAAATTTATGAAACCGTCGTAGAAATCCTTGTAAGTACTCCATAGAGTATGGTTATATATCATTTAGAGCTCTTGAACATTCACACATACATGCACAAACATTTTACATTGCATGAAACTTTTGGTTTTACATTGCAAAGAATTTTCGTCCAAAACGATTTGTATTTGAAAAGCAAGATTTCCTGATTTTTTCTACTCCAGACGTCTACCCAATACAACTGCAGAGTCTGGATACTATTCATTTTCTGATATCAGGTTCATTAGACGTTTTTGGACTATTAGCAGACATCTGATGAAGGTTTTCAAATCAGGGATTTTAAACTTCAGAGGTTTGCTGCTAAAAATGTTTTGAAAAATATAGCCGTTTATAGCCGTTGGGGACATTTTTATTGAACGACAGATGTCTGGACCTTTTACCTTCAGACGTCTGCCGCTGTTGATTTCTGCTTGCCCCCATTTCTTTTGAGTTGATTTTCTTGTGGGCTATAAATAGGGTTTCTATAGGATTTTTGATTGTTAACAACTTGCAATCACTTGAGCTTTTCAATTGCCAATATCTAAGTGATCTTGAGTCAAAAATCTCATCTCTTGTGAGGATTTAAAAGAGTTTTTATTTGCTTATCAATTCACTCTCACACACAAAAGATTCAGAGCTTCAATTGATTATCCATACTTGAAAGAGTATTAGAGTATTGAGCTGAAAGTGTAATCTCTTCTTTTTTTTGTGTTTGAGATATTGAGTGCAAAATTACCATTGTAAGAGAGGAGATCATCTTTGTAGAAAGAAGAGCGACGAGCTTGTAAGAGTGGAGTGTTGCTCGTGTGTCAAGCAACGTGAGGTCTTTATAGGAGACGTGTTGGTTTAGCCTCCACCGGAAGCGGGGTTGTTGGTTGCGGATGCGCAATGTGTGTCTCTCCGAAAAAACGTGAATTAGTGGAACGGGCTCGTGCGCTTAAAGAAAGTGGACTAGGAGATCTCCCGAACCACTATAAATCGTCTCGTATTTGCGTTTACTTTTTCTATCTCTCTATTTCTCTTGTTTTATATTCGTAGATAGAAATTACATGCTTAGTGATCGCTTCCGCTCTATTTGCTTATACTTGCTATATCTTGATATCTTGCTATATGTTTATTGTTTACCGCCAAAAACAGAGACGAACTGAGATAGATCGTCTTGCCTGAATTTGGGGGTAGATGCTATTTGGATATATCCGTCCATCTTTCCGAAAATGCTAAGTTGATTTTTAGCATCGTATATCCGAGGTTTGGACAGACGTGACCGATGTAGCGTGACTTTATCAGATTCCCCTTCGTTTTTGAGGGTTTTTTTTTATCGTGGGGACACTCTTCCCTGCAGACGCAAGTTGCTACAGTTAATCACGTTATCGCAAAGTTGCGATAACAACTTTCACCTTCTCCAGTATTTCACTTCGCGTCGTGTTATATTTGTTTTATATGAGTTTGCCCTTGGATTATATACGGAGACTAATCTTGTCATGCCCATAGGACGCGGATTAATCCAAATCCGTATATATTAGACTTAGATTTTGAACTTAGGACGCAGATCTCATATAAATGAGGTCCATCACGATATATGTGTTTGATCTAAAAATTGTTAGTCGTATATCGGACAAAGATCGACTTAGAAACAGTGAACATATGGGCTCAACTGATCATCAGACCATACATAAATAGCCCATGAATAGTATATGGTAGTCAATATGGAGATCAGCCATAGGGCCAAACATATATTAGTTTAAGGACATCGCGGTTCAATATTAGTTTAGGGACATTTCGGTCCAACATTTCCGTGTTTAGGACGAATATTAGTTTAAGGATATTTCGGTTCATCTTTCATCCTGCGCGCACGTGTATATTTTATGTGGCGAAGTGAACGATGGTAACATGGGATGCGTCCAATATTGGGGTGCGATCCAATTTGAAGGCGTTAATGTTTCCTACAAAGATATATAATACACACACACATATATGTATAAAGCCGGAGCTCAATATGAAATTCGCATCTATATAGGATGCGTGTCAATATGAGGCGTGCATATCAATATGGAAGTGGATCAATGCGATGCGCATCTATATAGGATGCATATCAAGATGAAGGTATGCACATCAATATGGAGGTGCATTGATATGAAGCTGAAACATTCTGTCTTGATGAAACTTCATATCTTTCATCAAGTTGGGACGAGAAAGGAGTTGTTAGTTGTTGGGACTTGCCAACTCTCTGAAAACGTTGAGAAATTACGACAACATATATCAAAGGTGTGGAAAGATGTACTTTTGAACCAAATTCCGTATATGAAGGAAAAGATCATGGTGGATCTAAGGATCATTAGTCTTATATGAGACTAAGATTGACTTAGAAGATATGAGATAAATATCATTAGTCGTATATGGGACTAAGATCAACTTGAATATCATGAGCATATGGGCTCAGTTGATTTAAAATCAAAGAAGTTTAAAACTTAAGAGACTCGGTCTATTTTAGACTAAATGTTGGGCTTTTATGTATCCGACGGTGCTAAGCATTAGGCCATATTCACTGTTTTGAGTCTTGCATTACCCAACAGTGTTAAGCACTGAGCAGAGAATCCCAAGCTTAAGTATAGGATATAATATCCTACTTGTTTTAGCGCTCGCACGATATCACGTGAGCCGCTGCTCCTTTTTCCCGCTCACGTGTTGTCACGTGAGGCGACATGTTTCTTGGCGCTTACGTGCTATCATGTGAGGCGCTACAATAGTGCTAAGCACTAATCTGTTCTGCTTTCTGGCGCTCATGTACTATCACATGAGACGTCGTTTTCATGGGCCTTGAGCGCTCACGTGAGACGCCGAGTCTTTGAGCTTCTTTGTGCTCACATGTATATCACGTGAGACGCTATCATCTGCTTCTTTTAAGCGCTTACGTGGATATCACGTGAGGCGCTTAGTCCTTAGAGATATAATCTATGTTCATGTCTTTTAAAGAAGTTTAACTTCTGTTAATGGTATTTTGACCATTAACAATCACCAAGATCACTATTTTGAGGATATGTGATCATGTCCTTTAAGAACTAAGTTCTTGATTATGAAAGAACCAAGTTCCTTGAGTATAAAATCTATCTTTTCTCATGTTCTTTCTTCCATTTATTCTTTTCAATCTTGTTCTCCCTGGAATTTTTGATTCTCAAGAATAAGATCTTCCCGATGAGAATTAAATTCTCAACTTGTGTGAGACTTGTCTTGTGAATTTCAGATCCATAAAAAGAACTCAGTTCTTTTGGAAGGATTAAACCCTTATATATGCAAGTGATGGGTAAAGCGGAGATATTTTTATCTCGATATTTTCTTTACCTAGGGTTTGAAATGAGGAAGAAGACTCGGCAGAAAACATATCCGTTCGGACTCATGAAGTGAACCAGAAATCATGGAAGGGACATAGAAGACATGTCCCACTTCTAAAATGGATGATGAGGGAAAAAACTCCCAAGTCAAGTTCATTCTTCCAAGAAGGAAGAAGACTCAGCAAAAGGAGTGACATGATATCTCGTTCTTCGTATATGAAGAAAATGCTCCATCAGCATCAGAAAGCGACACCGATGAGCAGGGGGCAGGTGTCGTGTAAAGTGCCCGGTATTTCCCGTAAAAAACAATCCGATTGGTACGATGATAAATGAAGCAGTCCAAGAGGGTGAAGATAGCCTAAGACGTGAAACTACCTTTCATATAACCGCCAGACAGCAGCGCTTAAACAAACAAGCATTGGAAGGGATGAGTTATGCAACTCCCCGACCAAATGATAAATGTTGGACCGAAATGTCCTTAAACTAATATCCGTAATATCCGTTCCGAACATGGGAATGTTGGACCGAAACGTCTTACACTAATACTTCGTCCCGAACATGGGAATGTTGGACCGAGATGTCCTTAAACTAAAATTCGTCACAAACACGAGAATATTGGACTGAGATGTCCTTAAACTAATGTTCGTCCCAAACGGGAACGTTGGACCGAGATGTTCTTAAACTAATGTTCGTCCCAAACACAGGAATGTTGGACTGACAAATTTGCAAGCGCATCTATCCAAACAGCTGATATATGGTGCCATAAATCAACTTGGCATCTTCGGAGAGATGGATGAATATGTTCCAAAAAACATCTGCCCCCAAATTCAGGCTAGACGTCCTCCGCGTCTCAGTCCAGTTTTCGGCGGTAAATACTTATGTGTTCACAATTGTGATTAGCTTAGCCATTTATATCTATCGATTCATCCTTTGCTAGCTATTCGATTGTGGTTTGTGTTTGCAAGTATAGTTTAGAATTTTTAATTTGGGATTATCGGTAGCTTATTCTTATTCACCCCCTCTAGAAATATTTTTAATTGGTATCAGAGTTTGGTGCTCTTATTTGTTGGGCTTTACAATTTAGAGCGATCCCATGGTATCTTCTTTACAAAACTAGTCTTCTTTCGATAGTTATTCTATTATTGATCCTCCATGTTTCGATGGAAGTAAAATTTTCATTTGGAAAATAAAGATGCAATGTTTTCTTGAATGTCGGGATAGGGATTTTTGGAAAATTATTGAGAACGACTATTCTATTCCCACTATTGCTAAATCTAAATAGAGTAGCCGTGAAAAGAAAAGGATTTGTTTTCTTTAAATATCAAATCTATACAATGTTTTCAATCTGCTTTAGATGATGTTTTAAACAATTTTTCATATTGCAAGACGGCTCATGGTATTTGGTGTTCATTGGAGGAAACCTATGGAGAGCGCGTAATTTGCAAAAAAGTGGAGAAGAACAAGATGAAGATTTGCTTAGCAACTTTGGATGATTCTCAACAAACGTCAAATCAAAAGAGAACATCCAAATCTAAGGAATCGATCCAATACTCTTTTGATCATAGTAAGTAATTCTTCTTATGATTTCCGTAAACTTACACATGATCGATTTCTTGATGCATATCATGATCTTAATGAAAATTATAATGTTATTGCATCTAAAAATGAATTCCTCGAAAAGTGTACTTATGATTTTGATATTGAGCGTGAGAAATTGATGAGTTGTTGCGATTCTTTTGAAGTTTTAAATAAAAATTTGATTGCCAAATATAATGCATTGTCTTGTGCTCATGATTTTCAAGTGGATTTATGTGATAAATTAGTTTTTTGAAAAAAATGAGTTGCTTTCAAACTTGGTTTACAACGTTCTACTATTGAAGCTTTGAAATATGAAAATAATAATTTCACTTTGTCTTGTGAGGTGTTTTGAAAAGAAAACCATGATTTGATTTAAGTTTTACAAGTAAAATTGATGTTTAGAAATTTTCTATTATTTCTCAAGATTCACTTGTTTTCAAAAATTCTTCTCTTAAGCAAGAAAATGAGAAGTTGATTTTATCATGCGGTATTTTGAGAAAGGAAAATGACGATTTGATTTCAAGTTTTCAAAGTGAGATTGATATTTTGAAATCATCTATTTAATCTCAAAAATCGCTTGTTTTGGAAAATATTTCTCCCAAGGAGAAAAATGAGATTTTGAATTCTTCTCTTACTAAATTTTCAAGTGTTAACTCTTTTCCAAGTAAGGAGAGTTTTAAATTGAAGAGGCGTTTTTAAGAATTTGAAATTTCAAAAACCATATTCGTCTAGATTTTGTCAAACATGCTTCGAATTTTACTAAATCTCATGTTCGCTCACAATCTTATTTATATAAATTTAGTTCGAGCCAAACATTTAAGAAGCATGCGCATCATTCACTTATTTTATCTCATACTTGTTTTGACACTTCTAGGACCACCATGTATGCACACATTCATACTTGCAATTTTTGTGGTGCACATGTACACTTGGCATATGCATGTAGTTTAAAGAAAAATATTTCTATGCATACCAATTTGATTTGGATTTCCAAACTAACCCATACGGATCGAATAAAGTTTGGATACCGAAATCCCCTTCCATATTTTCTTTTGTAGGTATGGACAATTCGACGAAGTGAGGGATTCAGGTTCGTGTGAGCAAGAGCAACACAATGGAATTATTTGCTTGACTCATCAATTAGCGGGGTATCGTATTTCTTTGCAACATTCTTTAAAATATCATCTATTAACTTGTGTGCTTAAATATTGATGTTTTAGAAGTGTGTGTTTATTTTATATACCCCTAATGACGCATTTGTGTTAACTTGCATATCTTTTTGTGCATATGTTCATGTATGAGATACTATTCATAGTTATTTCAATTGGTATTTACAATTGATATCATTCATTTGCTCATATATGATTTCTTATACTCATTTGTTTTAAACCTGCAATCTTTTAAACTTGAGCACAAATATGATTTGAAAACTTGATTTAGATTTGCTTATCTTGTTTTTTCTTGTCATAAACCACTCACATGTTTAAATTATGTTTTAATCATTTATATGAGAGTTTGTATCCATATAGCTTTAAATTGATTAAATCTTTTTCATATAAAAATAATTTGGAACTTGTTTTTAACTTGAACCAATCTTTCAATTGGTATCTTTGCTTTGTGCCCTATTTATGTGTATTTGCTTAAAACTTGTTTATTCTTGCGCGCACACTTCTTGCATGAGTAGAATTATTCATTGGTATTGAATTCTTAGCTTATCTTGCCAAATGGTTTCTACAACCCTTTTAGGAGACTACTTGCGGATTTCGTTAATTACAACGAATTCAACGGATATAGCGGAGAGAATTAAAGACCCTTCACCGGGGAGTCGATACTTAAAATTAGACAGTTACTCATACTTGCACTCACATACGGTTTTCAATTGGTATCATTGTTTTCAATCGGTATTGTGGGTTGGTATTTGAACCTTCCTTTAGCACCAACTTGGTTATATGTGCATATTTTGATCAATTCATGAATTAGATTATTAATTTATATCACTTGTATTCCATTATACTTTATGTTTGAGGTTTAATAGTTTGGTATTTAAGTGATTGTGAGATAGAACTCATAAATCGATCCTTTGGGCTTGCTTCTCGCACTTGGGAGATTCAAACGTTTAGGGAAGGTAAATCTCACGCTTATGAGGTTAATTTTTCGTATTTACTTTCTAATTCTTGTGTTGCGCACATTTTAAAATTTCACGCTTTTAAAGAAACACGCACACACTTTGTACACGCGAAATACGAATATGTTTTTCATTGATATCCTATGGTTTGTATTACGATATGTATTCTAACTCATAAATTTCAAAACTTGTTTTACTTGTTATGAGTTAGCGCATGTTTTTGAGGTTTTCATTGTATATCGTTTTCAAAACATGTTTTTGTGTATGAGTTGAGCTCCACTTTCAAAATTGTTCATTTTCAATTGATATCAACTCATACTTGCCTTCACATGCCATTAGAACTTGTTTATATTTTGTTCATGTGGATATTTGTGCATATGTATACTTACTTTATTTTGCATATCTCTTATATACATGCATTTGGATATGTGTTGAGATTCATTTTTTTTTAAATTGCATTTTTTGTGCTCGTAACCATTTCCCAGTGTTCTCCTATGCATATATTTAGAGAGAGTGATTCAAATGTTTGATTCACTTTAGATGTACGCATATGCTTAGAGAAAGCAATTCAAACGTTCTAAATTCTCTAAATACCCTTTTTATTGTCAAAAAGGAAAGAATAATAGGAGTTTTAGTATATCGATATCAGATATTTGATTTTATTTGATATAGATATACTATTTCCTAATCATATTTTGCTATCATCAAAAAGAGGAAGATTGATAGCTTATGAATTTTCATTATCCATTCTCGTCTTGGTTTGATCATAGCTTAAACATGAATAGTTGTTAAGTGTCACTCGCTTATCCTGCATTACATTATCGACACTAAACTCTTATACACTTGATATTTAGCTTGATACTATATCTTGTGTATATCGAGTAATATATATCAATATCAACATGCTTTGCTTGTATTATATTCTTTGATATCGATATATTATTCACATTCGTTATTTTAATATTCATAATATGAATATGTATATACATGTGTCCTATATTTGTTTTTCATATATCATGTATATACTATCCATAGCTTGTGATATCAAAATAATGAATGTTTCATATACTTGTGTTTATTCATAACTTTGTTTATTTCATAACACTGTATATGATGAGCATGGTCTATGAGATTGCTTTTCAGGATATCGAATATTTCGAGACGGAGTTCTATAAAGGGGGATGGAGGTAATCGAGTTTAAATGGATATATCTAATGGAGGTTGGAGGATATGGACGGGAGCTTCCCAGATTGCATATCAAGCTTCATGAGTTCAAATTACACAGCCGAGAAACAAGAGTTCAATAATTCAAGCTACGAATAGTTTCGAGAAGCTAGAAGCCGAAGTCCAAGTTGAAGCGTCGAAATCAAGACTAAAATTTAAAGTGCAAGATATCGATTTCAAAATGCTAGTGAGTGGATTGGCGAGTTCCAAAGTTCAAGTGAAGCAGATAGCCAAAATTCAAGAGCTAGAGACGATAAGGATTCAAGAATTCGAAGATTTGCGAAACCGACATAGGACTCCTTGAAAGTACTCTATAAATTATGGTTATATCATTTAGAGCTCTTGAACACTCACACATGCATGCATAAATATTTTAAATTGCATGAAACTTTTGGTTTTACCTTGAAAAGAATTTTCGTCTAAAACAATTTGTATTTAAAAAGTAAGGTTTCCTGATTTTTTCTACTCCAGACGTCTGCCCAATACAACTACAGACATCTGGATACTGTTTATTTTTTGATATCAGGTTCCTTACATGTTTTTGGACTATTAGCAGACGTCTGCAGTTCAAGTTGGCAGACGTCTGATGAAGGTTTTCAAAACAGAGATTTTAATCTTCAGATGTCTGCCTTTCTTACTTCAGACCTCTGCATATTTTTCTCCTGCACTTTATGGATTTAAACCTTTTGCCAGACGTCTGCAGCTCATCGAGGCAAACGTATGCCCAATTTGAACTTCAGACGTCTACTATTAAAAATATTCTGAAAAATATAATCGTTTATAGCCGCCGGGGACATTTTATTGAACGATAAACGTCTGGACCTTTTGCCTTCAGATATCTGCCGCTGTTGAATTCTGCTTGTCCCTATTTCTTTTGCGTTGATTTTCTTGTGGGCTATAAATAGGATTTCTACAGGATTTTTGATGGTTAACCACTTGCAATTACTTGAGCTTATCAATTGCCAATATCTAAGTAATCTTGAGCCAAAAATCTCATCTCCTGCGAGAGTTTAAAAGAGTTTTTATTCGCTTATCAATTGACTCTCACACACAAAATTTCAAGAGCTTTAATTGATTATCCATACTTGAAAGAGTATTAGAGAGTGAGTTTGAGAGAAACTCTATCAAGAGTATTGTGCTTCAAGTGTAATCTTTTCTTCTTTTTTTGTTTGAGAGCTTGAGTGCAAGATTGCCATTGTAAGAGATGAGATCATCTTTGTAAAGAGAAGAGCGACGAGCTTCTAAGAGTGGAGTGTTGCTCGTGTGTCGAGCAACGTGATGTCTTTGTAGGAGACGTGTTGATTTAGCCTCCACCGGAAGCGGGGTTATTGGTTGCGGATGCGCAACGTGTGTATTTCCAAAAAAGACGAGAATTGGTGGACCGGGCTCGTGGGCCTAAAGAAAGTGGACTAGGGGATCTCTCAAACCGCTATAAATCACCTCGTGTTTGCGTTTAGTTTTTCTATCTCTCTCTCTCTTGCTTTATATTTGTAAATAGAAATTGCATGCTTAGTGATCGCTTCCGCTCTATTTGCTGATACTTGTCATATCTTGATATCTTGCTATATGCTTATGTGTTCACAATTGTGAATAACTTAGCCACTTGTATCTATTGATTCATCTTTTGCTTGCTATTCAATTGTGGTTTGTATTTGCAAGTATAGTTTAGAATTTTTAATTTAGGCATATCAATAGCTTATAACTATTCACCCCCCTTCAGGAATATTTTCAAATAATTGAACCGAACTTAAACGAGTTGATACCGGACCGAACCCTAATCGAATCCGAGCTATCAATTAGCAACCCTATTTGCATTATAATAGTAAAGATGCTATTGCTGCCATTTCAATTGCTAGAATTTTGACCAAACAGGTCATGAGGTCCATGAATCAAAATATGCATCTCACTTTGTCATAGGTTTAGTACGAATATGATATACCTTCCCTTGAACTGATTTGTAGCCGTATGAGGTCATATATGATGCAAGTTCCATATTAAAAATAAAAAATAAAAAGAACAAAATTTTACCAGCATGCTATCTAACCAACCGAACATCCAATGAATAAATCATATAAATGTTGATTAATCTTGCTACTAATGACAAGGTTCAAGAATTAAAAAGATTTTATGACGTTCAAAAGCAACACACGGGTAGTTGCAACCATCTCATCAATATAATATCCTATCCTAAACAAGTTAATTCTCATTAGGCATTATTCCGTATGTCATCAATAATTTTTCATCGATCAACAATGAACTAACTATTCAATATGGAGGTTAGGCATGAATATTTCATGGTGGAAATATGATTAGCTTCATATTTAGGATGAATATAAATGTTTGTGCATACAAGAATAATTTAAGCAGTTTCTTCTCAAAGTTGATCTAGAGTTAGAACTTAAAACATAAGCCCTCGATGAATAACATACCAGGCGCAAAGACCGCTACTTCATTTCCGACCAATCCATACTCTGAAACATGAAATTAAATGAATAGGTATCATGAAATTAAAATCGCATGTATGGTGGGGTGGGGGGACGGAGAGACAAACTATATAGAACAAAAGAATCATAATAACATATCAACTCTCGAGTTCAAAATATGTGATCCACTAAAACTGCTCAAAATCTACCGGAAGTGATATCCTAATGGCTTTGCCTTTCATAGTCTATTGGCGATCAACTAGATTTCATAATTCTAAATTTATCTCTCTTTTGTCTAGCTGCGTTGCATCCGAAACACATAAGAATTTCTCCACATGCTGGCTTGTGGGAGGGTCCTTAACCCACTCTGTAATATGAATCATGTCGGACCCCAAAGATTTCGATTTAAGTGTGTCGAAACCATACGATAATAACGAAAGTAAATGCGGCTCAGACATTAGTCCTGCTGGTCAAGTCCTTTACATTTATATTGAAGTTCATGGCACACTACATGTATACATCAACAAAAATCGGGAACCCATTGAGACTAAAACTTTCAGGAGTAGCTCCACAAAGAAACATCGGCTACGAAACAATCCAGATCATCCCAAGAACAATAAGCACTAGGAGTGGAAGCAGTGAAGGGTTCTTGTGACAGTGTATGATAAGTATCCCAGTAATAATCCTTGCTCAACTCCACAATTGAATCTAACATGCCGCCGTCGCAGCTGCCCACATGTGCTGTCGAGGACGAGATATCTGGTGACGACGATTCTTCTTCTTCTGATGGTCGTGGTGTCGATGATAATTCTTCTTCTTCTGATGGTGGTGGTGGTGATGAGGGTGATGGTGCTGGCGAACTCTGCTTCGACAACGGCTTGAATTTTGCAGCGGCGGCCACAGCAGCCTTCCGTATGTCCTCGCGAGTAGCAGAATCAGGGGCAGTCAGACACCAAGCGGAATCGGCAAAGTTCAGGCAAGCCTTGCGGCCCCTCAGGGCCATGGCAGCCACGTCGTGTGCCCGTGCGGCCATTTCAGCGGTCGCGTACGTGCCTAACCAGATCCTAGACTTGTTGTTGGGATCCCTCACCTCGCAGACCCATCGATCGCTGTCGCCTCGTCTCCGGATCCCTTTGAAGACTGGGTGTCGGGTCTCCCTAAACTTGGTCCGGCCAGCTCTCCTCTTCGGAGGAGAAGACGCGACGGTGGAGTAAGCGAAGCTTGTTTCTTCCTCAGGATTCATGGGTGAACGAATGGAGAAGTTGGGTTGTGAAGGGTGCAAGTGTTGTGTTTTGTGGGGGTTTATATAGGGTTTTGGAGTTGCCAGCAAGAGTGTGGAAGTAAATGCGGACCAGCTGGGAACAAGTGGTCCCGCATACAAAAGGGTGTGCTTTGAGATTTGATTAGAACCAGCCCACTCAATGCACTTATGGTGGGGCCCGAAGAGTACTAAGATGGAGTGTGCGATGGTCATCATCAACATTCTCTTTCCTAGCTCCTTCTGTATATGGAGTATGTTTGGGAGATGTTTTGACCAAGGGATTTCTCCATAACAAACAGTCCACTGAAATATCCATGCTTCATCTTTAGGATTCGGCGTCCCTGCTGCTTTTACACGTCCCCGCTGTTTTTGATCCCGCGGTGAAAATTGGATAAAACTAAGTTTGTATTTTTTTATATATCAAAGACGGAAGGCTGGGATTTGAGAATAACACCAAACAGCAGAGAAAAATACTAAAGTCCCCAAATCCTCATCTTTAAGCAGCTATCATGGGTAGATGAATACACTCACATGAATTAGAATAAGAAATTAAGAACGAATTGATATTGAGCTAGTTAGGTAACTTGGGTTGTATCTCGTATCCCGTTGAGCATCCAATCTGCTGGATCACAGGGAATCTTGATTGGCCTTGAACCTGTTTGAGCCAGAATCGTTGCCAGCATGGGCTGCGACTTGATGGTGAACAGTGTTTAGATGTTGCATGTTTGAAATACCTTTTACTGTAACTTGGAATGGTGACTGCTGCGGTTGGCTTTGGGTTTTGGTTTGTCGCCCCTCTCAGCAAGAGGAAGAAAAGGATGGGTGGAGCTTAAGTACTTGTAAGTCTCTCGAGAGCAAGATTGTGAGGAGATGAGATGGGAGGTGTGAGACCTCTGTTGTATTCCTTCATGTTAGTGAAATTCTGTTGTTGTTGCGACCCGTGGACTGGATCGAATTTAGTCAAACCATGCAAACTCCATGTCGTGTGCTTGGTTGGCTTGGCAGGATCTTCGTCCCCAACAGAGCCAACAAGAGTATCATTTGCTGATAAACCAATGCGACAATCAGCTCAGTATGACTCGAAAGAGAACATTTGATCAGATTACGGAATAAGCGTCATGGGTTCATGAACCAGTTGAAAAGTGACGAGTGCCTGACAAGGGCTCGAAGAGTCATATGCAATTAACCTTCGAGTTAGAATGGATTTAAATAAATAGCTGGATTAACCTATCCCTAACTGTCATTATGAATAACCGAATTCAGGAACAACTATTCAATTGGTTCACAATGGAAGGCAGTGAAGCAACTTGAGTTAAGTTCACATTGAGACAAGAACCAACTTTTTGGGCATTAATTTTGTCTCAGTTTGAATTTTGCTACCAGATTCAATGAAACTTTTTGGACATTAGACCCAACTGTTTTTGACTAAATCTCTTTCGTTTTCACCCCCAATTTGAACACGTTTTGAATCTAGCCCCTAAATCTCTATTCATCAATTCAACTGGCCATAAACAGGGGTGAAAGGGCAGCTGACCTTATTATAATGTTTGACTGCTCCTCTCTTGTTTCCCATTAAATTTCGGCCAATTAAATAAATAATGAGTAAGAGGTCCACCATTTGAATTACTAAGGTTCTGACCAAATCGGTCTTCATATGGATGTATCTTCCTCGTAAGTTTAGTCACATACTAACGAAGAGGTTATTCACTCAATTGAGCTGACTTTTAACCAATACAAGGTCGAGTATGATGTAAAGCTCCATATGATGTTGACTAATCTTGTTACTAATGACAAGGTTCAATAATAAGAGAGCAGATAATCAAGGAATACATGAGTTGTTGTTGCTCCCTTTTTATAATATATATGACATCCCAACACACAATTATTTTGAACCTAATCACTCGCTATCCGCGCCAAGGAGAACTAAAAATCAGAATATATATTTTTTTAAATGAAACTAATAGTTATGTTATCAATAACAGTCGTTGCATGATATATAGCATACGTAGTTGCAATGATAGATACGGATTCCCTGAAAATTTAAAGGCTTACTTCCAAAAAAAACCCAAACCGTTTAGCTAAATTATAAGAAACCCCAAAAACTTTTAAAATACACAAAAAATTACCACAAAACTTTCAAAATATTAAAAAAACTACCACAAAATTTTCAAAATATACAAGAAACTACCACAAAACTTTCAAAAACTACTAGAAATAAGGTGCCACATCAGCAATAAATTGCACGAAACTGCCAAAAAACTAAAAAAAAAGTATACCATGGTGGTTTCTCGTAATTTTGAAAGTTTTTAGGAATTTCTCGTAGTTTAGTGAAAAGGTTTGTATTTTTTTGGAATTAAGCCTAATTTAAAATCAGAGCAAGGATCCAACAGTCTACCTAGGATAAATCAGAACAGGAATCCAACTGTCCACATAAGATAATACAAGGGACAGGGGGTATGGATCTGGTGATGAAATGGTGAAGGATTGGGACCATTGAGTGCATCCTCCACATTTTCATTTGCCCTGAGGATCTAATTTGCAGTAGAATATTATCTCAAATTGATCAACCATGGACTAAATCACTCATGAGAACCCAACCCCCCCATGCAAATCATATGGGAGAATATCACAGTTATATATCCCCGTCAGGTTTCACAATGCTTAGCCCACACGGTTACGAAATATTAAAAAATTGATAATACATTTAAACTTGAGAAATTTTTTCATAAACCAATTCTCCCTTTGCCACTAGGAAAAATGGAAACTAGCCACTCAAGGAATCTAATAATCAATATGGATTATTTTGACCCCTCGCCTCAAAATAATAAGAATCGGTTCTCAAGAAAACCTAGTGGCAGTAAGCTGAAATTATACAGCAATAGGATCAGTGGAGGTTAAGTGACTTCATGGGGGTAAAGAAGACTCCTTTCAAATTTAGAAACAAATATATAAATGTTTGTTCAGACAAGAATTCCACTAAATAGAAATCAAACAGAACCATTAATCCCAGTTACATAGCAGCGAGGGTGAACATACCAGAGGCAAAGATCGCTACTCGACTTCAGCCAAATAATCATTGATCTCAGCAGGGGTCAATACTCTGCAGCATGAAATCAGGGGATTAATGGTAATTAAATTATATGATACTTTGTATCAAAATTCAATATAAGGCAAAAAAAAAAGGGGGAAAAAGAAAGGTCATTGCATTAAAGACATGTGATATCTTCTCACAAATCAATCAATCAGCAATAAAGTTACATATGCAATTCCAATAGAGGGGATTTCATATATGGCAAAAGAGGCTACACAAAAGGAAAATTACATATGCAATTCCAATCAATCAGCAATAAGTTAAAGACATGTGAAAGGTCATTGCATTAAAGACATGTGATATCTTCTCACAAATCAAGCAGCAGAGTTTCAATAAAAACATGTGAAGTACAGTTTAAATGACTTGAAAAATTATAAGAGCCACTGACAAATTACATTAAGATATCTCAAACTGTAACTACCTCTTCTCGAGAAATGTCTTTGCATTGGAAACATTTTTCCCCATTGCCGAAGCTTTCCAAGAGAAGTATGAACCAGACGGGTCAACCTATTCAAGGAAAGAAAGGGGGAAAAAGAAATAAATGATAGCATGCCTTGAAGTTACAAATCCTCCCATAATGTTAAGGATCACGCCCCAGCAAAGTGTATAGAACGTAATTGATCATCAGACCATTAGAAGATACATTAACAGGAATAGAGAACCAAATCGAAGATACGAAATAACAAGATGCTTAAGCATATCTAATAATAATATGCACATGCATACCAGATAACAAACTAATAATTGGTGGCAGGTGTTCTGATAGTGAGAAAAAATTCAAGAAGCCGTAAGGGTAGCAACAGCAATGCAGTGAATAAACAAAAAACGGGAGTATGAAATCAAACTATGCCAAGGATAACTCTCTTAGATAATAACTCTTTGAGGAAAGGAAAAAGAAACAAGAAAAGGCAGATAGTAGCATACCTGAAATAATTGTGGACCATTATCATCATACCAAGCGATCAGCAAAGAAACTCCAAAGGGCCTTACACCACCACAATAGTCAGCTGTGAAGATTTCCAAATAAAAAGAATGAAGAATAAATTTTAATTAAAAAAACTAAAGGCTTTAGAAACTTATTTGCAGTAGCTTAATGCCATTGCAGCACTGGTTTAATAATATATAATATAAATGAATCAAGGTCTGTCTTTGTCTAAAAGACGTAGCTGCACGTACATTTCATTAAAAAAAACAGGCCTGTGAATGTTCACAGGAATTGCTCCTGCAAACATTCTTTTAATCACCTCTCTAACCTAGGGCTACCGTCGAATGCCAGTCCCTCATCCAGCTCTCTCTAACCAAGGGCTACTGTACCTTTAACTTATGCTGTGTCACAAAGACGAATGAAATTCCTCAGAGAAATATTATAATCTTACCTCCTCATCTAGATACTTTCGTGTTCAAGCCTTCTAAGCAAATACAGAGGTTTGCTTCTTGTTTGCATGAACTTAAGCCACTAATACAAAAACGTAGGCTCAACGACTAAATTGGCAATCAAGTTGTCGTGGGTAGGAATTTGGTGTTGATACTTGATCCTGAAGTCTAGTTGATGAGCTATAAGACTTCATCAATTCTTGCACGGACCTTGTCATGCTCCACATTAACCCCAATTTGATGAGAGAAGACTTAGATGATGATCTTTATCATGTTGATATATTTTATTTTATTTTAGTGGCCAAATGGATCATGTTGATATTACTAAGAGGAAAGGAGGACTAAAATTCAGTAATGAATATCGTAGATGCCCTGTCCTCTTAACATAAAGTGTGCATAATGGATTGTCCGTAAACCCCCTCCCACCCCCACCCACCACACACATACACACACACAAAAAAAAAAAGGAAAAGAAAACAAAGAAAGCCTAATAAAGTAGGTGACCAGCATACCCAGATTGAGTGAACTCTTGAATAACAGCAGCAGTTTCCCTTACAAGTTGTGTTACGGGAATTGGTTCCTGCAATCAAGTAACAGAGTCAATTTAATCATTTAGCGAACTTAAAAATCTCAAATTGTTTTCATCTATGTAGAGATATTTTAGACCCATGTTAGTATCAGGTTATTTGGTTTTATTTAAATCATGCCCGCCCTACTACCATGGGGCCAATTACAGTGAATTGGACATCTCCTGCTAGATTAACAGGATAACAAAAACCAAGGAGGAAAGCATGTTTGATTCCAAGATATTGAAGACACTGGTAATAACATAACATTTACGGATATTCGTACTCACTTTATACAGTCTATAATATTGTTGTGCTTGTTTTCTGCTTTTCCTCACTAAAACACGGGAATCTGGACCCATCCCACTGCATATTTTTTATAAAAAAAATTAATGATAAATACATGAGAAAAGAGTGCAAATGAAATCCACAAATATGAACCCGACAAAAAGCTTAGTAATCAGAAAATGAGAATTCAAGACTAAGAAACAAGCATAGAATGGAACGACAAAATACATCATTATCTCTAGTCTAAGCAACATGATCCAATGGGGTAGCTATGAAGCAAGAATCAACGAAAGAAAATTGCTGACTTGACAACAAAGTTGTCGACTTGATATTAAAGTTGTCAACTTATGTCAACCCTTTCTTTATAAGTTCCAAGGCAAAGGAAACTATGGACACCATAGGGGGTATCCATAATCCTAATGACTAGCGTCCTCCAGTTCTTTGAGATTACAGATGAGGGAAGATTATAGATTTGCTATAGGAAATTATGGCCAATTATAAAACATATATAAATCCAAGAGCAAAACAACTCATTCCCTTAACCTTATATATGATCTTATCATAATATAAAAAAAGAGCAACTGCAGTGTTCCCCTGAAATATGATACAGTCGCTTGTGTGATTATATTAGGAGAATGATCATCACTATTATCATCATCTTAAGCCTTTTCCCACTAAAATGAAACACAAACGTACAGGGGAACATTGACCCACAATAACATAACACTCTCCTTATTTTGCTCTTTGGAGTAAATTAGGCCTCAGAAATTAATGCATTTTTCTACAGAAAAGTTATTCCGCCTTCTCGTCACCTCTTTATTAGTACAACAGAGTTTTAGACGTTGTATCCTTGAATGAATTTTAAACTGGATAACCAATAGGATAGGTGCCATACTAACCAACTGATCTAGAAACAAAATGTATGGCAAGCCCCTCTCTTATCCATAGTTCTCTAGCCAGGTATTTCATGCCAAAACTCATAGAGCTGACATCGGCCTGAGAATTAGTCATATACTATTTGAAACCCTTTTGCAGAGCCTTTGCAATATGGAGTTGGTGTTGTGTTCCATAGCCAACTCCGTATTAATTTGAACTCAAATAATTCACTTCGATAAGAGTAATGCAGTTCGCGGATTGTACAGTGACTAACAGTAATTTTTCATAGAATATCATCCAGCATCTCCGCAACCAAATTCAAAAACAGCCAGCATATATTACAAGTAAACTCTCCTTGAAATGAAGAAATACCAGTCATTAATAATTAATCAGAAGACGAAAGATGCATAGATGAATTATGCCAATTAAATAACACTTATGCCATTTGCAATGTTTAAGCGGCTAAAATTTACTGATGGAAACTGCTGAAGCTGTCCAAGCATAGTAACTATACCTGTAAACAACACCAATATCTGTAGTCATGAGCTGAATCTTTTGCACCTGCAACCAAAAAAATACTTTCTCAGTTCTTTTTTACATTCTGGAGAGAGTTTGTTCTACAGGTTATCCAACACAAATACATGACTAATTAATAAAATTGAAAAAAATATTTTTTTATGATCAAAATTACTTCATCTCAGCTATTAGACATGAAAAAGAGGGGGGGGGGGGATGCATTTAAGCAAGAGGCCAACCACAATCATGGAATGTTTCATTAAACTGTAAATAGAAGTGAAGAGATGCAAATGCAAAGGAAGTTAAACATGCCATTGAATAGCAAGTCCAAAGACATCTAACTTGTCGGGAACAAGATTGCTTCATGAAAACCTGGAGAAGAAATTTTAAAATATGTAGTTATTCACACTGCTATTCACGAAATGAAAAAAGGACAAGGAGACAACTGTTTTAACAATTTAACAGAGCACAACATGAGCATTTAAAATGTAATATTGCATCCACCTCCAATAAAATAAACCTAAGCATAACAAATTAAAGCAGTTCTTACAAAAAATGAAAACCAGGTAAGAATAATGGCAAGTATTAACAAACAAAAGTCCATAATGAGTTGTCAAAATCAAATAGAAATGCATCTAGTCTCTGTTAAACATTTGATAGTTACAAAATATTAAGATCATGTAGTAGAAAGAGCATCAAACATCATGTGCTTACAGATGTTTCATCCGCTAAAATGTTAAGTAATTTCTTCTCAGTTGCAATAATGACACCATTGGCAGCTGCCATCAACAACAACATAGAATATGTGAATATCATTAGCAAGCAGCCATCAACAAAACAATAGAAATTGAACTGGAATTAGATTAACTACCCTATTCTTCCCCCTCATCTTGAAAGAAGTGTGTACCCCAAAATTGTGTACTATCAACATAGCACATTCCTCATCTTTTAAGATTAATATATGACAGTGAACTAGTGAATGAACTATATCCACATATCCATAGTTGGAGTTGGAATCAAAAGTAAATGTACAGTGTAATGCCCTACTCTTCCACATCATCTTCAATGAAGTATCTAGCTTGAAATTGATTCATGTTTTAAACATAGAAAATTCCTCAGCTTGGACTATCTACTTATACAAAGGAGAGTTTCGAGGGGAAACTTTTGCTTAAAATGGCATCTTTAGCCCAGCCACGACTTTTTCACTGCCTTTTCCTAAATTGCCACTAAAAGCCTGCAGAAGCTACAGTGAAATTCTGAACTGTACATTCTCTGCATGATTCATTGAATCACTCCACAAAAGGCCATTCTCTGACTATTGATTTCTTTTAATATTATTTTTTGCACTTTTCTTTACAGGATGAAAAAACCTCATGAGATCAACCTTCTTCCCAAATTCAAGTCCTTTCATTTTGGCTCAGAGCTCCTAATCCCAAACTTCATCATCATTTGAACGTGCTTTCAAGGAAATTCTCAAGGCAAGGAGAAATGAACTCAAAGAGGAGATCAAGATCAGTCACTTTTTTTGCCGCCCTTTCGGAATTTTTTTCATTGATTATTATATGGATTTATGCAATTTATTTATCTTTATGAGATGGAGTCTAAGATTCCTAAAGATCTTTGATCTTTTTCGTTTAAATGATTATGTTGGACGATTCTACATGTATATATGGAAAAAAATTCTTCATCTGCTTGAGATCTAAGATTCTTACTAGTCTTTGGGATCTCTATATAAAAATCTTTGGATTTGACCAAAAGAGATGTTGATTTTCTTTTTTAAAAGGTTTTCTCTTTAATTTGTCCCTTACAAACAGATTGGCATAAGAAAACAAAGATTTTTTTCCTTTTCTTAAGAGATTGTGGTCTGCATTTTTTACATTTCTTATTTTGAAAATAGGTTACAGGATTTTTAGCACCAAACTTCTTATACTTATCTTTTATGAGCAGTATCTATAATTATAACAACAAAATGCAAGTATAACAACAACCAATAAGATGTAATCTTTTATTTCTTTATTATTATTATTTTTGACAAATTTTTGTGTGCGCTTATAATCATTCTATAGAAGCAAGCAAGTTGTGGTTGATGCTTCACTCAATCTATATCTCACTGTTTTATATCTCAGGTAAGTCATTATTTGTTACTCAATGTATTAGCTTTACTATCAGTATCAGATATAAATTCTCCTTCTTTGCTTTAGTTTTTTCTTTACTGAATGAACATATATCACAAAGATTGCTTGGAACATGCAAATTTTAAAGCTTTATTGCAAAAAATTGATGAAGTTTAAATATGATGATTTATCACTGTATTTCTGATGCTATATAAGTTTAAATATGATGATTTATCAAATAAATGCATCTTAATGGACAGGTTTAATTGCTAGAATGTAATTTAGGCACCAGGTTCTTAAAAAATCTGTTAATTTTCCCTCACGAATCTAAAATTAGCATGGTGTTGGATGTCTAAAAACAGCAGTTATCAATATATGATACGGCCAGCTGATGATGAAAAATGATCTTTTATATTAGCTAAAAGCACATGGCTCTTTCTAATAGTTTACTTGCTCATTTGACCACTTATTTTCAGGTCACACTAAGATGGATGGATCACATAAGAAAGAACGTAAATTAAAAGATCCAACAATTGAGGATAACGAAAGCCACACAAATGAAGATGATAAAACCAAAAGGAAAACGGAATGTATTGCAAAAATAGTAGACAATAAAGCATAACCACATGAAACACTTGCTACAGAGACCATGATAATCAATGCACCAATAACTCCAAAGAAAAAGGAACTGGGTAAAGTTTGTTTTCTCTCCACATGTTTTATCCATCTAATTGAAGCTTTTAAATGTTTTTATCTGCTGATAACCCTTTACTTTTAGAACTGAACATCAAAAAAGAAACTATTGGCTCAAAGGATGAACCCAAGAAAAGGAAACAGAAGCATCATTGGTTAAAAATAAGGCTAAAGACAAATCAAAAGAGCCTATCATGAGTTATTTCAAAAAGATGATAAAAATTGATAAGGTTTATAATGTCCACTTTCGCATCCTACAATTTTGGCATGGACAACTTTACGGTCCAAAATCTCTGAATTCAGCTACATTTGTAGCACACGAAGAACAGGTTTGTGTGATAGATTCATTTAATACAGCAGAACTGCATAGATCATGCTTGCATTTGCGGAACAATTCTCCACAATGCCAAGTAAAAGGCGTATCTATCATAATTTCTCAGATCTTATCACTATGCTACTTATAGTTTAGCATAAGATTTATTATGGAATCAACTGAACCATATTCCTCCTTTAGACGTTCTGTAGTAGGTGATACACTATTGTGTGTGCCCCCCTCCCCATTCTTTTTGAACATTTTACTGATCAATGAATGAGGCGGGCTCCTTTTTCAGCCCAGCTCTTCCTCTATAAAAATAACTGAACCGCACTCCGTCCCATATACAATAATAATGTTATACAATGGTTTATCAAAATGAATTTTCTTGAACGGGACCTTTGTAAATAAAGCTTTCTCTCTGTGCCTGAAGATATCGCCGATGTTTGTGAACTTAAATCATCTAAACAATGATGGTACAATTTGTCTAGTTAGCTATAGCAGACATAACTTAAGTCAATCATCATTGTGGTTGCAAAAGACCAATTTGCTATATTTAAAGTTCCCAAGCTTGTTAACTTCATTTATATTTCAACCTATAACTACTGTCTCCCGCAAGAGTCGACAGACTCACCAATCCGATTTCTACCAGTCATAAATTCATGCATATTCTCTTGATATGTTAAAAAGAGACTATTTATTTTCACAATCACAATTTAACATGGAGCACAATTTCACATCTCCAATATAGTGCTTCTAATATTCTCTAGATCAGCATATCCCAAAGAATTAGATCAGCATATCCCAAAGAATCAACCATCACATACGCAACCAAAAAGGACATGACTATGGATACTTGTAAACAATAAACTTAGTAAAGCCGAGTTCTCCAGAATTTGAAAATCTAAGATAGACTACCCTTAAAAGGTTAACTTTCTTATCCAAGATTAAAGCGATTGATTTATGTGCATTGCACCCGAGAAGATTAGATCAACCAAAGTTTTAATCAAAATTCTTAGTATATGTGTCCCTTGAAGCTAACAAAGTCCAAACCTTTTTCTTTTTCTTTTCTTTCCCCCTAATAATCTCTTAAAGCAACATTGCAACGCACATGTGCTCAGTCTGCTCGACTTAGAATAGTTGGAATTCTCAAAGGAGCAACTATCACACAAGTCGCCAAAGCAGACATGAATAGCCTTTTGGCATTCAATTTGAGAAGAGTAGTCTCTTGCCAAAGCCAAACATTAACCTATAACAATTTAGTTATTTTCCCCCTCAAATATCCAGCATTGCTAGATTAGAGATCGATGTACTGTGCCCTACGCTACGATTGCATTGAACGCAAGCTTAGCATCGAACATGACACAATTTCTTCATGAATCGATTCGCATTTTCGCATACCTTTGATTCCGAGAGAAGTTTGGCCCAATCCAACGGCGGTGAGGGCGTGCTCGATCTGAACGAGCTTTCCCGAGGGGCTATCAACGGCGATCAAATCCAACAACAAAAGAGGAAAGGGTTTAGTTGAGATCAAAAGCGTAGAGATGGAAGAAGAAGGGATAATGATCGAACCTGAAGGTGGTGAGAGAGAAAGAGTACTGGCTATCTCCCACTTTTTCCTTTTTCTTCTTTTAAAAAATTTTGATTTCTAGGGTTTTGATTTGATTTGTTTGGATGAAATTAAAAGGGGAAGAAAAAGAAGAAGCAGAATAAAGCCTAGCGGCCGAGAAATGGTTTATTTACATCTTTAACGCTGTTTGCATTAAAAAACCCTTTTTAATGGCATATTTAAAATTCTTTCATTTTCGGTTTGGCTGATCGGACTTTGGTTTGTTATTTTCTAATTAATACATGGGCTAGCCCAATTTTATTTAGCAAAAGTTATTCCTGAACCCGGTATTCAGTTAAACCCACTTGTTTCTAAATTGGTTAAAAAAACAATATGTAAAAATTAGGAACTTTTCTGATCCATAAGGATTCCGATTGACAATTATAATATTTCTCAAACTATACGCATTCTGGCTTTACTAACTTTATTGATTCAGCTAATAATATTATATATTTATCAAATCATAACAGTAATTATCTAACCATCACATAGTTTATCAAATCATAACATTATTTATTATAATATAACTTTATTATCAAATCATTACATGTATTTTATGAAAACCTTAAAAACTATTATTGGCAATGCCTATATAAATCCAGGTTTGGTTTTAAAGGAAATTTAATGATACGCTTTTAGGTTTTTCCGTAATTTTGGAATTTATTGGATACAAAAGTAAACCAAGTTAAGAAACCGAGTTTATAAACAATTTTTCGACATCTCTGCCATTTTAGGAAAGAACCAACTCAAAAATCCAATTGATAGATCTTATAACTTTAAGAAAAATATTTTTAAAAAATTATGTCAAGCGTTTCAAATCTTTTTCAGCTCTTCAAAATTTCTATAAACTTCTTACCTTTTTTTTATACTAAAAGCTTGAAAAAATTTCTTTAAAATAACTTGAATTTTTTTTTCCAACTATTCACATGCATCGGTCCCTTATAAAGAAACAATCACAATTAAAACTTCAAAATCACTTCTCAAAAAATATTTCCAAACCTATTCACATGCTTTCTTACCATAAACTACAATTACTTTCCATGTCAAAGCTTAAAAATACACCAAACACAAACTTCCAAATCCATCTCTATAATTAAACTCACATGAACCAATCCCCACTCTCTCTCTCTCTGATGATGATGCTCACAAGTGGGAATTTCTCAGATGACGAATTCCTCAGATGACGACACGTAGCGGATGACGTGTCTGGGAGGCTACGGAGCTGAAATGAGCCTGATGCATTGAAAACGTTCCTCAGCACCTCGCCTCCGAGGTTGATTCCGGCCTTTCGGAGACCTCCCCGGAATACCTTCCATATTCGCCTAGCAATGAGTCATCGGCTCACCTTCGAGCAATCCTACAAACGAGCTTCCTCGGCCTCCCGGCTCGTCTCCGAGCCATCTGACAGGCCGAGCTTCCTCCGCCTCTCGGCTCGTCTCCGAGCTATTGCAAGGCGTGAGCTTCCTCAGCCTCCCGGCTCATCTCCGAGCCATCTGACAGGCCGAGATTTCTCGGCTTCCCCGATCAACCGAGAGCGCGGAGCCTAAGCGCCCCCGCAACGGCTCCGCGTATCTCGCCAAAACGAGATATCCGCCGCCCTACGTTCCGCGTCCCATGCGAGCGCGTTCCCCCATTAATAAGCGGATCCCCTCATCAACGCGGGCGTAACGGGGGGGGGGGGGGGGGGCATAACTGACGGCGAGAATCTCGCGCCAGCTCGCTCCATGCGACCACTATATAAACCCCTTTTTCAGATGACTCGGGTAACTCGAATTCATTCCAATACGCCACTACTCTGCTCTTATTCCACAGTACTAATTTGGTCGTTGGAGGGTCCTACGGTGGTCACCCACCCCGGGACTTCCATTGCAGATAGCTCGGCGTCGACACAACCCATTGAAATCCACACACTCAACTCTCAAACAAAATCTCAACCGCTAAAAACCGCTCGCACCAGATCAACGGAGGACAACATCTGAGGGAGATCATAAGCTCCATCAGTCGGCGCCGTCTGTGGGAAAAGTTCAAAACTTCTCTACCCATAAAGTTGATCTTCCGCCCTCAACCCAATGGCGAGCGACAACCGCAACGATCCCAATACAAGCCGCCCCACCCTCCATAACGGAGGCGGAAGCGGTTCTACTCCCCATCCTAACGTCATCGGCGCTTTATTCGCTCGGATCGACAGACTCACAACTTTGGTGGATGCGCTCGTCCTCATTCAAGCAGCGGGCCCTACCCATCAGGCTGCAGTTCCTTCTCCCTGGGATAACAACGACCGCAGGAGGACAAAGGGGCACACCCAGCCCCTCGATCTCACTCACGCTCACCTCAGCATCACGAAACGCCGGCGTGCTGAATCCAGCAACCATTACCTGCATGCGGTGAATGATTCCATGACCCGCAGGGCGTCGGACAGCTCCACACCCCGATCTCACGGAAATCGGGCCGTCGCTCCAACGCCCACTGCGCGCTCACTCCCTCAGAGGAGGTGTCGGTCAGTTCGCCTGCTTCCAGGCGCGACCGGCTCCCCCACCCTCGTCGAGGCCATGCGAACGGTGAACGTCGGGACTACTCAAGAAGGGCCTCGCCCGAGGATTTAAGAAACGTGATAGAACAGAATCAAAGCCGCGCCCTCGCACAGATCCAGAGCGGGGATAGCCGCCGCTCCGAATGTGCGAAATCCTCAGGGTACCACCACCGGATCGAAGCCCTTGAAAAGGAAATTGAAGGCATACGACGATATGGCCATAAGTCCGGCGAAGGGGCTAAGTACCCGCTAATTCGCTTACAAAGCCTTTTACAGAAAAGCTACTGGCTGAGCGCGTCTTGTCCAAGAACAAGCCACCTAAAGTGGCTCTCTTCGACGGGAAGTCTGACCCGAAGGACTACTTAGACTCATTTACGGCGGGCATGAGCTTCCAAGATAACTCGGATGCGGCTCAATGCCGAGCTTTTCCCATTACCCTAATCCGGGCTGGCCGAGACTGGTTCCGAGGGCTTGCGTCGTGCTCCATCTCAACCTTCGACGAGCTGGCTATCCAATTCCTCGGTCATTTCGTCGGGAACCGACAACAGAAGAGGACGGTTGACTACCTGTTCACTATTAAGAGAGGAGACAAGGAATCCTTCAAGGGGTATGTCACTTGCTTCTACAATGCCCTCCTAGAGGTTCCCGAGCACCACGATGAAATATTTATCACCGCGCTCAGGTCGAATCTTAGGCACAAAGAATGGCTCCACTCTTTTGCATTAGCGCAACCTAAGACTATGGCTGAAGTGAAAGCATGGACCGAGCGAGAAATCCAACTTGAGTCAGAGGTGAACTCAAACCTGCCCCGAGGCGACCAAGCGGACCGAAAGAAAAGGGACACGGAAGAGAGAAAAAAGTCGATCATCTGAAACCTTACTCCCCGAGGCTTCAGAAGTACACCCCTCTGAACATTTCCCAGACCGAGCTGTTGGAGGAAGCTGAGGGCGAGTGGTTCTTTAAGTTCCCGCCGGCTACCCAAAGAATGGGCAAGCGTCTCTGTGGCCCGTACTGCGCCTATCATAGGTCGCAGGGTCACCCGACTGAGAGCTGCAAGCAGCTCCGTGACTACATCGAATAGCTGATCCACTCGGGCCACCTGGCGAAATACCTACAAGACAAGCGGCAGGCAAAACATGAGCAAAAGGACCAGACCCTCCCGGGGAATTAACGATCGGGCAGATTATGGTCGTTTCGGCGGATCCAACCCTGGGAAGTGGGGGAAACCACCGCCTCCTCCCAGTCGAAAGTGTAAGCGATTCAACCCTCAAGAGGTGCAGGAAGGACGAACCGATCATCTTCACCGATGAAGACCTTCACGGCATATCACTTCCTCACAATGACCCTCTCATGATAACGGCTTGAGTTCACCGTTACGAGGTCCAGAGAATATTGGTCGATTCAGGGAGCTCGGCGGATATTCTGTTCCACGACTGTTTGCAGTGTACGGGGCTATGACCGTCCGACCTTCAGCTGACCTCCCATGTCCTCTCTGGGTTCACCAACCATTCTGTCCCGGCCGAGGGATCGGTCACTTTCCTCCTCAACATTGGTGAAGCGGGAAATACACGAACCATACCGGTGAACTTCCTCGTCTCTAAGGTCCCTTCATCCTATAACATTCTCTTGAGACACCCTGCCTTAAACGCCCTTCGGGCCCGGATCTCGACTTATCACCTTGCGCTCAAATTCCCTCTGGATCATGGAGGGATAGGCCGAGCCTACGGGGACCAGCAAACCGCTTAGATTTGTCTCGCCTCGACGTCCCCCGCCGAAGAGCAGGGTGGCGATTTTGAAGACACGCATGATTTCTAGGGGTGTTGGGGCCAAAAGTTGCACCCCGGTTGACCAAGTCAAAGCCAAAGTCAACCCCAAATAAGCAGGCCCAAGCCCAGATCAAGTGGGCCCATGCCCAAGTCGAGCCCCGCGGCCGGCCTCCCCCATGCCGAAATGAAATCATGTAATAACTAATTTCGATGTAATTTTTTTCATGCATGAATGTAAGAAAAATGAGCATAAAGCCGAATTTTTGTAAAGCCCATGGCTCATGAAATGAGCACATGAGGCATGGGATGGGCAAAATGACATTTTGTAAAGCCCAAGGGGAAATATGTAAATTTGTAAGCCTATAAAAAGCAACATGATAATGAAATAAAGCATACAATTCATTCTCTAAAATTCCAGGGTTTGTGCCTCCTTCCCCTTCCTCAAGGTTCTAAAACCTTCTCCCCCATTTTGAATTAAATCAAGAGTTTAACTCTTCATTTTTTCAAAAATAAATAGTTTTTCACCATAAAACCCTTGAAGGGGAGCTCGGATCTGCCATCAAATCCCTAAAGGGGGAGATTTTATGTCTCACATCCCCTTCTTCCCCCAAGATCCAGTTAACAGAGAGGGAGAAGAAGGATACCCATCTCCAAAAAAAATTCCATTCCGGGAGGATCCGAGACTCAAAAGAAGATCCAAAGATTTCTATGAGTTTAACTTCATTCAAGATTCGTTGGAATTTAAGTCCATAAATCAAACCCCTTTTTAGGAGTTTAACTCCAAATCTATACATAATCCCTGTTAGGAGTTCAACTCCAATGCCCCTTGGGAGTTCAACTCCTAACCCAGGGGCTAAGCCCCTTTTCCGCTGGTGTTTCCAATGGCCGCGTGCTGCGCACGTGACCTACGGGCACCTAGCGATCGCGTGCCGCGCACGTGACTCGCGGGCACCTAATGGTCACGTGCAGGGCGCGCGACCTGCGGGCGCTAAGCGCCCACGTGCGCCTCACGCGACCCGCAGGTGCTCAGCGCCCAGCGGTCACGTGCAACTCACGTGACCCACTGGCGCCCAACGGTCGCATGCTGCGCACGTGACCCGCTGGCGCCTAGCAGTCGCGTGCTGCACACCTGACTCGCGGGCACCCAGCACCTACGTGCCAGGCATGTAACCCACAGGCGCAAGCACCCATACGCCGGACACGTGACCCGTGGGCGCCCAGCGCCCATGTGCCATGCATGCGTCTTTAAGACGCTCCTCACCCCTCATTTTTCATGCACTCCATACCAAAACACGTCTCTCGTTGGGAAAATTTTTCTAACGGGGTGCTGCCCCGTACCCCGCAAGGGGGCTGCTCCCCCAGCCCGCTATCCGGGTAGCAGGACCCCCATAAACTCTGCGGGCCCCCCGATATATCCAAAACCCTTCCAAAACACAACACACGCACACTGCATATTGAGTTCGCGTGACTAGTTGACCCGTCAATCAGAGGTTCCCTCACTTCAAAGGCGAGGGTAATTAACGGCAGCTTAGTCCGCGGCTGCCGGAGATTCGGATCCCCACAATCAATAAACCCCAACCTACCCTAGGCAAGGGGAATCTGTAATGCGCCTGACAAGCGCGCGCGTACTCCCATCTCAATGGGGTGACGAAAAATACCCTATAAGGGGTCTTTAGATACACGCGACGACCAAAAGGAAATTCGAGGTGCCCCGGTGGAAGCATTGACGGAAGTCCCCCTCGTAGAAGGAGTCGATGGCTAGACAGTCCAGATCGGCTCTCTCTTCACAGGGGACCACTGTGAAGACCTGATCCGTTTCCTCCGAGAAAACTCGGACGTGTTTGCTTGGACGCCAGCGGACATGCCCGGGATCAACCCTGAAGTGATCTCCTACAAGCTCGGGGTTAACCCGAAAGCCCGGCCCGTCCGACAAAAGAAAAGAAGTTTTGCGCCGGTTAAACAAAAGGCAATAGAAGACAAGGTGGATCGATTGCTCGCCGCCAACTTCATCAGAAACCTGGACTACTCAGATTAAATGGCAAACGTGGTCATGGTCAGGAAGGCAAATGGGAAATGGCGCATGTGCGTCGATTTCACGGATTTGAGCAAGGCCTGCCCCAAAGACAACTATCCACTTTCTCGGATAAACCAGCTAGTGGATAGTTCGGCCGGCCACGAACTACTGAGTTTCATGGATGCTTTCTCCGGTTACATTCAGATCCGGATGAACCCGGTCGACAAAGAACTTACCGCCTTCACCACTGATCGGGGGATATACTGCTACAAAGTGATGCCCTTCGGACTTAAGAACGCTGGGGCCACGTATCAGTGCCTGGTCAACAAGCTGTTCAAACCACAGATTGGGAGAATTATGGAAGTCTACTCGACGACATGCTCGTAAAATATGCCTCGTCGACCGGGCACACTAAGGACCTCGGCAAGACATTCGATGTCCTGCGTAACTACAAAATGAAACTGAATCCAGCTAAGTGTGCGTTCGGAGTCACCGGTGGGAAGTTCCTCAGGTTCATGGTTACCCATCGAGGAATCGAAGCGAACCCAGAAAAGATCAGCGCTATACTGAACATGGCAACACCCAAGAGCAATGTCGACATCATGAAACTCACAGGGAGGGTGGCTGCCCTGAGTCGCTTTATGTCCAGATCCGGAGAGAAGTGCCTCCCGTTTTTCAGGGCCCTAAGGAAAATTCCTAAGTTCGAATGGTCTGAAGAGTGCCAGAGCGCTTTCGAACAACTCAAGGCATACATGGCGACCTCACCGCTGCTCACCCGACCGGTCGAGGGTGACGAGCTATTGATATATCTAGCCATCTCCGACCAAGCTGCAAACACAGTTCTCGTCAGAGAATTCGAAGGCACACAGAGGCCGGTCTACTACATGAGCCATATTTTCAAGGACGCGGAAACGAGATACCCGACCATAGAGAAAATAGTCCTGGCGCTTGTCGTCGCCTCCAGAAAACTTTGACACTATTTCTAGGCGCACACAATCCTCGTCCTCACTGAGCGACCTTTAGGGTCTATTCTCGCCTCCCCTGAATCGTCAGGTCGTCTGGAGAAATGGAGGCAGGAATTGCCCCAATTTGATATCAAATACCGCCTTCGACAAGCCATCAAAGCACGGGTCTTAGCGGATTTTGTTGCCGAATGCACTATCCCCACTAAAGAAGAAACGGCGGCACGGCCCCCGAACCACGTCCCTCGGTCGAGGAGGTGGCCGAACCCATCCCGGATTGGGTGCCCTACATGGGCGAATCCTCCACAGAGGAGGGGAGCGGGGCTGGACTGATCATTCGTGGCCCGGGTGAAGTGGAAATGGAATACTCTTTAAAGCTCGGGTTCAGAGCATTAAACAACACCGTGGAATATGAGGCTTTGGTGGCAGGACTGTGAATCGCCTCCGGGGTAGGACTGAAGACCATCAGGGTTCGCAGCGACTCCGTGCTAGTTGTCGGCCAAGTAACCGGGTGTTACGAGGCTTGGGAGCCACTCATGATAAAATACCTGGCCGAGGTAAAAAGGTTTCGGAAAAATTTCGATGAAGTCCAAGTGGAGTAGATTCCCAGAAACTTGAACACCCAGGCCGACGCCTTGAGCAAGCTCGCTTCTTCCTATTCGGCCAACCATAAAAGAAATATCCTCTTCGAAGTCTTGCCACGGCCCAGTGTGGAAGATGGAGAGGTAATGCTCCAGATCAACATAACGCAGGAAGAAGGCCGAGATTGAAGAAAGCCCCTCGTGGAATTCCTAAAAGACAGTGTACTCCCCGATGACCGAGGAGAAACTCGCCGGCTTCGGGCCAAAGCATGCCATTTTGTCTGGAGCAACGGAAACCTGTACAAGAAGTCCTACACTCAGCCTCTGCTCCGGTACATCGACCCCAAGGAGGCAAACTACGTTCTGCGAGAGATACATGAAGTGGTCGGGGGAGCGCATCAAGGGGCCCGTACTCTGGTCCAGAAGACACTACTCCAAGGGTACTATTGACCGAGAATACACTAGGATGCCGAGAAGCTGGTCAGAAGATGCAAGAACTACCAACTCTTCGGCAACATACCTCGTCTCCCTGCCACCGAACTAACTCCATTCAGTTCCCCTTGGCCGTTTGCACAATGAGGGATGGATATGGTGGGCTAACTACCCACCAGCACAGGTGGACACAAATACATCCTTGTCGCTGTAGACTACTTCACGAAATGGATAGAGGCCATGCCCATCAGGAAACCGGTCGCCGCCTCTATGATAAAGTTCCTACAGAACAACATAATCTCTCAATTTGGAATCCCGAGGTGCTTGGTTACCGACTATGGGACCAATTTCGAAAACGATAAAGTCAAAGAGTTTTGCAACGACTACCACATATTGATGAAGTTTGCCTCGGTCGCACATCCTCAATGCAACGGGCAAGCCGAGATAGCGAATCGAGGCGTCATCCGTGGTCTCAGAGCCCGTTTGGAAAGAAGGCAAAGCAGCTGGGGTCGAGGAATTACCACGGGTGCTATGGGCGTTGCGGACGTCAAAAAAGACACCCATGGGAGAAACCCCATTTAGCCTTTACTACGGAACTGAGGCGATGGTTCCCGCGAAAATCGGACTACCCAGTTATAGGGTCGAACAATTTGACAACGAAGCTAACACCTTGGCACTTCGAAACAACTTGGACATCTTGTTGGAAAAGTGAGATCGACCGCAAATCAGAACAGCCGCCTGTTTCCCCCAATTAGAGCAAAGCTCTGTTTGAATTTCAAAATTCAAAAGGTAAAGCAACGCTTCAGATCCCTTGCGTTGCGCGCAGAGTGCCACGTGTCAAAAGCAGACACGCCAGCGCAAGGAGCGCTGCGCCCAAGGCAGCGCACCCCCAATCAGAGCAAGGCTCTGTTTTAAAATTCAAATTTTAAATAAAGGAAGCAACGCTTCAGATAACTTGCGCTCTGCGCTGCGCGCCATGTGTCAAACAGTGGTGCGCTAGCGCGGTTGCGCTGCGCTCAGCGCTGCGCGACACGTGTCAAACGCAGGAGCGCTAGCGCGGTTGCGCTGCGCTCAGCGCTGCGTGACACGTGTCAAGCGCAGGTGCGCTTGCGCCAACTGCGCCAGCACTAAAATTTAAATAATAATTATTTAATTAATCAGAATTAAAATTCTAGAAAGATCTTTCCAATCTTATTAAAATAAGAAGATTATCTTCTGTAAAATAGAGGCCTTAGGATCAAAAATCCAACGGTGGGGAAATATCCCCAGATCAATCAAAGAAAGATCTCTGTAACTAACTTAACAAACCAATTGGCCCTATATAAAGACCCCTAGACTCCAAGTCCCAGATAGAGATATACAGAAGAGAGAGAAAAACCCTCTGTAAAGAAGAAGAGCAAGCTCTTAAAGAAAAAAAAAGAGATTTCTTTTCATCTTAAAGGTAAAAAGAACTATGTTCTTGAATAACAGAGACGAAAGCACCTCATAAAAAGAAGAATTTCTTCTAAAAAGATCAAAGATTTAATAACAAGATCAAGATCTTCAATATAAAAAAAAAGAAAAAGATAATAAAGATCCAATCATAAAAGATTAAAGAAGTAATTTACTTCATTTCTAGATCTTTTGATCTATATAAAGGCACAGCCTTTTGATGAACCATTGGTTCTTGAATTTTGAGGTAGAACCTCTTTAGAACAAGAAAAACTTGTTTGTTTGATCTGAATTGGATCAAGATGCGCTCTGCGCTATTGTACAGTGCGTTGCACTCTTGATTTGCACTGTTGCGCTCCTTGGATTGGTGCAAGTCACCAGAGCGCGCCACGTGTCAACCACAGAACAATCTGCGCCTTGCGCTCCTAAAAAATAGAGCACTGCGCTCTTGGATTGGCGCACTGCACCAGAGAGCGCCACGTGTCAGCAGCGCACTGGCGCAGCGCACTACGCTAACAGACTTGCGCTCAGGCGGTTTGTCATCCCTACTCCCAAAATCGTCAAGGCGGTTTGTTACGCCCCACCCCCAATACAGAGAGTGTTGTCCGCTTTGGACGAAGCCGCACGGTTTTTCCCTTTAGAGCGAACCGGACCCGACCAGGGGCCACTTCCCAGGAGGTCACCCATCCTAAGACTTCCCTGGCCCGAGCACGCTTAACTACGGAGTTCTCAAGCTCCTGTAGTTCCGGTTCACTTAAAAGGCGCCTCTGTATTGAAGAGTGGTATCATTCCATTTATAGTACAGATCTGCCCCCTTTCGGAATATATTCTGAAGAGTCCCCATTGTTCTACAGTGGGTCCCACGGACTCAAGAGGTGGCCCCCACGGATTCAAGAGGCCTCCGCCCACTTAACACGACACTTGGCGTGGCACTTTGTTCCGTGTGGCATTTTGCTCCGTGAGCAAGAACCGGGTCCCGACATTCTCCCCACCTTTGAACAATGGTTCGTCCTCGAACCATAGATCTACTATTGAGGGACCAGCTCTGATACCATTCTGTCACGCCCCACCCCCAATACAGAGAGTATTGTCCGCTTTGGACGAAGCCGCACGGTTTTTCCCTTTAGAGCGAACCGGACCCGACCAGGGGCCACTTCCCAGGAGGTCACCCATCCCAAGACTTCCCTGGCCCGAGCACGCTTAACTACGGAGTTCTCAAGCTCCTGTAGTTCCGGTTCACTTAAAAGGCGCCTCTGTATTGAAGAGTGGTATCATTCCATTTATAGTACAGATCTGCCCCCTTTCGGAATGTATTCCGAAGAGTCCCCATTGTTCTACAGTGGGTCCCACGGACTCAAGAGGTGGCCCCCACAGATTCAAGAGGTGGCCCCCGCCCACTTAACACGACACTTGACGTGGCACTTTGTTCCGTGTGGCACTTTGCTCCGTGAGCAAGAACCGGGTCCCGACACGGTTTCTCCTGCCAAGTGGTCGGTCTTTACAAGACTGACTGTCCCAACTCCAACTCCCGCTCCGGCTACTCAAAGGACATCAGTCTTTAACAGGCTGACATCGGCAACGGCCCCTCACCTGAGCAGGGGGCAAGACAAGGCCATCCCCGTCACCGAGCCAATTCCATCAGTGCGACATGCTCGACGTCGCCACTGGCGCCAAGTGAGGAAGGCCGGGGGCAACTCCCCTTCTGGGCTAACTCCACCAGCCTCGATGGCGGAAATTAATGCTGCTGTTCCAACCGGGAACAGCTTTGAGCTGTTGAATAAGGTGCGTAGGAATTCTCCTACCGCTATACTGAGAAGGACTCCTCCTCCACTGGAGAAGGCTACGGAAGCAAAGCCAAAACGGTCCCCGCAGCGGTTGTCCTCCAAGATCTACAAAGTCTGGCGGCAGGTCCGAGACTCGGTGATCGATCCAAATTCCTCCCGCCAACACAAGAAGCTGAAGGTCCAACAGGAAGTAAGCCGTCCTGTTAAGCCACAAAAGATGACGACTACTTGGGTGCCCACTGCAGCGGCCCCCTCAAAGTCAACTACTCAGAAAAGAAGGAGGCCAGAGAAAGCCTCTATGAACGTGGCAGACCATAAAAACGTCGAGACAAAACGCCCCAAGTCTGGGGGCATAACGGTCCATACTGTTTATATGGCTTCCGGAAAGGAGGAAAGCCGTGCTTCGACGGGTCACCGACCGCTCACTCGATCCATGACCAAAGCCCAGGAGCAACAACAGAAGTTTCAAGAAATGCCGACGCAAATGGCCACACTCACCGGGCCAAAAGAAAGCCCGGAGGCATCATCAGAGCAACGCCGTGAACAAGAAACCGATGCTGACTTCCTCCGCAGGGTCCTCGAAAAGAAGGACAGAGAAGCAGCAGAGCAAGCTGCCAACATAAAACAAATGGCGCTTCTCTTCCAAGACATGGTAGGAATGATGTTACAGCCGGACCCTCCAGCTGAAGACCCTCCGATCATTATTGAAGACGATAGAGGGGAGACATCTAATCCTCCTCCGGCTCATTCAGCAGCCAAGGAGGAAACCATTTCCAAAGCTGCACTAGACGACTATATAGCTCAGCAAATACGAGTTCATCAGGCAAATGAAGCGGCTGGGCAAATTGTTAGAACCGGACGACCCTATCCGGGCTGGTATGACCAAATCAGTTACCCGCCGGGATATACGATCCCTAAATTCCATGTGTATAAGGGGACAGAAAATCCCCATCAGCATGTCGCTCAATTCAGGACCTTATGCGGCAATACTGGAGGCGACGACAAACTGTTGCTTCGCCAATTCGTCGGCAGCTTATCAGAGACGGCATTTGAATGGTATTCGGAGCTACCTAACGACTCTGTCAAAACATTTGCGGAGATGGAGCTACTGTTTACACAAAGATTCGCGAGTGCTAGTGAACGCACCCCGATAACAACACTGATTAATGCCAGGGTGAAGCCAACCGAGACGTGGGTCCAATACGCACTACGGTGGCGAAACTTATGGTCGAAGTGCGAACAATGCATCGAAGAAGCACCTGCGGTAGGCATGTTCGTGGGCACTCTTGATCCGCAAGCGACCATCTCGCAATTCATGATGTTCTTCAAGCCAACTACTTTCCAGGCCTTGATCGACAAGTTGGCCCAAATGGATCAGATGGGACATAAACCGTCTCTTCCAAAGCCAGACTCTCGAAATGAGAAAGGAAAAGGGAAAGCGATCTTCATCGCCAATACTCAACAGCAGCCGAGCAACACAAAGCCGGTTGTTCTCCAAAACAACGTGCGTCCACGCCCATCCCTCGAGGAGAGACTGGGACGTCCTTACTCGTTTCCTCAGAATAAAACAAGAAGACTGTTCGAGCTGGCAGTGCGCAACAGACTCATCAATCTGCCGAATCCAAAACGTCCGTTGCAGCCAGGCGATGTCAACGATCATAATTACTGCCCTTACCACCAAGCGGTAAGCCATCCAATCGAAGATTGCTTCGTCTTTAAGGGATGGATCGAGGATCAGTACCAACAGGGCAAGTTCGCGTTATCCGAAAACTGGAAGGTGAACCCGCCACAGCCTCATGCTCCTAAGAAGACAAACACACCGGGGGCAACGTGCTCTTTTGCTGAGGAAGCTCCATGGGAGGTGGCTCTTTCGGCCAAAACCAAAAAGATGCTGAATGATCGCCAGACATGTCCGGCGATTAGATGGAAGAACCCGCTGGAACCCCAGATCATCGAAGGGATGCTGAAGCCATGCCCAACTCCAAAGATTGATGGTGATAGCCAAAGTGCTCACACCCAGCCGTCGAAATCTTCGAAAAAGAAGAAGAAATCCAAAAAGCCCGTGAAGCCTGGCGACAAGCGCACGGATCTACAAAAGCAGATTGACGCGCTGGAAGAGTATAACCAGAAGGCGCGGACTCCAATCATGCTCCAAGAGTTCCTCAGCCACGTTCTTGAGGACGGAGATGATGGAGAAGAATCGTCAGACGAATCTGAGGATTACGTAGCAAGTTGCCATGTGATCTCTCATTCATCGCTAAACAATGAAGAGGCTCCTTGCACAAAGAAACTGGGGGCAGAGCCTGAATAGGAACTTCTGGGTCCGTCAAATGAAATAATCGACGCATTCCTAAACAAAGCTCTCCTGAGAAGTAAAGCTGATCGGGAGCGTGAGATGGCCATATTTGAAAAGGCCAAACGCCAGCGACTGGACAAAAGGGTCGAAACACTCCCACCAGATCAAAGTACATCCGCCGTAAATGAAAGCAGGATTAAGACGAGGAAACGATTCGCCAAAGCCATATCGATGGGGATGGGGCTGCCCTCTTTCCGAGAAAATTCTCCTGATGGTATACATCTTGATGAAGCAGACGTACATCCTAACTTCTGCTTATATCATCAGAAGATCGCACATCCTACTGAGGACTGCAATTCCTTTAAGTGTTGGTAGCAAGAGTATGTCGCTCACAGGCAACACTTCAACAGGACAAAGCGTGAAGCTCGTAGACAGCAGAAAAATGCGACAGATGAGCGTAAAAGAATTGCCGACAATTGTCATAGGGTTGATCCCGAGGGACCGCGAGTTCTCGCCTTCGGGAGCGACTCCGACGAAAAAGTAGCCCTCGGCCCTTTCTTCAAGGAATCCATCTCTAAAACGAAAGAATTGAGAAGTTGCGAGAACATTCAGCCGTGCAATCGCATGCTACCCGGAAAGAATCTCGGACCCGCAAACAAGGGATCGAACAAAAAGGATAAAGGGAAGGGAAGAACGGCCTTCGTCGCCAACGCTCAACAACAATCGAGTGACCCTAGACCGGTTGTTCGCTAAAGCAACAAGTGGCAACTCCTCGATGAGAAGTTGAAACGTCCTTACTCATTTTCCCGGGATGAAACAAGGAGGCTGTTCGAACTAGCAGTGCGCGATGGGCTTATCACTCTACCGGAGCCGAAATGCCAGCTATAACTGAATGATGTCAACAATCCTAATTACTACCCTTACCACCAAGTATTGGGCCATCCGATCGAAAACTGCTACGTCGGTTGAAGACCAATACCAACAAGGCAAGTTCGCGCTGTCCGAAAAACTGGAAGGTGAGCCCCACATGCTCAGAGAAAGATGGATACGCCGGGGGCATCATGCTCATTCATAGGGAAAGCCACATGGACCGAAAAGTCCGTAAACTAAAAATCCGCCTCAAATACGGCCACGACAGACCGAAACATCCTTAAACTAACAGCGGACCGAAACGTCCTTAAACTAACGATGGACCACTATGTCCTAAAACTGGATAATGACCGAAACGTCGTTAAACTACTACCAACCCGCGGCATTCTCAGGCTGACGTGGTAAAAAAAAAAAGAAAAAAGGAAAACGGTAGGTCCATAAGCAAAAAGGGCACGGATGAAAACCCGAAAGGGCTCCGTGAGTAAAAACAGCAGGGCTACCGGCGAGTTTTGTGAAAACCTGAAAGGGCGCAATCTCGTTAAAAAAAGGAGAAAAAGAAAAAAAACGATATGTCCATAGGCAAAATGGGCACGGATGAAAACCCGAAAGGGCTCCGTGAGTAAAAACAGCAGGGCTACCGGCGAGTGTTTGTGAAAACCCGAAAGGGCGCAACCTCGTTATATAAAAAAAACGAAGAATATAAAAAAAAGGAAAGACGGTATGTCCATAAGCAAAATGGGCACGGATGAAAACCCGAAAGGGCTCCGTGAGTAAAAACAGCAGGGCTACCGGCGAGTTTTGTGAAAACGCGAAAGGGCGCAATCTCGTTGAAAGACACTTGCAAGGTCCTCTCGACTTTGTGAGGAGAAACCACCTGCGTGAGATCCTTACGACTCATAAGGGAGCAACACACTTAGGGATCCCCACGATTCCTAAGGAGAAATTACACTTGCGAGATCCTCACGACTCGTAAGGAGAATTCTCTTATGGGACTCTCACGGCTCATAAGATTTGAAAGTCTTAAGCTATAGAGACCTGAACCTGTTCTTAAGCAACCCCCACAACCTTCGATATTGCCCTACAAGCGGCTCAATACCGACCCTTGTATACAATCCACGGGCGCGAATAAACATTTCTCTAACCAAGTCCCACCCGTGACTAGGGATATGTCCATATGGTGAACAACCCTTGTAAGTCCTCTCGACTTATTAGGAGAAAACCCTTTTGTAAGATCCTTACGACTTACAGGGGAATATGCACTTAGGAATCCTCACGATTCCTAAGGAGAAAATGCACCTACGAGATCCTCACGACTTGTAGGAAGAAATACCTTTGTGAGACCCTTACGGCTCATGAAGTCGAAAGCCTTAGTCGACAGGATCTTAACCCTGTCTACTAAGCCACCCTTGTTCGATATCGACAGAAGCAAATGATGATTCGCTCCTGGCAATATTTCAGTTGTAGCGGTGCTGATACCGAAATCGATATCTAATCCCAGGTTTGCAGCAAGAAGCTAGTGAGCCACACATGCATACAAAATAGCCGAAATGATGGGGCAACTTGCAACAAAATCAGCAAGTAAAAATGTATGCATGCAAAATAGCCGAAATGATTGGGCAACTCGCAATAAAAAGCAGCGAGTAAAAATGAAATAAATAGCTGAAATGATTGAGCAACTCGCAATAAAAAGCAGCGAGTAAAAAAAAAAGATATAGCCGAAATGATTGGGCACCGCGAAAAATAGCCGAAATGATTGGGCAATCGCGATTTTCGCGATATAAAAAGCTGAAATGATAGAGCATCGCGGGAAGAATAAAAAAAATGATGAAAGAATGAAACCTTTTGCCCTACAGGTGAGATTACATCGATCCCTGTATACAATCCAGGGGCATAAACAAAGAGGGAACCATACCTTCCCGACAGGCTCCATCAGAAAGCGAAGCCAAATCTCGATGGTTCATAGACAACCTAGAGACAACCTCGACATTTGTCGCAATATTGCAGACACAATGTCAGCAGATGAAGCAAAGGAAGATCCCTAAGTTCAGGGGCTCGACGTCAATATCGACAGCTTAGAGATCACCAACGGCGTTTCTCCTCACTCCAACCAGATGCAGACGTGACGTCAACAACCGGCCTCAGAGTCGCAACGAAACGGAACCATGGCAAAGTCCCTAGTTCCAAATCTCAATGGCCACATCTACAGCCTGGAGACCAACAACGGTAGGCCTCCTCATTCCAGCAGGACACAGATGTTACACCATCAAACGGAGCCACGGCATAGTCCCTAGTTCCAAATCTCGACGGTTCACAGACAACCTAGAGACCATCTCAGCATTCGTCTCGTTACACTAGACGCACTGTCAACAACGGCGTTCCTTCGCAGTCCAGCAGGATTGCAGATGCAATGTCAACAAAAGACCTCACGGTCGAAACAAAGCGGAGCGACGGCAAAATCCCAGCTCCACCTCAGCATTCGTCTCGATACAGCAGACGAGATGTCAACGACAGCGTTCCTTCGCAGTCCAGCAGGATGCAGATGTAATGTCAACAAAAGACCTTACGGTCGAAACAAAGCGGAGTGACGGTAAAATCCCAGCTCCACCTCAGCATTCGTCTCAATACAGCAGACGAGATGTCAACAACGACGTTCTTTCTCATTCCAGCAGGATGCAGATGCAACGTCAACAAAAGACCTCACGGTCGAAACAAAGCGGAGTAACGGCAAAATCCCGGCTCCACCTCAGCATTCGTCTCGTTACAGCAGACGCAATGTCAACAACGGCGTTCCTTCGCAGTTCAGCAGGATGTGGATGCAACGTCAATGAAAGACCTCATGGTCAGCAAAGCGGAGTGACGACGAAATCCCAACTCACCTCAGCATTCATTTCGATACAGCAGACGCAATGCCAGCAAATGAAGCGAAGGACAAATTCTTAGCTTCAGGGTCTTGACGGTAATTCATATTAAACCTGAAAGACCATTGGAAATCATCTCACACCAGCACGGAGTGGTCACCACCTTGACTTTCGTCTCGATACAGCAGACGAGGTGTCACAACAGCGTTCTTTCCCCAGCAGGATTCAGACGCGACAATCAAACAAACGGAGCCACGGCAAAATCCCTAGTTCCAGACCTCGACGGTTCACCAGCAACCTAGAGACAATCGCGACATTCGTCTCGATACAGCAGACGCGATGCCAGCAAAATGAAGCAAAGGCAAAATTCCTAGCTTCAATGTCTTGACGGTAACTCATATAAAACCTGAGAGACTATCGGAGATCATCCCACATGGAGTGGTCACCACCTCGACTTTCGTCTCGATACAGCAGACAAAATGTCACTACAGCGTCCTTCCTCATAAAGGATTCGGACATGCCAAAGCAAATGAAGCGAAGGCCAAATTCCTAGCTTCAGGGTCTTGACGGTAACTCATATTAAACCTGAAAGACCATTGGAGATCATCCCACACCAGCGCGGAGTGATTATGACTCATCAGGGCTCTCCAAAATGAGCCTAACCTCAAGTAAAAGCGGCATGGCAAAATTCCTAACGCTTGCTCTTCCGACGGTCAAACTGCCTAGGAGGATTGCTTGAAGACGTCTTGTCCAGCCCCCGAAGGGATCAGAGACACGACAGTCGCAAGGCTACTCGAACAGCAAGGTTGCCTATCGAGAAATACATCAGCCGACGCGACGGTACGATGGACAAAACCCTAGTACCACAGACCCTAACGGATCTTTGTCATAAAGAGCAGAGGTTAACTGTGACGTTAGGATATTCTTGCGAGAAATGCTCGATTCATCTCGACTCATGAGGCAAAGCCTTAGGCAGCGGGGATTAAAAAAAAACTATTTCCTAAACACTGGGGCCCTGCAAGTCGGTCCGAAATGGACTCTTGCATACTATTCACGGGTCACACTCTCCAAAGTCGAATCTCGACAAGGAGGGAAACAACCGCATACGGGTCCTCACGACTCGTAAAGGGGAAAATTCTCTTATAAGATCTTTACGACTTATAAGGGAAAACGCACTTAGGAATCCTCATGATGCCTAAGAAGAAATTACACCTACAGGACCCTCTCGGCCGGTAGGGAGAAATTCTTTATGAGACCCTCACGGCTCATAAAGTTGAAAAGTCCTAGGTGACAGATCCTAACCCTATTTTCTAAGCCATCACCACTCTACAAAAAGCATAAGATTGACAGTTATATACTATCTATGGATCGCACTTGCTAAGATCGCATGGCAAACAACACAGTAAGAAAGAAAAAAGCAGAGAAATGACACAAGACGTTGCAAAAGAAATGTATCTTTTATTCATGTATGCAGTTGGGTACAAAATACATCATATGAAAGAATAAAAGAATGAATACATTTTATTCAAAAATTCACAAATGATACAAAATGTTCATGGAGAAGGAAGCGTTTTTAACAAATTCGCAAGCTGTTCTCGCACTTCTTTCAACGCCTCTTCGTGATCGGCTGCCGCTGCCAACTCTGCTTCCACCTGGGCTCGCTGCTGCAAGTAGGATGAAAGTTGTTCTTCGACGGCTCGCTGAGTTGCTTCACGACCTTAAGCATCACGCTCAATGGTATCGAGCTTCTACTTCAATGTTAACCCGTCGGAGATACTTTGCAGAAGGCCCTCGAAGATAACTTTCACCCGGACAGCGTTCGCGTCGACCTCAGCACGCAGTCGAGCAGACTCGCTTGAGGTTTCTTTGCATTCCCTCCGCTTTAAAGCCGCTTCTTGTTCAAGATGGCGGAAGTAAGAAGCTCTCTGCTCGATCCATGCCGCCCGTTGAGTACTTGTGGTCAAAATCTCAGGGGCAGGACGCATAAGTTCTAGCTGATACAGGCGGGCCTCGATTTCCCTGCAGTGGTTAACCCAAGACTCGACGACGCCTTCATTATAGAAATTTACAAGCGTCACCAGCATCGGATTAACCTCGGCAGCGAAATCTGCGGCAGAGGTGGGAGCTTCTGCGTCAAGCTCCTCGACGCATTCGCTCAGCATGCTCAGACTCATCACAGCACCCTTTGAAGATGGACGTCTGGAAAATGGGCCTGCCGGCATCATGATGCGAGACTCGAAAGGGGCCGGAATCGGAACGACAGCTGCAAAACAAATTACAATAAAATGACGGTTCAAGAAATATAGGGAGTTCATGAACCGTGGAATTTACTATACCAGCTGCAGCAGGCGGTAAAGCCGGGAGGACCGGTGGCGCAATCGATCTCTTATCTCCTCCTTCGATCTGTAGCACTGCAATCAGGGCAAGGATGAATCAGAGACAATTTCATTATTGGAAAAAGAAAGAGCATTAATTGAAAACTATACTCACCCGCGCCACTGGATGAAGCAAGCTCCGACGGGAAGGAGAAGTGGGGATGCAGCACCTGGTACAGGTGGTCAAAAAGAACTCCTACAAAGACGCAATAGTACAACGTCAGTACATAAATTATGCAGCCAAGATAAGACTGATGGGTTGCAAATCCATACCTTCCAGCATTTGCGATGGTGCGAGGGAAGGAAGAGAAGTGGTCACCGTCAGAGCAGTAACTGACGGCGCTCTCTCGGGTAACGCGGCATCAGCACTAGCCGCACCTGCATTAGAAACAAGATAAACTTTATTAGGAAAGATTGCAGAATAAAGAAAGAAGGTCGGTGACCCAAGATTTACCTAAAGAGTCGTCGGCCGGAGCCCTAACGAGGGCGTCACTTGATGCAACGGTGGTGTCTCCCTCCTCCATTAGAACGGTCTCATCTCCCGTTGCCTCATCGCCCGACTCTACAGGAGCCGTCGTCACGCTTGCGATACCGGAAGACGAAAAGGAACCGTAAGCAGGGAGAGCGATGATCGGAGCGGCGCCCGACTCTTGAGAAAGAGCGGCCATCTCGTGCTCAGCGATCATACCCGTTTCGCCCGTTACCACCTCGGGCTCAGTGGTCATAGCCGTTTCGTTCACTGCTGCCTTAGGCTCGGCCATAGCAGCCGTCTCACCCACTACCACCTCGGGCTCAACGGTCGTGGCCGTCTCATCCACCGCTTCCATAGGTTCGTCGGTCGCAGCCGCTCCATCCGCTGCTGCCCCAGGCTCGGTTGTAGCAGCCGTCTCACCTGCCGCCCCCTCGGGCTCGGCATCGGCAACCTTCTCGGGCATAGTAGGCGTGACTGTCTCGTCAGCCACTAGCTCAGGCCCGGCGACTACGGCTGCACCGCCTACCGTCGCCTCGGGATCAGCTGCTACCTTCTCCACCGTCCCCTCAGGCTCGACGGTCGCCGCCGCTCCTTCAGTAGGACTCGGCCCTGCAGGATAAGATGTATAAGAACCGATAGTTTTAAAACTTTTACAACAAAGCCTCGAAAAGCACATTACTTGAGGTGGATTGACTGTTGGCTTCCCGAGCTGCACGCGTCGCCCGTCTATGAGCAGTAGACAAGGCGACCGGGGGCTCCTCGGAAGGAGTAGCAGCGGGGGTAACGGCACTTGGGCCCGCTCCCACGGCCAAAGCAGCGCTACGCTCCTCAAGCGCTTCCTCTCTTCCCGGGCCGTCACGACGGACCTCTTGGAAGCCTCCTTCAGTAAGGTGTCGTCATCCGCATTCAGAGTTGCCTCCAGAGCCTTCAAGGCATCCATCATCGGCTTTTTGAGTTGAGTCTCTCGCGGCAGCCCCGAAGAGGCCGGGACTTCGGTAGCTGGCCCGGGGAGAGTCCCCGCATCGGCTTGCGAAGTAGATCCCGCGGCCCCTGCAAGGAGACAAAGAAAAGGTTAGATTGGCCATAAAAAGGAGAATAAAGACTCAATGAGCCGAGACGTACCAACGCCCGATAGAGCGCGTTTCCTTTCCTCCTCCTCGAAGGTTTTGAGAGAAGCAGCGATGGCTTCTTCGGTAGAAATGCCTGTTTCAAAAAAGGAAAATCGTTAGTCAAAGACAATGATAAAAGCACGATGAAATGACGAAGAATGCAACTAGTGATTGCCTGATTGCGCAAGTTTAGCCAACCACGCATCAAGCCTTGCCGAGCGCTCAGAAGCCGCGATGGCGGCCGCCAGATCGGTGTCTTCTAGCTCTACGAAGAAACCCTCGTTGCTTCCGTACTCACTTAGGCCTTCGGTAAGAGGGGCCTGAGGCTCTAAGCCGAGCACGGCATCAAGAGAAAGAACAGACTTCTTCTTCCTCTTCTGCGCGCGGACCCCGGTCGCACCCAAAATCAACTTGCGCTTCGTGGGCACCTTAGGACGGCGGGTCCCGATGTCCGAGCCCACGCCGGATTCAGGCGAAACCACATTCGCCGTCTCCACCGGAGCACGGGGCGCTGGGGGCACGTCCACGGTATCACGAGGCAATCCGCGCGGGGGGCTCAGCACATGCGGAGGCTCATCTCCAGCATCTCCTCTCAGCGGAGGAACGGCAAGGGTCCTTGGCTTTAGGGGGGCTTTGCGATCGCTGGCGGGGGGCACACCCTTGCGGTCAATCAGCAGCCGCTTCTCTTCCCGGATAACAGCACCCATTGCGTGCTGATACCAAGCCCCGTATACGTTGAGAGCCCTTGGAACGCGACTTGGCTCGCTAATGAAGAAGTGGGAGCCCGTGTTTAACCGCATAAAGTGGTGCAGCGCGTTCCGTATTCCCTCCCTTGTGGCCGCAGGCTCTTCCAAAAACGCCTCCAGTGGGACCCCCTGGTTATAGCTTAGTTGTTGGGCGAACCGATGGGGGTTGTACCTCATGAAGAGCGCCATATCGTTTTGCCTGAACACCAGGAAGCCCGGCCGGATAGAGTACAAGTGAAGAATCTCCCGGGCTTTCAATACGGAGGCCCCGTCCTTGAAACTATCACGCAACGCCAACACCTCCTTGGAAGTCTCCGGGCCGATGGTCATGACCTTGTCCGTGAAAGAGATGCCCGCTCTGACCGTGCGCAGACGAAGAAGCAACCCCCTAGCCTCCCGCGGAGGCGGATTCATAATAGAAGCGCCAATTAACCGCATGACTCTCGGGAGTCTGCACTTCTCGTAGAACGAGGGCCTCTTGTGAATACCAAAACCCCCAAGCACATGCATTTCCATCCTTGAAGTAAAATAGTGCATCGGGAGATTGGCGGGTTGCACCCCCGGTTCATTTGCGTTCGCCGCCATGCTAAGTCCATGGTACAGGTGGGCCAACCCGGCGATTCCAATGGACAACTGTATACCAGTCACCATCCGATGCGCTGGGTAGAAGACGGACGGCCTCATGTAGCGCGGGTGCATGTGGAGCGCGAACCAGCACAGCCATAGCCCCAGAAACCCAAGAAAGAAGGTCTCCTCGTCGATGCCTGGAGCGGCGATTTCTGATAAGGGGATGATTGCGGCATCAGGGAGGTAAAAACCCTTTTGGTCGTCTTCCAGTGCTGGTCGACGATCTAAGCCAATGCCGAAGGGGTCGTCAAGCTTGGCAAAATTTTCGCTCCGCTACGATAGAATCTCCGGTCGAAGAAAGCGGGCGATGAAGTCTGCAAAACTAACTCCCCGGCCTCCCGATTCCAAGTAGAGACTTTCATACATATTCAGCACCTTTAACAGGCTCGGAAACTGGTGCTGAATAGCATTCTCCGGCGTTAGGCCCATTACTAGCGGCTTGGTGGCGAAGACATATTCATCAGGAGGAAGTAGCTCTTCATAATGCTCCCCCCTCACCGGCAAACCGGAAATCTCAGCAAATTCTTCCAGGGGGATAGAGACTTCCCTGTCCGTCAGAAGAAAAGTATGGGTGGGGATGTTCCATTGTTCCACGAATGCCTTAACCCACCACGTCGGAGGAGCATGGTACTCGAACAATGAGGCATAGACTGTGGGGTACAGACCAATCTTCATCAAATGCGTCTTCTTCGCTGACAAGATGTACCTGGCCCACTGCAAATACCCGGGGGGTCAATCCGATGTTATAAGGTTGTCCCCAAGGGCGCGACTCACCCTGGCATATGCGCCGCCCCAGAATATCCACGGCTACCGGCGGCTGCACGGGAATGGCAGCAATCGAAGGCTGAAGAAGATCCTCCGAATTCCAATTTACGACCTCCACGGCATAGTTCACCGGGGGTGCATCTGCATATGGGATCGATGAGATCGGCTCTGACGGCGTCGCACAAGAGAAGCTTCGGTGACCCTTGATGATTTCACTATACCATCTACCCCACAGATGAAGGTTCTTGTACTCCGGGTCGTGATCCTTAATGAGAGCAAGAACCTCCCGGTCCACCGGCGCCTCAGGGAACCCTCCCTCTGAGCAGAAAAATGGGAACGAAAGATCAGCAGACATGTTGCCTGCAAGAAAAAGAGAAATTCCATTATCAGTATCATAATTTAATTTTAAAATCCCGACGCTGGGTACTTTAAAATTTATACCACACTGCAATGCAGTGGAGAGGGGACCAAAGGGGGACCCACAAAATCCAGATGACAATGCATCAGTTAATAAGACAGCCTCATCATTGGATGAGACTGTCAATTAATGAGGAAGTCCTCAAAGAATATTCTCATTAAATGAGAAATCCCTTGAGACAAGGAGAAAATCTCCATTTTCAGAGCAAAGCTCTGTCACAGAGTGACACTTGTCAAACTCTGGTCACAAGGGAATAAGATTCCTTAAAGTGCCTAGCTCTGTAATAATGATGGAAAAATCCATCAAAGAAAAAAAATTAATTCCTAAAAATTAAAAGTTCTGGGATCTTAAAGATCCATGAAAAAAAACTGTTAAGAGTTCATCATCAGAAGATCAAAAGATCTATGTTCTGTCAATGAGCAAAGCTCTGTTCATGGGTTAAGAAAACCAGAAACAAATTCTTGAGAGCAAACCTCTGTTTATGAAACCCCAAAGGGGATTTCTTTAGATCAAAAGATCTATAAGAGCAAGGCACTGTTAATTAAAGTTGATTTAATTAAGTTTAAATTTTTTACCTAAAATTTTCTAGAGTTCTAACTCTGAAGTTCTTGAAAACGAGAGCAAGGCTTTGAAAATAAAAATCTTGGGAAGATGATAATCATCTGATGAGGACCAAGGGTCCTATTTATAAGCACTAAAGCGCCTCTTCAACTCCTGAGTTGACCCAACGGTCTGGATGTTGCCACCGCTGCACTCACGTGTGCGCCACGTGAGTGCAACGGTGGGGGGGGGCATTTGTTTCCCCCAATCAGAGCAAATCTCTGTTTGAATTTCAAAATTCAAAAGGTGAAGCAACGCTTCAGATCCCTTGCGCTGCGCGCAGAGCACCACGTGTCAAAAGCAGACACGCCAGCGCAAGGAGCGCTGTGCCCAAGGCAGCGCACCCCTAATCAGAGCAAGGCTCTGTTTTAAAATTCAAATTTTAAATAAAGGAAGCAACGCTTCAGATAAATTGCGCTCTGCGCTGCGCGCCACGTGTCAAACAGTGGTGCGCTAGCGCAGTTGCGCGGCGCTCTGCGCTGCGCGACACGTGTCAAGCGCAGGAGCGCTAGCGCAGTTGCGCTGCGCGACACGTGTCAAGCGCAGGTGCACTTGCGCCAACTGCGCCAGCACTAAAATTTAAATACTAATTATTTAATTAATCAGAATTAAAATTCTAGAAAGATCTTTCCAATTTTATTAAAATAAGAAGATTATTTTCTGTAAAACAGAGGCCTTAAGATCAAAGATCCAACGGTGGGGAAATATCCCCAGATCAATCAGAGAAAAATCTCTGTAACTAACTTAACAAACCAATTGGCCCTATATAAAGGCCCCTAGACTCCAAGTCCCAGATAAAGATATACAGAAGAGAGAGAAAAACCCTCTGTAAAGAAGAAGAGCAAGCTCTTAAAGAAAAAAAAAGAGATTTCTTTTCATCTTAAAGGTAAAAAGAACTATGTTCTTGAATAACAGAGATGAAAGCACCTCATAAAAAGAAGAATTTCTTCTAAAAAAATCAAAGATCTAAGAACAAGATCAAGATCTTCAATATAAAAAAAAGAAAAAGATCATAAAGATCCAATCATAAAAGATTAAAGAAGTAATTTACTTCATTTCTAGATCTTTTGATCTATATAAAGGCACAGCCTTTTGATGAACCATTGGTTCTTGAATCTTGAGGTAGAACCTCTTTAGAACAAGAAAAACTTGTTTCTTTGATCTGAATTGGATCAAGATGCGCTCTGCGCTATTGTACAGTGCCTTGCACTCTTGATTTGCACTGTTGCGCTCCTGGGATTGGCGCAAGTCACCAGAGCGCGCCACGTGTCAACCACAGAACAATCTGCGCCTTGCGCTCCTAAAAAACAGAGCACTGCGCTCTTGGATTGGCGCACTGCACCAGAGCGCGCCACGTGTCAGCAGCGCACTAGCGCAGCGCACTGCGCTAACAGACTTGCGCTCAGCAGAGCACGACACGTGTCACCTCCACATGCGCTAGCGCCTTGCGCTCCTTAATTGGCGCAAAGCGCCTGACAGACCACGTGGCGCACTGTCAGACCATTAAATGCTGTGCATTATTAAGAAAAGGCAGAGCCCCATTAAAAAGTCTAATAGACCACTAAATGCCATGCATTATTTAAAAAGGGCAGAGCCCAAGTAAAGGCCTAACAAGCCCAATATAAATGCTATGCATTTAATTACAGAGCCCAATACTATGCATTATAAAAGGGCTGAGCCCAAATAAAAGCTCAACAGCCAGAACAATAAAATGTTCAACTGAGCCCATATGCTCATAAACCTTCAAACAGACTTTAGTCCCAAATTGGACTATAGATCTCCCAACCAACATTGGTTCAAGGGTACATCTCTGAACTCCTCTGATATTTGTCGTTGTAATCCTTCAACGTCGTCAGAGAGGTGACGGGTCCCGACGGCCATACATTCCATGGACCACCATGTCCCTAAATTGGAAATCGACCGCAAAGTCTCTAAACTAAACAATAGAGTCTAAATGCTCTCTTGTCGGATCTAAACGATCCCGTTAAGTCGATCTTAGTCTTAAATTAGACTAACGTGTCCTTAACAAACGTTTAAGTTGATCTTAGTCTCAAATAAGGCTAACGTATCCTTAAACCAAAGCCCCAAACCCCAAATCTAAGAAAATACGGATTTGGACTAATCCACGTCCTACGGGCGACAACATAAATTAGTCTCCGTATACAATCCACGGGCAACCACAAACAAAACAACACCCACGACACGAAGTGACCAGCTGGAGAAAGAGAAAGTTGTTACCGCGATGCGGTAACGTAATTAACTGCAGGGGCTTGCGCCTGCAGGGAAGAGTGTCCCCACAATCAAAAACCCCTCAGACGAGGGGGAATCTGATGAAGTCTGCTACATCGGCCGCATCCGTTTAAACCTTCGATATACGGTGCCATAAATCAACTCGGCATCTTCGGAGAGGTGGACGGATATCACCTATTAGCATCTGCCCCAAATTTCAGGCAAGACGTCCATCGCGTCTCCGCCGCGTCCTTCGGAGGGGAACACCGCCTATCAGCAGCAGACCGCTCACTACTACAATGCCCGAGTTAAACATTGGGCCTTTAAGACGGGAGATTTGGTCTTACGAAGAAACGCGTTCATAGATCAAGGGAGACAACACAAGTTCTCTCTGAAATGGGATGGACCGTTTATCGTAACAGAAGCGTTGCCCGATGGAGCATACCGCCTGTAGGATGCCAGGGGCCGTAATTTTCCTCGGCCTTATAACGCAGAAAAGCTTAAGTTGTATAAATAAATATGTACCTTCTTTCAAATAATATAATTCCATTTCAGCTTCTTCATTAGCTAAAAGAAGAGAAGTTCAGCATTAACTAAGTTTTCCAAACTAGGTCTTTTCACGAAAGAGCTTCTCACGCCCACCGTGGGCATCCAAAGCCCTCATCGCGAGGCCATAGAGCAGATTCTTGCATGGTCCATCCATAACGGGTAGCTTCCTGCCCAATAAAGAAGTGGATCCAAATCCCTCATTACGAGGTGACCAGGTAGCTTCCTGCTCGGCTCATCCATAATGGATAGCTTCCTACCCAACAACGAAGTGGATCCAAAGCCCTCATCGTAAGGCCACTGAGCAGATTCCTGCTCAGTCCATCCACAACGAGTAGCTTCCTGCCCAACAAAGAAGTGGATCTAAAGCTCTCATCACGAGACGACTCCTGCTCGGCTCATCCACAATGGGTAGCTTCCTGCCCACCAACTAAGTGGATCCAAAGCCCTCATCGCGAGGCCACCGAGTAGATTCCTGCTCGGTCCATCCACAATGGATAGATTCCTGCACTACAAATATGTGGATCCAAAGCCCTCATCGCGAGGCCACCGAGCAGATTCCTGCTTGGTCCATCCACAACGAGTAGCTTCCTGCCCTACAAATATGTGGATCCAAAGCCCTTATTATGAGGCCACAGTGCAGATTCCTGCTCGGTCCATCCGCTGAGGGTAGCTTCCTGCCCAACAAAGATGTGGATCCAAAACACTCATCACGAGATGACCGGGTAGCTTCCTGCTCGGCTCATCCGCTATGGGTAGCTTCCTGCCCTACAAAGAAGTAGATCTAAAGCCCTCATCATGAGGCGACCGGGTAGCTTCTTACTCGGCTCATCCACACTGGGTAGCTTCCTTCCCAACAACGCTGTGGATCCAAAGCCCTTATCGCGAGGCCGCCGAGCAGATTCCTGCTCGATCCATCCACAACGGGTAGCTTCCTGCCCTATATAGAAGTGGATCTAAAGCCTTCATCGCGAGGCCGCCAAGCAGATTCCTGCTCGGTCCATCCACAACGGGTAACTTCCTGCCGTACAAAGAAGTGGATCCAAAGCCCTCATCACAAAACGACCAGATAGCTTCCTGCCCTATGAAGACATGGATCTAAGACCCGCAACAAGGAGGAATTAAGGGAGGATGCTGACCTTCCTACACTTGGCTATTGATTGATGTGAAAAAGTGTTCATAGTAGTAACCGCAATCAATAACAGTGTTGCGTGTAGCTAGCCGAGATGAGTATGGGTCTTCCTCAGGGATGCGTGGAATTTCTAATCTTTCTTCAGACGAGTTGATTAGAATAAAAGAATAGAAAGAATAGTTTCTAGATCTATGTTAAACACGTATATAGAATTTATGTGGAAAAAGGCTTGTAGGGTTCATTAGGATTTAGTAATCATGGATGACTAATAAAGATGACTCCTTTTATTTTTTGATAGATTTAAAACTAGATTGATAGTGATGAATGATGATTAAGGTTTTTGGAAGAAACTAGGGTTTCCCCACTATTGACCCTTGTCCCTTCATTGATCTCTATTCATGTCTAGCCCTTAACAAAATAATTGTTAATCTAATCTCAAATCGCAGTCAAGACTATCAATAAATTGATAGCGCGCCCGATTAGAATGTTAACGATTCTTTTGCTAAAGTTTATAAACTTCATAAGACATAAAAGAAATTAAAATATTTTCTCATCCATTGTTCTACCATAATCCTACAAACCCTATCAAGCGGAGAATTACTCGCGCATGATGGAGATAGAAGAAGAAAAGATAGAGAATGAGATCATAATGTAAATATAGAAAATAAATGCGATAAGAATACAACAACTACCTTTATTAGTCAACTTGATCAATTACACTTTTTGTTCCTTTAGAAAGTGGAATACAAAACCCTAGTTTGCTTCTCGATCTATCTTGAAGGAGGTAGATGAACAGCTGATTGATCAACCTGGTTGCTTGAGTCGACTTGGACTTCGTGATCTCTTCGGTTTGATAATTTTCCAAGTGAGTCTCTTGGTCTTTTAAATAGTCCCAAAACTAGAAACCCTAAATTCCATGTGTTAAGATTTGCTGTTGTGATCATGATACTGAAATCTCACATCCTACGGCCACCGAAGCGCCGCGGATCCGCCGCTAAACCCCCTATTTTGCAGCTCTTCCGCCGCGGTTTAGTGAGATCGGGTCTTGGGATTTTTTGTGCTCTCTGGTGTTGACATTTTTAGATCTCTTAGATGTCTGGATTTTGGAAATCTTACTCTAAGTCTTTGCCGTTATTGATTTTGCGATTTTATTTAACTTCATCGGCAGATTGAATATTCCCGACATCTCGCATATCCCGATCTCCAGACCTGAGCCAAATCTGCATAATATCTCAATTTATAATATTAGTAATATTTGTTATATCTTGAAATATTATCCTAACCATTTGTATGATATTATTTTAAGAATCTTGATTAGAATATTTGATATGATATGCATATTTTAATTACCAAAATATTATATAAATATTATATGCATATATTTTCCTTCATAATGTTAATTATAATATATAAACATATAACATTAGATATTTTACAGATAAATTGTTGGCTATAGTGCCATCAAGTCAATTATTGGATCACAGGCACGTGATTGCAATGATTGAGGGAGGACCAATACCGGTTGAACAGTCTTACTCGAGATGATAGTATGTTATCTGGTTTGTCTTTATCATCGTGTACATGCTTCAGGTGACATTACAGATCACTATTACATATTGATAGAGCCCATAGGATTTTTGCTTGACTACCAGCAGTATGATGGCGATCATATACGTGAGAGTTGGGCGGTCTATAAGCACATCCTTAAAGTGTCCCTAGTCGTGGGAGTTTCGAGGCTGAGCATCGATACTCCATGAGTAGACTAGTGTATACGGATTGAGACCCCGACGAGGGGCGTTGGTTGGTCTCACAAGCCATTGGTGTCAGTTGGTTCACCTAATATATATACATGTGCTCATTGGGTTATGAGTACACTGGACGGACTCGCCGGGAACATGCTAGTTGGTATTATACCTATTGTCAGATAGCAGTTCCCTGGTGACATGTGTACAGGTTAGTCTATCGATCTGAGATCGTCATTTGTCTCGTGTGAGTTCCCACTGTGCTTTGATTACTACCCTACCACGGTTCAAAGAAATTGTGCAAACAGGTTTTAGTTGGGTACAGTCCCGAGTCACATAGAGGCAGTGAGCGGATCGTCGGGGGATTTGTCTTTCCCGGTATTGGGGGTTGATGTCGTGGTGTGCACGGGTGGCCATCATCAGAAATCCTTGGCCAAGGTAGTCAAGAATTACTGATCTAAGATCGGTAGTTTCTCAGGTGGTGATAGGTTTCATACCGACACTAAATATCGCGTTATTAGGGGTCTGACTTTATCCACCCCCTAAAATCGATATGCGATACTTATAGACGAACGGACCGGACTGTACGGATATTGTCACTGTCAGGCTCAGTAGGGTTTCAGGATGAGTTCTCTCGTCGTCCTCCCTTTCGCTCAATACCTGGGTAGCCGTTACATACAGCTAATGCCACTGACGTGCTTGTGGTTAAACCCACTGCCAGCGTATTGACGAGTCTTTAGAGTCCCATACAGAGGGTTTTCCTGGTTCAGGCAAAATGTTTTAGACGCCGTATGGTTTTATGGCAGGGTTTGAGCATATACGTGCACTTGTGCACGGATCATGATCGGACGAATAATACTGGTGGGGTTTGGTTTAAGCCGGATCCTAGTATTATATTGTTGGATTATTTTCGTCTCGTTGTATTCGTATTCAGTCCGAATACGGGTGTAGGTATGTATATACGGATGAAGGGTATTCTTGTAATCCGTTACGAGTTTACTTTGAAGTTGGCATTTCATTTTCTAGTATTGAACATTTAGGGTTTTTCTTTAAATGTTTAATATTTATGTGATAGAGAGTGTGAGTGCAAGTCTTGGCTTGGGCATTGATTGTGGCATGACACATGAGTGCAAGTCTTGGCCTTGTGCATTCATTGTGGCATGTGTTCACTTGGTGACTCATAGTATTGGTTCATGGGTTTTGTTTTGGTGTGAGATCTTTTTATTGTGCTGGAACTTTTCTTGAGTTTCCCATCATAAATACTTCACTACACCACAACAAAACAACAGAGAACATATTCCTTCACTTGATTTTTTTTCTTTTGTGCTAAAGTCATGAGCTCACACTTTCTTCATATGGCTTCTTCTTCACCTCCATTCATACCCTCTCATGTTTTGAGAATCCATGGATGTTTTGAGATAAAGTATTCACACACTATCTCTACTTCACCTTGGGTATCTAAGCTAGCAAACTGGATGCCCGAGTTGTTTCGGTTTTTGAAGTGGGAGCCCGTATTACTAATCCTCGACATGGATCGTCTTCGACGAGAGAGACCGTGTCATGCCCCGCTTCCCGGTGTACGGCGAAGGGGATGCGACGAGGCCGTGTTTACTCTGAAGCAAACACGCTAAGCGTATCTAAGCAATATAAAAAATTGTACACAAGAGACAATTGTAATGAAACAACAACTTTATTTATTAACATTCTTTTGTACAATGCATGGAAAAGTAAATACATCTAAATGAAAGCAATGCCTAAACAGTGGCATAACAGAAATGGAAATACTGAAATGAAATGTGTATAAGTGTTACTACAGGTCGGGATCTTCAATAAACTGGTCCAAGTTTTTAGTGCTAGGATCGATCTCTGGAAGGTTCGAAACACCTGACGACATTCAAAGAAGAAGAAAGAGAATATCGTCAGCGAACAAATCGCTCGGTAAGTCCCGAATATAATGGAGAAGTAGAATAGACAGAGAGTAAAAGAGAGTGTAACTTTTAAAGTTGTATTATATTGTTATAATGTTGTATTTAGTGTTAACACTGTTGTTTGTAGCTTGGTACAGAAGGATGCCAGTGTATACGAGAGGAGTCTCACTTGCCCCGGAGACTAAGGTATCAGGAACTCAAGGAACCGTTCATGCCATGGTACAACAGCAAAGGAATACAGGTTATGTGTCTTATGGTTGCAGTCTCGTGCCACTTCTAACACCTTCCGTACCAATCTATCTCTTAAACTCCGCGATGTCTTGTTTGTATTGTTTGTATTGCAACTTGTATTGTCTTGTAATATAGATTGTATAATTGGATGACTTGCCGAAACCATGATATCAGTAAATGGATGTAACTGGAGAATCATGGATGTAACTGGAGAATCATGTAAATGGAAGTATATCCATGGTTCGGTTCAGTCAATATAGATTGAATAGATTGAATATTTGTATTCCAGGATTCATGTTGAATTGTAAATTGTAGATTGTACTTGAATCATATTCAAGTCAGATTATTAAGAAGCGACTCATTCTGAGTCAGAACAATTAGAAAAGAAATTAAAGTCCTGAATTAGGTTTTGATGTTATTGGTAACCGCTGCACATGGGCGGCTGGATTTGTGTCTTTTTCAAACACGATTACCGTGTTGATAACACCGTTGTTAAGTTGTCTACCTTAAATAGGCAAGCACCCACTTCTCCGGCTCCCTGAGGCTCAAGAGATTGGTCCCGCTTAAACCTATATTTACTAGGGCCCTTAGGGTAATTTATAGAACTTGAGGGGGTTTTATGTAAAAATACTTTTGTATAATTTTCAAAATACATCTCAAGTATTTAATTATCGTCTTTAGAGTTGTCATAAATGTATATTTTATAATTGTGATATTTCTAGTGAAAATAACATATTTTTCATAATACATGGTATTTAATTGTAACATTGAACTTGTATGGAATTTATGGTATTTTAATGTAAAGTGATTCTTGTGATTTTAGTAAAAAGTTGGAATATTCATATTATCACAAAATAGATATTTTAATAATACATATATACATATTTATATAAATATAATTTTAATATATATTATATTTCTAGAAATCTCATTTTCTTAAGATTTTCGTATTTTAAATCTCTCGAGACCGAATGCTCCTTACGGAGTTCTGCATCTCGCACTACTAAGCCCAGGGATGTGCAATAATCCGCACCATCCTAGTCGGGTTCCCCAAAATGGGTTGTAGCGATGCTTTGCAAAGATTTATAAAAATACGAATTCTTATAGAAAATGGTTTTAATAGTTAGTGGTATTTATATGTAAAGTTTCGTTTTCCCGTATTCTATGTTCCCGAAAGGTATTGTGCTATATTGCATATGAGTGTTGTGAGGAGGCGGGTCATTACCTTGTGATCTATTTAAAGTTTTAGCAAGATTGTGATGTTTTAATGTCGAAATGAAACTATATGGTATTTTAGTGAAAAAGTATGATAACAATTGAAATATAAATCTTTTTGATATGGAACTTGTTCAATATGACTTGTTAATGTTTAATAGTCAACATGTAAAGGTTTAGCATGATTGTATTTAAGAAAAAGTGAGATTTTTTTTTGAAAGAACCGAATCGGACATCGGATTAACTCCGATTCCGTCGGTATTTAGAAATACGTGTTTTTAGAAAAGAATAGAGAAGAGGGAGGTGGGACTTACGGTTTTAGAGCTTAGAAAAGAGAGAGAGAGGAAGCGGTAGGAGGTGTCGGTGCGTCGTTTCGTCGCCGGAAGCTCCTAGGGTTGTCATCGGAAAATCGTCGAAGCTTTCGCCTTTTTGCTAACTTCAATTCACATTAAACTTCTAGGGATTTCTTGAGAGTTTTGATCAGAATTTTGGAGTGAGGGATGTGTGTTTAGGGGTTGTATTTATAGGGTTTAGGGTAGGTGAAAGGGTGAAATGAAAAAATGTATTAAATAGTATTAAAAATGTAATAAAATGGAGTAAATAGGGTTTTAAAGAGTCTCTGGTACTGGTCTAAGAAAATAAAGTATCCAGGAGTACATGGGAGGTGAAGAGGCAGACTTTTCATGTTGGGGACTCGGTGGTCCGGCCGAGTCAGGCCGGCGGCAGCGGCCCGAGTCGCCGGCCGATTCGGCCGATTCCGGCTGAGTCAGGGGTGCTTCGTGCTCCTCGTCAGTTGGGTTTTCTCCCGGAACAGTTTTGTTTTATTTGTGTAGTGGGGTTTTTACGAGTTATACACGTGTAAACCCTTGGACTTCTAAAAATCTAAAAGAAAATAATATTAAAAAATAATGTGGGTGATGGGATTTGAACTCTGGTGCTTTGTAACAGCAGTGCAAGGTCTTACCAATGAGCTACAAGCTCTTTCTTGCTATTAAAAAGCAAAACAAACTTATATCTTGTGCTCAGACAAAAATACCCCTTTCTGTAATTTTGGAAAAAATTGTACAGAAAGTTGTACAGAAAGTTTAGGGTTGTTACAGACCGGAAACCAAACATCATCAAGGCAGCCGCGAGGAGCTTGGACAGAAGTTGAAGACCGAAGGACACGGATCGATCGGTATAATCTCTCTAAACTCTTTACAGTTAACTAGTATAAGGTTAATGGTACTATCCGTCGTTTAGGGTTCCGTTAGCGCTGGGTTTTAAAAGTTTTTGTTCCGCGTTTGGCCATGATTGATGGCCGGAGCGCTGCCGTAGCCTTACACAAACCCTCATATGTTTTATATTTATAATAAACACCCTTAAATATTTATCAAAAGTAAGGAAAATGTTATATCAAAAGTGCGATATTTTCGACTGAACAAATACCCCAAACTTAACTTTGATCGTCCCGAGCAAACTATCTATTCAAGAGAGGGAGAAAAAGAAAAAAGAGAAAAAAACTAAGTAGCGCATTTTTGTAGGCAACACGATTGCACTTAGCACGTGCAACAAGCCGTTAAACCTCTAGGTGTCCCTAATAGGAGGAGTGTTGTCTCCTGAGGGGTTTCAGCGGATTACACCTACAAAATTCCATAATAAAAGAAAGATTGTGAAAGTTACATACAAAGATAAGAACTATAAAAGAAATAACTTGAAAAGAAGAGTTTCCAACTACACTATCTTTTCGGTTGCCATGAGCCCTATCTTAATGGTCATGAAAAGATGTTAGAAAACACACCATCCCTCAATAAAATATCGCTTTTAGTCTTCCTCCCTACCTTTCTTCCAAACATCGATCATATACCTCTACGTGTGTATAAAAGACATCCCTATACTCAGAGAATTCAATTCAAGTTATCATACCCTTGTCCATCTTTCTTAGTACTTTTTAGTCGGTGAATATTTTAGATAGAATTGCTCACACATCCTTCATGCGACCGTTAATATTTCTTGAGGTATTAACAAACCGATTACCAAATGTGCTTGCTTATTTAGGCGTAATTTCTCGTTTTGTAACACCTGAGGCTTACCAGTGGCTCCCAAACCTGTTGGTCTAAGGCATTAGGTGATAAAGCACCATCGCTATATTTTTTTATGCTGCCTTAAGCAATTACAAAACCAGTGTTCATTTTTCTTCACCATTTTTTTCTTTATATATTTTTTTTATTTTTCTTCATACCATGGCTTTTAACAAAAGCATTTCAAGGTATCCTTTACTATCCCAAGTTTCAAGATGTGTGATAGTACATATAGTAGGGTATCAACGTCCAAATGTTTGGCTTCAAGAATAGAGACTATTTTTCAGACTTATTTTTATCCTCTGATTAGTAATTTCCTTCATCTTACTAACCCTTGGGACAACGGCTCATAACTACTTATTACTAAATTCATTCAAGAAAATATCTAATTTTCTTGCAATTTTCAAATTATTCCTATCTTTCATATGTAATTTTTTCACTTTCTATTTTTCATTATCAAAAAAATTTTTTTTAGTGCCTAGTGCCAAAAGATAATTCAGTAAATACAAACCCCCCCAAACCTGTTTTCAACAGTGTCCTCACTGATGTTATCCTTTGAGCACATAAACTTGTAGACTTTGGGAGAGAAAATAATATGGGTAAAATAATAGTTAAATGAAAACTACCCCCAAACTTGTACTTTGGCACATACGGATATTTAGTTAAGTCCTTTTTCACCCACCTCCATTCTTAAAATGAGACAATGTTACCGAAACATGGAGGTGAGGCGGAGGAAAGTTAGTTATGATAAAGCGACTCCTGTAAAAACAGGAGCTCCTCCGCTGGGTCAGCAGAAAAATATGGTTTTAATCTTTGCCCATTTACTTTAAAAATTGAACCGTTTTTAATATTTCAACTTCTACTGCCCCGTGCAGATATACATACCGCACCACAAAAGGTACTTTCTAACGAGATTTTAGCTTACCCGGATGAAGATGGAGACTGGAATTGTAAAGAAGGACTTGTTGTCCCGGTGTGAAGGTTTTTCTAAAAAGGTTTTTATCGTGGAACACTTTAGTCCGGTTCTTTACTATAACCGCATTATCGTAGGCTTCATCGCGGAGTTCGCTTAGCTCATTTAATAGCTTCCGATAGCTACTGGCTTGATCAAAATCGAAGTTAAGCTATTTAATAGCCCACATTACTTTGTGTTCGATCTCGACAGGAAGGTGGCAAGCCTTCCCAAACACAAGTTGGTATGGAGACATACCAAGATCGGTCTTATAAGCGGTACAAAATGCCCAAAGAGCATCCGTTAATTTGGTTGACCAATCTTTACGATTCTTAGAAACCATCTTCTCCAGAATTTGTTTGATCTATCTATTGGAAAACTCAGCTTGCCCGCTCGTTTGGGGATGATAGAGCATATAAAGTTTGTGGTTGATTGAATATTTTCACATTAAAGCCTCGAAATACCGATTACAGAAATGCGACCCGTTGTCGCTAATTATAGCGCGAGGGTGTCCGAATCGCGAAAAGATATTTTCTTTAAAGAACTTAATAAGAACCTTGTTGTCATTAGTGCGACACGGTATTGCTTCTACCTATTTTGAGACATAATCAACCGCTGACAAGATATATAAATTCCCAAAAGACTTGGGAAATGGGCCCATAAAATCAATTCCCCAAACGTCAAATATCTTCACAACTAAGATAGGTTGGAGCGGCATCTCATTTCTCCGTGAAATCCGACCCATGTGTTTACACCGAGGACAGGTTTTGCAATGATCATATGCATCTTTAAATAATGTTGGCCAATAAAAACCACATTGCAAAACTTTCTCCGCCGCTTTCCGTGGACCAAAATGACCGCCACATGCCTGATCATGACAAAAAGACAATACACTCTTGTCATCATCATTAGGGACACGTCTGCGAATGATTTGATCGGGACAATATTTAAACAAATGAGGTTCATCCCAGTAAAAGTGTTTTACTTGGGATAGAAATCGAAGATTGTCTTGTTTCGACCAATCGTTGGGAATAAGTTCTGTTGCTAGATAATTCACAATATCCATGAACCAAGATTCGCAAGATACGGTCAAGAGCTATTCGTCAGGGAAGGAGTCGTTTATTGGCAAGGTCAACATTGGTGAAGAAGAGATGCGTGAAAGATGGTCGGCCACTACATTTTCACATCCACTTGTAGGGTGTTTTTCGTCACCCTATTGAGATGGGAATCCGCGTCGCTGGTGAGGCGTGCTCCAGATTCCCCCTGCCCAGGGTAGGCGGGGGTTTATTAATTGTGGGGATCCGAATCTCCGGCAGCCGCGGACTAAGTTGCCGTTAATTAACCCTCGCCTTTAGAGTGAGAGAACCTCCGATTGACGGGTCAAACTGGTCATGCGAACTCAACGTGCAGTGTGCATATATGCGTCTTAAGGGGTTTTGGATATATCGGAAGTCTCGCAGAGTTTACGGGGGTCCCGCTATTGTGGAGTGTGTGTGTATAAAAAAAGGAAGAATAGCGTCCAAAAGACGCGTAGGTGCCAGCGCCTCACATGCCTGGCACGCGAGCGCTGGACGCCGGCGCCTCACGTGCCTCGCACACGGGCGCTGGGCGCCGACACCCCACATGCTTGGCATGCGGGCGCCGGGCGTCAGCAGGAAAAGGGACTTGGTCCCTGCACTATGAGCTGTGCTCCCGATTTGACTTCTGGAGTTAAACTCCTAAAATAGATTAATTTATTGTCACGCCCCGCTTCCCGGTGTACGGCGAAGGGGACGCGATAATGCCGCTACGTATTTACTCAAAAGTTAATACGCTAAGCATAACTAAGCAATATATAAGAAATATACACAAGAGACAAATGTAATGAACAACAACTTTATTTATTAACATTTTTTTGTACAATGCATGGAAAAGTAAATACATCTGAATGAAAGCAATGCCTAAATAGTGGCATAACAGAAATGGAAAGTACTGAAATGAAATGTGTACAATGAATCTAAAGCTCTGGGTCGTAGGCTACCTGATCCAAGTCCTCGCTGGTAGGCTCGATCTCCTGAAGGTCTGATCCACCTGTCAACATTCCAAAGAAGAAAGAGAAGGAACGTCGTTAGCGAACAATCACTCGGTAAGTCCCATAGAGGAGGGAGAAATAGAATAGACAGAGAGAGAGAGAGAGAGTAACTTTTAAAGTTGTATTATATTGTTATAATGTTATATTTAGTATTAACGCTGTTGTTAACGTAAGTTCAAGGGTGAATGTCAACTAATCTCAAAAGTGTTCTCGAACCCAACAGGCTGTAATCCAGGGGTAGGGAACCACGGGCCCGAATCAAATGTTAGTAAAGGGACTTCAACATAGTGTTGAAGTATTCCAAACTCAACAGGCTGTAATCCAAGAGTAAGGAAACACGGGCTCTCATGATAGATTGCTTGTGTTAGTAGACATGGATTTATGATCTAGGGGGACTCTTGAGATTTTGTTGGATTCACGCATGAACTACCCCAATACCCCGTGTATTAATTGTATTGATGGTAATGATTGCACCGATGGTATTGTATTGTATTGTATATTATATTGTCTTGTAAATTGAATTGTATAGATTGATGACTTGCCGAAATCATGATATCAGTAAATGGATGTAACTGGAGAATCATGTAGATGTATGAATCATGTAGATGGATGTATATCCATGGTTCGATTCAATCAAGTTGTATAAATTGATAGATTGAACAGATTGAATATATGGATTCATGGATTCGTGTTGAATTGTTATGTATATACTTGAATCTCATTCAAGTCAGATAATTAGAAAAGAAATTGAAATCCTGAATTAGGTTTTGATGTTATCGGCAACCGCTGTACATGAGCGGCAGGATTTGTGTCTTTTTCAAACACGATTACCGTGTTGATAACACCGTTTGTTAAGTTGTCTATCTTAAATAGGCAAGCACCCATATCTCCGGCTCTCTGAGGCTCAAGAGACCGGTCCCGCTTAAACCTATATTTATTAGGGTTCTTATTGTAATTTATATAACTTGAAGGGGTTTATGTAAAAACAGTTTGTATAATTTTCAAAATATACCTCAAGTATTTTATTATCGTCTTTAGAGTTTTCATAGATATAGATTTTATATATGTGACATTTCTAGTGAGTAAAACATAATTTCGTAATATATGGTATTTAATTGTAAAATATTGAACTTGTATGGATTGCATGGTATTTTCATCTAAAGTGATTCTTTTGATTTAGAAAAGTTGGAATATTTATATTATAACAAAAATTAGATATTTTGATGATATATATATATACATATTTATATAAAATAATTTTAATTTATTATTTTCTACAAATCTCATTTTTTTAAGATATTTGTATTTTTAAATCTTTCGAGACCGAATGCTTCTTGCGGAGGTCTGCATCTCGCACTACTAAGCCCGAGGATGTGCAATAATTCGCACCATCCCGAACGGGTTCCTCAAATGGGTTGTAACGACGCTTTGCAAAGATTTGTTTAAAAATACGTAATCTTGTAGAAAACGGTTTTATTAGTAAAAGGTATTTTAGGGTAAATTTGTATTCCCGTATTGTATAATCCCGAAAGACATCGTGTTATGTTGCATATGAGTGTTGTGAAGAGGTAGGTCATTAACTCATGATCTATCTAAAGGTATAGCGAGGAAATATGATGTTTTAATGTCAAAACTAAAGTACATGGTATTTTACTGAAAAAGTACGATAAAAATTATAATATGAAATATTTTGCTATGAAACTTGTTCATGATGTTTTGTTAATAGTTAATAGTCATGATGTTAGAGTTTGGTATGTTTGTAGTTAAGAAAATTGGGACTTTTTAAAGAAAACTGAATCGGAAGTCGGATTAACTCCGCTTCCGTCGGGTTTAGAAATACGAGTTTTAAGAATAGAGAACAGAAGATGGAGGAGGGACTTATGGGATTTAGATTAGAGAAGAGTAATAGAGAGTGGTAGGAGGTGTCGGTGCGTCGTTTCGTCGTCGGAAACTCCTAGGGTCGTCGTCGGAAATTCGCCGGAGCTTCGCCCTTCGCTAACTCCACTTGTACACTATTGAACTTAGAATTTTCTTGAGAGTTTTGGACAGTGATTTGGGGTTAGGAGGTGGAAAAGTGGGTGGGTATTTATAGGAAAAAAACTAGGCTTAGGGTAGATGAAAAGGTGTTAAAAAATGTATTTAATTTTTGCATTGAAAAGAATTTTAATTTGATTTTCAATCCTCTGTAATAATGCATGGTTTTTAAATCATATTGGGTAAATGGGGAGACCAAGGGGCACAGTTTTCAAGAAGGCCAAATCGGATTTTGGGGTGAATCGGCCGGCGGCGGCGGCCGATTCAGGCCGAGTCGGGCCGAGTCTTGGGGTCATCTGTCCGTCGTCGTTTGGACTACCTCCTGGACTCATTTATTTTTAGTGTGACCTTTGGGTTTACGGGTTATGCACGTGTAGACTCTTGGGCTTCTAAAAATTTTTAAAAAAACTAATTAAAAAATAATGTGGCTAATGGGATTTGAACTCTGGTGCTTTGGTTCAGCAGTGCATGGTCTTACCAATGAGCTACAAGCTCCTTCTTGCTATTAAAAAGAAAAACAAACTTATAACTTGTGCTCAGGTAAAAGTACCCCTTTCTGCATTTTTGAAAAAATTGGTACAGAAAGTTTAGGGTTGTTACATTTATGGAGTTGAACTCTAACAGATCTTGAGTGGAGTTAAATTTCTAAAAATCCTTGGAAATGGTCAAAGGGGACCCTTTTCTTCTCCCCTTTGGTCCTGAATCTTCTTTTAGGCCTTAGATCTTCCCAAGGTGGGATTTTTGGAGATGGGTCTCCTTCTTCTTTCTCTCGGTTGGCCGGATCTTGGAGAAAAGGGAGGGTGAGATTTAAAAATTTCCCCTTTTTGAGATCTGATAGAAGATTTGAGTTCCCCTTCAAGGGTTTGATGGTGAAAAACTTTTATTTTTTGAAAAGGAAGAGTTAAACTCTTGATTTAATTCAAAAAAGGGGAGAAGATGCTAGAACCTTGAGGAAGGGGAAGGAGGCACAAACCCTAGAAGTTGGGAGAATGAATTATTATTCTTCATTTCATCATGTTTCCTTTTATAGGCGTACAAATTTATACATAGCCCCTTGGGCTTTACAAAATGGAATTTTGCCCATCCTATACCTAATGTGCTCATTTCTTTTGCATATGAGCCATGAGTTTTTACAAAAAATTGGGTTTATGCCCATTTTCCTTACATTTATTTATAAAAATTGTATCAAAATTATTTATTACAAAATTTTTATTTCGGCATGGAGGAGGCCGTCCGCTTCATGTTCGGGCTCAACTCGGGCATGGGCACACTTGACCTGGGCTTGGGCCCACTTGGCTTGAGGTTGACTTCAACTTTGACTTGGTCAACCAGGGAGTAATTTTTGACCCCAACACCACTCTTGTCTTGTATGACAAGATCAAATTCTTATAACAACAGGATCTAACGTATTAGCCTGGTTTTAGCATCCTTCTTCAATAAAAGGTGTCTTAGGGCGGAGTGATCAGTGTAAACCACAATTGGCAAGCCAATTAAGAAGGGCCTGAATTTTTCTAATGCAAATACAACTGCCAGGAGTTCTTTCTCGGTAGTTGTATAATTAATTTGGGCATCGTTCAAGGTCCTACTTGCATAATAAATTACATGTGGTATCTTATCAATGTGTTGTCCTAAAACTGCACCAATAGCAAAATCTGATGTATCACACATAAGCTCGAATGGATGGTTCCAATTCGGAGATGATAGAACGGGGCTGTAGTAAAAGAACTTTTAAGTGATTCAAAAGCAGCCTCGCAATCCGAATCGAAGTAAAATGTTGTATTGTTGTCCAAGAGAAGGGTTAAAGGTCTAGCAATTTTGCTAAAGTTCTTAACGAATCTCCTATAAAATCCTGCATGACTAAAGAAAGATCGTATATCTTTGACGTATTTGAGAGGAGGAAGATTATGGATGACATCTATTTTAGCTCTGTCTATCTCAATACCTTTTTGTGAAATGATATGTCCAAAGAGAATACCTTCTTGGACCATGAAATGGCATTTTCCCCAATTTAAAGTTAAGTTATTATCCTTACAACGGGTAAGAACCGCGTCAAGATGACACAGGCAATCTTTAAACGAGCCCCCAAATATAGAGAAATCGTCCATAAATATCTCCAGAAAATTCTCGACCATGTCTGAGAATATCCCCATCATACACTGTTAAAATGTAGCGGGAGCGTTGCATAACCCAAAGGGCATGTGTTTATAAGCAAAAATACCGAAATGACAAGTAAATGTTGTCTTATCTTGATCTTTTTCGGCGATGGGGGCCTGGTTATAGCCAGAGTATCCGTCCAAGAAGCAATAGTATTCATGTCCAGCTAATCGTTCCAACATCTGGTCAATGAAAGGTAGAGGGAAACGATCTTTCCTCGTTGCGGCATTGAGTTTCTTATAATCAATACATACACTCCACCCAGTGTCACGCCCTGCTTCCCAGTGTACGGGCAAGGAGACACGACGAGACTCGCTACGTATTTACTCAGAAGTAAACACGCTAAGCATATCTAAGCAATATAAAAGAAAAGTACACAAGAGACAAGATGTAAATGAACATCAACTTTATTTATTAACATTCCTTTTACAATACAATGAAAAGTAAATACATGAAATGAAAGCAATGCCTAAACAGTGGCATAAAAAATGTACAAGTAAATTAGATCTCTGGGTCAAAGGCTATCTGATCCAGGTCCTCGCTGGTGGGCTCTGTCTCCAGAAGGTCCGATCCACTTGACAACATTCCAAAGAAAGAAGAGAAGGAATGTCGTCAGCGAACAATCGCTCGGTAAGTCCCAAAGGTGAGTAGATATAGAATAAACAGAAAGAGAATATAAGTTTTAATGTTTTATTATATTGTTAACGTTGTTGTTTGTAGCTTGGTACAGAAAATGCCAGTGTATACGAGATGAGTCCCACTATTCCGGAGACTAAGGTATACGGAGCACAAGGAACCGTTCATCCACGGTACAATGGCAATGGATATTCAGGTTAGGTGTATTATGGTTACGGTCTCGTGTCACTTTTAACACCTTCTGTTTCCCCCAATAATAGAAGAGCAAGGCTCTGTTCAAAATTTGAAAAGAGGCGGCGCCTCATGTATCTTGCACGAGGGCGCCAGCGCCAAGACTTAAAAACTCTGAGGCAGCGCCTCACGTGCCTTGCATGAAGGCGCCGAGAGTTAAAAACTCCGAGGCAGCGCCTTACGTGCCTTGCACGAGGGCGCCAACGCCGAGAGTTAAAAACTCCGAGGCAGCACCTTACGTGCCTTGCACGAGGGCGCCGGCGCCGGCGCCGAGAGTTAAAAACTCCGAGGCAGCACCTCACGTGCCTTGCACGAGGGCGCCGGCGCTAAGAGTTAAAAACTCTGAAGAAGCATCTCACGTGCCCCGCACGAGGGCGCCGGCGCCAGAACTAAAAGTTCTCTGCCGTTGGATCAAAGATCCAACGGAGATGATAAATCATCAAAATACAAAATTAAATTCTGTTGAGCAAATATTCTTCAAATCTTTCTAAACGAGAAAGATTACTCTCTGTAAAACAGAGCACCGTTGGATTAAAAATCCAATGGTGATCACCAAGCAACAGAATTAGCTCTGTATGGGAAAATATTTCCCCAATCTTTCTAAACAAGAAAGATTACGCTTTGTAAAACAGAGCACCGTTGGATTAAAGATCCAATGGTGATTAAAAATCACCAAGCTACAGAATAAGCTCTGTATGGAAAATATTTTCTCAATCTTGTTAAAAATAAGAAAAATATCTTCTGTAAAACAGAAGTTCTTGGATCAAAGATCCAACGGTTGATAAAATCCCCAAATCAATTAAAAAATCACTCAACGAAAGATTTCCTTAACTAATCAACAAACTTGCCTCTACTATATAAAGGACCCAAGACTTCAAGTCTTGTACAGAAGAACCCCCCCATAAACATCAACTTCAAAAAAAAGAAGAGCAAGCAAAAAAAAGCTTTAAGAGAGAAGAAGGAAGAAGAATTTTCTTCAAGATAAATAAAGATAATAGAGATCATAATATCTCATCTGCATATCCAAGAGTTTAACCCTCATAAAGAACATAGTTCTTTCACCTGGATCCGAGATCGATGAGACAAGTCTCCCACAAATGAGAATTTAATTCTCGTGGGGACAAATTTGTTCTTGGGGATCGAAGATCCAGGGGAGAACAAAGAATTGAACATCTTTAGAAAAATACACAAAGAAAGAAACAGTGCCAAGCGCCTCACATGTCCCTCACGTGTGCGCTGCTCAAATAAAGAGTGCTTAGCACTCAATGGTTGGCGCTCAGCGCCAAGCGCCTCACGTGCCCGTCGCGTGGGTGCTGCTTAACATGAAGTGCTCTGCACTCATCAAACAGTGCCTTGCGCTTAGCGCAGGTGCCTCTCGTGTTCCGCACATGGGCACTATAAAGAGTGTTTAACACACCATAAAAAAAGAGAGGATAAAGTAAAGGGTGAGCGTCAGAGCACATATCAATGCTCAGCACTGTTTGCACAAAAAAGGGACTGAGCCCAAACAAGTGTCTAACACTTTATTCAAAGACTGAGTGGGGAGTCCAAGTTGACCAAAAGTCCCTAATTCAGATCAACCGAGCCCATGTGCTCACCATTTTCCAAATTGGTCTAAGTCCCAAACACGACTATTGATCTTCCAACGGACATTGGTTCAAGGGTACATCTCCTCACACCTCTGATAAATGTCATTGTAATTCTTCAGCATCTTCAGAGAGGTGGTAGGTCTCGATAACCAACAACTCTTTAGCCTACTCCCAAATTGACGGGCACATCACAATACGGATCGCAACGTCCTTAAACTAGCTATGGACCGTAACGTCCTTAAACTACAATAGACCGCAACGACTTTAAACTAACAATAGACCGCAACGTCCTTAAACTAAAACAATATAGAGTCCAAATGCTCTTCTGTTGGGTCTGAATGATCCCAAAAATCCTGTTGAGTAGATCTTAGTCTAAAATTAAACTAACGTATCCTCAACAAACATTTAAGTCGATTTTAATCTCAAACAAGATTAACGATCCTTAAATCAAACCAAACCCAAATCTAAGAAAATACGGATTTACACTAATCTACGCCCTACAGGCGACAACACAAATTAGTCTCCGTATACAATCCACGACCAACCAAAAATAAAACAAACACACACGACACGAAGTGACCTTCTGGAGCAGGAGAAAGTTGTTACCGCGATGCGGTAACGTAATTAATTGCAGGGGCTTGCGCTTGCAGGGAAGAGATAATAAAAAAAACCCTCACAACGAGGGGGAATCTGACGAAATCTGCTACAACGGTCGCATCTGTCTAAACCTTCAATACACGGTGCAATAAATCAACTTTTTATCTTCGGAGAGGTGGACAGATAAAACCAAATAGCATCTGTCCCCAAATGCAGGCCAGACGGTTGTCTTTCCCGGCTTTCGGCGGTAAACAGATTCTGGCACGCCCGGTGGGACCTTTCCCCCTTTCCACTCTACACTTCGTGTGTCGTGTTCGTGAACGAATCGCGGTTTAATATGGCTGCCCCTGAATTCGAGATACTAAGATTTGGTGTCTTACTCCATGCAGAAGAGAAGATGACATCGATGGCTTCCAACTGCACCAATTGCAACAGTAACTCCCACTCCGTCCCTACTGGAGGAGTAACTTATGGGCCCCAAGCGGCCTCCATCTTTGCGATGCCAGTGGAACAGGTGACTCGGGCCACCATTGGACTGTTTTTGGGACCATGCTTCCGCCAATAAGCTTCAATGCATCAATGCCATCACAAGAGGCTCCAAAGAAGTCGGTCTTTGATTGGCTCGCAACCACCACGGCTCCTCTTAACGGGTCATCCAAGTCTGCCGCCTCAGTCTTCGATAGGCTGAGCCAAAGCTCCAGTGGGCCCGTAAAGAGGCCCGCAATACCTGAGGGGGTTATCCCGAAGCGGATAGCCATTCCAGCTTTGATAGACAAAGCCGTCAAAGGGGCTTCTCCTGCTAAAGGATCGGTCTTCACAAGACCGGCCATTCCAACTCCCGCTTCAGGCGAAGCCACCAAGGATGCTTCCCCTATCAAAAGATCGGCCTTTGCAGGATTGACCGTTCCCTCTTAGTGGACGTCGGTCTTTGACAGGCTGACACCAATAACACCCATCAGAGCAGAGGACATGACGAAGTCGCTCCGACAACAGAGATGGTCCCGTCTGCACGACATGCTCGACGTCACCGCTGGTGCCGAGTGAGAAAAGCTAGGGGCAGTTCCCCCTCTGGACTTACCCAACCAGCTCCAATGGTGGAAATTAATGCTGCTGTTCTAACTGGGAACGGCTTCGAGCTGCTCAGGAGGGCGCGCAAAAACTCTCCAACCGCCATATTGAAGAAGTCTCCTTCGCCTGCTGAAATCATGACACAGGTGAAGCCGGAACAGCCTCCTCAGCGGTTGTCCACCAAGATCCACAGAGTCTAGAGGAAAGTCCAAGACTCTGTAATTGACAAAGATTATTCTCGCCGGCCGAAGAAGATGAAGGTTCGGCAAGAAGAAGACCATCCCTTCGTCGTACCACGGAATGTGTCATCTGCATGGGTGCCTGCCGCAACGGCCCCCTTAGCTTCGACCTCCCATATGAGGAGAAGGCCGGAAAAGATCCCCATACCTACGGAAAATTTCAAAAGCAGTGGACCCAAACGCCCCAAGTTAGGGGGCATGGTTGTGCATACCGTCTACATGGCATCCGGAAAAGAGGATAGTCGTGCTTCCACGGGTCATCGACCACTCACACGGTTTGTGTCGAAAGCACAGGAGCAACAACAAAAGCTCCAGGAGATGTTGACAAGGATAGCCGCACTCACTGGGCAGAAAGAAAGCCCGGAAGTATCGTCGGACCAACGCCAGGAGCAGGAGACCGACACCGAATTCCTACGAAGGGTGCTTGAAAAGAAAGATAAAGAGGCCGCGGAAAAAGCGGCTAATATAAAACAGATGGCGCTTCTGTTCCAAGACATGGTTGGGATGATGATCCAGCCGGATCCTCCAGCTGAAGAACCTCCAATAATCATTGAAGATGACAGAGGGGAGACATCAAACCCTCTTCCGTCTTTATCAGCAGCCAGGGAGGAGACGATCTCTAAAGCTGCCTTTGATGACTACATAGATCAATAAATACGAGCTCATCAAGCGAACGAAGTGGCGGGCCAGGTCGTTAGAACTGAGCGACCTTATCCAGGCTGGTACAACCAAATTAAGTACCCGCCAGGATATACAATCCCCAAATTCCATGTGTATAAGGGGATGTAAATCCCCGTTCTCACCTTAATAAAAGTTTCTAATTTTTCTAAATCCCCGAGCTTTTCTTTTCTTTTCTTTTCCCCTCGTAAATTTTTTTGTAGGAAAGTGGTTGCTTAAATTCCAATATTTAAAATTTTCCAAACCCTGTATATAACCAAAACCCTAAACAAAATAAATTAACTTCCTTTTTTAATTAACTCATCCCAACACAAATTATATTTCCTAAACATTAATCCTCGGCCCATTCTTTTCCCTAATTAATTAATTAAACCCAACCTTTAGCCGACCCGCCCACTTTTCAGCCCAGGAGAAATTTATAAAGGGAATTTATTTAATTTATCCCTCCGGCCCAGCCCGTTTCCCCCCAACAAACCCGACCCGACCCACACCCTAACCCCTTCTTCCTCCCCAACGGCTACTTCCTTTTATTCCCGCTTACTGTTCCCCGATCCGCTTCTTCCACCAGCGCCCGCGCCCACGTCCACGCCCACGCCCACGCCCACATCGTGTGCCGTTACCCCCTCACGATCCCTTCAATCTCCTCCCCTCGTCTCCCCTATCTCCCTCACACCCTCACTTCTCTCTCACTCTCAAAATTCCTCACCTCTCTCTATCTCGAAAACCCACTGCACTCGACTCCCTCCGACGACGACGGCAAACCTCCTCGTCGACCCCTCATTCATCATCCCTCGCTTCTCCTCCACCCACAGAACCCTCCTCCATCTTCCTCCACCAACCTAGAACCCCCACACACCCAACTCCTGTACACCCGAGCCTCACCTGCACCATTCGACCACCACCCTACACCCTCACGCCGGCGATCCCCATCACGTCGTCGACCTCTACACTCTCTTCTCCTCAGCCTCATCTCCATCACGACAACACCCGAACCCCTACTCTCTCTCTCTCTCTTCAAAAATACCATAACCCTAAAACCACATCACTGCGACCCACTGTTGCCCATCGCCGGAGCACCATCGCCGGAGCACCGCCGCCGACCGTCGTCAACCCCAGCACACTCGCAGAGGGCCACTGAATACCCCTCCGCTTCCAGCGAGCACAAGACGATTCCGGGCAACTCCGACGCCAAACCCGAATCGCGAGCCGAGGCCGTGCAAACCAATTCACGCCGTTCGACGCGCGTTCGTGACGTTACCACCGTCGTGCATCTACGAAACGTTTCCAGGCAAGTGTTTTACTTGCTACATGCTAATATACTTGTGTTATAAACTCAAATGTATAAGTTATGAATTTACAATTCCCGATAAAATTAAACGACATACCTGTTCGATGCACAATCCCAATGAAAATACTCACCTAATCTGACGGAATTAGATTGTTTATGTGGGCCCATGTAGTGACGAATATCTTGTACAAATCTCACTGGAAAATACGACTATTAGTGACTAAAATGAATACCTCCTAATATACCATTAAAACTAGAAATTTCCTGTACCTGAAAACTGTTAAAATCACCAATAATTATGTATATACTGGAATGGTGCGTTCGAGGGCTTAATTCGAAGCCGACTCGACGAACTATAACCCTATGCAAGTTTCTAATGTTTTCTGTACTGAAATTGTGACGATATATGGATCGGAGTGCGGCTCTGGACTGCAGTCCAGAGCGACTTTGATTACTGTTTACTGTTCCGTAATGTGTGCCACTTAGTTTCCTGAACTCGTATGTTGCGTAACTCTGCATTTTATTAAAGGTGAATCTGTTAGCTAAATAACGCAAGTGGTTTCATTCCGTTTCATGGTTTTTTTCTATTTAATTTGTAAATAAAAAGGGCAGGACGTATAACAGTCCAGAACAGATTCAGAAGTGACATACTAATGTTAAACAGTGTATAACTTTCAACGTACAGACGCGATTGAGGATCCGTCTATTTATTTGAATACCCTATTGAAAACCCTAGATTTTATTCAACTGCAGCGTCGCTAGATTCTGAACCCAACTGGGTGAAATTTGTGTCGCGAAACGGACGTTCAGTTCAGAAACTGAATTTCCAGCCGCGAGCACTTAAAATGAAACAGCTGTATCTTGAATACCGGGAACCCGATCGAATTGAAACTAATTTTTATGAACTTCTGACAGAGTGTGCTATTTATTGTATTTGTATCATTTCGTTGAATTCCGAACATATAAATTTATGCAAATTTTGTAAGTTAATGACGTGCATATTGGTTCATAACATACTTGGCTTGTTAATGGCATGCATACACATATCTTACCCCATTTGCCATATACATAGTGTTAGTGCGTGTTAGTGTTCAGTGGAAATTGCATTATCGTGCGTGATTGATGTTGGTTTAGGAGTGACGAGTACACCAATGGAAAGTGAACATTCGTGACAGTGATTGATACAGTGAACAGTGATAAAACCGTGCCATTGGTATACTTGTACACGAATAAATCAAGATCATAAATAGTGTAAACCTGGGGAAAAAGGGAAAATCGAAGTGGAAAGAGAATCGTATTTAGCGGGACCGTGTTTTAGAGGATGAACATTCGAGCAGTGATATATATTAGGTAGGATCTAGCGATCCGGCTGACAGGGTTATGTCCCGGGCATGTGGGCCGTTGTCTCGGGTATGTACGAGACTCCTGTTAAACATGATCCTCCTTTCCACTATGCGATTTCAAACATGACCTAGAGACTGATAGGGACACAGATCATACTTTGCATCATATAGTGACATAGTGATTACTCGCATTGTACTTTCACTGTTATTACCTCATTTACTTGTTTCACATTATTATAATAATATTGCTATTGTGTCGCTCTGACGACCTGAGTATGCATGCTCAGATTCCGTGGAAGAACCAGCGCAGGAGACAGATTTATCTTTCGAGCTCACGGAGGTCTAGTCTGGAGTACTTTTCTTTCTTTACTGCTTTCCATAAAAGAGATCGTGTAATTGAGCTTGGTTAGTAACTCTTCTTGTTATTTGTAATTTGTGAAACAATGTGTCTTAATGTAATAATTTAGTGATGTAATTCCTTTATTACTGTGCTTTATTTACTGATTACCATGTAATGCTAGAAGCCGACATGTGACTACGGCGGGATTATTCCTTGACCGTAGGAGCATGGCTGGCCTAGTCATCCCTCGTTTTCCGTATTTTGGGAAGCGGGGCGTGACATGGTTTAGTTGGTATCAGAGGCGTGTTTAGTATCAAGGGATAACATTAACTACACTGTATTACGTTACTTTCGTTTCACTACTCTTGATTTTCATCCTTGAATTTGATCTTATACTTTTGAATCTTCCAGCGATATGACGTCCCCGAACAACTCCTCCTCGGACTCCAGCTCTTAGGACCGCACGGAAAGAATACTTAGTGCACTGACCTCTCTCGCGGAAGCTCAGGAGAGGAAGACAGACTTACTCGCTGAGGGGCTCAGGGCGATTACCGCTGCAAGAGGACCCTCCGCACTCATTACCGCCCCCGAGGGCGCTACCCCACCAGTCTATCATGCTAGGGCTGGTACCGTATCAGATTTCCGACGGTTGCATCCAGCTGCATTCACAGGGCTAGCTGAACCCCTTGAAGCCGAGCAATGGTTAGTGAACATGGAGAACTTACTGACAGCCGCCAGGATTCCAGATGAAGATAGGGTGGACGTAATAAAGATCCAATTGGAAGATGAGGCCCGTACATGGTGGTCAGTGGAAGAAAGCAGGTTGGACAGGCCGATTGAATGGGGAAAATTTAAGGAGTGCTTCCTAGATTTTTATTTTCCTTCCACAGCCAAGGTAGAAATGGAGGAAAGGTTTATTCTATTGAAACAGAATGGACGTCTAGTGGACATTTATGCGGCAGAGTTCAACCGTTTGAGCCGTTTTGCTCCATACATGGTCGCCTCAGAGGCCACCAGGGCCAGACGCTTCTTGCAGGGGCTTGATTTCGAGTTGCAGCAGTTGATTGCATCACTGGAGTTGCAGACTTTCGTACAAGTACTCAATGCGGCGAGAGTCCAGGAGCAGTTGATCAACAAGTTCAGGAAACCCCCAGTTGTTCCAGCGCGTACCCCTGCACCTTCTCGAGGAGCCATACCGGTTCACAGGCCTGGAATGGCACAAATGAAGCGTCCGTTCGTGCCACAGCATCGCCCCCAGAGACAGAACGTGGTTTGTGGCTACTGTGGTAGAGATGGGCATACCCAGAAGGACTGTCTCCGTGCCAAGGGACAGTGCCTGATTTGCGGATCCAGTCAGCACAGGATTAGCGGTTGCCCTGAGCGAGCAGAGATTCAGGGAGGTTCTGGACCGCCGCAGCAGAGGCCACAGGAGCAGAGGCAACCCTTTACAGGTCGCGGTCAGGAACGGGCTTTCACCTTGACCGCCGAGCAGGCAGAGGCGTCAGGAGACGTTGTTACAGGTACTCTACTCGTACATTCCTTGCCAGCTAGAGTACTATTTGATTCTGGAGCATCGCACTGTTTCTTGTCTGAGCATTTCACCGATACACACTCCATACCACATGAACCACTAACCAAAGGATGGGAGATACATACGGTTAATGGCATTATAATATCTAGTCGAGAATGTAGATCATGTCCGGTTGTAGTGTGTGGCAGGGAATTCTATGCGAATTTCCTTCTGATTGGGACAGGCAGTTACGACGCAATTTTAGGGATGGATTGGATGAGTACCTTCTATGCAGTTATCGATTGCCGTGCAAGGAATGTGATCTTCCGCATTCCCAATCACCCGGAGTTTATTTTCAAGGGCGGAAGCAAATCCTTGGAGCCAGCCAAGTACAGAGCCAAGCCCAAGGAGCTGACAGCTATGGATATTGATGAGAGCCCAGCCCCAGAGATTGTTCGAGACTTTCTGGATGTATTTCCTGAAGATCTACCAGGTCTACCACCTCCTCGCATCTTGGAGTTCTCGATCGATTTGACTCCAGGTACGGCCCCAGTATCCAAGGCCCCATACAGAATGGCACCAGTTGAGTTGGTGGAATTGAAGAAGCAAATTGAAGAGCTATTGGAGAAGGGATTTATTCGGCCGAGCGCTTCACCGTGGGGTGCACCAGTTCTGTTAGTGAAGAAGAAGGATGGATCACTGCGAATGTGTATAGATTATCGGGAGCTAAACAAGGTCACAATAAAAAACAAGTACCCAATCCCATGCATCGACGACTTATTCGATCAGTTAAGTGGGGCCAAGGTATTCTCGAAGTTGGACCTCCGTTCTGGATATCATCAAATCAGAGTAGCGGCCGAAGATATATGCAAGACGGCTTTCAGGACCCGATACGGACATTACGAGTTCCTTGTGATGCCGTTCGGTGTTACCAATGCCCCAGCGATATTCATTGACTTGATGAACAGGGTGTTTGCAAAGTACTTGGACACGTTTGTCGTTGTGTTTATCGACGACATACTTGTCTACTCGAAGACCCGGGAAGAGCATGCTGAACATTTGCGCACGGTTCTACAAATTCTTCGGGAAGAGAAGCTGTATGCGAAGCTAAGCAAGTGTGAATTCTGGCTCGACAAGGTTCAGTTTTTGGGACATATTGTTTTGGGCGAAGGCATCTCGGTGGACCCGGCAAAGATAGAATCTGTCAGAGATTGGCCAACGCCGAAGTCAGTGGCCGAGATCAGGAGTTTTCTGGGATTGACGGGGTATTATCGGAGATTCGTCCAAGACTTCTCAAGAATCGCTGAACCTTTGACGAGGCTTACACGGAAGGATGTACCGTTTACGTGGACAGAGGAGTGCACTCAGGCATTTGACACGCTGAAGCAGAAGTTAACCACGTCGCCTATTCTTACAGTACCAGATGATTCCGGTGGTTTGGTGATACACAGTGATGCCTCAGGGAAGGGATTAGGCTGTGTTATGATGCAGCACGGCCGAGTGGTTGCTTACGCCTCTTGACAACTGAGAAATCACGAGAAGAACTATCCTACGCATGACTTGGAGTTAGCTGCAATAGTCTTTGCGTTGAAGATTTGGAGGCACTACCTATTGGGCGAGAGAGTGGAGGTGTACACAGATCATAAAAGTTTGAAGTACGTCTTCACTCAGAAGGAACTAAACATGAGGCAACGCCGATGGCTAGAACTAATGGCAGATTATGACTTGGACCTTCAGTATCACCCGGGGAAGGTGAATGTTGTACCAGATGCGCTCAGTCGCAAGCCAGCGGTCATGATGTTGACCGGCCAGAGAAGCATTATTGAGGACTTCCAGAGACTCGAGCTTGAAGTTGTTACACCGAGCGCACTCAGTCAACTTTGGCAACTACAGGTGCAGTCTTCTCTGGTGGATCGCATCAAGGATGCACAAGCGGATTATCCCCGATTGCAAAAGTTCAGAGCGCAAGTAGAAGCCGGGCTGAAAACGGACTTGATCATACATGAAGATGGCTCTCTGAGATTCGGTAGCAGACTCTGCATACCCAAGGGAGATGTCCGAGAAGAAGTACTGGCTGAAGCGCATAGTTCAGCTTATTCTGTGCATCCGGGAGGTACAAAGATGTATCGGGATCTAAAACAGCACTTTTGGTGGAACGGAATGAAGCGGGAAATTGCGAGGTTTGTATCCAGGTGCTTGGTATGCCAGCAGGTGAAGGCAGAGCATCAGAGGACAGCTGGATTGTTGCAACCACTGCCGATACCAGAATAGAAGTGGGAGCACATTACCATGGATTTCGTGACGGCCTTACCACGGAGCCCTAGGGGCAATAACGCCATTTGGGTTATTGTCAATCGCCTCACGAAAGCTGCACACTTCATACCATTCCGAGCGGGACAGTCGACAGAGTCACTGGTAGAGAGATATATGCAGGAGATTGTACGACTTCACGGTGTTCCAGTCAGCATTGTGTCAGATCGGGACACCAGATTCTTGTCGCACTTTTGGAGGAGCCTACAGGAGAGCTTGGGTACCCGCCTCAAATTCATCACAACTTATCACCCGCAGACGGATGGACAATCCGAGCGTACGATTCAGACGCTCGAGGATATGTTGAGAGCCTGTATGTTGGACTTTCAGGGTTCCTGGGAGGACCATCTGCATCTAGTCGAATTTTCTTATAACAATAGTTATCAGGCTAGCATTCAGATGGCTCCTTTTGAAGCACTTTACGGACGGAAGTGTCGATCCCCAGTATGTTGGGATGATGTGGGAGAACGAAGATTACTGGGCCCCGAACTCATTGTTCAGACAGTCGACAAGGTCCAAATAATCAGGCAGCGTATTAAGACGGCTCAGGATCGACAGAAGAGTTGGGCAGATACCAGCAGGAGGGCACTAGAATTCGATGTCGGAGATCATGTGTTCTTGAAGATTTCCCCTAACCGTGGAGTTATCAGGTTCGGAGGTCGGGGAAAGCTCAGTTCCCGCTTTATCGGACCTTTTGAGGTGCTAGAGCGAGTCGGAGAGGTGGCCTACCGACTTGCCTTGCCTCCATCGCTAGCTGGTGTGTACAATACCTTCCACGTGTCACAGTTGTGGCGTTATGTTCGGGATGAGAGCCATGTCTTGGACTACTCGGAGCTAGTTTTGGGTACCGATCTATCATACGAAGAACAGCCTATTACCATCCTCGACCGCAGAGAGAAAGTGCTGAAGAATAAGGTCATTCCGTTAGTCCGAGTGTCTTGGGGCGGTCGTTCCCCAGGAGAATCCACCTGGGAGCGGGAGGAAGAAATCCGTGATCGTTATCCACATCTCTTTATTTAGTACCTTGTTTCATTGTATCCTTGTTAAATTTCGAGGACGAAATTTTTGTAAGGGGGGTATGATGTAAATCCCCATTCCCACCTTAATAAAAGTTTCTAATTTTTCTAAATCCCCGAGCTTTTCTTTTCTTTTCCCCTCGTAAATTTTTTTGTAGGAAAGTGGTTGCTTAAATTCCAATATTTAAAATTTTCCAAACCCTGTATATAACCAAAACCCTAAACAAAATAAATTAACTTCCTTTTTTAATTAACTCATCCCAACACAAATTATATTTCCTAAACATTAATCCTCGGCCCATTCTTTTCCCTAATTAATTAATTAAACCCAACCTTTAGCCGGCCCGCCCACTTTTCAGCCCAGGAGAAATTTATAAAGGGAATTTATTTAATTTATCCCTCCGGCCCAGCCCATTTCCCCCCAACAAACCCGACCCGGCCCATACCCTAACCCCTTCTTTCTCCCCAACGGCTACTTCCCTTTATTCCCGCTCACTGTTCCCTGATCCGCTTCCTCCGCCAGTGCTCGCGCCCACGCCCACGTCGTGCGCCGTTACCCCCTCACGATCCCCTCAATCTCCTCCCCTCGTCTCCCCTATCTCCCTCACACCCTCACTTCTCTCTCACTCTCAAAATTCCTCACCTCTCTCTCTCTCGAAAACCCACTGCACTCGACTCCTTCCGACGACGACGGCGAACCTCCTCGTCGACCCCTCATTCATCATCCCTCGCTTCTCCTCCACCCACAGAACCCTCCTCCATCTTCCTCCACCAACCTAGAACCCCCCCACACCCAACTCCTGTACACTCGAGCCTCACCTGCACCCATTCGACCACCACCCTACACCCTCACACCGGCGATCCCCATCACGTCGTCGACCTCTACACTCTCTTCTCCTCAGCCTCATCTCCATCACGACAACACCCGAACCCCTACTCTCTCTCTCTCTCTCTTCAAAAATACCATAACCCTAAAACCACATCACTGCGACCTACTGTTTCCCATCGCCGGAGCACCGCCGCCGACCGTCGTCAACCCTAGCACACTCGCAGAGGGCCACTGAACACCCCTCCGCTTCCAGCGAGCACAAGACGACTCAGGGAAACTCCGACGCCAAACCCGAATCGCGAGCCGAGGCCGTGCAAACCAATTCATGCCGTTCGACGCGCGTTCATGACGTTACCACCGTCGTGCATCCACGAAACGTTTCCAGACAAGTATTTTACTTGCTACATGCTAATCTCCTTGTGTTATAAACTCAAATGTATAAGTTATGAATTTACAATTCCCGATGAAATTAAACGACATACCTGTTCGATGCACAATCCCAATGAAAATACTCACCTAATCTGACGAAATTAGATTGTTTATGTGGGCCCATGTAGTGACGAATATCTTGTACAAATCTCACTGGAAAATACGACTATTAGTGACTAAAATGAATACCCCCTAATATACCATTAAAACTAGAAATTTCCTGTATTTTAAAACTGTTAAAATCACCAATAATTATGTATATACTGGAATGGTGCGTTCGAGGGCTTAATTCGAATCCGACTCGACGAACTATAATCCTATGCAAGTTTCTAATGTTTTCTGTACTGAAATTGTGACGATATATGGATCGGAGTGCGGCTCTGGACTGCAGTCCAGAGCGACTTTGATTACTGTTTACTGTTCCGTAATGTGTGCCACTTGGTTTCCTGAACTCGTATGTTGCGGAACTCTGCAGTTTATTAAATATGAATCTGTTAGATAAATAACGCAAGTGGTTTCATTCCGTTTCATGGTTGTTTGCTATTTAATTTGTAAATAAAAAGGGCAGGACGTATAACAGTCCAGAACAGATTCAGAAGTGACATACTAATGTTAAACAGTGTATAACTTTCAACGTACAGACGCGATTGAGGATCTTTCTATTGAGTTGAATACCCTATTGAAAACCCTAGATTTTATTCAACTGTAGCGTCACTAGATTCTGAACCCAACTGGGTGAAATTCGTGTCGCGAAACGGACGTTCAGTTCAGAAACTGAATTTCCAGCCGCGAGCACTTAAAATGAAACAGCTGTATCTTGAATACCGGGAACCCGATCGAACTGAAACTAATTTTTATGAACTTCTGACAGAGTGTGCTATTTATTGTATTTGTATCATTTCGTTGAATTCCGAACATATGAATTTATGCAAATTTTGTAAGTTAATGACGTGCATATTGGTTCATAACATACTTGGCTTGTTAATGGCATGCATACACATATCTTACCCCATTTGTCATATACATAGTGTTAGTGCGTGTTAGTGTTCAGTGGACATTGCATTATCGTGTGTGATTGATGTTGGTTTAGGAGTGACGAGTACACCAATGGAAAGTGAACATTCGTGACAGTGATTGATACAGTGAACAGTGATAAAACCGTGCCATTGGTATACTTGTACACGACTAAATCAAGATCATAAATAGTGTAAACCTGGGGAAAAAGGGGAAATCGAAGTGGAAAGAGAATCGTATTTAGCGGGACCGTGTTTTAGAGGATGATCATTCGAGCAGTGATATATATATTAGGTAGGATCTAGCGATCCGGCTGACAGGGTTATGTCCCGGGCATGTGGGCCGTTGTCTCGGGTATGTACGAGACTCCTGTTAAACATGATCCTCCTTTCCACTATACGATTTCAAACATGACCTAGAGACTGATAGGGACACAGATCATACTTTGCATCATATAGTGACATAGTGATTGCTCGCATTGTACTTTCACTGTTATTACCTCATTTACTTGTTTCACATTATTATAATAATATTGCTATTGTGTCGCTCTGACGACCTGAGTATGCATGCTCAGATTCCGTGGAAGAACCAGTGCAGGAGACGGATTTATCTTTCGAGCTCACGGAGGTCTAGTCTGGAGTACTTTTCTTTCTTTACTGCTTTCCATAAAAGAGATCGTGTAATTGAGCTTGGTTAGTAACCCTTCTTGTTATTTGTAATTTGTGAAACAATGGGTCTTAATGTAATAATTTAGTGATGTAATTCCTTTATTACTGTGCTTTATTTACTGATTACCATGTAATGCTAGAAGCCGAAGTGTGACTACGGCGGGATTATTCCTTGACCGTAGGGGCATGGCTGGCCTAGTCATCTCTCATTTTCCGTATTTTAGGAAGCGGGGCGTGACAGGGGACGTGCAATCCGCATCAACACGTTGCTCAATTCAGAGCTTTGTGCGGTAATACCGGGGGCGATAACAAACTGTTGCTTCGCCAGTTTGTTGGCAGCTTGTCGGAGACGGTATTTGAATGGTACTCCGAGCTCCCAAATGACTCTGTCAAGACATTTACGGAGATGGAACTACTGTTCACACAGCGGTTTGCAAGCGCAAGCGAGCACACCCCAATCACGACATTAATCAACGCCAGAGTGAAGCCGAGAGAGACTTGTGTTCAATATGCAATTCAGTGGCATAACCTATGGTCAAAGTGTGAATAGAGCATAGAAGAAGCTCCTACTATAGGCATGTTTGTGGGGACCCTTGATCCTCAGGCAATTATATCCCAGTTTATGATGTTCTTCAAGCCGACCACCTTCCAGGCCCTGATTGACAAACTGGCCCAAATGGATCAGATGGGCCATAGGCCGTTCTCTTAAAAGACAGATCTTCGGAATGAAAAGGACAAAGGGAAAGCGACCTTCGTCGCCAACGCTCAACAACAATCGAGTGTCCCGAAGCCGGTGGCTCGCCAAAACAACAGACCGCGAGCCCTCGAAGAGAAGTTGAGACGTCCTTACTCGTTTCCCCAGGATAAAACGAGGAGATTGTTCGAGCTGGCACTGCGCAACATGCTCATCACTCTGCCGGATCCGAGACGCCCACTGCAATCGGGCGACGTCAACAATCCTTATTACTGCCCCTACCACCGAATAGTGGGCTACCCAATCAAAGATTGCTATGTTTTTAAAAACTGGGTCGAAGACCAGTACCAACAGGGCAAGTTCGCACTGTCCGAAAACTGGAAGGTAAACCCGCCGCAGCAGCACGCTCCTAAAAAGGTGGATACGCCCGGGGCATCATGCTCTTTTGTAGAAGAAGCTCCGTAGGAAGTGGTCCTTTCAGCTAAAACTAAAAGAATGCTGAAGGATCTTTAAGCATGTCCGGCGATTAGGTGGAAAAGCCCACTGGAGCCTGAGATTATTGACGGAATGCTGAAACCGCGTACAACGCTGAAAGTTGGCAACGATGGGCAAAACCTCCAGGCCAAGCCTCTGAAATCTTTAAAGAAAAAGAAGAAGGCCAAGAAGCCCGTGTAGCTCGACGGCAATCGTTCGGGTCTGCAAAAGTATATCGACGCACTAGAGGAATATAACCAAAAAACGCGGACCCCAGTCACATTGGAAGAATTCTTCAAGCATGTTCTTGAGAATGGAAACAGTGACATTGATGAAGGAGACGATTCTTCAGAAGAGCCCAAGAATTATGTAGTGAGTTGCCACATGATCTCTCACTTGTCGATAAATGGCAAAGAAACTCCTGACGTAAAGAGACTGGGGGCAGATCCAGAATCAAAATCCATGGAACCTTCAGATGACCTCATCGACAAGCTGCTGAACGAAGCTCTTCAAAAGAGCAAAGCCGATCGAGAACGTGAAGCGGCCATTTACG